>JAWWES010000001.1:71517369-71536117 GCA_035583135.1 Lophotriccus pileatus
AGACATTAAAATTTCTGAGAGTTTTTATAGCAATATCTCTGACATAGACATGAATGGTAATACTTCTGTTAACACTTCTGCCTGTGTGTGAAGATAAAGAATTTTTCATAGTTTAATAATCTATAATAATAAACAAAAATCCTTTTGATTTAATACTTTATAGTAGTTATAAATATGTTAAGTTCTTGTCATGTTTTTAACCCCAGCTGGCAACTAAGCACCTTGCAGCTGATTGCTCACTCTTCCCACATTAGGATGGCAAATAGAAACAGAAGAGTAAAAGTGAGAAAACTCATGGGTTGAGATAAAGGCAGTTTAAAAGGTAAGGCAAAAGCTGTACATGTAAGGTAAGCAAAACAAGGAATTCATTCACTTCTTCTTCCCATGGGTAGGCAGGTGTTCAGCCATCTCCAGGAGAGCAGGGCTCCATCGCGTATAATGGTTGCTTAGGAAGAAAAACATCATCACTCAGTGAAAGACCTGGGGCAGTGGTGAACTTGATATAACCCACTTCTCACTGGGGAAGATCAGCCAAGCATAGGAAAGGTGAGAGTAACTCCAGAATACAAGGATGGATACCAGGAGATCTTTCAATAAAAATAATAGTATTTTCAGTGAGACTGCAGTATAATGACTCAATAGTTTGGACTACAAAAGTTGAATACTGTTATAAAAAGACTGATGACTGTATGGTGTATTTGTATTCAATTAATAATTCTTCTATTAAACTGACAGTAATTCTTATATGACGTCTTCCTTTTCAGCCCGTAAAAGAATTTTGAGTGTGACAGTGAGTCTCAAATGCAGATTAGTCAATAAAAATAACAAACAAAGAAAACAATTATATCTCTGGGTGTTATATTCGTCAGGGGTCCTTACAAAAAAAAGAATCAGTTCCCATATTTTAATTTGAGGTTTCATCAGCCAGAGTATGCGGGTGTCATCTGATTGATAGACTCCAAGGATATTTCTATTATGTTTCGAAGAGTGTTTTACATGAGAATGCTTGGTCAGTTTTTACCATCCTCCCCACCATACCCATCAAAGATGTTATACTTTGTATTTACTTTAAACAGTAAAGTCCACAACACTCTTGAGGTTGGAAGGGAATTCCTCACATTACCTATTCCAATCCCCTGCTCAAGCAGGGTCACCTAGAGAGCATTGCCCAGGACTGTGTCCTGTTGTGTATTAATTACCTCCAAGGACTGAGGCTCCACTTCCTTGCTGGGCAACCTGTTCTTCTGTTTAACCACTCTCACAGTAAGAAAATTTTCCTGTGTTCTGACAGAATGTAGGTTTGTATGTTTTAATTAGTACTCATTTCCTCTTCTCCTGTCACAGCCCACTTCCAAGTAGTTCACTGTAAATATGAATCTCATTATCTCTTTTACTGATTAGGGTCTGGAGAGTTTTTCTTAAAAAAAAGGCAGCAGATGTGTTGTCCCACTACAGGTGCTTGAAGAAAAGATCAAATATTTTTAAATTGCCTTAAATTAAGATATGCAAACAATGGTCTTTTCCAAAATATCTAAATTGTATAATGATGAATGTTTTTAATTATAGAGCTTTTACGTGTTTAATTTATTAATCTTTGGAATTTGATATCTGATTATTATAGGTACAGAATTGATCAATTTCTTTGTACGCAGAGGTTTACTGAAGACAGTAAAGATCCCTAGTTAATAAAATGGTCCTTTTTGTGTAAAAAGATCTACATCCTTATTTAAAAAGTCTAAATGTTCATAATTAATTATAAAGGTCAGTACTATTTTCATGCAAAGTTCATTTACTGTATTATTTGTGGACTCCAAACTGATTGATGGCTTATATCAGTCCATTATATACTAGTATTTCACCAAATAATCAAAATCATAGCTTAAAAAAGTTGATTCTTTTTGCCCTATATCCTTACAGAAAAGGCTGTTCCAGATTTTAACTGATGGATAGAAAATGATTCTAAATCTATTAATTTACTGTCTTATAGATGGTACTTCTTCTGTCAACCCTCTTCTTTATCCCCAGTCTTACTCTACATGTGAAAGAGCTCTCAGTATACAATTTCTTACAGAGCATAAGTATGTTTTTTTTCTTGAGCACCAGATTCAAGAACTGAGCATGATATTTCATTTTGAGGTCCTATTAGTGGCATTAACACTTCCCTAAACCTATTGTAATGTATCTTATGATGAATTTCAGTATTGCTTTTGCTTTTCATGACAGTAAACATACCACACTCTTGATTCTCTGCCTAAGATCAGCTATATTGCTAGATCTTTACTTTAAAATAATAGCCATTTTTATTGCAGAAATCATAATTATTTGATATTAAATACCATGACATCTTACTTTATTTTTCTACATTTGTATCAATTAGAAATACCAGGTTTTCTGTAGGTAATAGCCCAGTCTTTTTCTCCTGTGTCAATACTTCCTGACTTTATTCATTTGTAGACTACATCATGCACTCTTCCGTTCATTGATCTTTCAAAAATGTTATGAATTCCATATTCTTCAATTTCTGTAAGCAAACTTAGGTCTTTTACATCAGAGGCTTCTTGCTGACAAGCTGCTGCAAATGCAGGTACCTTTAACAGAGATAACTAGCATGCATGTGAAAGCTCAACCTATTCCCCTCTGAGGAGGAAGGATCCCTACTGAATTCACTGAGTCTGAGAATAAGCTTTTGTTTGGTTTGGTCCTAAAGGTTTCTTCAGCTTTATGGGTAGGCTTAGTGTTTATTTCTTCACCGTCTTGCTAGTACCTTTGTGGAAGCATAAAATATATAAATCGGAATACATAATTCCAATGTAATTCCAGGTCAAAAAATGATCAGCAGAAATATATGTATGTTATCTCTCTGAGCCTACTACATGTATTGTTAACCATATTTTGAGTAAACTAGTATCCTGAGTAGAGGTTTTTTAGCACTTTTCTGTAGATTTCATACTGGGATCAGAAAATGCATTATTATCCTGTATTTTCTTGAGTATATATAGTGAAATGTGGGGTTTATTTCCAAGATTTTATTTATTCAAATCTTGGATTTTCTAAATTTCAAAATGTGTCACAATGCCAGCCTTTTCTTGGAGGCAAGAAGGGGAAGATGAGTCTGAATTTTGTCAAACCTATTTCATGTTATCAAAGTTTTTATTTAAGTCTCTTAACTGCAGGTTTTCAGGCATCTTTCAGGAGATTGTTAAGTGATGTCTCATACAAGTTACATGGCTTCTATTTTGTAGAAGCCATGTATTTTGTATTTTGTATTACCAAGAAGACAAGTTGTGCTGCAACTGTTTATGAGGTGCTTACTATTACGTGTTTTCACAAATAGATAAGATTAAACCTAACAGCACCTGGAGTGGAAGAGATAAGTGCTTAGTTGCTATGGAAGTTCTTTCCATAGTTCTCAACCATTCCCTGACCAGAAAATATCAATGTGTCTGGCATTTGAATCTCCACTTAACAAACAGAAGATAGAAATAATCTATTACCTTGCATGCCTAGCTACCTTAATTGAAAAGGTTTGAAATGACTGAGTAATGGGGTTTTTTTTTATTACCTTTTATAAAAGATTCATAGCATGTCCATGATTCAGTGATATCTTTGGAACATTACTTAGTTAAATTTTAAAATTTTAGCTGTTTTGACTTTAGAAGATGCTTAGCACTGTGAATAAGTTGCTGCACTAAAGAGAAAATATGCTGTCCTATGCTTTGCTGGGAGCGTATAAAACAGATGTTGTGCTTGGTTTCTTTTATGCTAACTGGAATTCTGAAGTTTTAATTCACCATTCTCTTAGAAGGACTGGAAGAGTTAAAAAAATCCCATCGATCATGACTTACACTGTGACTGGTTCACTTGAAAGTATATCAGTTACGATAATTTATATGTTATTTAAGGATGTTGAAATTTCTGGAATTTTAGGGACTATTTGTTATTTTGTTTTTTATCACTCTGATGAAGACCAAAGTTTTCAAGTACTTTTTTTTGTACTATTGTGACACAGATGTTTGGGAAGTATTTGAGTATGTGATTACTCAGTCTTTGTAGCTTACATCTAATCAGAAGCTAAATGGATTTTGAGAAGAGGATTATTACAGGATCGATTACATTTTTCATTCTTTATTTTTTATTTGAGGGAAAAATACATTTGAGAAAGAACTTTCACATTTCATAGACATTGCTTTCAGGATAAACAAAGGTCAAAATTTACTGTTGAATTTCTTTCAAAAATAGTTATACACATTTGCAAGTCACATTTGAGCTTTTGATTATGTCAAGAGAGCTTTTTAGTAACACAAACTTACTTTTCTGATTGCTGCTTAGTAGTTTTATGAGAAGTTGTCTAGTGGAGAAAAATTATAAGGCAAGACAAGGGAAAAGTTTTGGGTTTATTTTTTTAAATGTACTTGTTTGAAACATTCAAATCACAGTACCACATACGCTTCTGACTGAAAGGTTGACTAAAGGCCTTTCTTCTGCACAGACTAGTACAGTCTTAAGATGATGTTCCAAGCTCTAGTACAGTCATTTGGCTGGTTTCAGCAATACAGTGTCTCCTGTGTGCCCCAGTCCAGGAGCCTTGCAATCCATTATCTCTTTTTCAGGGCATTTAGGCTCCTGATTTGATTTAGTCCCTGGCCTAGGGACTCTAAAAGCATGCTTAGACTTATATTCCTTTGCTTAATTGTTCAATTACAGTAATTAGGAAATTAAATTTCACTATTTTCCTCCTTGTCTATTGTTTTGCCAAGTCTGTAAGCCTTGCCTCTTGCCTTCACAGTGGTTCTTCATTAAAAGGAGATGTAGGCGAATGCCCTATGTAAGAGGCTGTGTAGCCTAGTGCTTTATGAATTAGTGAGCTGTTGGTTAAAGCTGGGGCCAAGAGGTTTAACTTAGCACCTACAGTTCCTTCTGTTTTTCATACGAGGGTTCTACAGTGCTAGGAATCCTTCATGTGGTCCATGAAGCACAAATAACATATGGCTGCACAGGCTACCCAATTTTATGAGTTTTCATGGGACATGAGTTCTAGGACATCCATTTCCTGAATCCTCAATAGTTGTGTCTGTGGCAGCATATATAAAATTATTTTTCCATTCCTAAATTTTGATGAACACTAAATGACCTGACAGAGTATCAGTTTCAAACAGGATAGAGTGCACACTCATGTGTGTGTGGAGAGCTGAACACCTACCAGTGTAGGATTATAAGAAATCACAAAAAGTTAAAAAATAAGTGCATTTACACCTAAGTAGAGTTAGACATAAGATATACAGGCAGCTCAGTAAACCCAGGGCATCTACATATCTTGTTCAGTAGCCCAGCTGAAAATGTGTAGGTGTATTTCTGCCTGAAAACTTTGGTAAGTTGGTAATTTCAGTCTTTACCTTCAGGACAGCGAGATAAGGGTTTTCTCTGTTTACAAAACACTAATTTTTGCATTTAGAGCATTTTAGTTCTCACAGCAGCTAGACTAGGTTCACAGTGTTTGCAGACCTCTCATCCTCCTTTGTTAATACTATGATGGATTTTTTCATGCTGCATGTAAATTATTGAAAAAAAACTTTACCCAAAATTCACAAAGGTCTCCTGGATGTTATGCATGTGTAATTTTCCTGTGAAAACCACAACTTTTTTTTTTTTTCAACTATATTTAAGAATAAGAAAAATTAATTCTTTCTTTATATTGCTGAACAAAAGGCTTTATTACCTCTACCAAAATGCTGAGGTTTTGCACAATTTTACTATCTAGTCAAATATTAGAGTTTTTACAATAAAAAGAAACAAAAAATAACAAAATGAGATAAAGGATAAGTCTATGTCAATTTTATTTGATATAACAATTGAAACTAACAATCTTGAACCATCCCATCTCATTAAACAAACCAGATCATTAAACATACTAGTGTTAGATTAGAATTTTACAAATTATATTTCTTCTGCATTTGTGAGAATTACAGATATGTAAGGAGAGGGTTTAAGGAAACTCGAGACTCGCTTGGAGAATGTCTCCAGGGAGACTTATCCTAAGGAGAAAGGCTGCTTTGTGCTTCAATGAAATCTGTCCTCCATTATGCAAGAACATTTCCCACTCTCTGGGGTCCTGTGTTGAAAATATTCTGGTAAAATTCAAAAAGCATGTCCTAGTTTTCCATACAGCCAAGGCAAAAAAATATCACACACATTCTTGTACCATCTGTAGCATTAACTATCTGAAGAACATAGTTCATGAATTATCTTGCTTGATAAAATCAGAGAAAACTACTCAAATCAGAAAATAGTCATGTTCAATAAAAGTCCAGGCATTGGTTGAGAATGTATTATTATTTCTCGGGAATTTTGTATATCTATATTTAAAAACATATATATTATACATATATGTGTGCATAACAGTTACACATACATAATATATATTATATATATATAATATATATATTATATATATTGTATATATTATATATATTATATATATATATTAAAATTATACATATATACATATATAATGTCTGTCTATGTCTGTCTATATCTTCCATCTTCATACATGGAATGACATTGAGTTAATTCTGTGGATTTAGCCCCTGCAGGAGCAGATTCAACTTATCTAATTTTAGCTGCTTTAAAATGCAAGTATCTAGTGTCAGCTACTTGTTTAGTCTCCCTTTATTAGAGGTGAAGAATCATTTGTGTATTTTATTTCATTCTTTTTAGTTTGCCCACCTTAAAATGGGATGACCTGTCTTCCCTAAAGAAAGCCAAGAGTTTAGGTTAGAAAATCTGTAATTCGAAAAGAAAAAAAAAAACCAAAACAAAAACCAAGCAACAAATTCTTACAATTATACTGAAAGAAATCTTATCCTTAATTCTCTTTAGTTCACTTTAGTCAGGTTTGATACATTAGTCAGCAACATATGACCATGAAATTTCTTAAAAACATAATAAGAAACATGATAAACAATGACTGGGTATGAGACACAAGTTGTTTTAATTTATAAGTTATAATAAGTTTTAAGGAAGAGATTGTTTCAATTACACATGGATTCTGTTTTGCATAATGAAGAGAAATAGTTCAAAGCAACAATGAATGTGTTCTATTTCAAATAGCAAGTTCAACAGATTTGCACACTAAAAGTACTTATTTTTTCTATTTACTAAGTGCAGAGGGCAACTGTCTCCTACTAGATATATCTACAAAAGCACAGGTAGTCGGAGGAATACTGCTCCCCAGTATGTGTCATTTGTAAATCAAGGTCTATAATTCAATTATTTTTTCTTAAAATGTTAAACATATGTCTTTGGTTGGCTTCATAATTCAGTAAGTGACTAGATCATGAATTAAAATTTGGATGGCTAAAAGGCATGTGTTCAAAACACAACACAGTCAGTATGCTTTAACATGGACAATATGCTGAATGACTTTATTTCCTAACACATACACTCATCAGCCTTTATCATTGTCAAATTATACTTTTCTTACTTACATCAGACCTGTTCATATTTCTGGAAAGTTAAATTAACGGCAACTAAACTATATTTTCCTTTTCACAAGTAAGCCCCAAAATTATTGATACAGGGCAGTGAATGAACTGGGCTTATCTGTAAAAGTTTTCAGAAATAAGGCTGAGTGTGAAAACTCTTTCTGTTGGACATGATTTTTTTGTGTATTGGTACATGACTACTGACAAAAACACTATTAAATACTGCATTAGTGTTAGATTTAATCATTTCAATGACTACAAATGTTCATTATTATTTAGAGTATGCAGAGTCTGCTAAAAAGGTGATATCATTAATGTTATTACAAGATTTACTTTCTATTCTCATGTGCAGGTGAGAGTAAATACCTCAAAGAAACACAGACATGCTATTTTGCAGCCTCTGTTTAAGGCTGTGTCAAAATTTTCCAGGAACAGTTCAGCTGGGTTTGGCTGAGATAGAGTTAATTCTGTAGCTGCTATGGGGCTATGTTTTGAATTTGTGCTGAAAACAGCATTAATAACACAGGAGTGTTTTGCTTACTGCTGAGCAGTGGTTACCTAGCATCAAGGCCTTTTCTGTCTCTCACACCACCCCACTAGTGAGAAGGCTTGGAGTGCACAAGAATTTGAGAGGGGACACAGTCAAGATGCTAACCCAAGGTCTATTCCTTACCATATGGTGTCACATTCTGTCTATGAAGTTGGGGAAAGAACAAGTGAGGGGGAGATTTTTGGAGTGCTGGGGTTTGTATTTCCAAGTCACCATTACATGTGATGTGGCCTTGCTTTCCCAGAGATGGATGAACCTGTCTGCCAATGGGAAGGATTGAATTAATTTCTTGTTTTGTTTTCCTTGCATCCTTTCCTTTACCTATGAGACTGTCTTTATCTCAAGCCACAAGTTTTTTCACTTTTACTCTTCTGTTTCTCTCCCCCATCCAATCAACGGCATGGTGCTTAGTTGTCACCTGGGGTTAAACCACTACAACAGCTGACAGCATTTTATTTATATATCTCTATTTCTCTGAGAAGAAAGTCTCTTGCTAAAAGCCAAAACTTAGACTACTTTACTGGAAGTCCACCCACCCCAGCTGGAGTAAATGCTCGGTCTGTTTGAACAGTTGCTCAGTATCCCTAAAAGTATCCATTATGCTTGGACAGATCAGCCCAACTGTACATGCTGTAGGTATCCATAATAAGTCTGACATGCTTACAGTTTGGAGTAATTTGTTCATATTCATTTGCCATCTGTGTTGCACATGTAGAGGTACTCTGTGTGCCCAAACTAAATTGGATTCAGTGAATATGTCTGCAGTAGCAAGTAATGTAGTTAAATAGGACTGAGCTTGCAAAGTGAAACAGCTGGTAGTGAGGATGTGATATACATACAACAAGCATTTCAAAGAAACTTCACTTTGAACTGTACATCCATCAGCTGCTCAGGTGCCAGGCAAAACTTGGATTTGTCTTTTCAGTAAGTTCCATTCAAAGTAAATGCTGAGGACAACACAGAGATCTGTTCCAAAACTAACTTCTAAAAGAAAGAAAAATTACTCTTTAGATGCCCCTACTTGCATTGGAAAGTAGCAAGTAATAGCTGAAGATTAGGGAGAAAATAATGTATGCTTTCTGTGTTGTTTTGATTTGTTTTTTTTTTTCTTCTTCTGATTTAGACTTTCATGGAAATGTATTAGTCAACTAAATGTTCCATTGACAATAACCCTGGATTATGGATTAGCTCTGTAATAGAAGCAGGATCCGGGCCTGAGTTTCTCTAGTGTTATCTTCTAGCTGTTCTAACTTGCTAGAGGCCTTGCCCAGAGTAAGGATGAAAGTATCTGCTGGGCATAAACATGAGACTTAAGCAATATTTATGCAAGCTCCTGTATTATGCTGCTCTGCAGTTTGGCTGAAGGAATCTCTGCAAAACTATTGTCATCATTCTCAGGGTGATACAATTCATTTCAACTGTCTTAACAAGTACCTCACACAAGCACCATCTTTTCCAAACAGCTCAAGACTTTCAGGGCTGAGCAAATCTTGCAGATGCTTGTTGTGATGGTGATGTTTCCTATGTGGTTGGCTCTGCTCTCTCCTTGTCATTCTCCTTCAGCTTCCCACTACTGCCCAGGACAAATTCCTAGCATTACCAAGATAATATAAGACTGATAGTGGGAAGAAAGGTAGGTGAAAAAAGTTGTGCTCAAGTTCTAGTCTACATCTCTCTTCTCTGTCTTCTGTCCACTTCTGGCTGCTGGCAAATTCATGGTCCTCTGAATGTCAGAGAGTAGCTTCTGAGACAAAAAGAAAAGATGGACAAGCAGTAAAACATGGAGTCACCTGTTGTTGCACTCAGATAGGACACTGACTCCCTGAAGAAACTGCCCATGACAGCTGAGCAATCTGCTACCACCTCTTATCTAATACACACCACTACTGCACCAAGTGCAGAAAGTCTGACTGTGTCTCTCACTTTTCCACGCATATGCTATTCCTATTGACCATCATCCTTATATGTTATGCAACTGCCCCTAGAGCTTACATCTAATCTTGCCATGGTGTTGTTTACAAACTAAATTGGCAGAAATTAATAGAAAATTAGGTTTCTACCTTAAAAGACGGTTTTTATATTCTAAAAAAGCTCTGTCCCAAAATAAAATTGAAAAGTAGGGGATAAAAATAGTAACTAGTATTAGAGTTTCAATTATTAAAAAAGAATTAATTCAGAAGTTATTTTTTGTCATAGAAATGTGTTGATACGTGATTTGTATCTGTAAAAAAATTTTCACTTATATCTGCTGCACATATTTTAATCACTTTGTCTGTTATATTTAACACTCCAAAGTTACTTAATTTCATACTATGGGAGAAGATATTTATAATATACATTTGAGACAGGATCCAGGGATTAAAATTCCCTAAATACTTCACCTAACCCGAACTTTTTTTTAAATATATTTATTCAAGAAGGACAACAAGACCAATGTAAATAGCTTAAATGCCACAAGAATTTATAACAGTGTTGAGAACATTGTGTCAGAGCCTTTCTCATCACTAATAACAGAGATTCTTTGGCACCTTCTCAAGCTAACTTATAATGAGGATTGCTCTGTCATAATAGGATAACAGTAGACTAACAACAGATCATTAAACATCTCAACAAACACATAGAAAGGTATCATTAACATTAGCTAATCAGAGGGCATGTAGTATAGCAGTCAAGGAAGCAATACACAGTATTGGAAAGAACAAAGCAATGTTGCCAATGGTTTGTGTGAATTAATATTAAAAAAAAAAAAAAAGGGAGAGAGAGAAAACAGAAAAAAAGACCCTGAATGTGTGAGCAGTTGTCAGCATTGTTTTATAAACTAGTAAAATAAGATCAAATACTTGATCAAATATACTGTGCAGGTTTTCCATCTCCAAGTACTGTAGTCAACTTGTCACGGTTTAAGTTTCCCTGGAGCTCATAGCATTCTAGCTTTACTGGAGAGTAGATTGAAAGCTGTACATGGATGAACAGCAATCTCAAGGTCCTTGTAACTAGTACATTTAATACACTGATCTGTCTACATTTAGAAGGTAAAAGAAGAAAAATCACATGAATCAAAAGCTCTGATTTTTATTATCCTTACTGAAATCCTCTTTAATTAATAAACTTTAAATAACCAACTAGAAGAAACAAGGCAAGGGAAACTCCTTTAATCACAGAAATTGTTAACTGAATGGCCTATTCATGAGTTTGGAGATGGAAAACCTGAACAGCATATTTGATCAAGAATTTGGCCGTACTATGTTAGTTTCTTTTAAAACCAAACTTGCATTCTGTGTAACAGAATGTGGAAACTGAGGGTGTGGTCTTGCTTAAATTACTTGATTTAGGACTATTCAGTATAAGAGTAATAAGTAACAAAGAAATTTGTAATTAAACACATCTATACACAAACCTAAATGAAGTGACAATAGTGATAATAATGAAGATCTCTCTTTGGCCATTAGTGGATTGGACATAAATGGGACACCCAGATATAGCCTTGAAGTTGTTTACTTTGAACATTGTAAATGCCATGAGGAAATTAAAATAACAAGAGTATTAGGGGTTACTTGAGTGGGACCTATGGAATATGTGAAACTTACTATGGGATGTTTAGGGTAAGGGTCAAAGATGATGAAAAGGAGGCATCACATGAGATCAGGGAGGAACAAGTGTGGGAAGACAGAGGGACGAGGACGTAAAATGGGCTGTTTGCATGTAAAAAGGGCCAGTCAGTACACTCCCAGTCTATACTATCTTTTTATTATATAAATCCTTTTTTCTTAACTATTTTTTGCCTGTTTAATTTCACTCTCCATCTCCCTGCAAATAGGAAAACAATTAACTGTATCTCTCAGCCTGCATAAGTACCCCAGGTACCAGGCTGGGCTCCAGTAACCAGGGAGATGAGAGTCTTTGGCTGAAATCACTGGAGAAGGCAGACATTTCCAAAAGGACTTAACAGTCTTAATTCAAAAATTCCAAAATATGCATGTTTTCTACTTTGAAGCCTGAATACTGTTCTGGTACAGTTGTATTTTTAACACAAAATGTTACAGAGTTTTCAAGTAGGAATATTCAGTTTTCCTTCTCAAGCCTTTCTAAATACAGGAGGAATATTACTCTATGACAACAGTTTATAAAGAAAAAAATGAAAATCAGCAAAGTGGCTATTTCTGTATGTCTTTTATCTGTACAAGATAAGAAAAAACTGAAAGCTGGTCTCAAAACTCAAAAATAACAAAATTTAACTGTGCTGTATTAGTGTAAGATGCATTACACCACACTCTCATTTCAGAGCAGAAGGTAAAAAATCTTATTATCACTATTAAAAACAGTTACAATATTAATATGGTTATATTTAAATCATGGTATTATATACACACACAAAACCAGTAAGATAACAGCAGAATTTAACAGATGTGTTCCATGAAAATAGCAAACGTGCCTTTACCCCATAAAACTGTAGGTCTTAATACTAATTCCATATTCTGCTAATTTTTGGTATTCTGTGTTAAATTTTTCCAGTTCCTATTACCACAACTACCCTCCCCTTCCTCAAAAAGGCCTTTTTTTTCCTGGAAAAACATGACTCTCATGAGTTTTACCAGCAGCAAGGATTATTTTGCCACAACTCTCATGGTAAATTAGAAATGGACAAACCTCTAAAGGCTTGGAAGTACAACTGAGATAAGCAATTTATCTGAAACTTTTCTTGGTGGCCTGGGGCCTTCAGTGTGTGTTTATCATTTAGTATTCTACCATATGTTTGGAGAACTAACACTTTATTGTGCCACATAGGAAGAATCAAAGGAAAGCTGGTTCCAGGAGTCATAGTATCTCGGGGAAGACTGGAAGCAGGAACAGTTTGAAGTGTGTCAATACAGAGGAGAAAATAATTTATTGCCCTTTATTTTTATTTTTTTTTAATAAATTTGCTTTGCACTTGGGAGTTGCATCTGTCCGTGTTGTCTCTACTTGAAATGTTTTAGAGAAGCACTTGAAGACTCCAGCAGCAGGTTCTATTCCATGTTACATTTACAGTGCAGCTTTATTCTAAAAATTATTTCCTTTTGCATCTGTGTAAGAAAAAAACTCATTGCTACTCTAATTTTATTCCAGTTGTGTAACACTGGAATTCCAGTTGTGTAATACTGGAATTTTAGAAAAGTGAAAGCTGTCTGATATTATAGCCTGGGCTATTGGTGAGTAACCATAGCTCTAAAACTCCTTGATTCTGGATCTTTAAAGCTTTTATTTCTCCTCCCCCAATTATATGTCATTCTCTTTCTTTGCTAACTACAAAGTGAGCCTTCTTCAGTTGTTCCATGGTCACAGTTCAGTACTGGAAAAATTGTAGTAAAACTATTGCATTTACTACATTCCCTATCCCAATTAGGTTTTTTATACCAATACTAGGGCTACTGAGAAATGCCACTCATTCAATATCTAACATTCTTAATCCCAGACCCTAAAAGTATTTTCTTTGTTCTTCATTTGTTCCATTATATTTAATTTTTATCAGTCTTTTAACAGTGCTCCCTGAAATAATAAGTGTTATTTTGCATTTCAGACATGGTTATTATTTTGTTGATGTATTTCAGATTTTTTTTTTTTTTTTCAAATCAGAAACAGGTTTAACACAAGAAGAAAATATTTTTGCCATAATTGGAGCAATGGAAACTGTGCAGGTATCACATTGATAACAATTGTGCTACTGATTGCAAGACTACTCCATGACAGGGATGGTTTTTTTTGGGTAGTTTTGCTGAAAATAAGCACACATCATACTTATAGATTCTCCATTAATTATTGTCCCAGTTCAGATATTACCTCAGTAATGCTGAGACAGATAGTGAATAGCAAGCAAAACATCTATTCTAGAAATATATTCTAAGACTATAAGTTTACTAATTTACATTGTTTCCTCAGTGCCACTTTGTAATTACAGAATGCATCAGGCTCTGATTTTTTCTCTCTACCTATATGGACAATTCATCTCATTACAATAGTAGCTTGCCAAATTGCCAGTACAATTTTGTAAATTTCCAGGGCTTTCACTGTCCAGAAAGGAAAATAAGATCTTGCATTTTAACTGATTAAATTGTACTCCATATTCCAACAAGTAATACAAGCAGAATTTGTATTTCTACCATTCTGTCCACTGAGGCAGCACTATCAAAGCTCTCAAAGCAGCTGAATCAGACTAATGATTCTCAGAAATATGGATTTATCACTGGTGCCTGGCCTCTTAGGATCAACTTCAATCCTCTATATGTATTTGCTTCTCAGAAAACAGTGACAGTGACTGTTGACTGAAGTTCCTCTTTCCTGAAGGTAAACTTACAAATACTAGAGGTGAAAGGGAGATATAACATTGTTAGTAACTACTGAAAATCGCAATATGTTTGAGAAGGAAATTCTTCAAGACTTGATCATCAGCTGTAGAATAAACAGTCAGGTAAAAAGGTTATTCAATATGTTACAAAAGACATGCAGTGAAACTATAGACTGAGAAGGGCAATCACTCTTAAGTGCACAATTCTGCACAAAAAAGCCTTGAACCTGCAAGTCATGCAATTTTAGTTTCTAACTTCTTTTTTAATGCTGCCTGAAAATTACGTAAGGCAGAGATTATGTGTTCTTATTTGGACAATTCTGGGCACAACAGGGCTCAATAAAGGAACTGCTGGAATAACAGAATCTTGCAAAAGCAACTTTTAAAAATAGCAGTTAAGATTAATATGAAAAAAGGAAACAGTTATGTGTTAGGCTGATTACACACAAAAGTTTTCTGTGTAATTTAGATAAATGTTTTCCTGGAAATGAAATTAAATATAAAAAGTATTAATTATTCAAAATGTAATAATTAAGAAATTGGGTAAATTTAATCACATTGCACAGCCAAATGAAATTAACAGATGTCATCAAGAGGAATAAGATAATAATATATTATTAAATAGGGAAAAATCAGGAAAAAAAAGGCATAAAAATCTAACAATACCACTATTTTAAAGATTAATGCTGTCTTAAAGAGGGCCAAAGGGATTAGAACATTATTACACTGTGTGCCTGTGCACATGCTGAATTACTATAATTTCTGAACAGGAAGTAGAAGACATTTAAAAAGTAAATCCAGTTTCTATACCTTACTATGTTTCTTCTCTCACAAATAAGAGGACGTATGTGAATAAAATGATCTGAATAATTTTGTAGATAATTTGACTTCACAAAAGAGATTTGCCATCAACCACCCCCAGGGATTTTTGAAAAATTATATTTCACCTACAAACAGCATTTTCTGTTTTACAACTTGCTCCTCTTGAAAGACATATGCATTTAGGGTTCTTTCTCTGAGCACCAAAACACCATTTTCTAGACTCACACCAAAAATATGCAGTGCTAAAGGTGCTTGTTAAGGGCTATGAGTTGTGGATTATTAGCAAGTATGACTATTTCAACAGTGCAACCTGAGTATATATATCTGTGCAAAAAAAGTACATTATAGATACATACAAAACAAAAATGCTTTTTAAAATTATCCAGGTAAATCTAAATATGTACAAAAATTAAATTGTACAGATATTATTTTGCAGAATTACATGCATGTTTTGACTTGAAAACCATAGGACTATTCCAAAGTTCTTCAAATATTACTTTTAACTTAAAATATATCTTTACAGTACTTTATAACAGCTTTGCTTACTGTAGAAAAATGGAAATGTAAAGAGTTCAAGGAGCTCTCTGCAGCTCTCTTTTCCTTTTGAGCTCTTCTGACTGCAAAACAAGTAAAGAATAATTATGTCTTATGCCAAGTCAGGAGACAAAAACCAGCTCACCGTTTCACTAAATTCCATTTAAATAGACATAAACCCCAGAAAGAATGTATTATATACTAAGTAAGGATAAGGAAAGATAAGGAAATAACTGATTTTAAAATTAATTTTCAGTTATAAAAACAAATATGAGAGTGTTGGCTAAAAAAGTCACCACCATTTTCAGTGAACTGAAGAATCAGACAAATGCTTTCTGAGCAGAATAAATTATTTTATTCTGAAAAAAAGGTTAAATTTAGCTTATAGAACATATAAATTCTTTTCAACATATAAGGAATATGATATTTCAAAATGAAAAGTGAATTTAAACAAAAAATTATACAAATATCAAAACTTGCCATCACAGAAATGAAATAAGAAATTACACTTGTGTTATAGAAAGTCACAAGAAAATTAAAAAAAAAAAAAAGAGAGGAAAAAAAGACCCAAAACAACTATAAAATGCTTAATAGTTTTCCAAATGTTGGCTTAATGAAAAAAATCAAACTGTTGTATAGATGGTATCTGTTCTTTTTTTTTTGTCTACCTACTCAGACATCAGACAGAATATTTTGCACAGAAGTTGTCATTCAATATGCTGATTATTCTTTTCTTTCAGATATGTATGAAATTCTATTGCAAATCAGCATGAAATTAGATTAAATTTTTTCACTATTTATTGCACTGTGTTTGCCGTTGCAGAAGTAAAAGCTGCTGAAGTGTTCCACTGGAAATGTATCTATATTTATTGATATATATATATATATATGTATGTATGTATGTATAACTAAATATAGGTGTATATGTATAATATATATACATATATATATAAAATATATACATATATATATAAAATATATTGTTGAATATATCTTCTATAATAGTGAATAACCTTGGACCAACTTGTCTAGGACTGTAAATTATTCTGCATCATTTGTTAAGTGTCACTATTATGAAAATAGATTATACTTGACCTCAATGTTATAGAATTAGCTGCATGGTGAAATTCTAATTCACAGGAGGTCAAAATATATGCTAATAATTTTCTCGTACCATAAGAGTTCCTGATTCATTAGTGAGCTGACATTAATTAAATAATAAGTGAATCACACAAATAATAAGTGAAAAGATGAGGTTAATCACGAGTGTAGGAAACACAGTTGTTAAAATTTCAAAGCACTATGAAGAAATACAAGAACATTCTGGGTAGTTGGACACACCAGCATGTGTTAAACGTTATATAAATTTCAGTCGATTGGCCCATTTAACACAATAACCTTAAACTGGATAACATTTTCTTTACAATCATGACTTATCCCTGTCAGTTATAGAAGGAGCTCAGCAAACCCTTCTCAGAAGTCAAGAATTACCATGTAGAGAAACCAAAACTTATCTTGCAATGCACCTAACCTCAATGTTAACAATTTTGTATTTAAAATCCATCTTGAAACTGTTCTTTCTGTTTGCAGTTCAGACATGTGGTAACTACTTTGCTTAAACAAGACCTGCAAAAGTAAATGAGCATTTCTGGGTTTAGGTGAGGCTTTTAAACACATGCTTTAAATGTATCCTTAAGTAAGTATTTTATTTATGTCAGAATAGTAATTCAACATAGTGAATGTTTGCTTTATTAAAATTATAACATCTATTAATTTCATAATACTAGATTTATTTCACAAATATAACCTCTGGGTGTCACAGTTCAATTCTCTCTGATTCTTTTAGATTTTTCACATTAGGAATATGTAATGTTTTAATACTAAATTTATGTCTTTGAAGATAATTGACATTACACAGAATTTTGATTTAGAAAAGTGATTCATCAGTGTACTGAATTCCAAACAGAAGCACAAAACTGCAATTTCAATGTAGAGGTGTACATGATTTTCATTACCAGTCTCTATACTCTCTCTGTCACCACTGAGCATCGCAAGTCACTGAAAAGGACTGCATGGGTTAAAACCCAGCTCAAGCTTTTTGCTCTTTTCAAAGTTATTTCTGCTACTTGCTTGTTTTTTATATTCCATGTTGGACCGAGACACATATACACTTCCCCCATGTTGATCTGTCTGGACTAGGAATACAATTCTTTCATCTGATTAATTTAGGAAGCCCAGTTACATAACTAGTTGACCCATTTAACTGATGCAGATGTTTATTTAGGACAAAGTCCACCGTCTGGTCTTCCTGCTGTTGAGAGAAGTTCAGCTTCCTTTACAATACCTGTGATCCCATACCTACATTCTTTTCTGAGCTTCATGAGCACATCATCCTTGCCTGTCTTCTCTGAGTCCTCTTCCATTATTGGAGTCTGTTGATCACTTACAGAAGGATAGAGATTGATTTCATGGCACTTGTATTAGTATTCTTTGTTCATAATTGTTATAAGCTCTGAAAATCCATGACTTGACATTTCAAATCTAGTATAACAATACTTTTTTAATAGAAAAAAAGAAAATAAGCCAAAATTAACCATGTTAGATGTCAGGCATAAATAATGAGCAGAATTTTATCAGTTTTTAGAACAAAGTGAATTACAGTAAATTCCTTCTTTTTTGTCACATTGCTTAGAAACACAAGATATCCTTATTGAACTGATCCATATGGCCTTCTCTTCTTTCAAATCCAGTAAGGATATAGTTCTTCCACAAAATTACATACAAGACTAGACAGAGATGACATGAGTATATTTTCTGTAGACTGTTTAATTGTCATTTCATCTGGACCCCACTCTACATATGTTGATTGTTGTGGGAACAGATTAACAACAGATTAATTAACATATGTTTCTAGCACTCTTCTGACAAATTCTTAGTTTCTTGGTTTCTGGATTCTTGGTTTCCTTGCCATACACCTTTCTCATCCTCTTCAGTTTTTGATAGCTGAGTTAGTAATTCAAAGAGAAAGGAAAAAAAAAA
>JAWWES010000001.1:71542262-71564881 GCA_035583135.1 Lophotriccus pileatus
AGGAAAGGAAAGGAAAGGAAAGGAAAGGAAAGGAAAGGAAAGGAAAGGAAAGGAAAGGAAAGGAAAGGAAAGGAGAATTTTTACTACATTAAAATTTCTCCTGGAATTACTATTCATATTGCACATTCACTCTTCATTGTCAGTAGCCTGCACCATCAAAGCCTTATACCAGATTTTACCTCTTTCTGAGATATTTTAAATCTTCAGTCAGCCCACCTTGCTATAAACAGAAAGCTAGCAATTCTGATACAACTTTTAAGGTTATGCTATCAAAAATAAAAAGAAAGGCAAGAGGATATTAAAGAGACATTTGCTAAAAAGAGGAGATGCAGGAAAAGGCTCATATTGTTCATAAGTCTCAATAAAAGTCAAAAACAGCTTACTGTTCAAGCACCATATCCTCCAAGATATATATTAGAGTCTTTGGACACATAGCTAAAGGAAGAGCAGTTCATCACAGCCTGATTTAGATTTTGTCACCCAAAGCCCTCCTAAATCCAAGCATATGTGACCAACTTTACGTATAAGTCCTTAGCAGATGAATATTTATCACTCAGAGTTTACTTACAAGCACAAGGTACTGGTATTCACCTTTTTTATAATGTTTCACTGGTTTAACCATTAGTGCATTAGTATTCCCTGTATGTTCAATGGAAGATGGCAAAGCAAGTAAGATGGGTGAATTTATGGAGTTGTCAAAAATTCTTCAAAATGTCAAAGGCCTGAGAAAGAAGAGCATTCAAAATTGATGTAATCAATTCTGTTCGCCTGCCTACCTTTCTCTCCACCCAGAACCAATTTTCTGATTTCAGTGAGGAACCTTCAGCTGGTTATCTCTTTGTCTATTTAATAAAATACTGACCATATGAAGTAGATTCTATCTATGCCTTCATTGTCCAAGCACTTTACCTTAAATTTTACTAATTTTCTTCAAAGTAAGATCAAATAATGTATTTAAAATTACGTATTTTGAGTTGCTTTATCTTTCAGTAAATACCGATAAAGTTATGGAGAGGAGATTTTCTCTTCTGTGTTTAATATATTAAAGTTTACCTGTGTAGAAAAGGGTATTTTTATTTTTCCTTTAATACCAAATGGAGATGTCCTGAATAGTATTTGTTCTTCATAGAAGGCTGTGCCTTTTATTTTAATACATTTAGTTGATTCTTACTCTACATATGTAGGAAGCCGTAACTCATTTATTACTTGGAGTCTCATGCAAAGAACTCATTTCAACAGCTTTTGTTTGGATTTTTTTTTTTGTTTGTTGGTGTATTTTCTCATCTGTTACATGCTTTACATAATGCTTCAGTCATGAATGGTCATCCATGAGAAGGCAGAACCTTTCTTGCACTTTTTACTTCTTCTTACGCTGTGTGTTATTCCCAAGCTAATAATGTGGAAATCTATCAGGATCATTCCACTACTTTTTATGAATGGCTTCTAACACAAATTGTGCTTCCCTCCATCTTGTTTCAAAAATATATTTTGCATGTTTAATTTTTGTTAAATATTCTTCTTTGATTTGGAATTTTGTATAAAGTAGAAAAATACAGAATGATTTTTCTTATGAAATAAAGAATAACTATATTTTCTGTTTAATTGAATCACCACTGTAAAAATGAACTTCGAACACTAAAAAAGAGAAACCTTTATTTAATTCATAAAAAGATCCAGAAGTACTAAGCAGTATTATGTTATGAAAAGCATCAAGAAATTTCACATTAAAGTTTGAACAATGCTCCATACTAATTCATCTGAATTCAGAGGCTGGACAGAGAATGCTTGAAAGCAGCACTGAGAAGAAGGACTTGGGGGTTGACAAGAAGCTGAACACAGAATCATAGAATCATAGAAACAAATGGGTTGGAAAGGACCTCTGAGATCGTCAAGTCCAATCCTTGATCCACTACCACCACAGTTACTAGACTATGGCACATGATCTGGCAATGTGCTTTTGCAGCCCCGAATCTATCTGACTGTTCTCCCCCTGTACTCTGCTGTCTTGAGACGCCACCTGGAGCACTGCGTTCAGCTCTGGCACCCTCAGTGTAGGAAAAATGTGGACTTACTGCAGGGAGTTCACAGGAGGGACACAAAGATGAGGCTTCATCTGAGGGTGCAGCAACTCTCCTATGAAGACATACTGAGAAAGGTAGGACTGTTAGCCTGGAGTAAAGAAAGTTTAAGGGAGACCTTACAGGAGCATTCTAGTTCCTGAAGAGTTACTATAAGAAAGCTGGAGAGAGACTATTTATCAGGGCTTACAGTGACAAAACAAAGGGCAATGGTTTTAAACAGAAAGAGGGTTAGGGTGTTAGAGGTTAAGAAGAAATTCTTTACTGTGAGGGTGGTGAGACACTGGGACAAGTTACCCAGAGAAGCTGTGGATGTCCAGTACATGAAAGTGTTCAAGGCCAGGATGGATGGGGCTTTAAACAACCTGGTCTGTTGAAAGGTGTCACTGCCCATAGCAGGGGATTGCAACTAGATGATCCTTAAGGTCTCTTCCAATCCAACTAATTTTATGATTATGATTTCTGAAGGAAACATTAGAGAAACTAGAAACAAAGGGTCAGAAGGTTCATATCTCAAATCTGGCACCTCATCTGGGTGACGGTGTGAAGACGACTGAGGGTTAAATGATAATGATATGGAAGTCATACGGGAAAATATGGTTGCTACTCCCTGGAAGGAATGCAGTCGAACACCTGACCTCCCACACACAGTAAAATCTAAGGGATATTAATAGAAGGGTGAAGCAGACAGGCTCTGTCAAAACCCTTGCAGAGGAAGGAACTCCGGTAATTTTTAGTTGATAAGCCACACAGCAGCTGAAAGCCAAGGGAGATACAGGACAATGTCCTGCTGTTGAATCAGCAACCATGGTGAAATCCCTCTCCTCAGACTGATGCATGTCCCCATTTCAAAGTTAACTCAAATACTGTGCTCAGGTACAACTATCACTCACTAAGACATATGATTAAAGTTACTCAAGCTCCACCTTTAATCTAAAAATACAGTACAAAAGTGAGTTAAGAATGGAGAGGAGAGAGGGGAAGAAGACTTCATCGTAACTTGTGGAATCTGTTTGATGGGATGAATCTATCTTCTCCCCAACAGGGATACCTATTGAATAAGAACCATATTCTATGCACGCTGAATGATTGTCTTGAGCTAGCTTTTACTGGGGATTAGAGGCTGTTAGTATATTGCTTGGAATATATTTTTGTAGTCAGATACTATTATTGGTAATTCTCAAACCTTAACCTAACTAACAAAGAGTTTTATTCTGTAAACTACTAATGAGTGAGTCCTTCAAGGGCATTGGCCAGTCACTGGCAGAGGGTAAAGGTATGGGGGCCCAAGAAGGGGTTTCTCTCTTTGGCCTGTAACACTGAACAAGTCAGTTGAGTCACCCTCCAAACTTGTTAACTGATCAGTGAAGGGTCTCAGCTTTCCTGGGGATCTGTCACACTAATCAAACAAAAAGAGTTTGAGAAAATCTCCCCTTTTCACATGACAGTGACTCTATTCACATGCAAATTGCATAATACGGATTTATTCTCAGATTAGTTCTGCCTACACCTTCAGTGTTTTATGAGACTTTATATATATCACCACACAACTTCTGAAAGATATCTAGTATTTTTATAATTAGACATTTGTCATTCTGCATACATCTGTAATAGTTCATATTGCTATAAAACTATAAAAAAGACAATTTGTATGTTCCCTTACAATGCAAAGAGTCATCCTAATAAGTAAGTTAATGACATATTCTAGCTAACAGTGATAATCACAGAAAATCTGCTTAGATTCATGGGGTGCAAATAATATGCAGCTGTCAGGTTTCAAATGCTTATTTCTCACTAAGCTTTCTTATTTTTGAAACATCAAGCAAGTATGCCCTTTGCTTTCACATAGATTTAATTTAGAATAGTTTGGAAATACCAGAGTGCCTGCTGCAAGGAAGTTTGCTCATCAGCTGTCTTTCATTAATGTGCTGCATATTCTATGATCATAAAGTACTGTGGAAAGAGATGGAGAAGTAGGCTCTTGCTGATTGTTCTGCCTAAATATTAAGATGCTGTGGTTTCTACCTTGAAAGATTGATACCTTTTAGCTTAATTTTTTTCCTGTTTATTTGTCTTTCTGTTCTAGAAACATCTCTCCTCCTAGGGACACATGATTAAATGGAGCTATCTTGCCTGAAAGCAGTAGAGACAGTAACCAATTTGAGTTTTGACATTTAGAGATTGATGGAAGAGAAAATAACATAGGTATAAAATTTGAGCAGTGATGAAATAGTATGACTGAAGCCAATTACTCAGAAGACAGCCTTTGTACTAGCGATGGAGCAATCTTTACTTCAAGCCACAGAAAACAAATGTGTTTTATAGATGATAATAATATCTCATGTAGAAAAAGTGTTTTCACTTCTAGAATATTTAGCCATAAGGTAACTTTTTTTCTTAAAATAAATGAACAAGGCTGTTATTAAAAAGAACTGAGATTATGGGGCGTACGAGAGGAAGCAGAAGGGAATCACTTTGCTGCTAAAAATAGTGTTTTGGGAAGAACTCTGCTTTAGAGTAGGTAATATTTCTAATGTAACATTTTTAATTTTTATAAAGCACCATTAAAAAGCTGAGTTTAGTTCTGGCTCTTGCAAAGAACAATGTTATTTAGTTGAAAGCTTTTATTGGTTGTCTGAATTTCTCCCCTAAATGACCTATTTTGGAGTAGCTGCATTAACTTGAAGTATGTGCTTACTAAGTAAGAGTTTGATAATTGGTCTCTGCTTTTTAAGAAAACAAATTGTTTGTCATTAAAAACAACAAAAAAACCAAACCAAACCAAACCAAACCAAACCAAAGAACAACAACAACAACAACAAAGTTAAACAACACCTATTATAAAGGAAGCACTAGATAATAGATAAAGTGACAAAGTCATATTTCAGATACTAGGAAAGCCATATTTTCATTTTGATGAGAGAGTGAGCTGAAAAGAAAGAACACTTGCCTGAAACTTCAAGCCTGGAAAATCAGCATTGAATAGGGAATAGTATAGTGGGAAAGGAAATCCTTCAGTTATAGTAGATAAATGCTGGAAAAGATTGCCAAGGGCAGGTATACAGTCAGCCTCAGTGAAAGATTCAAAGCCATTTTACACCACTGTATGAGACCTGGCTTAGGAACAATAAAATATTTCCCTCTCTAATGCAGAGGCATTGGCTAAATGACCCAGAAGAAACCTGTCACATTCAAAATACTCTTTTAAGAAAAATCCATTACACTGAGAACTGTAATACATTTTTTTCCTACTGCCCAAGGAAAATACAAATCTGTATTTCCGCAGGGCTTTTTGGACATGAGCCAGCAGTGTGTGCTCGCAGCCATAAACCCAGTTGTACCTTGGGCTGCATAAAAAGAGGTGTAGCCAGCAAGTCAAGGGAGGTGATTCTCTGCCTTTGCTCTGCTCCTGTGAGACTGTTGTAGACAGAATGGGATCTTCAGACAAAGTTTATTAGAGAAGTCCTCCTGTTGCATCACAAGGTGCAGAAAAGACCCCCTTTATTTCTAAACTCCTTCTCAGAGATGAATCTAGGTGTGGCTGGATCCAATCCTAGTTCCAGACTTAGTCAACAGTTTACGTCTGAAGGATTCTATAGGTGTAACTGAAATTTTATAGAACTTTGTTCTGCAGGATTAAAGATGACAAACCAAATACATTTATATAAATTAACTGTTTTGTTGAAATTGATTATAATAATGATTAGACAAAAAATACCTTACTTAAAATTATTTGCTTCAAAGTATGGCTAGCTATAGCTACTAGTATAAACTCTGTTTTTGAAACAATATTGAAGCAATTATATGAAAGCTAGCAAAACAATTATCAAGTAGATATTGGTAATACCAATTACCATGGGCAAATCTCTTTTGTTAAGCCTCAGAGAATAACCTTGAGGGGTACTCTCATTCAAGGGAACAATCTTCATACACTTTAGGGAGATATGCTAGAACCCCTCGCTCTGCAGATGTGAGACTGACCTTTTACTTTATAAAGTGATTGACTATCAGTCATATATGTTTTTTTAGGTTATGTGCTGTCAGGCTTACTCAGCAAAATATGTTTTGTGCTGAAAAAGGTATTACAAGCTCTTTGGTTTCTTCTTCTCAACACTTCTAACTCTCAGCTCTGTATCAGGGCCTGCACATCCTTGCTGCTCCCAGCCTCAGTCAGGGAGTATCTGTCTTGCATGTCCTCATGGTCAGTCTGATAGTTTGGTCAAGATGGTCTCAGCATTTTTCAGCAGGAAAAACAGCAGACCCTTCTTGCTTAATCTTACCCCTGATGAGGAGACCTTTCTTGCTTCACCAAGCAGCAGAACCTCCCTGCTCAAGCCATCACGGGTAACTTGTAAACAAGACAGAGTTTGAGATGCTGTATCACCTTTTAGACAGAGCATCCTGCTACAGAGACTTCATCTGGAGTACTGTGCCCACCTCTGTGAGCCCTGTGAGGGACTGAAAAAAGTTATTAAAGTTATTACTGGCTCAGAACAACTCTGTGTGTCTGGGACAGATCAGGTTCTGCCAAGATGGAACGGTGCTCTGGCTCCACCATAACCCCAACCCCTTGATAGGCTTCAGTGAAGATGTCAGTTCCTGGCACATCAGGAGCACTGCCCCACACCACACCCCCTGGAGCCCCTAAACCAGCCCCAGAATGGCTGGCACACCAAAAGCCCCACATGGGAGGGGTGGCCACAGCAGTTCAGAGCAGATAAAACCAATACTACCCTGCCTTTACGTTGTGCATGGCCCTACCATTCCTGGACTTGTGGTAGCTGGGTCTACACTGGATCTAAGGTGGTACTTATAATTCTCTCTCTTTCTTTACTTCTTCCTCATCTCCTAATTTCCTTTTCTTGTTATTTAGGTAACTTAAAGCTGGAGGGTTGGCATTTACTAAGTCAGTGCTTTATGTTGACCGAATGTTTGTTTTAAGCTTTTGACAAGTTCCCTTATTTTCCAAAGTTTGCCACTTAAAGTGTGTTATTTCAACCTCCTGAAAAGTGTTGTAGTGTTTTTCCCTCATGAAGCCTCAAAATATCAAAGAATTGATGGCCCCTTTAAAAAAAAAAAAAAAAATTCCATTGGGCAGATTTTTGTGACGTTTTGCCTTTTTAACGTAAGCCCCCTTCGATGAGGTCATGAAAAGAACTTAGGGCCTTACAGGCCTGTCATGGTTTGTTTTGTGCTTTTAAAGTTAAGTTGAAAATTGGTTTCTTTTTCCCTGCTTGTGTTTGGAGGAGGGGAACTGGTCAAACCAGTTTTTTTTCCAAGCTTCTAATGGCTCATCTTAACGACCCGAGCCCACAGCACTGATATGTTAATTGCCTAGTTTTGTCTCCTAGAAAAGCAGGAGAAAGGGCTGGGAGGTGCTTTGGGGCAATGGGGGTGTGTCTTGTGTGGTGCCGGAACAGTTTCACTTTCTCGGCGGTGCAAGAGGGAGCGGCAGGAGCGACTGAAGGTGCCGGGCTAGCTGCTGGGCATTTGAGCTGCTGCTTTCTTCCCTGAGCAGGAGTAGTGTTTTGGAGCTGTTCCCGGTTGGATTTCTTCCCATGAAGCGGGGGCATAGTGACATCCCTACACGGCTGAGACCATCAGAAAAGGAGTGAGTGTGCTGACTGAAGGGGTGGCGTTTCCCTTTCCCCTTCTCCCTCCCTTCGGCAAGGGGAGAAGAGCCCCATTGTTCGGCTCGCTCCAGCCTGCCCTGGCGTGCGGAGATCAACACGTGGTGACTGCTGTGACCCGACAGCGCCCCCTGCTGGATAATTCTAACAACTGCCGGCTCTACACCCTCAGTGATCCAACATCGCCCTCTGCTGACTGACTTTAAGAACTGCAGGCTCTACATTCCCAGCGGCTCAACATCGCCTCCTGCTGACTGTGGTTATAATTGCCCTAAAAGGGTACAGGTTGAATTGATTTCTTTTCACTGTTGGTTTTGTTCGTTTTTTTGTCCTACCGGGGGGTTGCTCTAAGTGGAGGATTATTATCCGGGTGTTTTACTAGTGCTCTCTTGTTGTGTTTTTTTGCCAATACTTATAGACCTTTTCTAATAAAAGGGTTGTTATTCCTACCTGGATATAATTTTCGTCTCCTTTCCCACACTATTCCTCGATCAGAGTCCATTAATTTCAGATTTGTAATTGCTTAGGGGGCGGAGCTTTTGGGTCTTCCCCGTGGTTTATTCTCAGCGAAACACTTGTGTCTCACTCAAACTGAGACAAGGCCACAGAAAAAGAAAGACCTAGAGCTATTAGAGCAGGTCCAGAAGATGGTGACAAAAGTCATCAGAAGACTGCAACACTTCTATGAGGAAAGACTAAGAAAATTCTAGGGGAAGGGTGCAGACAGAACTTATTGTGGCTTTTCAATACTTAAAGAAGGCTTATAAGAAAGAGGGAAAGGACTTTTTCCCAGGGCCTGTAGTGACAAGACAAAGGGTAACAGTTTTAAACTGAAAAAGAGTAGATTAACATTGGTTACAAGGAAGAATTTTTTTAAAATGAGGATGTTGAGGCACTGGAACAGGTTGTCCAGGGAAGTTGTGGGTGCCCCATCACTGGGCGTATTCAGAGTCAGTTTGGATGGGGCTTTGAGTAACCTGATATAGTGAAAGATATCGACTGCCCATTTTTATAAAATCTTATTAGATTACTTGTTTATCTCCTTCAATAATTTCCTTAAAATCCTGCAAGTTTTTTCTGTGAGTTTTGTATTTTTTCCACCTTTATCATTTCCACATAAGCCCATTAGATTTCTAGAATATTTGTAAATTAGTGTTACATGAAGAAATAAACTCACCCTTCTAGTTTCTTGAACTCCACACTTCCAGAACACTTTTTTACTTGCCATATAGGACGGAGTCTCTTAAATCTAGGATTCCAACGTTCTTTTTGATGTCACCATTTGACCAGAGGTACTGGAATGAGAAAAGTGTCCTGTGATGAACCACTCTGATCAAGTCTCAACCATTAGAAAGAAAAGCTTTTCTTTAGTTTTGACACCTCCTTTCTTGTTTAAATCAGGCCTTACACTGATAAAAGATATGGAATAAATTGGATATTGTAGAGCCAGTTCTCCCACTGACTGTTGGTAATCTGATCTACGGAAATTTCTTACAGCTTTGAAACTATTGATTTTAGAATTTATCTCAAGATAACTGAAAGGCTGAGAAGTATTTAATCTCTCTTCACTTATCACTTTGTGCTCTGCCCTGACATTGATTCCTGACTGTCAGTCCAGTACTCTCTGGCCAGGTTCATTTAGGTTTTTCAGACAGGGAAGTTTTAATGTTTTAATATAAAATTTACTTATTTGAAGGTAATTGACATTACACAGGATTTTGATTCAGCATAATGCATTGTACTAATATCACAATACAGAAACAATACAGGAATTGCAATATACAGTTGGGTCACGATGAGAACATGATTACCACTACCAGCCTCAGTATGCTCATTGCCACAGTGCTGGGCATACCTATTTGCTGGGAAAGGATTAAATATGTTGAAGTCAGCTCAAGATTACTGCTCTCTTCAAGGTGCATTTTGATAGTTGCTCAGTTTTTAGGAGCCACTTCCCCCGTGCTGGTCTGACTAAATCAGGAAGACATGTACATTTTTTTATTAACTCAGGGAAAGCCATTTACCCAATTAGCTGCTTCATTCAACTGATACATCCATATACTTAACAAAAGGGCCACCCTCTGGTCCCCTTTGTGTTCAGATAAGTTTAGTTCTCTCTACAACAGTTGTGGTCACTTCCTGTATCTTGCCCTGAGCTTCATGAGCATATCACCTGTGCCTTTCTCATCCATGCCTTCTTCCACCATAGGAGCTTATTGTTCAGTCACACAGATGCATCCCACCTGAGTTTTCTCTGCTCCACAGAGAAATTGCCTGGTCACGTTAAGCACAACTTAACTGTGCTTAACTGTTCTAGCTTATGTCTACTTGCCTCTGAATGCCTTTGAGACCCAGAGTTGAAGACTTTGTTACTCCTCCTACCCTTAGCAACATATAACAGCTGTGGGAACTTTATGATCATATTCTTTGAAGTTATTAGAGACATGCCTCAGCCCAAATTAAGGTACAAATGAGACCAAGACAATAGTACAGATTTTTATTTAACAGTAAATGGAAGATAGAGATAGAAAGAAACAGGAAAAAAGAGAGAGGGGGCTAAAGAAGGAGAGTGAAAGGGATTCTCTGTGGATTCCAACAGCATCCCATTGACCCTCATCTTGTGGTCTTCCTAGTGGTAAGAGTTCCATTCTTGTCTTGCAGTCTGAATACAGAGAGAAGCACAGGGTGCTGAGCGAAAAAGTCTGTAGTGGTGAAGGAAGTCTCATACAGCAAAGGAATTAAAACCAAGTGTTGAGTGAAGTTCTAGTGTGGTCTTTTATTTGGCTTAGGCTAGATGGGAATGCCCCCGGTCCCTCCCCTGGGCAGGGGAGTTTTACAATGGATGATGTAATACTGGATCACAAGACATTTCATGAGTCTTTGAAACCTCCGAAGATATTACAGCTGCCTGTTAGCACAGTTGCATCAATTATGGTCCATTATGGCCCACTAGCAGAGATGAATATCTTCAGGCTTTGTGTGAATTCTCCAGATGCTTCCCCAGAGGGGAGTTATCACAGCTGAGTCATTTGTGTAAGGACAAAGAAACACTACCCCATCTCCCAGGATTTGCCCCTTTCCTTATCTTGTTCAACACCCATCTTGTAGCCTGAGGTGCCAGGTGTGCTCACCCTCAGCACCTGGGCAGTTGCTTTGCACATCATCAGCTTGCATCTTGATTGTCTGAGCCATTAGAATCCAGCCTTTCACACTTGTGGATATGTTCTTCTCCTTGGGATAATATTATGCTCTTTCTCTTATTCTAAATTCCCTTCACTGTCCAAATTTGTAGGCATATTTGGGTAGGGATGGGTTTCAGTGAGCAGCTGTTTCTTTGCAGTTCACTACAGGGAACAAAAGTTGTTCGGTGATTTTAACAATGTTTTACTCATAAATGATTTCAGTGTCTCACCAGGATGATGAAATGCACCATACTTTTTTGCACATCAAATGTTCTTTTTCTTTCCACAACCCAATCAGAAAGAGCAGTAGTGTTCTCATTTTGGCTGGGATGGAGCTCATTTTCTTCCTAGTAGCTGGTACAGTGCTCTGTTTTGGATTCAACATAAGGATAAGATTGGATAAGGATAATAAGGATAATACACTTATGCTGTAGTTGTTGCTAAGCAGTGTTTACTCAAAGTCAAGGACTTCTCAGTTCCCATGCTCTGTCAGTAAGCAGGTGCACAAAAAGCTAGGAGGGAGCATGGTCAGAACAATTGACCCAAAGTGACCAAAGGGATACTCCATACCATAGAAAGTTATGCCCAGTCTACAAACTGGAAGGAGCTGTCTGGGGGCTGTTCCTTGCTGCTCAGGGCCAGCTTTGGCATCAGTCAGTGGGTAGGGAGCAATTGTAATGTGCATCACTTGTTTTTCTTGGATTTTAGTCCTCTTTCTCTCTCCACTTCATTATTACTATTAATAGTATTCTTTATGGTAATACATTTAATTTTGCTTCGATTAATAAACTGTTCTTATCTCAATCCACAAGGTTTACTTTTAACTTCCAATTGTTTTCTACACCAGAGAGGTTGGGGGTAGGGAGTAAGCAGCTGTGCGGCAGTTAGGTGCTGGCTGAGGTTAAAATTTCAGGAGTAACTCACAGTATATTGAGAGGGTGCTCTATGCTTGTTTTCTTGCTTATGTAGGTCAAATTGTCCATTTATTAGAGGTGGGTTTTTTTGTTGGTTTGTTTGTTTGTTTTTAAACTGCAGTCAAAATTGGCACTGAGTTCAAAATGGTTTAGTCGGAGTCTAAAAACTGAATCCCATTCACTGGGGCAGAAAGGGTCACAAGTTTTTATACAGAAATTGAATATGACCTTGAAAGAGGTAATGTCCTCAATCCAAGACCTGGGTTATTTGGGGAAAATTACTTCCTTTCCAAAATAATGTCTCAAAAGACTACTGAGAACCTCTGGGAAAACCTGAAATATATAAAGTCATCCACTCTTTCAGCAAAAGAAAATTTGCATTGGATAAGACTGTCCAAACTTTTTCCTGTCTGTGGAGAATAAGTTATGGTACATTTTAAATTATCCTGATATGTCTACATTCAGAAACCATATAGATCAAGCCCTGTTAAAGAGAATGTGCCAGAGGACATTAAAAGAATCACTTGTAAAATTATTGATATTTTTAACAAAGCAAAGAACATTTTGTAGCTGTTTCTTAACTATTCATCTCTGATACAACTGAGACAAGGAATGACAAGTTGAAATACAGTAAAGCTAACAAGAATAGAAGAATACTTCTTTACTTGATTCTAATATTTTATATTTTTCCCCTATATTTTCAGCAGGATTGGGATATTTTCACAATCAAATAAGGAAAACAGAAATTATTTTTCTTCAGATTTGGAAATAACTTTCTCTGCTGCTGCAAAAATGCCAGTAACAAAAACAGAAGCACAATAATCCTTACCACTGACATTCAGATACATACCTCTGGGCACATACCATAAATTTTCATCTTCACAGTGTTTGTTGGTTTTTTTTTTTTTTGTAGAAATTAATTTATTACTGAACTTCTTTCAAAGTACAGAAAAGCTCAAATTCAGATATACTAGGAAAGTGTCCTAGCCAGCATGTTGTGATTCCAGATGGAGTTTGCCAATCATATTGTCATATTCTTAAATGAGAATGGCTTGAAATTTGTGGGTTAAGGTTTTTGTTTGTTTGTTTGTTTTTCACAATAGCTATACTGGGAAGATACCTTCTTGATGTAGTTGACCTTAAACAAGGTGTTGAAGAAATTTGCAGTCAGAGGATTCCTATTAAGTTAAGAAATGCAGGTAAATGATCCATGTTCCTACATGCTAGAAGGAACCTAGAAGACATCTTCAACTGAGAAACTCTTAGGGTAAAAACATTTGACAGAGGATTATATAGATTCTGAGTGGACATACTTTCTGTGTGTTCTAATCCCAACTAACTTTGTGTCCTAAAGCAGCTTTTTATGCATCTATTATGTAATTTCAAAGATTAAATCCACTTCAAAATTACATGTGAGCACTTTAGAAGCCTTTGAGGACTACCGAGAGAAAGGCTAAGACTGAAACTTTCCAAAAATTGCTATCATACAACAAAGACACTTGAGTTAATAAAAGTGAGAAAAAGAAGTTCCACAAAGTCTGTCTGAGAATTTTAGACACAAGAGATAGGTGAGATTTCGGAAAGCCTGGAGAGGATAAGGCTCCAGGGAGACTTTATTGTGGCCTTTTAGTATCTAAAGGGGGCCTGCAAGAAAGCTGGAGAGGGACTTTTTGCAAGGGCTTGTAGTGAGAGGACAAGGGGTAATGGCTTTAAACTGAAAGAAGGAAGGTTTATATTAGATATTAGGAATAAATTCTTTACTGTGAGTGTGCTGGGACGCTAGAACAGGCTATCCAGAGAAGCTGTGAATGTCCCACCACTAAAAGTGTTGATTTGGGCTTTCCTCAATCTGGTCTAGTGGAAGGTGTCCCTGCCAATGGCAGCAGATTGGATCTAGATGATTATTTAAGTCCCTTCCAACCCAAACCATTTTACAATTCTGTGGATATTGCAAAAGAGATAATTTTGAAGTATATAGATGCTTCATTAGTCATGTAAATTCTTATACAGACATGAAGAATTGGGGACAGTCTTTCCCTTTTTATGTATTTGTTGAAAGCTCTTCATGTTTGCATTAATTAAATCTTAACTGAGTAAAAAGAAATGTCAGAAGAATTCTCGGTGAAGTTGGCAGCATTTACACAGCAAGAGATCCATCTTCCACTTCTTGTTTCATTGAATATTTTACAGCTTAAAACCTAACTGAAGAGCTGCACTGATTGTGAACAGGATGGGGTCTTCAAAAATGGTCTCACCCTCTTTCATCTGGTTTAATGTTTAGGAGCATTCTGGGAATCTCTGAAGAGTGATTTTATTATAAGTCTGAATGTTTTTAAAAGTTTGGGTTTTTTGGGGTTTTTTTGTTGTTTTTTTTTTTTTTTTTTTTTTTATTTTTCCCTTTAATACAATTGTATAGTTCTCCAGTTGTTACAGTGCAGTGTTCAGGTTGCCTGTGGCCTTCAAAGCTCTTTTATTCATGCACAAAAGAATTTTTAAAATGCAGCCAACCGCTAGCAGAACATTGGTAGCTTACTTAAAGGTTATCATAAGTGCATGCCTCTAAATCAAAATCTTTGTATTTATGAGCATCAATAAATCTGGTCTAATATGGCATGAATAAATGACCATATATTCCAATTTTACATTGAAATGAAAATTTTTGAACTATGATTACTTCAAATTATAAACAAAAAAAATTAGCTGAAAAAACTTTCCAATAATTAGTAAATAATAGTGATGCTTTTCTTTTTTAGTTTTTATTTTCTTCATCTTTCTATCTTTCACAAATACGATTAATCTAATAACACAATGATTTTGTGTAAAAAAGTGGCATTATATTATTTATGTTCTTAACCATGTTTTGTACATTCAGGATCTGCTTCTGGTCTCAATCTGTTCCAGAAATCAATGATTCTATAGATAATAAATCTGAAGAAACTTTTTCAATATCCTTTCTGGCATTTGCATAGACTAGTGAAGGCTACTAGAAAAATTCCACTGATATGAAGGTCCTATAGCCTAGGGGTAGACTGGGAGGGTGTGTTTAATCTTAGTCAGTCACCAAGAAGAGGGACCTGGCTCATGAACACTTCAGTCCCTCTCAATGGGTGCATATCTTCTTTCCTGTGGGAATTAAGGCACAAACAGAAAATGTTTTCATAATATGTCTTGTACTTAAATGGACCTTAAAAAATCCCATAAGGGTATAATGGAAGGAAAGAGCACCTGTTTCCTTAATCTGGTCCTTTTCAATGCAGAATATGATAATAAGTAAAGGAGGATGTCATAAGCATCAACACAGAACAATACAAACTTACAAACTTGATCTACAGACAGTAATGGAAGGTAGTAAAAGGAGAACAAAACCTGGTCAGTCACACTAATTGGTAAGGCATGTGGAATTTTTATTTCAGTAAGATTACCTGATGGAGGGCTTTGTCAAGTGGAATACTAAGAAAAAGGGGTAAGCTATAAGCAAAACATAAAGAGACACAGAGATGACAAGAGACGAACATCAACATTCAAACTAATTGAAGGGCTACCATTCAAACTAACTGAAGGTGAGACTGTGCCAGCTGATGAGGCAATGTGAAGGGGAAAGGTAAACAGAGAGGAACAGACAGTGGGAGTAGACAGAAAGGGATACAAAAGGGGTTGGTCAGATGTAAAAAGGGCCAGGTCAGTTTGTTTGTTTGCCTGAGCCCTATGCCTTCTTTGCTAACTGGCTGGCTTACACTGAACTTGCTGTGCACCAGCACTGCTAGGTCCTCCACTGCTAGGCTACTTTCCAGCATGTAGGCCTTCAACCTGTTAGGGTGCATAGGGTTGTTCTTCTCCAGGGGCAGAACTTTACATTTGAACTCTTTCATTTGTCACTGAGTTTCACGAGATTTTTGTTGGTTGAATTTCATGAAATTTCTGGTGGTTGACTTCTCCAACCTGTCAAGGCAGCCCACCTATAGTATCAACCACTCTTCCCAGTTTTGTGATGCCTGCTAAGTTGCTGAGGGTACCATCTGTCCTATCATCCAGCTCCATTAATGAAGGTGCTGAACACCATTTGTTGGATTATCAACCTCTAGGATATGCCACTTAGCTATAGGCCTGGATTTGGTGCTGCTGACCACCTACTGAGCCTGTAATTCAGACAGTTTTCAGTCTACTTCATTATTAATTTATCTGTCCTGTGCTTCATCACTTTACAAATGAAGATGTTATACGGATACTGTTGAAAGTCTTACTGAAGTTGAAATTAAGAACATCCATTCCACTCTGCTCACAGACTAAGCCAGTCACCTCATGATAGGAGCCATCAGGCTGGTTAAGCATGACTTACCCTTCATAAATCTGTACTGATGGGTCTCCATCACCCTTTTGTGCTTCATGGATCAAAAATGGTTTTAAGGACAATTAACTCTATTACCTTTCCAATGCTGACTTTCCTGTCATTCCCCGAATCCTCTTTCATGCCTTTCTTCCCTTCTGGAAGAAAGAAGTGAAATTTACTTTCTTCTGTCCTTTAAGAAACTCTCCCAGTTGCCATGACCTTTCCAAACCAATCAAGAATGTTCTCACAATGACATCAAGCAACTTGCTAAGCACTTGCAGGTGCATCCAATTTGTTTAAATGTATCCAAATAGTTTAAATGTTCCCTTTCTTAGTCATCTTCTTCTGAGTGCAAATCTTCTTTGCTTCCGATTTTCCCTCATGTTCCAGAGGCCTGAGACTCCTGAAGGCCAGTCTTGACAATAAAGGTCAAGAAGAGGAAAGCGTAAAAGCATTATATGCTTTTGTCTCTTCCATGTGTTTTTGTCACTAGATACTCTGCTCCATTCAGCAGAGGGCCCACACTGGGCTCTGTTTTTCTTATCTTGTTTATATTAATAATAAGAATATGCTGACTTTTTTGGTGCAATTGATGGAAACTGTTCCCTTTTAAAGGACCAAGGAATGTTTTCAGAGCTGAGAGATAAATGAAACATTATTGAGTTTTTTTCTGCTTCATTATATTTCATTCAGAATCTTCACATCACATTAGATCTGTTTATTTTTATGAAATGTGATTTTGCTCACAAATATTTGATGTACATTTCAAATTGTAAAAGTATACATAGCTGGTGATACAGACAATTGGGGAGATTCCACAGGGAAAAGAAACTAAGTATATGCTCGCGGCATCTGTGTTTATGTGTTTGTATTCATTTCTACAACAGACTGTCACATAATGCAGGCAGTTGCAGAATGTGTCAACATGATGTACTCCCTATTAAGAAATAAAATGGATAGAAGACATGAAAAGAAAAAAAAAGAATAGAGGGTGGAGGTTTTATTTGTTTGTTTTAGCCTATTTCTAGTCTACTCGGTTTCTTAAACAATTTCTGGAAAACATGTTTATTAAATTCATTGCACTAATTACAGCCAAAATTTAGAATATTACCTTTATCTCATTTATTGTGAACTAATGAAAAAAATTAGCTTTTCCATGTAAACAATTACAATTTCTGAAAAAACCTTTTAACAACTTTTAAGTGCAATGAATGGATGATTGAGTTTCTTCCTTATAAGAAAAAAATATTGTCATAGCACAGATTATTTTCAAATCCTATTCCCAAGAGAACAGTATGAACTTCTTGACTTTAATAAAGGAGATTACAACTTCAGATATATTGCATTCTTTATATTGTTTTCCTTCTGGAAGGTTTTTTAGCAATGCTGACATACTAAAATGACTAAGGATGTAGTTCAAATAGCATAACTTTAGACACCTGTAAAGGAGCTGTCTGGAATTCTAAAATACTATCATAGTGAATGGAGAAGTACAGGTCATTTTAAGAAACAATTTGTATCACCATATGTTCAAATCTCATTTAGAATGAGGCTAGTCATGCCCTTGAAGAACTCATCTTCTTTTTCTCCAAAATTATTCTGAGATATCTTATTTAGAATCAGAGAATTATAAAATATCTTGGGTTCATTCAACTCTTGACTCCATATAGGGCAAGCTAAAAGCCAAATCATATAGCTAAGAACATTCCCCAGATAATTTTTGAGCAGTGACAGGCTTGGAGCTGTGACTTTTTCCCTGGGAAGCTTCTTCCAGCGTTTCATCACTCTGTCAGTGAACTCTTCCCTAATATCTAATCTATTACAATATCCAGTTGTCAGTGATGCAGCTGTAAGCCATTCCCTTGTGTCCTATCACCAAGCACCAGAGAGAAGAGGTCATCACCTTCTCTGCTCCCTCTCATGAGGAAGTTGTAGACAGCAATGAGATCACCCCTCAGCCTCCTCAAAACCGAACAAACTTAGTATGCTCAGCCACTCTCTGTTAAGTCATGACCCCTAGTCCTTTCTCCATCCTTGTTGTCATCCTTTGGACATATTCTAATATTTTTATATCTTTTTTACATTCAGAAAGACAAAACTGCACACAGTACTTGAGGTGAGGATGCACCAGTGCCAAGTCCATCTGGACAATCCTTTCAACTAGTTCTACTGTGCCTAATGACCCCCAGGATACAGTTGTCCCTTTTGGCCACCAGGGCATGCTGTTGGCTTGCACTGAATTTGCCATCAACTAAACACCCCACATCCCTTTCTGCAGGTCTGCATTGCAGCCTCTTTTCCCCTACCTATGTGATCATCCAGGATTACATTCTGAGGTGCAAAATCCAGTATTTGCTCTCGCTAATTTTCATATGATTGGTAATTGCCCAACACTCTGACCTATCACAGTCTCTCTGTAAGGCCTCTCTATCTTTCAGTGAACCAACATTTCCTCCTGGTTTAGTATTGTCAGCAAACTTATTTTGTGTGCAGTCAACTCCTTTGTCCATCAAGGTCACTGATAAAAACACTGAAGAGAACTGGCCCTAAAACTGAGCTCTGGGGAACATCACTAGTGACTGGCTGCCAAACAGGTGTTACCCCTTTCCTATTTGTCTGTCCTAGTACCTGTATCAAAAAGTTATCTTCAACATGCTTCAGAAATTCCCTGAACCTGTTTGCGTCTGCTGAGTCCCAATTAATATCTACGATGTTGAAGTCATCCATAAGGCCAAGATCCAGAGATTTCCCTTAATGCCTTATATAATAATACATTGATGTCATCATTCTGGATAGGTGATTTGCAGTAGAATACTGCAACAGCATCTACTTTATTAGCTTTTCCCTTAATCTAAACCCAGCGCTGTCAATCATATCGCCCCTAACTGCAAGCACTATACAGTCCAATCCCTCCTTTACTTGGAGCACTACACCTTCTCCTCACCTGTCCTGTATCCCTAAGAGCCTAAAACCATACATTCAGTGAAAGAGCTCTTGGTAGATGTAGTAACGGCATACAGTTATTTCACACAAATCTTGTCTTGGATAACTTGAGTGAATATTAATTTTCACTGGAACTTGCAATGCTAAAACCTGTAGGTGCTTTTCAGAAACTCAGTCCTACAACTAATGTATCCTAGGTCAATATCAATCTATAGACAAATTTGGTATCCGTTAAGAGAGTTTATTATTTCTTTACCTGTAAACGAAAAATAAATAAAAGTTACCTAGACAACAGTGAAAGGGTCCCAGCCTTTCTGAAATCAGAGGAGATTTAACTGTATCTTTTCAATTCTTACAGGTTACAAAGAAGTTACACATAAACTAGTTTAATATTATTCAGATGTATTTTCATATCTGTTATACAAACCATATGCAAATTGATGTATTATATGATCCATCATAATCATATAGCCAGAAATATATGGGTCTTGAAAGTACTTTCAGGAAACCCGTATTCCATCATCTGTTGAGGAAGGATAAAAACACTAGAGGTTTTTTTGTTTAACCCTCTCTTAAAAATCGCCAGAGAGGGAGACCTCGAAAACTTACAATACTTCATGATCCTTGTATTTAAAGAATACCTGCTTTTTCCCCCTTGCCCCATAATGTCTTAATTACCCAAGTAGTGGAAAAAAAGCAATTGGTTCACCAGTCTCACTGTAACATTTTTTGTCTTGTTTCTCTTTCTAGATCTTTTCTTAATAGGGAAATCTGTTTCCTTCAGCTTCTAACCAATTAATTTTGTTCCTTTCCTCCAAACCTATAATATCTTCCTGAATAGTTGGTACATGAAATTCAACATAATAAGGTATCTTTCCTCCTGAACATTAGGGAAATTCATTATTAGGGAAATCTAGAAGGAAAAGAGAGGAAAAGACTAACTTAAGAATCTTCTTTTTACATTCTTATAAAACACACTTTATTACAGTTGCAGTCTCACCAACATCAAATACTAGAAAACTATTTTTCTTTCCCTATTGCTATTTATAATTAGTATTTTTGAGTGACTTACAACAATCTTATTAGTCTGTCTCAGAATAAGATTTATTGGTCTCTTCAAAACTACTTTTTAGTCCATTATAACCTTCACATTTTTCTCTGCAACACTGTGCTTAGCCATTTTTTCCTCATTTCATACCTATATATTGAACTTCTCCTCTCAAGTACTTTATTGAATGTAATTCTATTGATTTGGGGGTAGTTGTCCAAAACTTTGATGAACTTCTGACATCATCTTTTTAAGTGGTAATTTTAACCTCGTGAGTTATGGTGTCATACACAGTTTTGCTAAGTGCAATTTCTATCAGTCAGCTAAACAAACTGAATAGTACTAATCTCACAATCAATATCTACAGGCCTTCAATTAAATGCATTACCAGTTAGGTAGTAAACCACATTTAATCTCTGACATTGGTAATATTTTCCTGTAACAGTTATATAGAGATAAGGTGTTTTCTGTGAAAATACCTTCATCAGTAGGGAAGCTGAGTAGAAAAAGAGGATAAAGGAAAACTGCTATGATTTTTGTAACCTAATTTTCTATCCATAAAAAGTCACAGCCTGCTGGATCTCAAATTTAGAAAAAGCTATCAAGTGAAGGGCAGAGGAGGAAATATTTCCTGTTTTATTTAAATTTAATATAGACTATAAAATACTGAAATATGTTATACAGTCTTATTTGGAGTTGTCTTCATTGTTAGACACAAAAAAGCACAACATTTTTATTTGAATGTAGCATGCATAAGCCCTACTTCCATGAATCTTACACACAGAAGTTATGTCTTGCCTAGGAGTTACAATTATAATGTTTATATTTTTCTGAGTTATCCAATATTGTTACATGTGCCTAAAATAAATTTTTTAAATCTTGTCTGGGAAATCCTAACATATTCATGGTCATAGTAGTCGTTCTAGTAGGTATGATAATGTATATCTTTCGTATATATAAAAAGTTAATTATCTGTATCAGTCATCTGATTATTGATGATCTACTGTGTGTAGAAGGCAATATTGAATCTTTTATCTAGGAAAGAATTTTTTTTTTTCAGAGAAGAAGGCTGAAGAGTTTGCACTTTCTTTGATTTCTCTTTGCTTTTCAAGTGTTGGTATCCACAAATATCATTCAATACATTTATCTATCATTATGTACATATATTTCCAAACATATATATACTCTTTACATGTTCAGACACGACAAAACGCAGAGCCTTATATGCCAAGGATAAAAATTAGGATGCAGATGCAAAGCATTGTGCAGGTTAAATACATGGACAGCTCCTTTTCCGAGAGGGAGGAAAGCTGTCCTTAACATTAGACAGAGCATGAAGTTTCATACTTACCCTTTCCAAATAAAAGGGAAGAAGTTTTATACTAATAAATGACTAGATTAGTGACAGTCTGAAAAGTGGCTAAAATCACTTGAGGCTATATGGTACTGACAAAGCACTCACTGCCATCACTTACATCAGGGAGAAGCTTGCTATACATAAGCATTTATAAACATACCTTTGTTTTCTGATACAACAGCAACATCTTAGAAAAACAGATTTTTAAGGCTTTTGGATAGTTATTGCCTGCTTTTCATTTAATAATATGACTAAAAATCTTTTACAAAACTATGTGAGGCAGTACACTAATAATCCCATAAAATACAAAATACATACATATTCTTAGTAAAGATTTTTTAAGAATCACTAAATAATGCTTGCCTTATTTAGGTGGCAACTTGTAAAGGCAACTTGTATAAACCCTGAAAATGTGAGAAGATTTGAAAAGGCAGATGTTCATCTCTGCGCTCATCTGTCAGCTCATTTGTACATCTCCTGGATTATGCTGAAATTTGTTAATGCACTTTTAGCTTAAAGAGCATCTACTCAGCAGAAGAATATATTAGGAAGCTTGAAATTACCCTTTTCTGTTCTTTGCTCCTAAGTGTCAGCTGCAAGCTCGGTTCATAACAGAAACAGGATAAATACAGGAATCAAGAGAGCACCATTAAATCCAAAGCCATGAATGGTCAGAGCCTGTTCTTTCTAATGTTGTTTTAAATTCACTAAGAACTGCTTTGGATTTTCATGAATGTGGTTAACAAACTTGTCTCTTTAATAACATTCCACTCTTAACAGCATGTGGGGAGGATCTTAGTGGAAATACGTTACTGCCTGTCTCTAACATTGGTTAAAACACATATTAGCAGTTTCACTGACAAAAGAACTACACAGCAAAACAAATGAAACCACCTGGAATATGCTGCACAAAAATGGATCTTGTTCTTGACATCAGCACACTCTTGCAGGATTCTTCCCCACCACACTACCATCAGTCAAAAACAAGGTCTAGCAGCAGAAAGAATATTTCACCCTGCAGGAACAATAGTAAAGATAGTCTCCTCATGCTGTGCCTGTACTGTAGGTTACTTTGTAGTTGTTGTTGTCAAAATACTATCAAGTGCAGCTCAAAAGAAAATAAAGTCAAGATGTTCACAC
>JAWWES010000001.1:71575688-71592698 GCA_035583135.1 Lophotriccus pileatus
AAAACAAAACAAAACAAAACAAAACAAACAAACAAAAACCCCAAAGCTAAAACCAACCAACAAAACAGAAACCAAGGAAGAAATATGACCTAATGCTTCCTTATATGCCAATAGCCTATTAAATGGGCAGCTATTAGGAATTTGGGTTTCCACTGTGTTCAGGTGTTCAGGCATTGGAATAGGCTTCCCAGGGATGTGGTGGAATTGCCATCCCTGGAACTGTTCAAAAGGTGTGTGGATGTGGCACTTGGGGTTTTGGTTTTGTGGTGCACAGGGCAGTGCTGGGCTAACTGAGTGATCTTAGAGGTGCTTTCCAACCTTAGTGATACTCTATAAGTATTTAAACTGAATGGCCTATTTAAATACATTCACTTGTATGTTTTGCAAAAGAAACTCAAAAGGCTACACAAGTACGTAAAATCTTTCCGGTTATAGTCTGCAGACTGCACCATCAGTAACAGCACCATCAGGGAAACAAACCACAGTGAGCAAATCTGCTGTCCTAAATTGCCTACAATTTTTTGAAGGTTTTACTGAGAGTCTGCATTTTAAAGAGGAAGCTTGGGTCTGGTTTACACTGAGAAGCTGTGTATCACCTCATACATCATGCTTTAGAGTACCATCAAGATTTTATATTTCACCAAACTTTAGGCTGTCAGTGACAGAAGCATCAGTTCTGTTTCTACAGTAGTACAGCAGTAGTGCAACAAGAAGAGAGGCTTTACTGTTGAAACTCATCAGTTCTATTACTCTTGTTCACATTCCTGAATGTTGCTTTTTATTTTCTACGTCTTAGAAAAAAGTGGTGTCCTTTAATAAACTAGTTCTCATGTCACCTTGAAGAATAGTGAATATTCACATATTTATATGACTGCTATATGTAGATACATGTGAGAGAAGAAAGTTAAAAAAAACCCCCACATTAATTTCTCACTGAATTTACTAGTCTTTAGACAAATAAACGTGTATTTCTTTTTCCATATCATCCCTGTGCAGTTTCTTCAGTTTTAAATTTCTATCTTTGATTCTGCATGGTTAGGATTATTCTTTTGTTCCAGCTCATAATACACACATTTGTACCCGTTCATCCAGAAAATTTCTCCTTTTACACTTTTCAAATCCTGTAGAGCAAACATACTTTTTTTCATATATGACCGATACTAAATTCTAGTAACAATTCTCATAGCCATCATTAATTTTTTTTTTCTCTTTTGAATTAAAAAAAAATAAATCTGTTGTTCAGGTACAGCTACTGATTTTATCTCTATCCCCTTTCTTTCCCTCAGCTTATATAAAAAATCCTGGAAATAAGGAGACACTCTGGGAGATAAAAAAAACCCAAAGATGTATAAACACTTCTTTCAAATAGACAAGAAGGAGGACCCATAATGCTATAATCTATGAAAGAAATCTCTCCTTAGTCCCTAGAAATGACATGGAGCACATCTTCTTGGAATATTCTTTCAAGTATGGAAAGAACAAGGAGGTTGTCAGGAACAATAAACATGAATTTACCAAGACAAAAGCCCTCAAACCAGAACTTTTGTTTTTGTTTTTCTTTTGTTTCCTTTGTTCACACTGTACTAATGCCTAAATCAGAGCACTACATTTATATGGGAAACAGAAGAATGAAATTTACCTCTGATATTTGCATCATCTAATTTCTTATTTCACTTCCTAATGATGGGTACAGGAAAAAATTCCATGCCACAGAAGGAATACTTTTGTAAGTGATTATAGAAGCTGGTGACTCAGCTTTAATTCTAACAGACCAGACTGTAAATAATTCTGTCAGAGCTTGTTACAGGTCAGAGAGTAATTAAAACTATTGAGATGTAAGAATGAGTTTGCATGGGGATTTTTCTGGTGTTTTTTGGTTTGGTTTGTTTTTTAATGCAAGGCATTTGAAATACACAAGATTTCATACAGAAAAAGTAGGGTGAATCCTGATAATCAACCTTTGGAGCTTTTTCATGATTGAAGGCATAGTATAGTAATTTGTCAATAAGCTATTTGACAAATAAGCTATTTTTAAGATAACAGATTATTTGTGAACCCGTACAGTTACATACAAATGCATTATTTAGTTGTGAATGGTTCCCATGGAAAACTGAAATAAAATGCAGTCTGTGAGCCATTTTTCATTTCAGTGAAGGAGAACTCAACTAGATGATCTTTTTTTTTTTTGTGATTGCATAAATGAAGATCTTAAATGAGCAAATGGGTGATGAGCAACAAATTAAAAAATAATGCATCTTTCCACACGAAAAAGGAATACTTTTAATAAAAATAATTATTTTATAGTATTTGTGAGAAGAGGGTATTTAGGTAGGACTATCCAGAAAAGAAACAATCAAATGTACAAAAATGTCTAGCAGAAATTGAATGATTCTTTCACAGGATGACTCATTTATTATTTACACAGTTCTAATCGTTAATGTTTAGAATCCATCAAACAAGTTCATAATATTTTTTGCATTTCATTTTGAACACTAGTTAAAAGAGGATGGTCTGCCTCTTTACGAACTAGTGTACAGTGAAAATACTCATTTCACAGTGTTAAATAAGGCAGTTATTACATAACTATCTGTTAGCTTTTTTTTTTTAACTGTTTTGTTAGATAGCTATGAAGGAACCACTAAAAACAAGCTTTTATGCTTTTATAAGTTGCTAGCTAGACTTTTTATGAGCCTATATTCCTCTTTACGAGTACAATAAAAGGTGACTAGCATTCATGTGTGTGTCTGATTGTGTTGAGCGCAGGCAGTGTAATGAGGTCCACAGGAGTTCTCTTTGTACAGATGACTGGCTCTGATCTTTTTACTCATTATTTTTTCTCATTATAACTTTGAATAAACTGAAACTATATAAAAATAATGAGTATATGAATTTTGATATTACATTAATTTTAAACAATATAAAACCAATAACCTCCAAGTTACTGTGCACTGGAACACATTACCCAGAGAAGTTGTAGAGTCTCCCTCATTGGATATAGTCAAGAAACATCTGGACGCAATCCTATGCAATGTGCTCTAGGATGACCCTGCTTGAGCAGGAAGGTTGGACCAGATAATCCCACTGTGGTCCCTTCCAACCTGACCCATTCTGTGATTCTGTGATATGCACACATGTGCGTATGCTTCTGCACGCCCACAAACACGTACGCTCACGTTTGCAAGTATATAGAAGCAGAATTCTTAGAGATGAGAAGTAGTCTGAGACAAAAACTGGGATTGGGGATAGACTTGTCAGATAATGTCAGATGCTGTAAATGAACATGGCCAGCTGAAGCTAAGCCCTATGTGTCTCTTTCTTTCAAATTGTGATGGTGTGGAAATGCATCAGCAGAAAGGCAAAAGGGGAGAAGACATGAAAAAGTAGGACAACAAGGAAAGTTCAGATATCTAGAAGTACCTTTGGGCATAGTGAATGAGTAATATAAATGGATCTCATTACATTGTGACTTACTTTCCTCTGGGTAAGCAGGGGGTGAAATCAGTAGGTAATCATAGAATCACAAACTATGCTGAGTTGGAAAGGACCCATAAGGATCACTGAGTCCAACCCCCAGCCCCACACAGCACTGTCCCCAGGAGTCACACCATGTGCCTGACAGTATCATCCAAATGCCTCTTGAACTTAGTTAGGCTTGTTACTGTGACCACTTCCCTGGGGAGCCTGTTCCAGCAACCAACCACCCTCTGGCTGAAGAACCTTTTTCTAATATCCAGCCTAAACCTCCCCTGACACAACTCCAGGCCATTCCCTTGGGTCTTGTCACTGGTCACCACAGAGAAGAGATCAGTGTCTGCCCCTTCTCTTCCCCTCACGAGGAAATTGTAGACTGCAATGAGGTCTCCCCTCAGTCTCCTTTTCTCCAGGCTGAACAAACCAAGTGACCTCAGCAACTCCTTGTATGCCTTCCCCTAAAGCCCCCTCCCCAGCTTCACTGCACTCCTTTGAGCACTCTCTAAGACCTCAAAGATCTTTTTTGTATTGTGGTGCCCAAAACTGCACACAATATTCGAGGTGAGGATGCCCCAGTGCAGAGCAGAGCAGAGCAGAGCAGAGCAGGATAATCCCCTCCCTCAACTAGAACAATTCATCAGCATCATCGTCCTGGCTGGGAGGTCTATAGCAAACTCCCACAATGACACCCTCACTATTTTTTTCCCCTTGATTCTCATCCAGAGGCTCTCAGATGTGAGAATGTCAACTGTGAGCTCCATACATTCTAACACTTCTCTAACATACAGTGCCACCCCTCCATCATTTCTGCTCTGCCTATCCCTCCTAAAGAGACTGTAACTGTCCAAGAGGGCACTCCAGTCACACGACTCATCCCACCAGGTTTCATTTATGCCAGTGAGATCAGATCTCTGAGACTGAGCCAAAGCTGCCATTGCTCATCACCAGTGAGTCTGGTTTTGTCTCTTTAGCCCTTCCAAACTATTTTAAAGCTCTATCACTGAGCCCTTCTACCTCATGTGCTGGAGCTCTTTGTTCCTTTTGGTGTCAGTAGACAGGTGTTGAGTAGATCTTCCTGTGGTCAAAAAACCAAATTTTTTTCCCATTACATGAACCTCAGAGCCATGTCTTGACATGGATCTGCCTATTCTTATAATTATTATTCCTTGTTACCAGAAAGAGTGAGGAAATCACTACCTGTGCTCCTGATCCCTCTACCAATTGTCACAAATTCCTTGAGGAAAGATTGCAATTTTTTCCCTGTTACACCTTAATGTGCTAAAAAAAGGATAAATAATTCCATCCACCTAAACTCACGTCTAATTTCTAAACGAATTCACAAAAAAAGCCTTATCAGTTGGAACAATACAAGGCTATTGTTAATATTCTTTTAAAAACTTCAGCCCATGTTTTTTGCTTCTCTGAGACAATGGTCTGGTTTCAGTGTTAGGGACATTAGGATGTTAATCTTTCAGCCCTGACTATACCATACAGCTGAAGAAAATGGGACACATAATTGCCCTATACAAGTAATCATGAGGGGAAAAAAAAGCTTAAGAAAAGACATTTGGCATCCCCATGATGTCTCATAATCCATCTTGTAATCCAGTGTGTAGACGCCACAATTGCACATGTTTCTCTGTAGTATATCATTCTTTTCTATTGGTATCATATTAATATCAAAACAATCTTTAAAAACATCATTATGACTAATTTGTTCTTTCCTTATTACCTCAAGTGGTTCCATTACTTCTGCTCCTGTGTTGATTTAATTCTTAGTGCCTGAAGCTCCTCACTGATGATTCAATGCTATTTTTGTACTCTATTATTTTTGTTAACTAATAGTAGTTAGGATTTAAGTATAAAGGTAATGACATAAAAAGAGAAAGTTTAATGGTGAGAAACATTTATATTTTAAAAAATAGGGGTAGGAAATTGAATTGATAGGAGAGAGACGTAAAAATTAAATATGTTAAATCATATGAAAAGGAAATTACAGACAGAAAGCATGCGTATCAGTTAAGAATTTGAAGGAATAAACTGAGACAATAAGAAAATAGTCAACGTTTAGTAAAAAAAAAAATCAAAACCTGAATCTAAATACCTCTTACAATCACATAAAATCACTTTATGGACTTCTTATTTTCTATCCTGAAATACATACCCTAAAGCAATTACCTTTTATATTTGGTATATTGAAGTCTGTTTTCAGGAATTAGTAGACAGCTTCTTCAGCAGTGCTTACTTTTGAATCCTACTTCAGATTTTTATAGAAAGGGGTATTTCATCTATTCTACAGTTTTGGAGTTTTAAAATGCATTATTATAATATGCTTAATTAAATGCATCTAAATATAAAGCACTTTAAATAAGCTATCTTCTTGAACTACTGTGGTAGGTTAACCCTGGCCAGAGTCTAAGCCCCCAGCCAGTCGCTCGCTTACTTCCCTACCTGAAGTGAAGACTCCCCTAGAAAAGCATGAGTTGGAAACTCCCAGGTTAGATAAAGACAGTTTAATAAGTGAGGCAAAGTTTCACACACAAGCAAATCAAAGAAAGAATTAATTCACTACTTCTACAGCGCTTCTACTTCACTACAGCAGGCAGATGTCAAGCCATCACCTGGAAAGCAGGGCTTCAGCGGGTGCCATAATCCTGAACACTCTCCCTTCCTCCTGAGCTTTTTTAGCTGAGCATGGTGCCATATGATATGGGTTATCCCTCTGGTCAGCTGGGGTCAGCTGTCCTGGCTGTGTTTCCTCCCAGCATCTTGTGCACCCTCAGCCTACTCACTGGGGGGGCAGAGTGAGAAACAGAAAGTCCTTGATGCTGTGTAAGAACCCTTCAGCAATAGTTAAAACACTGGTGTATTTTCAACACTATTTCTGTTACAAATGGAAAACACAAGAGCACACTGGTGTTATGAAGAAAGTCGAATAACCCAGTGCAACTACTGTGAGCTTAAGAAGAAATTTTTAATCACAAAATATTGAACATTTTGTTTTGGTTTGTCCAGACTGCTATTTTTCTGGACAGTGTGCAGAGCATATGTCAAACAATAGACATTGGCTTTATTATCTGAGCATGTAAGAATTAAGAGCAGATGAATGTATTTCTCCAAAGAGTTTATTGTAGTTTTCACTATAACTGATGTTCAGATTTCCAAAGAACCCTCTGTTCCTCTCTTTTGTCTTTCAACCTGGCTTAGTGTTTCAGCAGTTTCTAAAAAAAAAAGATATTTCAAAATGCTGTGAAGAAAATCAATTTTAAATTCCAAGGAGATTCTATTGTGTGGCATGTATGAGAAATGTTATCATCTACCTGCTCTACAAGTACTTTAAAAACATGTAGCTTCATGGCTTTAAGGGGACAGATGAGCTGGGAACTACAAGATGAGGATTCTAATTTTATAGTCGTGCCTGAGGAAAATAAACAGCATTTATTGCGTTTGTTGTCATGGATACAAGAAGTAGTAGTAGTGACTCTTTCCATAACTTGCAATTGGACAAACATCAAAAAGTGAATACCAGTGAAACAGGCAATGATGAAGGACTGATAATAAGGAACATAAAAGTAGTCCGAACCTTCAAATCAGTGGCCTTGTAGGCAGACACATGTTCCAGAGATTTATATTCTGATCATATCACAGACTTCTGATAAGCATGAATTTGTAGGACATACTTCATTTCAGTTCTACTCAGTAATTTTGGTAAGTCTTCTTCATTCTGCTTTGATATCTGTACAAATACCCTTCCTCATGACTGTATGAAGAAAGGGTGGGTACTGGCTGTAGGCCAGGGACATTTACTACACATTCTGCTAAAATTATCAAGAAATTCATTTTATGTCAGGAAAATCTGTGATGTCTCTAAACAGGGACTTGTCACTGAATTTACCTTAACATTAGGAATTTAAATTAAGATATTGAGTTTGGAGCAGAGAGACTGATAAACTTGAGCATTGGGCAAATAGAAACTTCATGAAGTTCAAGGATCAGATGTGAAAAGACCTTCATCTGAGAGGGAATAAGGGCACATGCCAGCAGGGGAATCTGGGAAGCACCTGCCTGAAAAGGTGTTCTGATGGAAAGGAGAAGGGAAACTTGGTGAATACAAGGTTCAATATAATCTAGCAGAGTATAATCTAGAGTCTTCTATCTCAAATAAATCTTGCCCAGCTGTGTAGAGCAAGTATGACCAGCAGAATGAAGAAAATTTATATTTCTCTCTACTGAGCACTGGTGAGGTTGCATCTGGAGCATTGTATCCAGTTTTGGCACCCCTGAATCAAAACAAATGTGGAGAAACTGAAAAAGGCTACCAAGATGGTCTGGAGCCTAGAGGACCTAAATAAAAACAGAGACTGAGAGAGCTGGTCTTCTTCAGTCTTGCATAAAGAAGCCTAAGGCATGATCTACTAATTGCCCATAGCTGCCTGAAGGGAAGTTACCATGACAGATATTTGGTTTTAATTATATTAAAATATAAATTACTGATATACTTAATATGTTAAGTGACATAGTAACATTATTTTAATGCATGATAACTGTATACAGTAATAGCCTTTCAGTGTTTCTATCTGTTTGCATTACAATTGAGGACAGTTACATTATTTATAAAAATCTTGAGAAGAATTGTTAAGGGCAACTATTTTTTGGAAAAGCAAATTCATGTCTTACTCCTATTTATCAAACCTTGAAATAGAATTATACGACAAAAATTGTGAACGATAGAACCGTCAGGTATTTATGGCTTTGCTAACCATTTAGTGGAAGTTTTTTAATTTATTATTTAATTTTTAATATAATTTGAATTTAACTAGGCATAAAGGCTTTCCCCTTAGGCAACTGCTCCTTCATCAAATAATTGTCTGGGACAGGTTATTATTCTTTATATTCAGCTTAAATGTTACTTTTATAAATGCCAAAATATTATTTTGCATTATAATCTCTATTTCCATCATGGACAATACATTGTTTCATGCAGTATTTTTTTTTTTCCAGATAATTCTTCAGGTAGTTATTGAATATGGGTGGCATTAAAAAGATTTGGATTCTATATTTGGAACAAACTGGGTTCCAAAGAAAATCTATCTATTAATTTTCCTTTTAGTATAATCTCACCTATCATTAAGTGCTTTAGTTTGTTTATGTTTAGGATGGTAGTCTAGGTTGCATTTCAAGATACTTACCTTGGGAATCCTAGAGGGTTTTTTCTCTCCTTCTTTCTTTCTCTTGCTCTATAACTATAGAGAGAACTTAGGTTAACTCAATTTTGGGACCATTCTGACAAAAGTTTTTCACTGACTGCAGACAAGATAAACAGCAATTGGGATTTACTAAAAGTGCTCAGTAAATTAAAACTAGATTTTGCAAAAGTTAACAATATTTATCAATGTATTCTGTTCCAAATTAAAATGTAAATTAAAACATGAAATATAAATTACCTCTTTATACAGTTAGGCAACCTTAAAAATTTTTGAATTAACCCAAGGTAGAGAAAATTCCTTTGACGCTTTTATACATTTTATGAATTATGAAAAAAATAACACAGAGTCATCTATAATAACAAGGAAGGAAGGAAGGAATGGATTGAGTTAAACTGAGGGACAGAGGCAAACAGGAAGGCATATGGACCAGTACATTTGCATACTCTATGATAACAGAGATATAGTAAAAAATTAACTTAAAAAAATACATAAAAAGTATTTCTAATTTGTTAATGTGTTTTTTTAATCAGTACTTTCCTTGTGTTTATTTCTCACTATTCTTTGTTACTAATTGCAATAAATTCAAGCTGAATCTATTTTGCCTGTGACAATAATTGGTGAGTGATCTCTCTGTCCTTATCTGGACCCACAAGCTTTAGAATCATGATTCCTACCCCTGTCCTATTGAGGAGAGGAAAGGATAGAATGGCTTGGTAGGCATGTGGCATTCAGTCAAAGTCAACCCATCATACCCATTTTCTTCACTTGCTACTGTCCTGCAAGACTTATCATCACTGTCCAGAGAATTAATCTCTTTACATCTTATTTAAATTAATTGATAACTCAGAGATAACTACAACAGCACAGAAAAGTGTGCAACTTCCTTGATTCTATGAGAGGGAATTTTCCTTTTAATCAGAAGTACAATGGAAGCAGATGTAGAAAACTGCAGAAAATTTTGACTACATGAATTGCAAAAAAAAAAAAGCTTTAGTTGGAGGTTAATGACAGCATGTTTCAAATTATATAAAACTTAGCAAGCTATCTGTGATACATAACATAGGGTACTTAAACCAGGAACTAATCTAAGTCTAATTAAATTTTAGGCATCTTTTTTATCACTTCATATAATTTAGAGAGAGGGAAGGGAAAGACTCATGCAAAAAGTGGTGGAAAGCAGAATATCCAATCACATTAATTTATACAGTTCGTAAGCTTTAATACCTGACATGACTAAAATACTGTAGCTCCTATTTTAGATTCATGAGTCTGGTAGATAAACAAATGAGAAACTTTCTATACCTAGTTAAAAGAAACTCAACACTTTTCCTCATCTCAATAACAGTCATTGTATTAGTCTTACAGGATGCACACTCTTCAATAGCACAAATTAATTCTATAAATCTCTGATACCACCAAAATCCTGTTGAAAATATATTTACTTTACATGTATGTAAATGTGTGTCTGTGCATGTGAGTGACTGATCAAAAAGTCCCTTCCACAGAAGGAGGCTCAGAGCAGATGAGCAGAGGTATGCACTTGTGAAATCTGTGTATTCTTTCCCAGTGACTGGGGTTGCCCAATGACATGATAGGGAGCATCCAGAGATTGGTCATGGGAATCATGTTGTATTGTGACCTAACTGCACACTGCAATTGTCACATGGTGTTTACACTTTGTTCTCACCGCATTACTGTATCATTCTATTAAATCGAGGGAAGCATCAGGTATCTTCAAATAAGTAAATCTGGTGTTATTCCCTGTGTGAAATATCTAAAAGAACCTGGTCAGATAGTATTGGACTCTGACAACATATTCATATTCCCTCTGGGAAAAACAAAATTCCTGTAACATTAATTCAATTAAATCCAATGTATTATTTAGAGAAATGTGATTTTTGCAAGGGCTGGTTCTTAAACATTAGAATTACTTGTTGCTGTTATCTGCCTCATTTTAATATTCGCTTTTCAGTAAGACTTTCAAGCATTTTTTTTCAAATAAATTGTATTAAAGCCCTACACTCAATGCAAAACTGCCTAATTTTTAGCCTAAAGTCTTTACATTAATTTCAGTAAGCATGAATTTGCAGGAAAAAAAGAATTAATATTTGTATTTCAAATACAAAGCACACAGTTATAGTTTTTGCTTTCCTATTATGTTCTTGAGATTGTATTATACTTTTTGCAAGGGAAAAGCCACTTCAATTTTACCATTTATAGTACCTGCTTCCCTTTAAACTGTATCAAGGTCCTGGAGTTAGATTATATCCTTAAAAGAAATCAAGCACAAACAGAGCTTACCTGTTCATCTCCCCAAATACTTATCTATATGGTAAATATTTATCTTTGAAGATAAACGTATTTTTTGCTTTGGATCAGTGGAAAACCTTGTACATAACATTTTTAAAGCTTTATTTACACAAATTCTTTAAATACATGAGATTTACAACAAATAGCCAAAAATTCCTGTTAAATGCTTAGTGTGGAACTAAGCTTCCATGGGTATAGTTTTATGGCTTAGATGTGGCAAGCAGTAAACCTGAGATTTTTATTTAAAGGCATTTTACATATGTCCATGGAAATCTAATTTCTTTCCTTTTTCTAATGCAGGAGAAGATGATACATATTTTACTGTTTTATTTCAGTTGAAATGGGTTTTTTTGAAAGGATTAATTTCCTGTTACTTCTGCTTATTGGTTTATTTTCACTTCTCCAATTAGAAGGTTTATTTTACAAAAGATTTTTTCTAATTTTTCACCATTTCTAAATGAAGATCTCAAACAGGCAATTTAAAAGGAAGATGTGTAATCATCACTGTCTGGATGTGTAGTCTTTGAGATATCATCAAAATTTCCTACGTAACTGAAGGAGAATCTCAAGGAGAGGTCCACTCCGGCCTCCCCCATATCACATTTACTTAGATTTTTTAAGTTGAATGATGCAAGAGACTAATACTTAAAAATTTTTAAAAATTTCAAGGTTTTCAAGCTGAAAAACAATATATCAACACTTTTGAGAATGCTGTTGAAAGTCAAAATGTTATTGACAGACAAAGCACCAAATAATATAAAGGCAAGTGATAAGCTTAAAGTGAAATTAAATGCCTGTTTACCAAATATGAAAAAACTGCCCTGGGAACAGTGCATGCAAAGAGTATTTGAGGACTAGACTGATAAAAGGATGAATATTAGATGCCATGTGAAAATAAAGAAAAAAGCTGGAATAGTATTTCGATAGGTAAGTAAGTGCTAATAAAAAGCTGTTGCTCCCTTTTTTGACATTACTAAGGACCCTGAGGGAACACTACACAATAATAATTGTCACTTACAGAGAGCATTAGGAGGAAAAAATAGGACACAATCTAGAGGAGAGCAAAAAAAAATACCATGAGGTCTAGAAAACATGATCTAGGTAAATTGGTGGGGAGGAGTGGGTGGCAGGGGGATGCTAAAGGAAACCTTCCTGGAAGAAAGGAGAGCAGGGAGACATAATAAATCTTCCAAAGCACAAACCACCAATAAACCAGCCTGGATTCATACTTTGTCATGTACATACATATAGGAGAGAAGTGTAAAGGAGTTAGCTTGCTAGATTCAAATATATTCCATATTAACTAGCTGTGATTTGATCTTTGTAATTTTGCTCTTGAATGCTACTACAGGCAGAGTCTCAGAGCACACATTTACCTCCATTTTGAAACTCCCACTCCTGGAAACACCACGGGTGGGAGACTTTCTCATCCTGAAGGAGTTCATGACTATGAATTAACTCCTGAATGTTTTGCATGAGAACCTAATTGTCACAACCCATCTGTAGGAGATGTGGTGTTCATTATAAATTCTCATTGGGGTGAACAGGTGTAATAGTTAATAAAGATAGGTAATTTGCTAATCAAATTAAGTTTGTAATGCTATAGTTCGTAGTGTTGTAGTTAATGATTTACTTAAGATGCAAAGTGTTAAACTACAATATTATGTTAGGCAAGTTATATCCTGTTAGGCAAGCTATATTCTGTTATGTTGAGCAAGCACTGATTGTAAGCTTTAAATGTACCTATACGGAAGAAATGTGTGTGGGACTATGTAAAAGGGGGAACAAGGGTGTGCAAGCATAGGTGAAGAAGCCAGATGGAGAAATCAGAGGAAGAATCTTCTGCCTTCATCCGGGGACCACGACCGCCAGAAAGGGCAGGAGATCACAGCAGGTATAAGGGAGGCTCGAACTGTTTCTTTTTGCCGACTGTTGGTGGAGCAGGAGACTCTCCCGGCCACCCAGCGCTGTTTTTTGCTCATTTACCTTGAATAAAATTCAGGCATTTTAAAGTTATAAAACTACTTGTGGTCTCTTGACTATAACACAGGGATACCAGATTCTGTGTCAGGGAGCTCCTGTGCTTTTGTTGTAGAGTCACCCTAACTCCAGAAACTAGCCTACTATTTAGACTCAAAAAGTGTTTGCTAACAAGCCCTTAAATTTTACAATACACTTCTTAAAAGCGTTGGCTTAATTTTTACAGTACACTTCAATAAGCTCTCAACTCCCAGACCAAACTTCACAAAGGTGGTCACAACAAGCCACAACACACCACCTCTCAAAGGTGCTGGCTAACAAGCCACGACACACTTCCATAAGCTCCCCGTTCCCACAAAAAACATCATCACAGAGTACAGGGGTAGAACATGATACCCAGACAAAGCACAGGAGGAGAGAAATAAAAGCAGAAGAGAGAGAACAAAGAGCATTGCCAGTCCTTAGATCCATGGTCTTGCCATGGGGATGGTCAGGAGCTGGAGTAGTTAGGAAGAGAGGGGGACCGATCCACTTCCTTTTATAGTCACTCTGGTGCATGCCTCTTATGTAAACTAGACGTTTCATGCCACTTCATTTGCACATGCACATCCAGATCTTTTGAGTGAGTTCTCCTCCCCTCCACATCCACCAGTGGCAGAGGGGACTGAACGTAGTCCCAAGGCAGAGCAGGAAGTTGGCTCAGAGCAGTGCTCCATGGGACTCTCTCTTCTGATGGCAACTTTCTGCTCGCAACAGTCCAAATGTTTGAGACAAAATGTGCTTACGCCTGGTCCTCCACACTAATGAACAACAGAAATTGAATCAGTGGGTCCTTGTAGCTGGGTCTGTATCCTCAAATATAAAAGGCTGATCTTTTGGCACCACAGACAGCTGATATATCAACTAACTAAATTGTCCTTCTCTGTCCTTCCTTAATATGGTGACATTGGCTGTGCTGTCTACTGGGTATAGTTTCTGGTCTGTGGCATTCTTTGAATCGTGTTTTGTTATTGCCTGTGAGACAGATAGTTTGGCACTGGTCAAAGATATTTACTGATCTTTTTCAGAGCGTTCCAACCCAACTGCTTGGTTGTTGTCATGTTTAATTTGCTAGTGTAGAAATAATCTTCTTTTTGTAAAGTCCACATGATTTTCACTCAATCAGTAAGCAGAAAACTCTTTCTTAGCAGTTTCTACTTGGTTTTCAGAAAAATTCCTTCCCTCATATAGGTTTTATTATTCTAAACTTTCATACCTTCCTAGTTTTTCTCATACAACAATTATATTTGGGTGGGGTTTTGGTTTGTTATATTTGATTCATTTACCATTCAAAAAGGAGGCTTATATATTCATTTTACTTGGTATGGTGTGTCTGATGAGTGTATTATCCATTATAGACTGCAAACTAAACGTGGCAGATTTCCATATTTAGAAAAGTAAAATACTTGACAGAAAAGTGAGTATCATGGTCCCCATCAACTATAAAATCTTAAACTGAGTAAAATTAACAGGAAAAATTCCTTCTAAGGGAATGAGTTAAACGAGTTATAGATGTTAAAAATTACTCTTAAAAAATAAAGCTGCCTATAAATTTTCTTACATATTTATATAGAGAGAGTGATGTACCAAAAAAAGAAGTCAATAGTTCATATGGAACATAATGTTTTATCACATAAAGCAGTATGCTTATTCATCATATTTGATATACCTCTCAGCACATTTCCTTCTTGTGCTCAGTCTCCTTCCTACTGTGCTGGCACTTTTAATGCTAATTTTACCTTCTCAATTAGGATTTTTAGTCTCCGCCAAGAATTTAATCTTTAAAAAAAAAAAGGATATCTACCTCAACCTTCACATACCACAACCACCACCTACAATAGCCAGTGGAAATGCTGTGGGAAATGTTGCAAAAGGCTGATGATACTCTAGGCAGACAACATCCACAAGCATGTCCCTCATCCACTATGTGCTTAGCCTTGTCATGGAAAGAGATCAGGTTACTCAGGTGGGACCTACCTTTCATAAACCCACGCTGGGAGTCTTGAACTACCATTGTAGTGGAGAAGTAGGTGGACTCAGAACCCTACAAGATAATTAGTCAAAGGACTGTTAGTTAAAGGTCTGTTAAAAATGAAGGCTGGAAGCATGTCACTGCACATACCAAGAGAACGGTTCCTCTTCCTTCTCAAAATTTGAGAGGTAGGACTGGTACCTTCCACAATAGGTATGAGGTTCTGCAATTACAATGCCAGATAACTGCTGAGGTGGTCTAAGGTCCTTCTGGGGTAGTGGGGACTTCTAAAACCACACTACTTGTACATCCCATCAAGATCTCCTTTGTTAACAGGAAAAGAAGGGTAGTTGTAATAGGAGACACCCTTCTAAGAGGAACATAGGGTCTGATATGCAGACCAAACCCAACTCACAGGAAGTCTGCTGTCTCCCAGAGGCTCTGGTAAGTGACACTACTGGAAAACTCTCCAGTCAAGTAAAGCACTCTGTTTACTATCTGCTACTTGTTGTTCAAACTGCCAGCAATAAAATAACAAAGAGAAGTCTGAGGGCAATCAAAAGAAACTTCAGGGCCCTGGGACGATTGATAGAGGGATCAGGAGCACACGTAGTACTCTCCTCAATCTTTCCAGTAACAAGAAATAATATTGATAAGAATAGGCATATCCATCAGGTCAATGCATGGTTCCGAGGTGGGCGTAAGCAGAAAAAAATTGGAGTTTTTTGACTGTAGGATGATCTACTCAACACCTAGTCCACTGACACCTGATGGGATGCACCTATCTCAGAGGGGGAAAAGAGTTCTAGCACAGGAGCTAGCAGGGCTTACTGACAGAGCTTTAAACTTTGGAAGGGAGAGAGGGACAAAACCAGGCTCCCCAATGATGGGCAATGGGATGGTGTACCAACACTTGAAGAAATGAACACTAATGGGACCTCTCAATCTGCTTCACAAGGTGATGGACACAATGTAACACACCTGAAATGTTTCTGCACCAATGCATGCAGCATGAGGAACAAACAAGAGGAGCTCACAGGTTTAGCCCAGCCTCAGAGACTTGACATCACTCGCATAAGCAACAACAGTGGGATGAGTCCTGTGACTGGAGTGCCGTATTGGACAGTTACAGTGTCTTCAGGACGGATAGGCAGGGCAGAAGTGATGGAGGGGTGGTACTGTGTGTAATACAAGTGTTAGAGTGTTAGAGTTTAAAATCTCTATTTACATAAGGAAAAGTGCCAGCAGAACCTCATCTCTGGACACGAGGAGGGCAGACTTCAGGCTGCTCAGGGAATTAGTAAGTAAGATCCCCTGGGAAAATGTTTTTGAGTTGTTGGGGTCACATTTTACACATCACCTCCTAAGTGCACAGGAGCAGGCAGTTCCTAAATGTCGGAAGTCAAAAAGATGAGGCAGAAGGCTGGCTTGGCTGAGCAGGGACCTTCTCTTGGAAATAAGGCAAAAAAAAAAGGTGTATGCCCAGTGGAAGAAAGGTTAAGTGACATGAGTAGAATGCTGCTTGCTGCTGTAGGGAGAAAAATTGTGCGGCCAGAGCTCAACTGGAGTTGAAGCTGCCAGAAATGTGGGGGACAATAAAAAGCGTTTTTTCAAACATATTACTGGCAATAGGCAGTACAGAAATATCATTGGCCTGTTACAGGATGAGGATGGTCACCTCACAACAGGGACAGAGACAAGACAGGGTTGTTTCATGCATTCTTTGCCATTCTTTGCCTCTGTCTTCAGCATGGATGACGACGGATCAAGGGGGTCTCAGTGCCCTGACCTGAAGGACCATGATTGCAAGGATGATCAACTCCCACTCAACCCTGAAACTGAGCAGGATCTGCTGCTTCATCTGGATCTCCACAAACATGTGGGCCCTGATGGATTCATCCCAGAATCATCAAAGAGCTTCTGGCTGATGTCATCACAAAACCTTTTGAGTGGTAATTAGCCTGTCAGGGAATGTCATGCAAACAAAGTGGTAATATAAATTGAAAATTGGTAACAAGGACTAACAAGAAG
>JAWWES010000001.1:71592798-71628437 GCA_035583135.1 Lophotriccus pileatus
ATGTGGGCCCTGATGGATTCATCCCAGAATCATCAAAGAGCTTCTGGCTGATGTCATCACAAAACCTTTTGAGTGGTTTTGGGAATCCAGAGAGGTCCCAGATGACTGGAAACCAGCAAATATTGTCCTGATTTTCAAGAAGGGCAAGCAGGAGGACCCTGAAAACTACAGGCCTGTAAGTCTCATTTCATTGCCTGGTAAAATTATGGAGAAGATTATTCTGGGAATTACTGAAAAACATCTGAGAAACAACACAGGCCTGGATGATGTACAGTCTGAAATATAAGTTATTAATCTAGTGATTTCTGTGTACAAATCATGATATATGACTACTGAAATCTATCAAGGTTACAATAAAACAATTAGCCTGTCAGGGAATGTCATGCAAACAAAGTGGTAATATAAATTGAAAATTGGTAACAAGGACTAACAAGAAGTACCTCATTCTTTTTCCTCGGCATGAATGTCCTTCTATCCTAATTCTGGAGAGCATAAAAGCATGCACTTGTAAAGAACCTATAAACATACATAGATCAAACCAAATAAGTTGAGAAACAACATGGTTGCAGGCCTAGGGAGAAACAAAATGACAGAAAAGCTTTACCCAGGAGAAGCTGACATGGGTGTACCCATTTGTTCTGTTAGAAAATAAAACCAGGAGAGTTACAAGTTCAGGGACTAGCCCAGTGGTGAGATCAATATCAATTACAGGGGGAGACGGCTTGGCTATGAGGCTCACATTCTGTGCTAAGACACCAAGGCAGCAGAGAAAGGATCTGTTAAATATAAATCAATAACTGCATTTTCATTTCTTGCTTTTTACAGCTCAAAATGCTCACAGGCCAAGGACCCATTTTTAGTCCAGCCAGGGCTGTCCATTCTAGCAGCTCTGAAGCAGCACTGATCTCCAGCTCCACCCCAGCTCTGTGCTGCCCAACCATGGAGGGATCTCATCCACATGTTGACATCCCAGTTTGGCCCTATCCTGTCCCCACAGTCCTGCTGTTCTGGGGCTGTGCCTGGCCCTCTTTCTACTCGAGTCTGAACCTGAACCCCACCCTGAAGCCTCAGCTTGGCCCTGTCCCCACTTTATTGGGCAATAAGAGAGATTCAGAAACTCATGTTTTTCTCGTAGTGTAAACATTAGAAAACAATCAAACAAAAACCAACAGCAAAACAAAACCAAAAGCCATCACCAAGAAACATAAAAACCCTCGAAAGATGTAGAAATTAGTAAGATATGAGAAATAACTTACACCACCACTCCTCCTCCCCATGTATCTACCACTTGATAATATTACACTGAAGTAACAGTATATAGTGTTTTGAATTGTAAAGTAGAAGACAGCAAAGCAAGCAGAACTTAATCTGATCAAATTATCAATTTCAAATGGGTATTTTTGGAATCTTTTTACTGTAGGGACTTGTAAAGATTTAACTTCAGACTTTCCAATGTATCTTAAAGCAAAATATTTTTTTGTATTAGTGTAAGACCCCAGGCTCTGAGCTACAAGCTCATTGAAGGAGTTTTATTTTAAAAAATATATAGGGCACCAAAAATATCCACCCTCTGGATATTTAGTAGAGCCTTCAGTTGCTTTAATACCTTGAGAAAGTGCAATGGAGAAGATGTTATACACGTTTTCTCAGGAGATCAGAAAACACACTTTTGCTGGCAGACTTTAGAATATAAGGGAACTTGGCAGTTTAAGGCACAACATTCAACCAAAGTAAAGCTTTCCACAAAGCCTTGACTTAGCACATGCTAGCCCATACAACTTAGCAAAATCCAACCCATCTGGCTGTAAATTACCCAAAATATCAAGAAAGGAGATAAGGAGAAAAAGTAAAGAAAGAGAGAGAGAAATCTGAGAGATTTATAGCTACCACCCAGACTCCCATGCAATTTCAGCTTCCACCTGTTCGGGTGGCAGGCTCCCACCATACAGAGACCATGTGTCTTTGGTCTTATCTGCTCTGGCCTCTTGTGGGCGCCCCCTCCCAAGCGGGACTTCTGATATTCCAGCAAAACCAGGACTGGGTCAGAGGCCCTAGCTGCTCTAGGGTGGGGCAGCGCTTGCAATGTGCTAGTGACCGACAGTTGCTCTGGGCTGGCCAAGGAGGCTGCAAGGGCCTGGGATATGGGACAGGACATTATCTCACCTTCGTAAAATTCAACTTGTACTTTCACACACACACACACACACGAGCCAATAATTAATATAATAATCTGTGTCTCACAATAAGTAATGCTCTAATAGCGATAATAAAAACTTACGGTTATTTTCCTTTTCAGTAGATCAGTAAAACACGCAAGAGAGGGTATTAATATGTTGTATTAATGTAGTAAATGCTTGCATAATTCAAATTAAGTATTCAGTAATTACAGTCTAAATTTATATTAAATTTATATAAAATGTTATGGTTGCAAAATCAAAAGGTAGAAATTCCCAGATTCTATCTTCTCAATAGTATTACTTCAGCTCCTTTGTACAAATGATGATATGATACAGCCGTTCATTATATTATTTTTACTATAACATTTTTATCCTATACCAGTTATTTAGTAAGTTAAATATGTATCAGGTTTCTAGAAAACAACAACTCTTTTGAATGTCATTGTCAGTAGAATAGTTGTGCATTTCAGAAGATTAATAAATGGAGCAAGAGCAGAATTATTTGTTCTTGAGGCTGTGGGAGCTGACTTTTACTGTGGAGGACAGAAGTCTGCTCTCTCCACTGCCACTAATCTGTTAGAGAGAAATATGAAGCAATTCAGTCTTTTGTGTGTGTTGTTTCTTGTGTTTGGGGTTTTTTTCCTCTTTTACTTCTGTCTTATGACTAGAAATGATATAAAGGAAATAATTACTGCACACCTTAGATGATTAACTTTTCAGCTTTGTTAAAAGTATTGTGCTTTTGCATTCAAGGTCTTTGGGGTATCTTGGGTTAAACAGTAGTAATTATAATTTCTGCCTTTCACTTAAGGTAGCTGGGAAAAAATAATTTGAAAGAGAGATAAATATGCTGAGAAAATAACATTATAAACCGTTCATTTCACATTTATGCCACTTAATTCCAGTCACTAAACTAAGTTTTGAATTTTGTTAATCAGAGTTCCCTTTATTATCAGTTGAGAGAGAAGGGGACATCCAGTAAGAAATCCTTATATTGACCAAATCACCATATAAAGGTACTTGGCTGTCACCATTGGATAAACTTGTTAAATGCTTTGATGAAGCACTTAGAAAGAATTTATGTTTTCGGTGGGTATTTTTTTCAGCTACAGTGCAAGATGGAGCTATTTTAGGTGGAAGATCCTGAAGAATCTGAGATCATGAGAGAACAATTTTTTCTAAACCAGCACTGACCCTGGTGGAGAAAAATTTATCCTTATATTTGTCAAATCCTGCCTCTGCCTAGCAAGGATTTTCCAAGTGTAACAGCCTACTAGTCTCTAACTTGGACAAAAACATGTTACAAGAAAATTATTGAGAATTCTGAGGATTTTGATTGTCAAGAATTTCTGCCTTGGAGTTTTAACATTATGCTGACTATTTTTGTCACAGTGAATGCAAACAAATACAAAAGTAATTATTATTTTATTACGTATTCTAGTATAAACAGGTAAATAAATTGTTTGAAGAAAAAATAAGATGAATGGAATAAATGTGGCTTATTAGCAGAAAGGAAAGTAAAATAAATGCAAATGGCTTCCATAATCTTATTAATTATGTAACAATGTGCATGTTCATTTCACAAGAAGTGTTAATATAGGTATTATTATAGTGTTCATTTGACAAAGAACCAAGAAGATGAGTGATTTGTTTTACTGGACTTAAAAACCATTAATGGTGCTGATTAAGGAACGTTTCTTTACTTACATCAGTATTTTGCGTTTTGACCCAGACATAATATTTCTTTTTGTTTCTCTTGAAGATTTTGAGTCTCAAAAATATTAACAAAAAAAACAAATTACAATTTGTCTTCCATGATCTACAAAATGGGTTATCTGTTAAAACTGTAGGCATTGCCTTATGCAGTGTAAATGACTTAGTATAAGTACGTAGTGTAACTGCAAGGTTGCTACTGCATACTATGAAAATTAATAGAAATTTTATTTTGAAACTATTAATCTCTAGGGTATGTAACCTTTCGATTTATTTTTTAAAATGGGTTTTATTTACACTTACTCTGACTTGGGACACTGGTTTGACCCCATCCTGTTCTGTCCGTAGATATTTGTTTGCATTTGCAAGGGTTTAAGTTGGCTTTAAGGGTTAAACAGCCCTTTAAAAGCATATAAAGAAAACCGCAAACCAAGTAAATAACCCTCACTGTCTTTTGCTTTTAAATGTTAAATGTTTTGCTGCCATCTGTCTACAAATTTATTTTTATTATGATTTTGCAACTTGATTAAGTTTTTTTTATTTTTTTTCAGGTTTTTCAGTCATGATCTCAAAGATGAGAAAGATTTCCCCCAGATAAAAACAGACACACAGACAAAATCAACCAGACTTAGGACACGGCATTTCTAATATAAAGAAAAATCTAACTTCTGTATCTTCCTAGAGCCAATAACAAAATACATTTCACAAAAATATATGCTTCATATTTCTTGAAATTCAACATTTTCACTTTTGCAAAAAAATAATTAATTTTGTGCTTCCAGATGGAGGAATTCCAAGACCAATAGGGAAAAGCTGCAGCCAAGAAAAAGAGGAAAGGAGAGGAAGAAGGCTGGCTGTATTTACTTAAGATGTGAAAAAAATGCTGTTTTCCTGGAAATTTGCCAAAAAAAATCCACCAATGAGCAAACAGAGAACATTCTTTTCCCTTTTGGGAGTGAAACATACTGTAGAAAACATGAAGACAGCTGTTCTTAGATATTAAGGAATATCTAGATGGAATATCAAGCTTTACTTGCTATGATAATTTATTTGATTATTTTCAAACAAAATTAAACTAATTAAGAACAACATTAAAAACAGAACTCCACAAAGTGGTTTTTATTTGAAAATAAATTGCAATTCCTAACTTAACAATGTCTTGTTATTCCTACAAAATAGAAAATCAGTTAGTTTCATTGGACAAATTATATTTGTAATTATTATCTCTTAACATTTGATGATATCCTATTTCATCTTCTGTGAAAACAAGCTGTGAAGTGGCAGAAAATACTACAGGAAGCTAATGTTCTGGTATTAAGCAAATTACTCCATTTTGGAATATTTTCATAGTCTGGTAATGTTTTATTTGGTACTTGGCCCCAGACAGCTATAGAACTCTTGGTGCAGTAATATTTTTAACTAATAGCAATAATATCTTGAAAGAAGAAAAAGTAGTGCCACAGTGCAATGGCTTTCCTTCATGTAAGATATTCTGTACATTTATGTCTGCATTATACCTGACATAGGACACTCTAGTGTAGTTGTGTAGCTGTGTATAAGTTTGCTTTCCAAAACTTCTTCAAAACTTCTTTAAAAATGAGAACTCTTGTGGTTTTCCAGGTCTTTGGACATTTACATTCCGTCATATGCCTCATAATAATTCTTTTCTGGAAAGTTTAATTTGACAGTACTCAGCAGCTCAAGGAGTTTTAAGAATACTTTTCTACCACTATTTTGTGCAGCAGTGCTTACAGACTTGAGATACTGATAGGAGTGACAGCATTCCAGGTAAGTGCAGGATTTGAAAGTCAGAGGGTGAGATTAGCTCTTCTCAGTGTTCGCATGATTCACATGCAAGAAGTAGAAAGGGGAAAGCAGATTGATTTGCATACAGTTAAGAGCACTGAGGGCCAAGGAAAAGTGGATTGGCATGGACATGAAGAACTGGGAGGGTTTCAGGACAATAAAAGCAAAACACTGTGGGAATTCAAAGAAGGATCGTGTGATATTGATTGAGTAAAAAAAAAGAAACTGAAATTTGCAGAAGTCAAGTGTAAAATTATGCAAATAGAGGGGAAATTAACTTTTTGCACATAAAATTATGGAATATAAACTGATCTTAAAAAGTTTGTGATACTTATGACAGGTAGTTCCAAGGAAATATCAGCTCAGTGTTCAGTAGAGTTTTAAAACAGAAAAATTATTAGGTACTTTTATGAAAAGAAGTATGAAGACTGCCTTGTGAGGTATGATTAAATAAGCTCTAAGTGAAATTTAGAAAAGAAAAATGAAACTGAAGTCAGAAAAATAATTAAGGGTTTGTGAGGATGAATAGGAATTGATGAATACCATTCAAACAAGAATTGGGACCACACAGAATCTGCCTTTTTTGCTGTCAGTTAGGTGTAGCCTTGTCTTCAATGGTATGAGAAAGTGAAGTGTTAAAATCCAGAGACCTCAGGTGGTCAGTTTCATGTAGATATCACCAGTGATAATGCAGGTTCCAGCAGTTCAGTGAAGTTGACAGAGTCCAGCAGTGCTGGTCCTGCCCCTTTCACAAATAATCACCAGGAGAAAATGAAGGTAGAGATTAACAGAATGAAAGACGCTGCTTTGTGTGGCAGTGAGCGGTTACTGCTGGCAAAGTTGAAGAAAATGGGTGGGAATGGTCACACCTCTTAATGCTGCTCTTATTGGAACATGGTACACCAGAGACAGATCCTTGACATGAACCTCTATGGACAGTCTTTATTATTTTTACACCATGTTATAATGAAATTAAGAGGTACTGAAAGTATATATGTTGCCACATAATATCTGCTAGAACCAGTACTGTACCTGATGACTTTATGAAATCATTAGACAAGCATCTAGAATATTTTGAGCTACAAAACTAAAAGGGATTATGTGTTTTAGGCTTACACAATAGCATCAATTGTTTGTGTAAGTAATTTTTGGAGACATTTAGGAGTTTCCCATAGAAAATGGGAAATAATATACAAAAAATATTTCTGTAAAAAAATCATAAATGTTTTCAAAATGATTAAAAAAAGAAAATCCCAGCCATTTGCAATTAATTGCCTTTGCCTAAAGACAATAAGGAGCTTTTATATTTTTTCCATTTTGAGACAGTGAAGAAAGTTGTTTCTTAAATCCTAAGACTTTGAAATTTTTTCTTTAATGAAATATTGTCTTACACCTGAACAAAAGGAAAAAAAACCATCCAAAACAACCAAACAATACAAAAGCAAAATATCAACCACCAGTCCTGTATAAAACTCATTTTGCCTTTTATATCTAATGAATGTGTCTAATTACAATTCAGAAGAGCTGAGAAATAGATTTTAAGCACATAGAATTATTTTATTCATCAATGAAAAAAGTGGTTAAATATCACAAGTGCACATCCCAAGTGAGATATGGTTTGCACTTGAAAAAAGATGCTTACAAAATATATTGCAAATTCAAGATTTTTCCCCTTCTTTCTTCTTGCAAAGCTTTAAATGCTTATTTAATACCAGTCAAACTATTAATTGACTGATTTTTGAAATGGAGATTATATGCCCTTGGAGAAGTGTCAGAAGACGGTTTTGAAACACTGTCTTAAAAAAAAAAATTAGAGAGGAAAAATATTGTTGAATATCTGAAAGAACTAACCAATTTACCTACATTTTCTCTGTATGACGAAGACGCTAATTAAGTAGTCACAAAATCCTGACCATAGAGATTACCACGCAAATGAGTTCAAGTGTGTGATCATAAACTTGAGAGTGAAAAGAAGGTCTTAAATTTCAGTCTGAAAACAGAACCAAACTGTGATTGCAGTATCTATTTGTTTTCTATTGAGGTAATCATGTAAGCTTTACCCACTTTGTAAAAGTACTTGGAAGCTGCATGTAAGTAGGGCATGTAAGCAGAGCTTACATGAATGCTGATCACAGAATCATAGGATGACCCCAGTAGGAAGGGACCTCTCTAGGTCCTTAGGCCAACCTCCTGCTCTAAGAAAACACTGGGATTGCTCAGTGACCTGAACAGTTGAGTTTTGAATATCTACAGTGATGGATACTGCACAGCCTCTCTAGGAAACCTACATGAGCACTGGAGTACCCACATGCAGAAAAAATTGTTTCCTTATACAGTCAAATTCTCCCATGTTCCAGTGGGTCATTTGCCTCTTGTGCTTCAACTGTGCATATCTGTCTGTCACCTTTTTCTCTATATCTTGCCCAAACACTAAATAGTTGTAGAAAGCAAAAGAGAAGGCCTCCCTGGACCCTTGTTTTCTCTAGGCTGAACAAACTCACTTCTCTAATCCTCTCCTTATGTTTCATTTTCTCCAGTACTCTGACTAATGGCCCTTCACTAGACTCAGTCTAATATGTCTGTATCTTCTCAAATTGAGAAGACCAGAACTGGACACAGCACTCTAGATGCATTCAGCCTACATGCCAGGAATTATCACCTCTCTTGACCTGCTATCCTCTTTCTTTTCTAGCTGAGAATGCTGCTGCCCTTCATTGCTATAAAGGCACATTACTAGCTCATGTCCAATTTTATGTTAACCCAGACAAGTGCTTCTCTGAAAAGCTTATTTCTAGCCACTCTAGTTCCAGACAGTACTGTTTCTTGGAAGTTATTCTGGGTATTATTCTGACCTTGTTTTAGGTGTTTGTCATTGTAGAACTCCTCAAGGTTCCTTGGACCATTCTACAACCTGTAAGCTCCCTCTGAATAGCAATCCTATCCCTTCAGTATATTGTGTTCTTTCTGTAGCTCAGTAAAAACTGAAAACTGGCTGGAGTTCCATTCTGTCCCATCATCTCAGTCTTTAACAAGGCCATTAAACAACACCAACCCTGGCATTGATTCCTGGCGGGTGATACTAGCAAGCAGCCCATCACTCAGAAGTTCAAGCAAAGATGTGTAAATGAATGATTATGAATATATCCCTACCAACAGAAGACAAGGTTTTACCTATGATGAAGTCTGAGTGTATAGAGCATATTATAATTCTCTGACTCAGTACTAAAATGGTTTTAATTTGTGTTTTTCTATGTACTATGTGTGCTTGGTGGCTCTGGTCTTTAACATTTGAAACCACTTAATGTATGGAATTCAGAGAGGTAAAAAACCCCACGAAATAAAGAAAAGAAACTGCAAACCCAAAACCAGATCAGAGTAACTAAACAACAGCACTAGTTACATGTCTTATCATTCTGGATCATATGAAAATGTGAAGCAGACCAGGATGTCAAATTAGTCAAGGGTTTGAGGAGAGTAGTTATCAATTTATATATGACACAAACTAAGTATAGTGGAAAGAAAGTGATATATTTTTAATGGTATAAAAGTAATTCCTAATCCTCTTATGTGCATTTTCCACATAGCCTCCATTTTGGAAAAAGTAGATATTTTTCATTATTATTGCTAGTTTCATGAATTAAATTCTTGAAAAAGTAGCAAGAAGCTGAGAGTTCATCTGACTTAGATATCTTTCCCCTAATTGTCAAACTTTATTTTTCAAAGATAATGACATAAAAGTACAATGTAACTTATTTCCTTTTTACCCTACCGCTTCAGTGACACAAATTACCAAGTCTCAAGATTTAAAGCTATATACAACCATGCTAAGTGGCTAATAAGAATTTAGGTTATTTTAATTGCTAGGAAGAGGAAAAATGTTGTGCATCTGAAAACGAATCCCAATGACAACTTTTTAAAGGTCTATTATTAAAGTATGTAAATAATTTATAATGAAAAATTCAAATAAAAATACTAAAGGTGGCATTAAAACATGGAAGTAAAAATTAATTGATTTATCAGTTTGTCAAGTTTATACATTACCCATAGATAAATTTGTATTATTCAAATTCTTATCCTAGATTTCATCTCACTTTAGTCATTTGACAGAGGCAACCAAGGCAGGAGCTTATCAGTTAAAGCTCCGTTTCAATCAAAATAAAGTGACTGGCACTTTACTGAATAGGGACAATTAAAAAAATGGATAAGGTAACCAAATCCTTAAAGATAAAAGGTTTGGCAAACATCAAACAGCTTTAGGGAGAGAGTACATAAGGGTTTTTTCCTACTGTTTTTGAAGATATTTGATATTAATTCCATCTAAAAATAATGTGGTATCTCATGTTCATTTCCAGGTGAGAAAAAGAAATAAGAAAAAATTCTGAGGCACATCTGGGGCCTTAACTTAGGGATATTTTTGTCTTTTGAAATGAGACCTTGCTATTTTTTCCCCCTATAATTGAAAGTGTTATATAGCAGGTGAAGACAGCGGAAAAATTGCAAAAGGACTGTAAGTGTGATATGCCTAAAAGTCATTACATTGGATACTAACACAGATAACATAATTTAAGTGCCAACTTGCATTACATAAAGACCATGTCATGCTGTAAATCACTTATTTTACTGTTGATTATCCAATCATGCTGCAAAAGAACTCCATGTACTTGAATATGGGTAACCATACAAATATATAGGTTGCATACAGGGAAAAGTGTATTCTTTAGTAGCCCCAGAATTTCAAGACCTACATACTATTGCCCCAAACCTTGTTCTTCTGAATGTCATCTCCACCTTGATTCACTTTTTGAATATTTGCTTTTTCAGCAAACAATGATTTTTCTGTTATCAGTCAGATAGGCTGCATCCTTCACTTGACATCCCAGTCTTTTAAATAAAATCATCATCTAGAGTTAGCTTTTTGTAAGCTTTGACAAGTGTTGCAGAGGTCACAGAGCTCAAGGTGGAAAACAACCTTTGAGCCTGCAACTGTATTTGAGGTGCATATAAGTTGCTATAATGCAGATACTGCTCTACACAAAGTATGTCTAAGAGGAGTATATCACAGCAGAAGGTAAATGAGTACCTTCTACTGAATTTACATATCCTGACATGAAAGGTGGAAAGCTAGGAAGTTAAAAACAAAGCAGACCTTGTCAAAGCAGTGTTAAACTGGGTAGAGCCTGTTTCTGAGACTTCATAATTTCTGGAATCTCACCAAGTTCCAAAAGCTGCAAAGGAAACCTGATAAAAATTAATTGACTCTAAGTACTTTGATGAATTCTGAGGATTGAATGAGTTTATTGATTTATTAATGACATGTAACTAACTAACAATCCATTAACTATATATTCAGGATCAACATCCTTAATGCAAAGATAAATCACAATTATAGCTAAATTAGAAAATGCTAATAAACACCTACAAATATATAAACAGCCTTGATGAGCTAATCCTAGCACATACACGTACACATGCACACATATCTCCCCTGGATTTAGGGGTTGCCATCGCCTCTTTCTGACTTTTTCAAATCACCATCACTTTTGATGCATCTGATGGTGAGGAGGTGTCTTGAGAGGTGTCTGTGTCCCTAGAGGTGGGGGTCCTGTGTGCTTCTCCCCTCTCTGCCAGCCTTCTGCTGGATGCTGGCTGCTTCCAGCACCTTATGGCAGGCTGCCCTATCTGGTCTGTATGGGGGTCAGAGTGCCACGGGGATACTGTTGGCAGGGACAGATTCCCTGTGATAGCTTCTGGTTCCTCTCCACTGTCTCTTGCTATGTCGCAGATATCTCTACTTCCTTCACGTTTCTTTTAAGACTGGCCTCTTCCAAAGTGTCTGTCATTCCCTGGTTACTGGTTAATCCTGCTGATAGTTTTCCTCTTCTCAGACCCCCTTAGACAGTTTTGTGTGTTTTGTGCATGTACACTCCCCTGGATAAACTCACTTACCCAGCTGCTGCTAAGTGGACCATTCAACAGTGCTGGAGTACATGGGTGCCTCCACAAAAGCCATTATCCTTCATGTGAATGTAGTCAGTTGGGGTCAGCTGTCCTGGCTCTGTCTCCTCCCAGTTTTCCATGCACCCCAAACCTCCTTGACAGTGTGGCAATACAGAGAGCAGAAAAGGCCTTGGTTCTGATCAGCAATAACAAAAACATCTCTATATTATCATCCCTGTGTTCAGCACAAATCTAAAACTCATACCAGCCACTGTGAAAAAAATTAACTCTACCCCAGTCAAGCCAGCACAGGGGCCTATTCTTTAGTTTCCTTTGGTTGTTGCTATACATCTGTGCACTACATCTTTTCTTTGCAATTATGTCTTGACTTTCTAATACATTCAGTGGTCAGATAGTTAAGGATGTTGTAAACTGCAATGAGATCTCTCCTCATTCTCCTCTTCTCCAAGCTAAAGAGACCAAGTCACCTCAGCTGCTCCTCAAAGCTTCCCCTCAAGGCCCTTTCGCCATCCTCGTGACCCTCCTTTGAACACTCTCTAGTAGATATTGAGGCGCCCAAGCTGCACACAGTACTCAAAGTGAGGCCACACCAGTGCAGAGCAGAGCCTTTGACTTTCTGGCAATGCTGTACCAGGACATGGTTGACCCTCCTTTCTGCCAGGGCACTGTAGAGTCACATTCAACTTGCCATTGACTGGGACCCCCACGTCCCTTTCCATGGCACTGCTTTTCAGCATCTCATTCCCTAGTCTATACACACAATCAGGGTTGCCCTCTTCAGGTGCAGAATCCTGCACTTTCCCTTCTCAAAGTTCATATGGTTGGTGATTGGCCAGTCCTCTAATTTGTCAAGGTCTCTCTGAAGTGTCTCTCTGCCCTTGAGTGAGTCAGCAGCTCCTCACAATTTAGTGGGATTTTCCATGATTACAATGGGCATTGAAGTGAGACTAAGAGGCCTGTAGTCTCCAAGGTCCAGCTTCTTGCCCTTCTTGAAAATGAGGACAATGTTCAGCAGATTCCAGTGAGCTGGGACCTCTCTCGATTTCCAAGACAGCTCAAAAATCATTGAGGCAGCTTTTGTGATGACTTCAGCCTGCTCTTCAAGGTTTCTTGCATGAATCCAATCAGGCCCCATACATTTTCAAGGATCCAGATGGAGCAGCAGATCCCACACAATTTCAGGGTCAACTGGGAGTTGATCATTCTCACAATCATGGTCCTCCAGATAAGGGACCTGAGACCCCCTTGGTCCATTGCTGAAGACAGAGGCAAAGAATGCCTGAAACGACTCTGCCTTGTCTTTATCCCTGTTTTGAGGTGACTATCCTCCTCCTGTAGTGGGATGGTGTTATTTCCACACAGCTTTTTGTCAGTAATGTATTTGAAAAAACTCATTTTTTTGTCCCCCACATTTCTGGCTAGCTTTAACTCCAGATGAGCTTGAATGCATGAATTTTCTTCCTGCAGTGGCAAGCAGCATCTCTGTATTCTTCCCACATCACTTGTCCACAGACTTCCCTGTGAGTTCAGGCTGGTTCGCATATCAGGCCCTGCATTTCCCTTAGAAGGGAGTCTCCTGTTACAACTAGTTTTCTTCTTGACAGAGTTGGTTGTGATGGAGGGTACAGAGGCCCTTCTGTCCCAGAAGGACCTTCACCCAACTTATCAGTTGTCTCATCTTCTACTTCAGGAAGAACTGAATAGGTTATGTAGTGTTTGAGTGAACGAGCAGGATGTTACCTGCTTACTTACAGATATCCCACAATATCAAGACTCTCAGGAGTGTCCAACCTCCACTGTAGTGGAGAAGCTGGTGGACTCAGGAGCCTGCAGGGTAATTAGTCAAGGGTCTGTAGAAGATCAAGGCTGCAAGCGGGTCACTGCACCCACCAGGAGGAAGGTTTTCTTTCAGAAAGCTTAACAAATGGGGTTGGCATCTTCTACAGCAGGTATGATGTACATTACACTGCATACCCTATTCAGTTCTTCCTGTAGCTTCTTCACCTGGCGACACAGCTCTTCAACCACAGCACACTTTCTGCAGAAGAAGAGTTTTTCTGCCCCAACCTCACAGAAAGACATCAGGCACTCCTGGCAACCTGTGACCTGGAGAGCTACGTCTGTCATCAGCAGATCTGTCTGGTTGGAAGACTCTGACAAGGCTAGTTCAGTGACTCCAGCTGATGCAAGGAAATGAGCTCTACGGTGCATCAATACCATAACTGAAGCAGCTTACACTAGTATGCTAATAACACTGGGGCTGAAGGGATCTATTTGTACTCTTCTCCACCAGATACTGAGTCTGTTTATTTGACTTTATCGGCTTCCCATGGATGGTCAGAGAGGAGGCTTCCTGCTCACTCTGCCATGCCACACTGTTGATCTGGTCACTCTGTATTTCGTCCTAGAGCCCAGGTCCCTAGGTCCTTTTCACTAGGCTTATGGTAGTTTCTTCCCGTATGTTCATTTTTAGTTAAACAGAAAGCTTCCTTCAGGGGAAAATCAAAAAGCAATCATGAAAATTATTCCCTACAAACAATATGGACAGTGAAAGAGCTAGTTTAACACTTCCCACCACACCTTGCGAGCTATTTAATTTCCAACAGTATAAGACGTCACCGGACACTTCCCTTCTTTCATACAGCACCCCATGAGCACACTTCACACATTGTATCTGTGAATATGTCTTATGCATTGTGTAGAAATACTATTCCTGTAGGCTGCAGAGCATCCTAGTTGTCATTCAGGTAGCTGGTTAGTTTGTTGACCTGCTGTTAACATCTATAAAAATGTGATAATGACTGAAAGACCCAGAGACATGACTAGCACTCTGAGAAAAGAAGTGTGCTTGGATCACAGTCAGAAGCCTGTGGCAAAATAATGCTTATTTAACTTTGAAAAATCCCTAGTGGGGACATACAAAGGCTCACAATTAAATGTGTTGTTCTGATGCATATTAGCATACACTCACATCTGAGCTGTGACAGCTTCTACAAGTTCGGGCAAGTGACTCAACATGTGGACCCTTACTTTGGCAGATATCCTAAACTTGCTTAATTTAGCTGTTAAAATCTGTGGATAAATCCCATTCACTTTATGTGTGATTAAAAATGTGTTTTTATGGTTTAGACAAAGTCTTTGTTAGCAGAGGGAAGAAGTATAAAGGAATACTTATATTTTAAGTAGTGTAGTTCCTTTTCTCTGTAGGTATTCATGGAATCCTTTGCACATTGTTCTTTTGCTTGGGGAGAAGTATGGATCATCTTCTCATGACAGATGTACAAGAACTGAAAGCTGCCTGAAGGGCTCAAGTCTGAAGAAGCAGAAGTCTCAAGAAGGTGCAGGAAGACTGCAAATGCAAGAAAATTATAATTTATTTCAAAGTAAGTTGGTTCTTGGGGTTAACAGCAGCCTTCCACTGTACATACTGACTCTGTGGTAAACTAATTAGAGTCATAAAATTATTGAGGTTGGAAAGCACCTTTGGAGATCATCTAGTGAAACTGCCCTGGTTAGAGAATGGTTTGCTAGGGTAGGTTGTTCATGTTGCTGGACATCTGACGTCTCCAGGTAGGTTTTGACTAACTCCAGGGATGGAGATTCCACCCAGTCTCAGAGTAACCTGTTCCAGGGTTTGACTAACCCAATTATGATTTTCTTTTCATTTACATTTAAACAGAATTGCATGTAGTTGAATTTGTGACTCTTACCTCTTGTCTTGTCACTGGATACCTCTGAGAAGAGTTTGACAATGTCTCAGGGCTGAGGAAGAATCACCTTCCTTGACCTTCTGGCACTCCTTCTAGTGCAGCCATTGAAGAAAGTCTGTTGCTCTTCTTTATCTGCAAAGGCCCATTGCTGACTCATGTTCATGTTGCTGCCCACTATAGCCCCATGTTTTATTTTTAAAGGTGTTTTTCAGTCAGCCAGCCCTTAACTTGTACTGTGTGTGTTTAATCCATTTATTCTTTCTCAGGAGCAGGACTTCACATTTGCAATTGTTGAATTTCTTCAAGTTCTTGGCCCATTTCTCAAGCCTGTTGAGGTCCTTCTGAGGGCAATGTAATCATTCGATCTATCAGACACTCCTTCTACTTTTGTATCATCTCCATACCAGTTGAGAGTGCACTCTGTCCCTTCATCCAGATCACTAATGACTATGTTGAACAGATGCTTGTTTTCCTGTTTATTGGGAGGGACTATTCTTGATCCTGGAAGGTGATCCTTGAAAATCACAAGCTCTCATGACCTCGCTTCTCTCCAGGACTCTTTCTCCTGGGATTTTTCTAAGCAGGTCCCTAAACAGGACAAAGCATACTTTCCTGAAATCCAGGGTTGTGATGCTGCTATTTGCCTTGTTTCCTCCTCTTGGGATCCTGAACTCCACCATTCCATGATCAATTAAGCCAAAACTACCTCCAGTTTCATTTTCCCGACCAGTTGTTTTGAAGAAGATTGCTGCATTGGCCTTCCAGCAGATTTTTTCAATCAAGTGACCTATGAGGACCAGGACCTCTGAACATGAGGCTTCTGCCAGTTGTACAAAGAAAACCACATCTACCTTTCTTTCTTCTTGCTAAGTCTGGCTGGGATGGAGTGAATTTTCTTCATAACAACTTGTTATGGTGCAATGTTTTGGCTATGTGATCAAAACAGTGTTAATAAGACAGCTGAGGGTGTTAATAACACTTCAGTTACTGATGAGGAGTGCTTAGAAAGCATCAAGTCCTTCTCTGCTTCCCATGTTGCTCTCCCCCAGGAAGACAGCTGAGGGTGTACAAGAAGTGGGAAAGGAACATAACCAGGAAAACTGACCCAAAATGACTAAAGTAATACTCCATGAAATATAGATCTGTCTTCAGCTATAAAAATCCAAAGGGAGGGGTGTTTTGGACAGGTAGCCATTGCTTAGGGACTGACTCGGTCTTCTGTGGGAAGAGATGCACCACTTGTTTTGACTGCTTTTCTCCTTTCTTTCTTCTTCCTCTTTCCTTTGTTTATCAAGTAATTCTTATCCCACAAGTTTTGGGGTATTTTGCTTTTCCTATTCTTTCTCCCTATCCTGTTGGTAGCAGAGGAAATTAGTGAGTGGCTGTGTAGGGCTTAGCTGTCAGTCAGGGTTAAACCACTACATTCTTGAATTAATTGGTGAAGGAAAGTACACTCACAAAGGTTAATGGAACTGCAGAAACAAAGCCAAATATCTAATTTATATGTGTGTGGGAAAGAGATTGAGTGTACTTGTTTTATTGTGCATGAGTATGGAAGGGATTCATTTCTGTTAGCAGAATTTGGAAAGGGCTTAGTTAGCTATTCTACTTCAATTATCTGGAGGAAAACTATAAAAAGAGGATTTATGAATGTCTAGATACAGTTCTTGTCATTCTCTGACCATGAGGACTCAGACACTGTGTGTCATGCTCTATTGTTGCTTGCCTTGAACTAAATGATTGCTAACAATATTATGCACTTAGGTCTCTCTCTCTGGAGCTGTTAATCACAGCAGTGGGAGGCTAGGACCTGATGTTTAGGACCTGAACAATCCTGCCTAGCTGAAATTAATTTACATAGAACAGCAAGTTAGCCTCAGCAAACAAACTGTTCCTGTTATCAGTAAAACATGGCATCTGATGCCTCCATCTAGGTACTGGAGTTCAGCCTCTCCACCAAGTTGGCTGAAATTAGCACACAACTCTAACTTTACAAAAGTTTAGGGTCTATTTGAAAAAAAGTGTGAAACTCATCCATTCAAGTGTATACATTAAGAGACACATAGGGTCAGTTCAGGGTACATACAGACACTCTCACTCTGGAGATTTTAGATGCTGATGCCTTGAAGATTATGGCAGAAGGAGTATCTTCTTCCTTGTTCACAGTGCCACACTACTCCCGTGGGAGAGAGCAAACTGACATTTACATCACAATACCATCAGATACAGAATAACAGAATCACATAGTTAGGGTTGGAAGGCACCCCTGGAGACCATCTAGTTCAGCCCTAAAGCTGGTTACACAGGAACGCATCCAGGTGGGTTTTGAGTGTTTCCATAGAGGGAGACTCCATGTTGGGCATCCTGTTCCAGTGCTCTGCCATCATCGATGTAAATAAGTTCTTCCTCATGTTGAGGTGGAACTTCTTGTGTTTTAGTTTATGGACACAAACTTAGATACTTCTTCCCAGTTACTACTTCTCAGTTGCTTCGGTCCCAACAATTTTACAAAGTATTACAATATAACTGACTGAGTCTCTTCCAAGCAATGAAACAATAAACCCATGAAAGATTTTACATTCATACCCAATTAAATAAGTTTCCTCCCAGAACTAAGGAATTACTTTGGAGAAAACATTACAATCTTTCAGATATCATGTGCGGGCTTCCCAACACTGTGATTTCTTACTTCTTACTAAGAGTCCAAAATTATCACAGGACTGTTAAAGGTACTCTCACATGGTATCTGAACTTCAAATACACAACTTCAAATATGGCCCATCATACACTAAAATTTCTGGAGGAACACATGGCAAAAGGAGTTTTGGGACTTCTGTTTTTCTTGTCTGGAATCTCTTTTCTGTAGAAGATATGATATCCAGGATTCTGAATTAAATGGATGCAACATTAAGTACATATTTATAAAACCCTCTACAAAATAAAATTTACATTTCACATGTATTTTCTAGTACAGAATCATTGTGACCTCCTAACATTGGTCTGGTCAAATACTACAGCAAACTTTTCATACCATGGACACAAATGTATTGCTTAAACACAGGTGCCCAGGGCGTCTTAAAACACTCTAAGGCATCCTAGACATCCCCATGTCACTCCCAGATGTGACACAAGATTTATGAGACACGTCACCTGCAGATAGAGGCCAGACATACATCTAAACTTATTTTGGGCAACTACATTGAGCTTCATCATTTAACTCTTGTCCAAGAAGCTTTATCCACCTGTGATTCATGGAGTCATCTAATACAGCAAAGCTGTGTGACCATGGCTAATTTTAATATTAGAATGGATTATTAGTATGTGACAGTACAAGTGAGCTAAAGCCTTTCAGGACAACCAAAAGCACAGACAGGAGTATGGCTGTTCTGATAGTCATAGCTGCTTCAGTATTCAAGATGAAAATCACTGCCATGGAAAAAAACCTATATAAAACCCTTAGAAGCAAAAAACAGAAAGGGATTACAGAGCAGTGGGAGAGGTGGTAAGGGACTCCAGAGTGCAGGTAATTTTTTAACAAGCCTACTGGTCAAAGAGAAGTGGTTTGAAAGGGTCAGTTAAATCTGGAGAATCAACAAATGATGACAGGACTGGTGCCACAGCCAGGGGTTCAGCTACTTAGACCATGGGACTTCCTTTGAGAAAACTGGTCTACAGGGAGGTCAGCTTTATCAAGGGCTTAACATAGCTTGGGGAATCAACAAGAGGTGTTACAGACATGCGCATATCTAAAGGGCTAGAATCTTAGTGTCATCACAAAGATGTGGTGGGATGTTTCCTGTGACTGAAGTGTTGGAATGGAAGGATACAGGTTCTTCAGGAAGGACAGACAAGGGAAATAAGGAGATGGTGCTGCTTTCCATGTCAATGACCAGCTGGAATGCATGGAGCTCCACCTGGATGAGGAGCTGACCAAGAGCTTATTTCAGAGTTATAGGGAGGGCAGGGACAGATGACATTATACTGGGGGTCTTCTACAGGTTGCCTCCCCACGAAGACCAGTTGTATGAGGCCTTCTATAGATAGATGGTGCAGCCTCACTTTCATAAGCTCTGTCCTCATGGGGAACTTCAATCACCCTGGTATCTGTAAGAGGGACAACACAGCAGTCATAAGCAATATGGGAGGTTCCTGGAATGTGTTAATGATAACTTCGTATTCCAAGTGATAGAGGAACCAGTGAGGAGAAGTGCTATGCTGGATTTTGTTCTCACCAAAAAGAAGGGGCTGGTGGGGAATGTGAAGCTCACAGTAACCCTGGGGAGCAGTGACCAGTGCCTTTCCTGATTGCTCTGCAGCTTTCTTCACTGTTATTTCATTTCCTGTGTTTTATTGTGTTTCCTATGCATTTGTTGTGCTAAAACAGAAGTTTGTAACTTCAAGAATTCTGTTGTGGTTTAGAAGTATTTTAGGGGGTTATAGCTATGCTAGATCCATGATTTGCTTACTTTTTGTCATACTGAAAATAATGCCAAATGATATTTGCACAGACAAAGCAAAGTTATATCAGGGTCCAGTTTAGTTTAAGAGCCATATCCCCATCATGGTGTTTAGTGACATCGTGTTAAAGGTTCACACCTCAGCTCAGGATTCTTTTTCTTGACCACAGTGCTGAGATCTCTTTGTTTTTCTCAATTTTATTTTTCCAGAATGAAAAATTACTTAGCACAGTAGCTTTTGGGAGCTAAAGGGATCTGTGGGGTCAAAAAACTGTACATCCAGACTTATCCCAAGTGACAAGCCACCATACTGCTTCACAGGATTCAAGACTAGGACATAAGGAGTGAATATTTGTCCCTCTGATCTAGGAATCTATGCCCTATTGGTCTCGATATAATTTATAGCGTGAACTATAGTTACTCTTATATAAGGATAACTTAAGTTATGCTGTAGCCTTTTATTGTAAAGTCGAGGTCTATCTAACACATGAAAAGTAATTTACTATGACAATTTTGAAAGTAGTTGTTAATTTTTATCTCAGTGCAATCTAACCGTTCACATAAAGATCAGAAGACCATCCGTTACTCAAACTTCCTATACTCTTCACGTGGGAAAAGAATGTAGGAATTTTCCTAACTTGCAGATGGAAAGAAACATTTGACTAATGCTATAGAGAATTAATATTATATTCAAGAACCACATACAGATCTGTAAGTGTATTTGCTCAAAAAAAGAACCACACATTTTTAATAATTCTGAAGACCTTTGGACATAATCTTTCTCTAATCGAAACTCAGTGTGCTTCACCTAATAAGGAATTTCTCAAAAACATAGCAGTAGTTGGTAACTGTCAGCCTCTCAAATTAAAGTTTGACAGTGTATACACAGGTTCAGCGGGCACAGCTCTTTGTAAAAGAGTAAGATATGGCAAATTGCTAATACTTCAGCGTGGCCTACCTGTAGGGCTTAAAACTCAGATTTGATCAGTTTCTAAATACATGTGGTAAATATGCCAGTGAGAACATGATGTAAAAGTCTAAGGCTTTTTTTCACTTTCCTGTAGTTTTGTCAAAATTTTCCAGATAATATTTTCAAAGGGGACTACTTTCCCCCAGTGTCACACATCATTGCCCTCAGCTTAGTGTGGTTGCATTCCAGGGAGTGTTGGCAATGCATCCTGAATTTGTCCAGGGAGTAAGTCTCAGGTAGTGTACTACATTAGGGTTTTACATTCCCTTTTCAGATGTAAATCTTCAGCTGGATGACTTGTCTGTGGCTAACATGAAATCCACTCATGCAATTAAACCTTTCATTTAAAGATTGGTGTCTCTTAAGTACATCTGAGCTGTTATACAGGCTTAACTCTGTGAGTACATAACCACCTCCAATACAGTATGTGAGAAGCAAATATTGTACAATAAGAAGAGCAATATATTAGTACTGTTATCAGAGCCCAGTTATATCAGAAAGCACTGAGGATAACTGAGTATGCACTAAAGTGTGCAGGTTAGGTACCACCTTAATTCTACTCGTTAAATTACAGAACTCTATTTGCAATGTTCAAAAGGAGCATCTTTCATTTCCTCGCAACAGTTTCAACTATCCACTTCAGTTTTGCTTTGATTTGTAAGGAATGGTTTTTGTTTGGTTTTGTCTTGTTTTATTTCTAATTCTTAAAATATTTTAAATTACATGAATTTGCTAACTGAATAGAAAAAAATCAGGGTTTAAGTCAGACATTTGATGTGAAGAAACTAATTGACATTTCAGTGCATACAGCTAGTTTAAATTTCCAGTAATTTGTAATAGTAAAGAAAATGTCTCAACATCTGTTTCATGCTCATCATGTAACATAGCGAGAGATAACAGGTGTTCACAACTGTATCAGATCCTGGGTTTAAATATTTAAAAATAACATCTTTAGTTGTTTGGGGGTTTTTTGTCAATAAAATAAATTTTGAAATATTTTACCAAGAATATTTTTCTAAGTTTGTTTCCAAAATGAAATTCTATGTATTTATGTGTTCAAATATATTGTCATTCTCTGGATTAACTTTTAATTATATACCATTTTTTCCATATATTACACATAATTATATTTATTATTATTTGTGGAAGTATTGCAATTTTAATATTTTGCTCTCAGATTTCTTTACGATTTTGCAGGCAGATAGGGGATTTAAGATATTCCCTGGCATTATTAAAGAACAAGATTATTTTTTTTTTTCATTTAACATTGAATTGGTAACTTTTTTCTCTCTCCATTAAAAAATTATCCGTAGCCTCTAAATGTCATGTTTTCTAGTTTATTTTAAGTCAAGTATGTTGGAAAGCATATACAAACCTTTACAAGGCCATACATTTTTATAAACTACTCAGAATATTGCATCTTACGAAGCACAATCAATATGAAATGGAATTTGTTGGTCTCATGCTAAACACCGTCGAGCTTGCTCCAACAAACCAGATGGAATTTTGACCTTGTACATTGTGTTCTCTCTGATTCACCATGTACTTTCACAATTGGAAACACTTGTGAATTGTTTGTGCTTTTGCTAATAGGGAACAATTATCATTATCAAAAAAGACCCAATTCTGCAAATTCTAAAGGTCATTGGCTCTTAAAAATGCTTTAAAGGTATACAAGAAAACTATATATAGGCAAAGTTGTATTACTTTGTACCATCCATCTACTTGGTAAGACAAGGTATTCCCACGAACTACATAGTGCTGGAAAAAGACATTTTTCCAAGAGCAGCAGGAGAAAATCTTGTATACCATTTGCCTTTTAAGAGTTGTGAAGGGAATTTCACATGACTGAACACGAGTGACTTCCTCTGCAAAGTGAGGAAACAGATTGCTATCATTTTTTCACCCAATAAATTATCATTTAGTCACTGGGTTCTCAAAGCCTCTGGTAGCTTCTCTAACATGTAAGATTTATTTATTTACTCGTTTCTTTATTTTGACATAGGAAATGATGTGTCCTTATTTTCCAGAATGTTTAAAAAACACACACCCCCCAAAAAAACACAAAAAAATCCACAAACAAACTCCCCAAAACCAAAGCAAAATAAGACACAAATTTCCCAAATGCTGGAAAATATTTTAAACTTGAAGGCAGTAAAAAAACTTGCTTAACTCAGCTGTGATACTTCACTGACATACTGAGTTTCTGCTGACTTCTGAAGGATTGCAAACGATTATTGGACATAATATGCATCCTGCACTTGCAATAGTTGGAATGAATAAATTCAATACAAGAGAATTTTTAGTGCAGTTCTTTATATAGTACAAAAATAATTAATGTTATTTCACAAATTTTCTCATCAACTTAGAAAATGTACAGCTAAGAGTTCTATGCATATTTTTTCTTGGAATTTCAAAAAGCTAGAGAGGAAAAGAGATAAAATATGTTTTTCATTAGTTTTGGCAGCTACTTTGAGCACAAGTATTCCAATTAGGGAATGATGGCAAAAAAATAGCTCTATCATTTGATCTTTTCTTTTCTGGGGATGTTTTGCTGTTGTAATTGCTGGTGATAACACAACTTGGAAACATTTTCCATAAAAGCAAAAGAGTTTAATTTCAACTTATATAATGATTCACATAAGGACTCCATTTACAGACACTTTAACATTGTGAATCATTAATCTCTTTGACAAATTACAACACAACTCTATTAGATTTCCTGTTATAGACTTTAACAGATGTCTAATTAGAAACTGAAAGTGAATTCAGATTAACCAGTCCTTGGCATATGTATAGTATCAAATCATTATTTATTGAGATAAACATTTCCTCAGGGATAAGACAAAATACCACCATTTTTCTCCATATACAATAAAAAAAGAACATTTACATATTGCTTACCCACAACCTTAGTTATTATAGAAGATTTTAGACATATAAGATAAATATTCTATAGCATTCTATAACATAAAAATTCTGTTGCAGGGACAATTAAAATTCTTCTACTTTAGAATTTTCAAACTGTTGAATATTTTTATTAAGATTGGAAAACAAGAAAACTGATGAAACAAAACCTCACATCTTTTATTACATGAGTATCAAACTATTATAACATATGAAGTCCCACACCTTTGTAGGTCACTGAACATACAAACATAATTTACCTAACTTTTGATTTATATCTTCTTTTTGTCAACTACTGGTACATTTTGTTTGTAAATAAATATGTTCTTCTTGCAACCTTGTATTACAATGACACACCAAAATTTGTAACACTGTAACTGCCTTAATTCATCATTTCTGGGCATGGCAAACATAGCCATGGTTAGTACCCACACAACCTTTTTCATTATCAGACATAGCACATTTCTGAGCTTGATTCTGTCACATGAAAGGCAAGAACAGGTTTATCAGTCGATACAGAAATCATGCCTAGAATTTTGCACCTTTGCTACTTGAATCTTTAATTGTGTAAATAAAGTAATAAAATAAATTATTTAAAAAGAAAAAGGAAAAAAATGACATTTTTTGGGGGCAGGCTCACAAAAATAGTCATGAATTCAAATCCCATAGCAACATTAGTTCATAACAGCGTTGAACTGAGATTCAGAAAAAAACTTCTTCCAAACACTTGCCTTTGTTGCGTAAAGCTTTAGTCTAAGCAAAGTTGCTTTAGGCCACATCTACTTTAAACTATAGTTTGGAACAGAAATATACTTTTTTTAAGAAATTCTCCTGATCATCCCATGCCAATGATTGTAATTTTTTGGAAACAGTTTTAATGAGGTTTGATGAAGGTGAATTATTATTTTCCATTTTCTTTTTTTTCCTCCCAGAAGAGAAGACTGATCCTTCATGTAGAGAAATCTTAATTGGAAATTCTGTTCCAGGTGCTCAACAAATGCCCTCCAATATCTAATGCAGAAGTGCTTGATCTACCATGTACTTTTGAACAGTATTTCAGTGTTCTGTTCAAGACATCAACCAAAGGAGAAGCAAATAAACAATTAACATTGTAGATAGAGACTTCATAAAAATGGTTTTGATTCACTGATAAATTCCTATTGAAGAACAGGAATTTTTATGAAAAATACATTGCTACTGTAGATATAACCTTAATCTTGACAGCAAGAAGGCATTTTCAGTATATTCCTAATCTCAGTATTTCCGTTTGCTTAATGTGAGCAATTCAGTATGTTGATCCTCATTCAACCCACTTTTCAACATATTATTCATCCACTACATCACTCAGATAAAAGAACAATTTAGACATGTAGACATGCTTCTTCTAAATATTTCAATATTCAGTACCAGCAAACTATTTTTAAGTACCCGACTCCCATTGGAGAATCCAAAAGCCTTGCAATCACATTCTGTGTATAATGGGTGACAATATCCGCTTGCAGCCCAGGAACACAACTGTATCATGCACTCTCATGAGTGAGAAGTACTTCATCTATCTCTGGGGTCCTCTGTATAGGAAAGGTGTGAACCTGTTGTAATATGTCCAGAAGGCCATGAATATGGTCAGATGACTAGAGAACCTCTCATATGAAGAAAGGCACAGAGGGTTGAGATTGCTCAGCATGGAGAAGGCTCTGGGGACACTCTCTGGAAGGCTTCAATATTTTAAAGGGAGCTTATAAGAAAGACAGAGTAAAGAACTTTACTAGGGTGTGTAGTGACAGGGCAAGGGGCAATGGCTTTTAACTTAAATTGGACATGAGGAAGAAATTTTTTACTGTGAGGGTGGTGAGGCACTGGAACAAGTTGCTCAGAGAAGTTGTAAATGCCCCTTCCCAGGAAGTGTTTAAGGCCAGGTTAGATGGAGCTTTAAACAACATGGTCTAGTGGAAAGAGAAGAGCAATGAGGCTGGTGAAGGGACTTGAATACAAGTCCTATGAGGAGAGGCTGAGGGAGCTGGAGTTGTTTAGCCTGGAAAAGAGAAGGCTCAGGGTAGACCTCGTCACTCTCAACAACTTCCTAAGATGAGGTTGTAGCCAGGTGGGGGTCGGTCTCTTCTCCCAGGCAATCAGCAGTAGGACAAGAGGGCATGGGCTTAAGCTCTGCCAGGGGAGGTTTAGGTTGGATATTAGAAAGAAGTTCTTTACAGAGAGAGTGATCAGGCATTGGAATGGCCTGCCCAGAGAGGATGGATTCACCATCCCTGGGGGTGTTTAAGATGAGGCTGGATGTGGCCACGATCTAGTAATCAGAGTGGGGTTGGATTGAGGGTTGGACTTGATGATCTCAGAGGTCTCTTCCAACCCAGTTAATTCCATGAAAAGTTTCCTTGCCCTTGGCAGGGGAGTTGAAACTAGATGATCTTTAAGGTCTCTTCCAATCTAAACCATCCCATGATTCTATGAAAAGATTAAACATGAAGGAAAGGCACTCTCAATAATTAATACCACCTGATCAGCAAGACACTCCAAAACCAGAAATACATAACTAAAAACATATCATCTAGAACTTATGCATCTTAATCTTGAAAATAGTTAGATACTTTTGGGTAGAGTTTATTCCATGTAATTGTTTTGCTGTTATACCTCATTCTGTCAAAAAACACACCTCCCCCCTCCCCCAAAGAAAAAAAAGAAAAAAAACCCAAAACCTCCCAATAAAATATTTGTTTTACTCAATATATACTTAAAATGTTGTATATTCCTCCTTTCTGTCAAACCAGTGTTCACTCAGGTTTTTGACAGGTTATTCTTTTTTTTTTATGGATGTATTCTTATGCATTTGTTCCTCACTGCATAACAGAACTAAGGATTATTGTTTAAAAAAAATATTAAAGATTAAGTATTACCTCTTTGGTCTGAGAACTAGGAAGATTCTTGGACAGGATGAGATGACATTTTCATCTATGCCTCTATATTCGTTTTGTATTTTATCTAATGATTATTAATGAAAGTCCATAGAGGCTAGATCTGTATACCCACTGGCATCTTTTCTATAGCTATGGGTGAGAATTACACTAGAAACTGAGACTGCTGCTATGCATTTTTAGCAGTGTATTGGATAATGATGCCATAAAACTTCCAGTGAATCTGTATCTTGAGTCTCTAGTAATGTGAAAAATTACTGCCAAGCATTTCAAAACATTTATCTAATCCCAAATGGGGTTTAATTACCTTAAACTTCATAAAGTTGAACAACATCCATTACTTTGCTTAGGTCAAACACCTTCTCCTGAGAATAATGATGTCACTGTATATAGATTCAGAGAATCCTGCTTATCTGGTGCTCTTGCAGAAAAAAACATCAAGCCTCCCTTTATTTGAAAACAGGGTCAGAAATCTAATCTATTTCACATAAGTTAATAATATTAATATTTACCTTATTGATATTAATATTTCAACAAATATTGATGTAATTTATGACATTTTTATTTAATGTCAGTGTAATGAGTCTGCTTTAAATATACTTACCTTTTATTTTTTCTACATTTTTTCCTTCTTGTTCCTCTTGAGAGGTCATTAACATTTATAAACCTCTTTCAGAATTTGTGATTATATCAGAATTCAGCTCAATCTCTTGAAAGCCCAAAGATGCTCAGTTATTGTACCATGATTTAGTATTATTTATATACATTATCAACTATTTTTTATGTTATTCCTCTCAATTAATTTGAAAGTATGCCCTCTCTGTCATTGATTTCCCTCCTTTTCCTGCTGCTTTTGTGTTGTTCAGAACAGGATTTTTTCTGTGATGCTGCCTTGATTGGAAATGACAATCATTTAAAACATATATTTAAATTCAAAAAATAATTAGCATTTTACTTTCTGTATTTGTGGAAGACTGTAATATTGATAAGGTAGAGAAACAGATCACCACATTATCTGTAGTTACATCCCCATTCATATAAGTTATTGCCCTTTGCATGGTATCATTTAGATTCTAACACCTAAGCTTAAATATTAACCATGTCATGTCACTGGCCTATGTGCCCTCTTGGGCACATAATCATACTGAATTCTAAGAAGACATCACAGTTTCTGAGGGAGATAGAAGTAACATTTTCAAAGGTTTTGAAGCTCAGCCTAATGTTCCCTACACAAGAACAGGCACACACGGACTAGCTGCTTTAGAAAAGCTTTGCTTGAGTGCTTACCTTTGATCAACTTTCATTTCTTCTTTTTATTAAGGAATCTTCCAGAAGCCAAAACGGACTTAAAAGTGAAGAGGAAGTGATTGCAACTAAGACTATCAAAGACTACACTGATTCAACACACTCCCTAAGCAGCTTATTAGTGGCAGAGCTCTTGGGAAGTCATGGATAATGTTAAATGCTGTTATAAGTTAGAAACCTCACTAAGGAACTGGTTCATGGATAAACTTCTACCACCTGGGGTTAAATGTTCCTGGACACAGATGACCACAGCAAGGAAGATAGATGTATCTTATATTTATTTGCAATGTCTTGAGTGAATACAGGTAACAGATCACTTGTGTTTGTTCTCAGTCACATGTTTTTTAATAGATTTTTGCATTAGTATAATTATGATAACAACCACAATTTATTTCCTATTACTGTCACCTGTTCTACTGTTTGCCATTATCAATGATACAATGTTGACTGCCTGTCCAAAAATGTTGACAGCTTTGTCTGGGAATCAGTAGAATGTAACAAATATTCATGAGTGATTCCCATCAAAAGCCTTGTCTAAGTCCTCAGGACTTTGCAGCAGTATAAAACTGAAATTCCTGAATTGTTGAGCCTTCATTGATTAAGGCTTTAATCAAAGGATACAGAAAATGAAAGGATCAGAGAAAAGGAGTGAAGAAGTAAAACAATTTTTTCCTGCACAAAAATCATCTGTCACAGAAAAGCTGATATGGCCAAAACTTCTTTTACTTTTTTTTTAGCCCTGACCCATCTGCCGTATCTACAGTGCTACCTATTTAAGTATAAAAATAAAACACTTAGAACAAGCAGTAGGGTTGTCTTAAGCTCCCTATAAAGTTAGTAGAGAGAAAATACATGAAATATCTGGCTTTTCTTGTGGAGATTTTGTCTGCACTGACTATATAGAAAGCCATGTTTCCATAAAGTTCCAAAAGATATGTTCCTTACTTCCTGAAGTTAAGGTAGGATATATAGTGATATTCATATGTGTTCACATATGAGGCATGTATATGTGAGTCTATTTAAATTATGCCCCAAGTAAACGCAGATGTATATGCACATACCCACATTAACATGTGGCTATTTTATCTCTGTATTTCTATCTATAATATGAAACTGAGCTGTCTGAAAGTACAGCAAAGGAAGTATCTTGCAGGAATTACCATATAACAGACCATTTCCTGCCACCTTATTCATCCTGTTCTTATCTTTCAAAAGCAATTCTACCAACGTTAATGTTGTAATATTAAAATATATACAAAATCAGAGCTTAATTTTTTGCAGAAATGAAATAATAGAATAATTGCAGCAATGAAATAATAGAATAATTGCAGCATGACTGATTTCTTCTGAAAAACTTAATGAGGTAAAGCACAATGACTCTACAAGACTCAGAAATACCTGAAATGTTTGTATAATTTTCATATTAAACAAAAAAAAATAGAAATACCTCAATAAACATTATTGAAGATGTCTCTCAGTAAGCCATATTATATATTGAAGCAATTGCCTGTCATCCAAGGTCAAACCACAAGGTAGGATAAAGTAGAGAGATTTGAGTTGCAATTGTCTGTCTCTGTTGATAGGCAGACTGCCGTGACTGCTATCTTATTAAGCTGAAAGGTCCCAGAAGGAAAAAGAAACCCAGAATATAACAAGTAGTGAATATTCTCAGTAGCTTCTTGTGAAGCTTTATAAGAAGATTTCTTTATGAATAATAATGTGTTCGATGAACACAGAGCTGTCAGAGAACAGAGTGGTGACTAGATCAGACACAGCTGTGTAGGCTCAACACCAAAGCTTAGGCAGACCAAATGTACTTCTTGTGAAACTGGAGCTCAGTTCTTACCCTCTTTTGAATACAAACAATGGGGTTAGTTTTTACTATCAACATATAATCAATCAGCTGTATTTCAGCTATTGATTATTGGTAGCAGCCTGGGCTGCAGTGGTCATACAGTGATGGAGTTCACAGTTAGAAGATATGGGTCAGGTGAAGAATAAAGTCAGGACCTTGAATTTTAGGATGCAAAATTCCAGCTTTTCCAGGAGTTAGTCAAATGGATCCTCTGGTAAACTGCCCTTAGGACAAGGAAGCAGAACAGAATGGGAAGATCTTTAAGGACACTTCCCATAGAGCATAAGAGCTCTTGATTTCCAGGTGTAAGAAATGAGGAAAAGAGGGCAAGAGACCAGACTGGCTGAGTCGAGAGCTGCTAGGCAAGCTAAAGGGTGAGAAGGAAATGCACTGGCAGTGGAAGCAACGAGAAGTATCCTGGAGACAGTATAGGAATGATACCCGGTTATGTAGGGATAGGAGCATGAAGGTCAAGGCCCATCTGGAAATCAACTCGGCAAGGGACAAAAGAGTATTAAGAAAGGCTTCTACAGCTTTGTATCACCCAGAAAAAGAAGGTCAAAGAAGATGTACCCTCTCAATAAACAAGACCATCAAACTGGTAACAACAGATGAGGAGAAGCCTGAGATACTCAGCAACTTGTTTGCCTCAGTCTTCACTGGCAGGGAATTTGAGACAGGCAGCACAGCTGACCAACCTAATGGGCTTCTGTGATGAAGTGACTATATCAGTGGACAAGGAAAGAGGTATAAATATAGTGTATGTGGATAGATGGATTATTATGGATATAGTCCATAATCTATGACTTCTGACATGGTCCCCTACAGTATTCTTCTCTCTAAATTGGGAGACACAGATTTGATGGATGGACTATTCAGCACAGCAGGAATTGTCTCTGTGGTCATATCCAGAGGTAGTGGTCAACAGCGCAATGTCTGGAAGGAGATCAGTGACAAGTGGTGTCCCTCAGGGGTCTGTAATGGGACCAGTGCTATCTAGTAACTTTGTCAGCAATATAGTGGAACCAAGTGCAGCCTCAGCAAGCTTGCAGATGACACCAAGCTGCTGTTTACACTTCTGAAGGATGGAATACCATTCAGAGACACCTAGATAACCTTGAGAACTGGGCCCATGGGAACTTGATGAAATTCAACAAGGCCAACTGCAATTTGGTGTACCTGGATCAGGATAACTCTTGGTACAAATACAGGCTGGGAGATGAACAGACCGAGAGCAGCCCTGACAAGAAGGACTTGGAGGTGCTGGTGAATGAAAAACTGGACATGAGCCAGTGATGTGCAATTGCAGCCCAGAAACCCAGCTGTATCCTGGGCTGCATCAAAAGAAGCGTGGCCATCAGGGTTGAGGGAGGTGACACTGTCCCTGTACTCTGCTCTACTGAAATTCCATCTGGAGTACCACATCCAGCTCTACGGTCCTCTGTCCACCAAAGATGTGAAAAGACCTGTTTTAGGGTCCAGAGCAGGTCCATGAAGACAATCAGAGAGATGGAACACCCCTCTTATGAGGAAAGGATGCCATAGAGAAGGCTCTGGGGAGACTTTATTTTGGTCTTTCAATACTTAGAGGGAACTATAAGGAAGATAGGGACATTTCTTTTAGCAGGGCCTGCTAAAAAAAGTATATTTAGACAAAGTATAATAGTTTTAAACTAAAAGAGGGTATACTCATGTTAGGAATAAGGAATAAGTTTTTTAACAATTAGAGTTGTAACAGGCTTCCCACAGAGATGCTAGATGTCCCATCTCTGTAAACATCTAAGGTCAGGTTGGATGAGGCTCTGAGCAACGTGATCTAGCGGAAGATGTACCTGATTATTGCAGGAGAGCAGGACTAGATCACCTTTAAAGGTCCCTTCAAACACAAACCACTCTATGATTATTTGCTGATTAATCATTTGTTCATAGTAAAAATCAATAGCTAAAATGTAGCTGATTTTTGAAGGTTTTATTCTAGTTTTTCTTGATATAATTGTGAAATTATTGGAAAGGGCAAAGCTGCTACTCCCAAAAACTATCAAGACTCCAAGCACTACTCAGGACAGGTAAGACATATATCATAAATCCTGAAAATTTATCTTTGAAAAAAATACACAGAAATATTTCCCAGACCATATGCAAGTATATATGTTTGTGGATTTTATATATTTATGTGAAACAGTATGAGAAGGGCAAAATATGCATAAGAAACATTATTAGATCTGTAGTCTAATAATCTCCCTTTGAAAGATACTCATAGTATTTGAAGCATTTTTTACAGTTTTATACCATCAATAATAACATTGTTGGTAAACTACATAACCAAATGCTTTTATCTTAAAAGCTGATCATATTTATCAGAGTTTTGTGTACTGTAAATATGAATTTTAGCAGCAGTAGAACAGCATTTGTACTGTGCCTATAGAGGATTCTATGGTTGCCATTACTATTGTTTTAGGAAGATTTTAAAAAGATTCAAACATTTTTTATTTCTTGAAGCATTTATTAGATCACTCAATTAAACAATATGCATCTGAATTCTGATAGTATTTTTAAAATAATATTTACCTTTGCACACTAATCTATAATATTATCTTTATTCTCTTAAATTAAAAAAATATTCTTGCAAGTGAAAGATTAAAGGAACATTTGTTACATTTCACTATAGAATTCCACTAAAAAGAAAGTCTGAGGTAGTTTTTCTGTATTCTAACTCTCCAAGTGCACTACAAATATGAAATTTTCATGAGGACAGTATTTATTTAACTTGTCTTCAGGCAATTGCTTGTGCAAGATATATTAGCAAAATTCAGAAGCACTCATAGTATCTGGACTTTCAGTAAGATATATTTCTAATGTCTTGTAAAATCTACATTGCCAAAATCATTTACACTTATGAATAGTATAGATAAATATGTTAACAGAGCTTCTAGTGGCTGTGGCTGTATGATCACAATTCCACACCTATTTGAAATCACCTTATATATTATCTCCCTTTTAATGTTAAAAATTCCTGCTTCAGACCATAATAGTTAAATTGCATTTATTGGTGTTTTGTAGTTTCTTTCTTTAAAACAGAAATATTAAACTCAGTATAATTGTCTCCTGCAGGACCTGCAAAGGACAATAAAGAAACTTACAATTTTATGCCATGGCATCATGGTAATGTCTTCAGCAAAATAGTAGTCTGATGATAAAATTTAAACCCGGTCTAACATAGAAATTACTATATCTATAGATAGAATCTGTAGACTTCTAGTTTTCACTTGGTTCCTACCTCACAGTTATTTTGAAATAGAAAGCATGCAATGTCAGTCACATCTTGAATAGATGTGGCACCCAATAATGTCCAGATGTTCAAAGAAAAAGAGCAGTAGAATCTCATGGATAAGATCTACCACCTGACCCTCACAGGCAGATACATTAACATGCTAGTAGTCCCACTGATTTTATTTGTTGTGACAGTACTCTGGAAAGAATTCTAATTTATTAAGGCTAGTAAGACTGGTTACTTAATCATCTTTGCTAGAAGGTGATTAAAGTCAAGGCAATTACAGAGTCTCCCCCACTCCCCCAACGTCTGAAGGAATTAGGGCTGCCATAATCAGTCTTTAATCAGTAAGTCTTGTATCCTATGTGCATTCTCAATTTGATTCAGATTTTAATCTTAAAAATTCATAGAAACTGATTTTTGCACTAAAGGACACTCAATATGTCAGCAAAAGTAATTAATTCTCATACAATACAGTAAAATTTACTTCCCATGTTGGACTATGAGGAGATATAAATGATATGAAATATAAAGGTTATTTTCTTGATCTGTTATAATTCAGGAATAAATTTCTTTCCAGTAGTCAAACCAAGCTAACTGATAGAAGGAAGAGAAGAACTGAGTCTGGATCACTTTATAGTAATTTAGTTTTAACGATTGATTTGAAAGCTTGGCATATTTTCCAATCAAGTGTTTTCTGGAATTGTGCTTTTTCATGACATTTAGAAGGCTACTCTGCATTTTTATTTATAAAACTGTTCTGTCACTCACTAGGATGTGCTAATTATCACAAAAACAGTTGTAAAAATTATATTGCCAGTGTCTCAATGAAATGCTATTGACAATTGTTTTAAAAGAAAAATAGTCTCATTTCCTCTCAGTCTTCAAGAAAACAGCTGTTCTTCTATAGTACAAGTATGAAAGTTGGGTTGCCAACAGGAGGGAAAGGGGAAGTTTTAACTGAATAAATTTAGTGTTAAATCAGCCACTTATGCTTGAGACAGAAGGTTTCAGAGATATTTGTCGTTAAATGATTTTGCTGTGTAAGAAAAAAACCTGTTTCTTACAGTTATGTTTGCAGCTAAGAGGATGATCCTCTCCTTGTGGATAAGTACATCCATCCCATATGTAACTCCCTAGGGTAAGGTTCTCCTGGAGATATCTAAGTACGAAAGTGTCTGTTAGGCATTTAGAAAAATCCATATTTATAAGCAACAAGAGAAAACTTTTTGTGAACTGCATGCTCATTAATAATGGAAGGTGTTAGCGGTGCTATTCTGGCAGTTTAGTACTGTTAGGTACTTTTAAAAATGGAGATCATGCAGTTTCAGTAGTTATTCTCTCTCATTCGTTTTTCTTTTGCCTTGATAATAAATGCTGCAGTGGCATCTTAGTGATATTTTCTAAATACTGTCTGGCATATGCTGCTGGTTTTGTATGTTTGCATTACACCTTGTTTCTTGTATAAATGTCATTGTTTTCTAAGATCACCTAACAGATCATCTCAGAAAGAAACAGTGGGATTTTATTAAAAGAGATTTTGGTATTCATGGCCATAAAGCAGTAGTTCCATCCTTCTGAAGAGCTGTTTGCTTCCTCAGAAGTCTCAGTTTAAGAAAATCCTTCAGAATGGATAAGAAAATTTAACTCAAGCATGTGGTAAAAACTGTCTTCAGAGAACTCCACCAGTTCAGAATTTGTTTCTTCCACTAGCATAAAAAGGTTGTGTATTAGTGTTTATTTTATTACATTAACTGCTGAACTAATTTGACAGCTTAAAGTACACCTAATTTTTTTTTTCAGAAATGTAAACAACTACAATATTTTAAATTAAATGCATTTTGTTAAACATGAAGTTTTCTTTGAAAGAGGTTGTATAAAAACTGTTTCTGAAGATCGGTTGTTCATCACCTCAATACATGAAGAAGACCACTTGAGGTATTCCTGAGCAGTTATGGAATCTTTCTAGTTATATCAAATCACTATTATGTAGAACAAGTAAGTTGTTTCCTCACAGTTGTAACACTTCAATTATTGCATTGCAGAAGTTGCTCCACACAAACTCATTTTGTAGATTATTGTGCCATAATAGAAATACCTTATGACGCCATAAAAACTCTATAATCTTCACCCTCAAGCATCAATCATACATTTTAAGTTAGTTTTGCTGAATAAAATTGATTTTAAACATAATCACACTTTTAAAAATTTAGCTTAAATAAACATTTTTAACACAATTTCCAGCAAAACATGTATTTAAAATAGGTTCATACCTATAACATTATTTGCATTTTGTTCTGATGATAAATGAGAGACACAGTTTCAGTATATGTCCTTATGTGCACTGCCTTTTGTCAAACACAAACCTGGAGATTTTGTATGTTACTATACTATATATATATGACTGAAGGCCCACACTAAAACCTTAAATCATCTTGTCCAGGAGCTTCTTTACGCTGACGATGCTGCCCTCGTCACCCACACAGAAACAGCTCTGCAGCGTTTCACATCCTGCTTTGCAGAGGCTGCTGAGCTTTTTGGGCTGGAAGTCAGCTTGAAGAAGACAGAAGTTCTCTATCAGCC
>JAWWES010000001.1:71628537-71711375 GCA_035583135.1 Lophotriccus pileatus
TTGGCCTTTTTAGCCATCAGCGCGCTTGTAGCAAGCGTGGGTAGAGCCCTTCCCAAATCTTCATTCGCGAAGCCTAGACATGATGAATCATGAATGTATGCGCATATGTATATAGTACCTTGATAATGCTAACCATCAAAAAAGAAGCACTCCTAACAGGGAGTGATGATAGAAGCCGTATTCCATAGAGCTGAAGATATGCCCACAAAAATTTTGTTACTTTTTACATCAGATTTTGATATTACACCAAGGAACAGTTTGCTTTACAAATAATTTTCTAGTAATGAAACATGAAGGTATTACAAACCATCAACAAAAATCTAAAGCATGCCCTTGTATACATTAACTACATTTTTTGGTTTTATTTATGACAGACAATACATATGGAAAGCATTGTCTTAAAAAAAAAAAATAAAGCCTTTAAAATGCCAGCTTAATTTTGATTTTCCTATTTCTTCTTGTGTTTCCAATAAAATATAATTACCGTAAAACTAAAGCGAGTTACTAATACTGATTGAATTAAATTTTCATGTGAATTTTAAATGAAATGCAGCACAAGTATAGCACAAATACAATATTACTTATAACTTCCTGCAGTGGTTTATTTAGATTTTAATTTCAATTTAATTTTAATTCCAATTTAATTGAATAGTGTAGTTACACTGAATAATGACTATAGTAATTGAACTGATGCATCCAGCATTTATTTGTCTAGTTGAAATTATATGAAACTTTGGAGACAAAAATTAAAAAAGAAATCTGTTTTAAATCTTTCAAAATCAATATTAGGAAATTTATGAAATGTTTTCCTCATTTTCTGTATGTGTTATATGAACTTTATATGCATCGGAAGAAGCTATATTACAACTGTACATCTAATTTTAGATTCAACATCTGTGTTCCCCCAGATTTCAGCTTCACAGATAAGCCATGTGTAGCTGAAGCAGATGCTTGACTTTGTAGAAATACACACAGATAAGAATACATACAGATATACAAAAATTGTGGAACAAGCAGCTGGGCTGCACCAGGCACAGAATCTCCAGCCAGACAAGAAAGGTGAGTGTCCTGCTCTATACTGCACTGGTGTGGCCTCACCTCACAGAATCACAGAATCACAGAATCACAGAATCACAGAATCACAGAATGGGTAAGGCTGGAAAGGACAACAGCAGGTCCAGCCTCCCTGCTCAAGAAGGGTCATCCTAGAGCAGATTGCACAGAACTGCACCCAGAAGATTCTTGAATATCTCCAGTGAGGGAGACTCCACAGCATTTCTGAGCAATCTGATCCAGTTCTTGGTCACCCATACAGTAAAGAAGTCCTTCCTCATATTGAAGTGGAACTTGTGAATCAGTTTCTGCCCATTGCCTCTTGTCTTATTGCTTGGCAGCACCAAGAAGAGCCTGAATCTGTCCTCTTGGCCACCCCTGCTTCAGAAACTTATAGATATTGGTGAGTTGCCCTCTCAGTCATCTCTTCTCAAGGCTGAACAGGCCCAGCTCCCTCAGCCTTTCATCATAAGAGAAAAGCTCCAGTCCCTTGATCAGCTTTGCAGCTCTCTGCTGGACCTGCTCCAGGAGTTCCATGTCTCTTGTACTGAGAAGGCCAGAACTGGATTCAGTACTCCAGAAGAGGCCTCAACAGGGCTGAGTAGAGAGGCAGAATCACCTCCCATTGACCTGCTGGCAATGATTTCCTAATGCATCACAGGATTCCATTGGCTCTCTTGGCCACAAGGGCACGCTGTTTCTTGTCTATCAGGACTCCCAGGTTCTTTTCTGCAGAGCTGCTTTCTAGCAGGCTTTCCCCAGATGCTTTCCCAACTTCTACTGGTGCCTGGGGTTATTCCTACCCAGGTGCACTACCCCTCATTTGCCCTCACTGACTTTCAGAGGACTTGAGTGCTGTTGCAGTTTTGGGCACCTCAGTTTAAGAAGACTATAAATCTACTGGAGTGTGTCCAGATGAAAACAAATTCCCTGGAGGAGTAGTCATGGCACCAAGAGTGTCAGAGTTAAAGAGCATCTGGACAAAGCTCTTATTCATAAGGCTCAGTTTTAGGTAGTTCTGAGAGGAGGAGGGAGTTTGACTCAATTGTCTTTATGGATCCCCTGCAATGTAAGACCTGCATGGTTTTTGGAAAGAACCTTTAATTTAAATTTTAATTTTTTTAAATTTATTTTTTAAAATAATTTGTTCTTCTCCAAAATAAATTACAAGAAATGAATAAAAAATATTGCAAAAATTGATCATATGTGATCACTATATGTAACATGATATATTGTATATTTCTATATTTACATATAAAATAATATAATCTGTAATATTTCTTACTTTAAATTCCTTTGTTAATAAAAAAATTCAAAATTAAATATATATTTTAAACTATAAAATCCAATTATTAAAAACCATACAAGAGAGATGGCATTTCACAATCATAAAAATCAAACATGGTGTCGTGCTCAGCAATAAAAGTTCTGGAGACTGAGGAGAAATATTTGAAGTGATGGTGTTTATCTTCCCAAATAACCGTTATGTGTGACAGAGCCTGGCTTTCCTAGAGGTAGCTGAACACTTGCCTGATGACTGGAAGGAGCTGTTTTGGTTTGCCTGCATGAGTGGCTCTTTGCCTTACCTATTAAACTGTCTTTATCTCAAGTCATGAGTTTTCTCATACAGTTGTTCTGTCCCCTATCCTGCTGGCGGATAGTGAGCAAGCAGCTGTGTGGTGTTCAGTTGCCAGCTGGGGTTAAGCCATGACAGCCTGTTTTGCCATAATGCAAATTACTGACCAGAACTAGCAAATATATAGAATACTAAGGAGTACTTAGAAGACCTGGGTTTGGATCCCAAGGGGGCTGCCAGAATGGAGATGAAGATATGTGGCTAAGGGTAGGACCACAAAGGATGGGGCAATATGGGTAGTCATGTGGAAAGAGAAAGCCCTTGCTCCTTTAAGGCTGTCCAGTTAAGGATGTTTTCGGTGCTAAATCAGATAATGAGAAAGGAGGAAAACCATACACAAGAACATACAGAGACACAAACCTACCTGACTGGCAAATGATGAAGGTGGGAGAACCAAGTCAAACTAAATTGATAATGGTATGTTGAATGTGGGAATTTATTTCAATGAGATTTTCTGATTTACAACCTAGTCAAATGGGACACCAAGGAAAAGGGGGAAACCATAAACAAAACATTTGGAGTCACAGACCTGACAGGAAAAAACATAATAGAGACAAAGACAAGAAACAAACTTCTGTCAGTCACATAAATTTAAGTGTGTGAATTGATCCTGTGATCACAAAACTGCAAGCAAACTGTGACTTTGAAACCGGTGAGAATGAGACCTTGAGGGTCCAGATTGTTGTTGGGACTGTGATAACTAATGAGGCAATGTGCAAGGGGAGCAGAGGGGAGCAAAGGAGGAACAGACAGAATGTGGTATAGAAGTGTCTGGTTGTAAATTGCGGCTGATCGGTACACTTGTCTAAGAAGGCCCTGTGCCTGGTCAGTACAATCTGGCCTATCTTCTTATCTCCTTTCCTTTCATTTATTTCACAGCAGGGGAAAAATATACCTCTGTGATTTGGAGAACCAGTCATGTAAGAAAAGGAAGGAGAACTGGATGGCCCAACACATCTGTAGAACAATGCTTCAGCAGCAGACCTAAATTAATGTATTTATGGTTCCAAACTGATATACCGAAAACTGAAAAGCAATATTAAACCCTTCAATTTTCTGATATTTAAAACAGTGTTATTATTTTGAAGGACTAACATGAATGATTTGAACAATATTACATAGACTTATTTTTTCTATTCCATACAGAACTCATCAGTGATAAACTGTAACAGACAGTGGTGTCTTGGCATCCGAATCTCTTGAAAATAAGAGATTTACAGGAAGGTTTTCAAGTTCAGTGAAATCTATGTTCTTTTATTCCAGAAAACTGTTCTGTGATAACCCCTGGGGGCAGACATCATGTGAAAACATTTATGAAATTGCTCACTGATTTCTTTCTCAGAGCTAAAATGTTCCACATTCACTTCCCTGCACCTTTCTTCAATTCGGAGCATTATGCAGAAGTTTAGGGAGAAGAGGATTTTTTTTCCTCTCCTCTCCCATCATCTGGGCATCACAGGGCAAGGTCTTTCAGAAAGCACAGCTGAACCTTTCTCCTTTTGCTTTCTCTGAATGCCCAGGCCCTCTGCTTGCCCTCCGAGCTTATCTGTAACACAATTAACATGCCAGTGGAGGTTGGCTAGATGCCAAAAATTGTCAGTTTCCCTTATTGTCCAAAATTTACACAGGAACCTCTGTTTGCTGCCCTTTGGGAAAGTAAAAGAGACTCTGAAAGTGTCGGAAAGTGGAAGATTTGTCTGAACTCAGATTTCATCACCAGCCTAATCTGCAGTCTTCTGTGAATTGAAAGAACACAGGTCAGGAATGAATTTGAATGACTGTAACTGCTGATTCTTGTAGGTATCTTATTATTGACAATCACTTATCACTTTAATTCTTTCTTCTTTATTATGAAAGGATTAGTATTGTTCCCAAAGGTATTTCCAACAGGTTTCAAATTTCTTTGGGTCTACCACCTGTGTTCTCTCATTGCACCTGCTTTCACTTCTCTTCATGCTGGAGCATACTACAGTTCAGTTTGCTTTATCATGTGAACAAAATGTCATCCACTCTGTTATTTGTAGACTCTTAAGCAATGTGAACAGATTTGCTTAGTTCCTCAGAACAGACTGCAATGACTCTCCTTAAATGAATCTCTCTGTTTTAAAATCTCTTTTAGACCAGTTTAAGTTCCCGTTATCCTGTTGCAGTTTGTCATAACCAAAGACAAAAAAACATTTCTTTACTCTTGAAACATGAGCAGCTAGAATAGTAACTTCCATTTCTTAATAAACCTTTACATTGTTTTGTTGGCTTCACTAGATACTTGGAATAAACTCCAGAGCAAATGTCCCATGCTCAAGCATGCATCTCTACAGGATGAAAAATTCCATAGCCTCGTGTACTGGATTTCTGAAGGCAGGTTTTGGTAGCAGGTGGAGCTACAGCGGTGGCTTCAGTGAGAAGATTCCCTTATGTCCAATACAGCCAATGGCAGGTGGCTCCAGGAAGGATCAGCTGTTGGTGAAAGCTGAGCCAATCAGGAATGACAGTAACACCTCTGTGATAATGTATTTAAGTATGAAAAAAAAGTTACTGTGCAGGTGAAAATTGCAGCCAGAGAAGAGCAGAGAGAGAACATGTGAACAACTCTATAGACACCAAGGTCAGTGAGAAGGAAGGGTAGGAGGTGCTCCAGGTGTCAGAGCTGAGGTTTCTCTGCAGTCCGTGGTGCAGACCATGGTGAGGCAGGATGTGCCCCTGGAGCCCATGGAGGAGCACAGGCGTTCAAAGACCCACTTGCAGCCCATGGAGGAAACCCACTCTGGAGCAGGGTCCTGCTGACCTGTGGGGACAGGAGCCCATGCTGGAGCAGGTTTTCCTGGTAGGACTTGTAACCCTCTGGGGGACCCCATTGGAGCAGCCCATGCCTGAAGGACTGCACCCCATGGAAAAGTGGCCCATGTTGCAGCAGTTCATGGAGAACTGTTGCCCATGGGACAAAGTCACACTGGAGAAGTTCATGGAGGAATGTCTTCCATGGAAGAGATCCCATGGTGGAGCACGGGAAGGACTACTCTCCCTGAGCAGTGGCAGAAAAAACTTGGGATGAACTGACTGTAACCTCTATTCCCCATATCCCTGTGTTGCTGGGGCTGAGGAAGTAAAATTTGAGAAGAGAGGGATGGGGGAAAGTGTTTTTAAGATTTATTTTACTTCTCGTTATTTATTATATAAATAAATATTATTATTTATATTTACATTCTCATTGAGTCTGTTTTGCCCATGATGGTGATCAGTAAGTGATCTCTCCTGGTCCTTATCTTGACTCATGAACCTTTCATTATATTTTCTTTCTTTTGTTGAGTTGCAGAGGGGGTGATAGAGTGGCTTTAGTGGGTACCTGACGTTTAATGGATGCTTTTTCCTCATTTCCATTCTGACTTCTGCAAATACACACCTCCCAACACAACTTCCCAGTTTCTTATGTATACCATTTATACTGTGATGACCATTAACTATTTTTTTTTATAATTTGAAAACTCTCTTTATGATTTTCTTTTAAGATAATGCTCTCACTGCAGCTGCCCTTCACATTTTCTCACCCTGAAAAAGGAAGGCACACCAGTTACATGTCTTTAGATATCATGCTGGTTTGGGGATTTATGTTCCTGTAATGACCTCACAATGCACAGCTGGACATTTTCCTTTTTGTTTCTTTACTTTCCTATGAGTTAACCAGAACTCTAAACTTGTTCTATGTAGCCTTCTAAAAACCAAAGGGCACAAAGAAATTTTTTTTGCACAACTTCTACTTGTCTGGCAAGAAAATAAAGGCAACCTTTTCTGTTTCAATCTCCTGTTGCTTCAATTTCACTGTATTTAATCATTTCCAAAATGTTTTATGACTCCCATTTTCTTCAAGACAAGGATTGTTAATTCTGTATTTTATATGTGATTCATCTCTGTTTTCTATATCATATTGTTGAGGAAAGCTATAAATAGGATGTTTCTGTTTAGGGGCTTAGAGCATGTCAATTTCTGCTGTGTCATAATTAACGTATTTTTGTTCCTTTAGACTTATAATTAACATTCTAATTATGATTTTCTAATTCAATAGATGCTGACTGAAAAGCAGCACTTGACTGTGTCCTCAAAAAAAACTTCTTCACAGAAAGAGGTGTCAAGCATTGGAACAGATTGGCCAGGGAAGTGGTAGAGTGACCAGTGTTCAAAAAATGTGTGGATATGGCACTTCAGGACATGGTTTATTGGTGAATGTGGTGGTCGTCCTAGGTTGCCATTGGACTGGATGACCTTAGAGGTCTTTTTCAACCTTAAGCATTCTATGATTAGCTTACATTCAAAAGTTAAAGTCATTCAATGTGAATCCTAGTCCTGGGATGGAATCTAATGTGTTAGATTTCACAATGAGTAGAACATATGAAGTATCTGAAATGCACTTCTATGATAACTGTGTAAGTACATAAATATTTACTTAGCCATTTGGAAATGGTTTTAATTATCATTATTATTGTTAAAAATATTATCTCAGTAATCACAAACTTCTCCACCTAAGGTATGCAGATGTTATTCCAGAGCTGATACTGCTTCATTTCAACTTCACTGCACACGCCAACTTTGCCAATCTACTTATAAGAGAAGCTGTGGTAGATACATTGTCTCAACATCAGTTATGTCCCCACATCTTCAGTATATAACTGAACTGGAACAGTGTATTGGGTTTGTGTGGCAAGGTTTTGGTAGTGAAGTGAGCTATAGCTGTGGATTTTCTGAGAAGATGCCAGGAGTTTCCCTCATGTGTGAAAAAGCCAGTGTCAGGTAATTTGAAGACAGACATGCCACTGGACAAAGCCCATCAGCAATGGTAGTAGCATCTCTGGGATAATGTATTTCAGATGGGGAAAAAACTGCTTCACAAAAGCAGCCAAAAGAGAGGAGTGAGAATGTGTGTAAGAAACAACTATGCAGATATCAAGGTCATTGAAGGAGGGGGGTTAGATGCTCCAGGTATCAGAGCAGAGATTCCCCTGCAGCCCATGGTGAAGACCATGGTGAGGCAGGTTGTCATCCTGCAGCCCCTGGAGGTCCATGGTGGAGCAGAGATCCACTTGCAGCCTGTGGAGGACCCTACACTAAAACAGGTGGGTGCTCCTAAAAGAGGCTGTGACCCTATGGACAGGCCCTGATGGAGCAGCTTTTCTGATAGGACCTGTGATACCATGGGTGATCTGTGCTGGGCTGTCAGTTCCTGAAGGACTGTCCCCTGTGGAAAGGACTCAGGCTACAGCAGTTTATGAAGAACTGCAGTCTGGGGGAGGACCGACATTGCAGACTCAAAGAGGACTGCCTTCTGTGGATGGGACCCCAGGGAGTGAGGACGAAGGAGAGGCAAAGGTGTGTGATAGTGCTCATTCCCTGTCCCTTGGACTGCTTTGGGAAGGAGGTAGAGAATTCAGGAATGAATCTGAACCCAAGAATTAGGGAGGGGTGGTGGTTTAAGATTTGGGTTTATTTCTCATTATCATACTCTGACTTCTGATTGGCAGTAAATAAGATTAATTTTTCCAAGTGAGTCTGTTTTACCTGTGGTGGTACTTGCTGAGTGATCTCTCCCTGTCTTTGTGTCAAGCCTTTCACCATATTTTCTCCCCCCTAGCCAGCGGATGGGAAAAATTATAAGAGTGGCTTCTTGGGCAGCTGGTGTCCAGCCAAGGTCAACCCACCACAAACAGAAACATTTTCTACTGCAAAGATTTCTCCAGATTTTCTCTTCTGGCCCTGACACACTTTTCTAAGGTTCCTCGGTCAAATATTCCGCCAGGAAAAGTGCATCGCTATGCTTCATACTTATCAATTTGAACTGTTTGTCCTTTCTTCCTATAATGACTCTTTGATGAATTTGAATTGTATTATTTCAGTTTTATCCCTTCTGCCATTTTTCTTTATGTGTTTAAGTGTCCATGATGCTGCAAATAGCTTTACTGCTCATAACATGAATATTAAAGAGTGTCCCATAAAAGCTAGTAAATCATATCTTTTCTGAGGCACAGAGCTGGTCTGGAATTTTATGTTGATAATTTTTAGCATAACTAGACAGAAGTTTATGTTCCTTTCCAAGCACTGAAGACCTGAGGGCTTAGGATATGTTTTGATCATGTCTTTTCTGTCTTCTCTGACCTGTACTTTCCACAGCTATGAAGGTCTGCTGAAATGAAAGGAAATATTATATACTGTCTGAAGTCAATTTCATCTTCTTTCTATGAGTTCATGCAACAGAAGCTAGATATGCTGAAAAAGTAAAAATGTCCTGTAATTAGGAGCTTTCTTTGCCATCTCTGAAATGTAGAGTAGAATTTATGGCAACTAGACTCAGAGTAACTATCCTCATTAAAACTTACGATAATTAATTAATGGAGCAATTAAATTTTTCTTATTGAAAAATTGACAGTATTTTCTTTTTGAAATATTGCAGTGTTGACCTAATTTACTTGGGACCACCAGTTTAAAATTTGTGGTGTCCAGCAGCCAGCAATAGTAACTTCTGTAGGTATTTGGAGAGAAGGGAAAATTAAAAAAGAGAAAATTAAAAGTCATCAATAGCGAAATAAATATTCAGTGAATATAATGGAAAAAATCTATAATAAAATAACTTAAAATCTCTCCTTCCTTTCCATATTCTCTCTTGATTTCTGAAGCTCTGTCCCTAAGAGTAATCAAGGAAAGCATGTTACTTATTTACTGAAGCTTGATGAATATACTCTGTTATCAAGGGATAAAATATGTGCTAGTCCTGTTTTTTCTTAAGCAATTTATGGAAACTCATATGAAGTTATATTAGAAACTGTAAGAATAATTTACAGTTGTGTCAGATTCAGGTCATCATTTCAAGGATTTCACAGTTAATTCACTATATCTCTCTGATATGGATTCAGAAAGTAAAAATCATTTCAAATCCAATGATAACATGAACACTTTATGGTATAACTGGTGCAATCCCTTTGTGTGCTCTTGGAATAAAATATATTTCATAGAGAAGAAATGAAAGTGTTGTAATAAGCTGTATGAAAAATAAAAATTTTTGGAAAGACAAATAACTATAACATCTTGCTTATAGCAAAATGTTTCAGCATCAGTTGTTATGATGCTAATGATGTGAATGTGTGATATATAGGTTTTGTTTTTGTGTGTGCAAGGCTAGTATCAAATTATGTTTAGCCTATGACCCTGAAGTCCTCTTTACATTATACAGAGTAAATTTTTTCTTTTGTAAATGCATTATTTGCAGAGTAAATAATATGAAATAAGTTTAAAGCACAGCATACTTATCATCTTCAGTGTTAATAGCAAATAAGAAAATGCAAGTTGCAAAATGCTGTTGTCTCTACAGTGTGAAATGAGAAAAAAATATTTCAGTAATCATATGCATATTTAAAAAACAGTCTGAGGCTGTGTGGAGATTACTATATTGAGATAATGTAGGGGAACTCATTAATATATGAATTATTAAAACTAAGTTTCACATTTTACAGGCTCCTTTAAACAATTTTCTCTCTTTTATAACTTTACAGATGTTACATTAAAATCACATTCTTCTAATATATTTTTACAGTATATAATCTCAATTACTTCTAAGAGCAAAGCCAGAAGATAATTTGACAAAAATTATTTAATGTCATCCTTTGAATTTACTTCTGTTACAAGCAAGATGATAGGTTATAGGTGTAGGTAATGTTTAATATCTGAGGGCATTAAAATAAATATGTAGGAAGATACAAGACATATTTACAAAATGCATTCATTGAATATAGTATTCATGTATCTGTGTATGTGTTCTGGAGTGTATGTTTTGTCAGGACTGTAGGCATGACTGTTTTACTCTTAAACATTTTGACCTTTCTGAATCAAACAGTTTGACAAACACAGTTTGACATTCTCCAATAAAGAAAGAGTGGTCTTTGAAAAAGAACTGGAGTTAAGATAAGAACAAATTATACTGCAGGAAAGGGTTTTGCTACTTTTTTCATCAGTGTGCTGCAGCCCTTCAGCTGTTGCCTAAAAATCCAGCAGACAGGGAGACTATCAGGGCTTTATAGATAGGAAGTTCACTTAAGCCAGTCAGTGTTCTGCCCATTTAGACCTATCATGGTTGCCTCCATGTCATTAATAAAAAGAGACAACAATGGGAGTGCTGCCACATGAAAGTTTAAGAACCCATTGCTTTCCTTCACATTCACAAGGCAGCCTGCACTGCCCAGGCACAAAAGAATTGCTAATCAAACTTTTAAGTAGATTATATAGCTCACTGAACCTGACTGCAATACAGTATCCTTCTCTTCTTTCTCTGAATCTCTAAATCCCTACTGCTTTCTTAACAACCACATGGCATAAACTAGTTATCTCTGAAACTTACCCATTTTATTTGGCTCAAAGACCTGCTTTCTTTCTCTCTCTCATTCTCTCTCAATCTCTCTCATGTGCACTCTCCTATTTTTCTTCCTCCTGTTTTGTAACATTCAAATTTTCCCTACATGAAGAAATCTCTTAGATAACTTAGGAAAATGCAAGTTTCATCCTAATTTTATCCTTTAGATACAGGACAGAGAAAAATTGCATATAAAAAACCAACAACTTTACCATCATCTAGGAAAAAAAAATTGCTTAGGAAGATATTTTTATTTCAACATATAAAATTAGAGGGTTTGCATATGTTTGCAGTGATCTCTCCTTCATAGAATGCCAGTTTCTTGATACAGAAATTCTAGCAGCTATAAAAAACATTGAGACAAATATATTATCTGTGAAAAACATATTCTTTTGACATAATGATAACACAGAATTCTTCCTGATCACTGGCTAGATTGTCCCTCACATTATATATATCTGTAGTATATTTATATGTATTTAGTTACCTCAATTTTATTTATATAAGCATAGTCTCCTATAGAAAAATACTTAAAGGTTAGATAGGAAACTATTTTACAGAAACCATAAAAGTATGCCACCTCTGACTTGTGATATACTTAAAAACTTCAGACCTGAGGCTTAATTCAGTGTCTGTTGATGTAATTGGAAAGACTTACATTCATTTTAATAGAAACAGTACTTTGCTTATGAAACCAAGCATTTGTGAGCTTAGGCAAGGGAGAAAACTTGATGCAAAGTCATGGTCCCTGTCTCTGATTTATCAATTGACATTAGCTAATGTGTTGTGACCATTTTGTGCATCAACAACACAGAGTTAATGCTTTGATGTTTGATATCTGCTTCGTGCCTACGTATGAACTTTACCATTCACAACATAATATTATGGTTTCTACATTAAAATGCATGGCATTTTTAGAAGATTCATGTGTGTAGTGTCAAAAATATATCTTTTCTCAAGAATCATTCTTCTTTCTTCTTTAATGAAAAAATGTGGTAATACCTTGTCACTTTTTAGGAGATTTCCAGTGAATGGTCTAGTTGTGGACCAGTAAGCATTTTTGTTTTGGTTGATTTGTTTGTTTGCTTTTTGATAGAATTTCTCTTTGTTGATGGAATTTCTCTCTTTTTTTGGCAGGGGGAGCTGTGGCAAGCATCAAAGATTTTCATGATTAAGCTTCTTTCTTTGAAATAGGTTTTATTACACAATCTGACCCTGCAAACATAAATTGCCTAGGAACCAGATTCCAGTTGGAACTAGTAGCAAGATGAGCGTGTGATAAGTAACACAATGCAGGGGGGGAAAAAGAATATGCTTAATATCAATGCACTTGCCAATCCCTGTAAAAATACACACTAAGTTAATAACCTCCTTCGGTCCATGGGTTTAATTTATGCTATTTCCTATATTGGACCTGTGAAGTGGGATTATGCCAAGCACTGAACACTAAATGGGAATAAATATTTCTAGAGTGATTTTTGTGTTTTCTTTTTTCTTTAAAGTTCATATACCATTTGTGTCATCAGTGGAAGAGCAACAGCAATATTCACAAGACCCTGGAGCATTTTTAAATTCTGTAAATTCTTCCAGCACTGCTCAATGGCAGATGTTTAATTAAATGGTATAGGAAATAGGGCATGTACTGTATAAATCTTCTCTGGGTTATCATTCCATAGCCAGCCTATGACTAAATTTTACTAGGTTAAATGTGTACCTAAGCCATATTCCCACTACATATGATCATACCTAATTATACACAAAAGTACTTGTATGTTCCTGCTTAAACCAATTTATCACTTGCTTGATGATTTCACTGAATATTAGCTATTTTTTGGATAACAACAAATGGTGAATAATCACTATTCATCTGCTTGATTAATTCATGATTTTAAATATCTCTACCAAAGTCTACCTTATTTTTCATAAGTTGAAATGCTAACTTCCTTATGCCCCAAAATAGGAAATACTTTTGGTTAACAAAATCTCTTCTGCTTCTTTTAAAGTCGGGTTTGATTTTTTTTTTTTTTTGAGGGGTGAAGATACAGGTCAAAATAACTGCAAATAGCATTGAAAGCATTTGCAAACCATACATTAAGCAAGAATAAATAATCTTTCTATTTTGGTGGAGTTTTGTTTTTTTTTTTTCTTTTAATTTAACATATCATTTGTTTCTCTGATGTTGAACACCGAGTTGAAATTTTCAGAGGACTGTCAACAGTAGCTTCAGCATCACTTTCATGAGCAGTAAGAGCTAGCTTCCAGTCATATTTTCCCTCAGGCATATTACCTTGCACTTATCAACACTACATTTCATCTGCTGTTCCATCAGCAGATGTTACTCATGTAACATTTTGAAATCCTTCTGCAAGTCTACAGCATCAGCTTCAGATTTGTCCAACTCAAAAAATTACAAGCTTGTTCCCTTCTTCAAGTCATTTAAGTTAAAAAAAGAACAACTAACACAGTCTCTTGGGTAAGGCTGCCATATATCTTTCCAGCCCTTTTTGTTCCTGGATCTCAGTTTCTGTGCTATTGCTCCTCTCCAAGTGGATTTTGGCAAATGTCTTGTTATGGTAAATCCCTCCCACAGCAGCACTAACTCTATGTTCCTGGCCAAGTAGGGAGTAAGGAAGATAGGGAAGAAAAGCAAGTTTCCATGATTAGTGGGAGAGCAACACCAGTAGTCGCAAGACCATGAAGCATTTTTAGATTATTTAGGAAGTGGGGGAATTTTCTAAATTATTTATAGGACTTGGAGGGTAGGAAAGGTGAAGTTCATGAGCACAGAAATTTCAGGGTAGGGAATGTAGATAGGGTGGCACAGTGGTACTATATAGTTAAGAATGGGTGAGAAATTTGACGAAGTCCAGAGTGATGGAGAGCTGAAAGGGAGCTTAGTGTGGTGGCAAAACTAAGACACACTACTTGGAGCAGAAAAGAGTGGACGTACTTGAGAGGTTATGAATTAAATACTTGGGAGGATAGGGATTTTGAGGACAGGGATATCAGCCATTCAGGACCTTTCTTTTGGGAATCACTGTAGAGCATGGAACTGTGAGATTTCAATTCAGAGGGTAGTAGGAAATAAAAAAATGGAGCTGTGAAATGAGCCAAAGCAACTTTAGAATGAATACCTTGTTGTCAATCTCTCCATACTTTGACTTTTTGACTGAAATATCATGGATAACACTGCTGGAAACCATACTTAATTACTAACCATAACCCTGCTTTATTTTAGAATTTCCAACTGTTATTTTATAAAAGAAGTTGTGTCTTATTTGCACATCATTCATCACCATCCACTCCCAAGACTTTGCAAACACTCATACAGATAATTTATGAAAATGTTTATGGTTGGTTGACCCTGGCTGAATACCAGGTATGCACCAAAGCCTGTCTTATCACTGCCCTCCACAACTGGACAGGAGAGAAAAAGCATGATGAAAGACCTATGAGTAGAGATAAGGACAGGGAGAGATCACTTATTGATTACCGTCACAGGCAAACCAGACTTGACTGGGAGATATTAATTGAGATTATTACCAATCAAAATCAGAGCAGGATAATGAGAAGCAAAACAAATCTAAAAATCAGCTTCCCCCTACCCCCTCGCTCCTTCCTGGCTTCTACCTCCGCCCCACCAGCAGCGCAGGGAGATGGGGAATGGGGGTTACTGTCAGTTCATCACACGTTGTTTCGGCCCCTGCTCAGGGAGAGGAGTCCTTCCCCTGTTCCAGCATGGGTCCCTTTCCATGGGGTGCAGTCCTTCAGACACAGGCTGCTCCAGTGTGGGTCCCCCACAGGGTCACATGTCCTATCAGGAAACTTGCTTTAACGTGGGCTCCTCTCTCCATGGGTCCACAGGTTCCATCCAGGAGCCTTCTCCAGTGCAGGCTTCCCACAGAGTCACAGCCTTCTTTTGGGGCCCTACCTGCTCCGGCGTGGGTGTCCTGCGTGGGGATCTCTGCAGGCCTGTTGACCTCCATGGGCTGCCAGAACACAGCTCCCTTACCATGGTCTGTGCAACAGGCTGCAAGGGAATATCAGCTACGGCATCTGTGCCTCCTTCACACCTCCCACACCTCCTTCACTGACCTTGGTGTCTACACAGTTGTTCCTCTCACATGTTCTCACTCCTCTCTTCTCTGGATGCAATTAATTCTGTGCAATAAATTTTCTTCTTTCTTAAATATGTTGTCACAGAGGTGTTACCACCACCTCTGATTGGCTTAGCCATGGCCAGCAGTGGGTCTGTCCTGGAGCTGGCTCTGACAGACATGGAGGAAACTTCTGGCAGCTTCTCACAGAAGCCATCTCTGTAGTTCCCTGTGCTACCCAAACCTAGCCATGCAAACCCAATACAGTCGTCAATTAAGCAAACTTTGATTTTATCTCTCCATCTAACAAACTGGAAAATGAGGACAATTAGATGACTTGCTTGTGGTCACAAAGTTAAGTCTGCCACTCTAAGACTTACCGAGATGTTTTATTTCTCAATTTCATGCACCAAATAATTTAACTAAAGCAATTGTAGAGGTCAACAAAACAAAATTAAATTAGAATGAAAGTAATTGAGTGACAAACTGTAAACCAACCCAGGAATGCTCGCATTGCCACTTTCCAAAAACATACATGGAAATTAGAGGTAGGCTTATGTCACAGAATCTCAACAGAGTGTAAGACAACTTACTGAAGTAAAAGGCTTATTGCCCTGTATTTATTTTTTAAGTAATATTCTTTGAAAAATTCAAATCATTCATCAAACCAACATAAAAGCAAATCTAGTTGTTTGTTTGGCTTCTTTTATCAAATATTTTTGTTTTGGAGACCTTTAAATTTTTAAAAAATATATTAAAACACATTCCTAGGATTCCCATAATTGTAAAAATGTTACCAACTTACTCTTTTTGTGGATGGAGTTAAATCCAGCTGGTGGGTGTTCATAAGAGGCATTTCCCAGGGCTCAGTATATGGGCCAATTCTGTTTAATACCTTTATTGATGATCTGGATGAGAGAATCAAGTGCACCCTCAGACAGTTCACAGATGACACCAAGTACGACAGGGATCTGCTGGAGTGTAGGAAAGCTCTGCAGAGCGTTCTGGACAGGCTGGATCAATGGGCTGAGGCCAACTGTATGAGGTTCAACAATCACCATCCCTGGAGATGTTCAAAAGGCTTGTAGATGAGGCATTTGGAGGCATGGTTTAGTGGTGAACAGAGTGATGCTGGATTGAATTGAACTCCATAATTTTAGAGGCCTTTTCCAACCCTAATGATTCTATGATTTTATTTTTTTGATACAGTACTTCATGGTTAACTTCTTGATTTGTTTTTTAGCAACCTCTTTTAGAAAAATAAATAAAACCTGGTTTATGAACTAAAAAAAAAATAAATATTTTTTTCTTTTCTCTCCTGATGGTCATAGGGGAATTACTGTTCTACCTTCCTTTTTCTCTCTCAGAAAATTACTAGGAGTTTGGGATCTACATTATAAAGTAGAGCACCAAGCTTCACATAGCTGAAACCTAAGAAAACTCTGAAAGTTTTAGAAGACTGTTCAGTCAAAAAGGCATATAGATCTGCAGCGCTTGGGGATGAGGATGAACAGTTGTATTTAATAAAAGAGAGGGAGAGAGAGCCTGAGCAAGAAAGATCACTTTTTGACAAATGATAAGCTTCTTAGTTTTCATGAACCAGCAAGATGGGGTTTTCATATATTTTTACAGTACTTTGGTCTTGAAGATTAGAGAACTGAAGGGTGAGTGACCCTGAAAACAGTGTTGGCTGGTATTATTAATGAAGTTCCACAATTCTGATGGGGAACAACATGCACTGTATCACTGTCTCAGCTTGTATGTTACTGTGGCTAAGGTGTCAAGGGCCCCAAACCAAAAGAAAAAAGATCAGTCTAGTCTCCCTATTGGGTGAGAATACATTCTGGTTAATTTCTCTCATGTTCTTAACTGGCATAATCCCATCAGTTTGGTTTACATCAGCCAAAAATCTAATCATTCCGTTTTTAAAAAAGAGCTGTCAAGGGTTTCCATTTTAAATCATGAATGTGAAAAAGCTTGCAAATAATATTTAAAGCAGTTAAAAGCCTTAATCCCACAGGTAACTCATCTAAGATGCATTTTCCCAGTTTAAAAAAAAAAAGGGCTTGGATTTCGGATCTTCCAGTGGTCTTTTGGGGGGGGAAAGAAAGAAATTTAGTGTGTATTTAATTTGTTTTCACCAGCATTACTCACTTTACTGTGGAATATGGAGCACCAGCTGAGTGGAAAATTTTGCCAGAAAGTATCTGAGATTTTACTGTCAGTAATTTGACATCTGTGGTTTAGCATTTTTATGAGTCATTTATTAACTGCATTTAAAAATATGTTTTCCTTCTAATCTACCTTATTTCTGTCATTATCGGTTCTCTGTAATGCACTGACTAGAAAGGGATCTAAAAAAACCGAAAACAAAACACCAGAGTTCAGCACCCCTGTGTTGATCAAGAAGCAAGAGCAATGCACATTCAGAAACACGGCTGTCTGGTTAGGATTACTGCCTTTGTGATTTGCTTCCAACTTTATTTGTGCAAGACGCCACAATAAAAATCTCTGAAATTCAAGAGAAGTGAGATCCTAGTGAGGGACTTTTGCTCTGACCTCTTCATCATTATTAGAAATGACAACATAATTTTCTTAGAAATTAATTAGGATGAAAGGCAGAATGATTCCAATGAAACAGAGAGCTAAACCAAAGATTTTGCAGCATATGAATGACGCAAACACTATTTAAGCATGACAAAATAATATCAGTAAAAATATTTAATACTTCATTTCTAAAGTAGGGTCACCTTCAGTTTTAGACTTAGCACATTAATTATTAGTGTGTGAATTTATCTGTTAGATAAACTATAAAATATGTTTAAGTTGAACCAAACATTTATTTTGAAAACCTCTTTACTTTTTTCAGTTCCTCCATTTGTATTGCAGCTAGACAATATAAACACATTACAAAAATCTTCAGACTACCAAAGTAGGCAAATTTGGCACATTTTTCATTGCAATTTCCATTCTTAAGCTAATTTACCTGGACCAAAGTGGGTTATACTTCACCAAGTAACCTTGACTTCACCATGGTCTTTTATATCTGTGTTAGGAGCTGCCGCTGGCCAGGCTGGGGTTATGGCATGACATACTCCAGCTGGTGGCCTGGTACTTGCCTGATGCCCAAAGCTGTGGCTGCCCCTGTGCCCCCTGACTATCCTGCTCCCTGGATGGGTGTGCAACAGGAGCTGATTGCCAGGCCCTGCCCTTCCTGACCCCTGGGCCACTTCTGTCCCCTGGGGAGCAGCCAGCCCACGCTGCACTCCGACATCTCACCCCGATTTGAACATGGTATTGTTGCTGATGAGGACCACACAGTGCTAATGGCTATGGGCATATCTCTCACCCACCCCCATTATGCCTAAGGAAGATGGGAATGTTCACCTTGGAACCACTGGAGACACTAGAAAGCGAGCACGCTATCAGAGAAAGGGGTCAGATTCTTGGGAGGTATTTATTGTATGAATTTTGGAATTTATTGCTAATAAGACCTCTCTGTATTAGGTTATTGGGACCATAAGACTGTAAAATATTAATTCCACTAACAGTGAATTATTTGCTTTGAATACATGGTATGCTTCTTTTTGTTCATAAGAGGATTTTGATGTAAGATCGGTAACATAAAAGACTTGTAAAGTTTGTAAGAATTATTTTGGCAAAAATGCCTTACAAAAATCAGATTTTTCACCATCCTTCCTTATGAAGAAGCCCTCTTTCCAGTGTTTCATTTATCCTAGATGTGGAACTAGAGAATTCTATCTCTTTTCCTGCATTGCCAAGTAAGATGAGGAAAATCTTCAAAGAAGAAACTTTTTCAGAAACGCATTCTAAGCTGAACATTGATAGACAGATCTATACTTTGCTATTGAAGAGAAATCTGATTCTTCAGATGCATGAGCAGTCATACTGAAATCACTCAGAATAGTTGAGGTGCAGGGAGGAAATCAGTGAACTCTCTATATACACTGTAGAGTTACCAAGTTTGAGACTGAGTAGAAATAACAGAGCCTAGGAGAAAGGGTAAGACTGGACTGTATTTTGCAGGAATTGTATCTTAAAAAGGAAGTTGTCTCTGGAACATTTTGATACTAAAAAGCTATTAGCATACTTCTAAAATGTCTACAATTCTTAGACTAGGTGTGTGGTGATGAGAATAAGTTTGTGTAAGCCTTCCTGTAGTGTCTTCCTTAGGGTAGCAGAATTTTATCCTGAAGTTCCCAAGAAACCAAAAGAGATTTTTTTTTTCCTAACCTATTCTGTTTTTTAATGAAAATTGTCTACTGTACTTTTACTGTAACAAAATGTACAAGAAAATCACATATATATAACAGTATTGTATTTTCTTGATCAGTTTGCTTACCTGCTTTCTTTTTTATGTCACAAGGCTCTTACTGAACAGAACATTAGCAGTTTCATTTATTTCAAAGAATGTACACAGATAAAGGCTTTATGCATGGCTCCAGATTAATGTGTCATTCTCTTATTATTACCACAAATGACTCAGAGTCCATGATTCACTAGAGTAGGAAGCACAAAATCTATGAGCTAAAGTTGCTTTACTTTATCTTCTCAAACCTAAGTGTTCTCAATGAAAAAGAATACATGGGGTATGATCATTTTTAGTCAACGTATGCATGGCACCAAAATATGTCCAGAAAGACACTGATGTTGCCTGTACCTTTTCCTTAGCACTGAGTGAAGTGTTAGACCTCACAGAAAAGTTATGTATTCATTGCGTTGTTCTGCCAAGTATAAGCTCTAACATACTGTCCTGAAATTTCATCATATAAATTGATATAAATACATTGCTGTTCATAAAGTAGAATTATTTTTGATGCATTTTTCTCTAAAAAAGAGAACAGTATTTGGCCTGCCAGGATTTCTCATTAAAAGTTTAAAAAATTAGAAATGCTTGTTACTAATTAGATAATTAGGAAGTAGATTAAAAACCTCTAAAGAGAAATGCACTTAAGCCTACAAGTATGTTACAATGCAACTGTTTGAATTAATTTCTGTGGTATAATTAGCATTACGTATTAACTTCACAGTTTTGATTAAAATGTGCAGTCTGAGGTACCATTAAGTCTAACACTTTGCATCTCACTGGATTTTTCATATTGCTAATTAGCACAAATTTCATGTTCTTGTTTTTCCAATATGAACATAGCATTAAAGAAGCACACCACTGATTGCGTAGATATATGTGTTAGAACACCACAGAGATTAAATTTTTAATTTCCTAAAAGGTGAATACAATTAAAATTTAGCAAAGCAAAAAATCTGTGATTTAGTACATTACCTTCGGACTGTTGTGCCGAGAAGGAAGAATTTTGATAGTTACACAGAGAACACCCCCTGAATTAAAATAAAAGTCTTTTTACATGTAATTTATGAAGAATTTAAGAAGTTCAGTAATCAGATATTACCGAATATTACTTATTAATTTTTCAGTAAGCAAGAGTAAAGTACACAGATACACAGTACAAATATAAGGATATGTCAAACGAGAGGATAGTTTTGTGGGTTTAAACAGGTGAAAATACCCAAATTTTATTACACAGAACCAGAAAATTAGTATGAATAAAATTTTTGAATCCAGTCTTATATTTTTTTCCTCCTCCTTATCTTCCACAATTCTTATGTATCTCACATTTATCTTAATCTCAGCCTTTCCTATGATTCCTAGCCTTCCGGACCTTGTGATCTCTTATCAATTGCCCCCACTATTCTGCCTTCTCCCATTTTGTATTTCATTAGATTTTCTCTTTATCCACTTATATATATATGTGCAGAGCATGACATACTCTACTTAGGCCATCTGTTTTCCCTTCAAAAGTAATAAGTAAAGGTCATTCTTAAGTGAACAGATTCATATCCACATGGAAATAATAAAAAGAACTTACCTCCATTATGCATCTGTTATGGACACATGATAGTGAGTTAAAAAATAGTACTTTTGCTTCCTAACTCCTGTGAAATTGAACTTATATAATTAAATTTGTTTCCCCAGCAGTCATTCACACAGCAAGTACGTTTTTTTTCTAGAGAAAATAAGCTGTTTCCTCAGAATAGACCTGAGAAGTCAATTATGGTTTATGAGTTAAGCACCTGAATGTTTTCTTGATACTTTTAGCTTGAAATGCAAAACACACCTTGTTCTTCAACAGTTACTGATTTTAGAAGGACCTAAGTCTCCTAAATATGTTAGACACCCAGCAATCATTGTAGAAATAGCCACAAGGGCCATTTGCTAAGACAATAATGTTTCAGATTTTATGCTCTTAATTAGAAAAGCTTGAAAAATTAACTAATTCCCTTTTCCCAACAAAAGGAGACATAATAAAATTATAGAAAGCTGGAAGCTACAAACATCTTGGGATGGGATTAATTTATCTGGGAGGGACAGTTTGAAAGCAGCATTTGGAACTGATCTCCAGAGGGATGGAAGATATACTAATGAGCATTAAATATTCATAAATATGTGAATATGGCCACTGTAGTCAATGATTGTCCATGTATTTTACATGTAATTAAGCTCTCATGTAAACAGATGCTAGGAAAATATCCCAGATTTAGCATCTTTCTACTATCCAGGATGTAAAGAAAACAAGCTGAGCCTTATGAAAGAAAGCAAGCTGTTAGAGCTTATAGCTAGAAATTCACATTGTGAAACAGGTCCTGTTTCTAGTGTGGGGACTTCAAATGGCAGAGAAATAGGATGTCTGTTTTCCGTATGTTTTACATATGCCTTGTTTGCTTCCCTGCCCTTAGGTACCCATCTATCTCAACAACCACTGATTGCCTAGATTTAGAATTCTGCCCTTAATCTACAAAGAATTAGGAAGAGATGGGACAAAGTAACATTCTGAGGGGAATTTCTGTTGGATTGTTTCCATTTTTGTTTTACTTATATTCTGTTAGCCCAGTTTCATGTCCTGAAAGGCTGATGTATTTGGAACACTTCTATTTATTCTTAAAAAGATGCTGAAGATACTCCGTGCTCTTTAGTACACATTCTTACTAGTGGTCTAAATTGCATACTAAATATTATGCATATAAATTAAAATAATAAATGCATTCTGATCTCTGCTCTTTTTGATATTGACTAAATCTGTTTCAGTTCTTCTTGGCAACTGCCTAGATTATGTTGTTTAAATGTGGTTTTCTTCCTATTCCTATATCCAAACCTTGTTCATCCTGGCCCTCATTTGTGCTTCTTTGTGCCACAGCACCTCTTTCATCATTTCACTTACAAAAAAAGATTAAACTATTCCAGGAAGTGGGAGAGTAATGCAATTGAATGGATATTTAGGAGGCCTGGATGTGCATGAATTGGCCCTCAGTAAATAGGTTGGCCCTATGCCTTTAGTCTTTAAAGCAAATTAAATCCTGAATGGCATTTCTCCAGGAAGCATGCTTGATGGAATCCAAATCCCAAATATTAAACATAGGCTGAATCTCTGAAGCAATTTTTCCTTAATAAATAATTTTAGAGGTGTCACCATTCTTTTCAATAGACTTCTAAGGTTGCAGTGCTCTCCTAGCCCACCGATCTAAAATGCTGGACTTAAGCTAAACTAAAAAGTGAGAATATAGAACTGTAAGGAATTAGTTACTATGTTCATCACTGGCTAGTGATCTATATTAGGTTTCTGAAGTTGAAACACAAATAAGCAGAATAGACAGAAGATATGAACCAAATTATGTTTTTGGATTTGATTTTGCACCTGTAAGACTTTTTAAATACTTATCACAGGATTTCTCAGCATTTCACATGGGTTTAAATGTTCTGTACAATTTTTTAGAAAAGTAAGAGTCAAGAGCTTTTATGCAAATTGCTACAAGAGACCTGTCCTAGGATCATTTTATCTTGAAGTTACTTGCTAAAGGGCTCAAAATATTTCTTTCTATAATGTCTTTTATGAATTTGAGTGGTGAACAAACCCTGTTTTTATTTGAGTTTTCTCCACTGAATGTGTAACCTTTTAAATATGAAGGAGTTGATTGGCCCACACCTTAGCTGGAGCCGTTTTTAGGGAATTTGTGTAATATTTTGACTGTATAATAATTCTGAGTGTTTATATAGGTATAACTCACAGGCGAGAGCTTTGGACCAGAAAAAAAACATAAGTAACTGAGGACATATTAAATATCAGAAAATAACAACTTGATAGATAATTTAATTTAGTCAGTACATTTGAAAACAGTAGCCTAAAGGTTAAATCACAATATAATTTGTTAAGCAAGCAAAGACATATTCCCTAATATCACTGGCTATTTGTAAGAGTAGCTTATTTTTATCTAAGAGTAAAAGACTAAGATTCAGAGACAGAAACAGAAAAATAAATATATATTTTAAAGTTTATAAGTCCAGTGCCTAGGAAGAAGTAATGAAACTAGGGTTTGTTTTCTTTTTTTTTCCCTAAAACTTAATACCTACAAATGCAATTCAGCAGAGCAAACGAAGTCTTCTTTTACCTCTTAAACCAGTACATTCTTCTACAAAATGTACAAACAAAATAATGATTTGTGTTTTCTGCCATCTAAAACTGAGATATCTTTAGTTAGACTCATTAAAAATCTGTTCCTTACCCCACTGCTATTAGAGGAATAGAGATGTAGCTGAACAATGGAAATAGTTCACCGCTCCTGAACAGATATAGTAGAATGTTGCCAAAGATGACAGAATCAAAAATTTGGAGATGAGGTAAATGAAGAAAGTGAAACACCCTTTCTGTGGGCGCCCAGCAGTTACACCAGGTCAATATGAAGGTTCCTGCACCCTGAAAGAAGGTGCTTACTGTAAGAGTGTCAGAAGCGTGTGTGCTCCTTTAATGGTGTCTGATCAAAGGAGCCATAAAACAGGAACATACAGAGAACAACCTGACCAACGGTAATGGAGACTGTGAAGAGAGCAAACCTGGTCAGTCACACAAACTGGGAAGGATTTGTTGGTTGTGAAGATGTGTATTTTTTCAGTCAGAAGGATAAGCCCCAGCCACTGGGTGGGGAATGGTGTATGTCCTGAAAGACAATGTCTTTTATACATATGTGTGTAAATATGTGTACATATACATGTATCTAAAATATTAAATGTAACAAGGGTGGACCTCTTAAACAGTTTTAAAGGTTTTATAGACAGAAACCTTTCAGGTTGAGTTGTAAGACCAACAGAGCGCAAAATATTATGATAGGATATTTAGGAGATCCTTGTTGATAGAATGATTGGGTTTTAAAAGCTCAGACCACAATTGTGGTAAAATTTCTTTCCTTGAGTAGCATATTATTGCACTTTATGTACACACAGCTAAATAAAAGAGTCAGAGAATCAGTTCATGTACTCAATTTTTGCTCAGATACACCACTTGTTAGCTCACCCTCTGGATATGTTTTGGATGACTGTGTTTAGCTGTCTCCAAGACAAAGCTTGTATGCTTCTGGGGATAAATCTCAGGAGGGAGTACCCCCAGATGGTTTTTTCTAGTATCCCAGAAAATTTTACACAATCAGACATCATCTATCTGGAGTCATGGAAAACATCTGACACTGTTCCACATGACATCCTTTTCCTGATAGTGTGGTACATAAAAATTCAATAGAATTAGGGAATAAATAGAATATAAAATGCTAAGTCTTGTCATAGATTTTTAAATTGGTTAATCAATAGAAAAAGAATCCCAGTGAAGGACTGTTTCCAGGGCTATAAGGTGCAATATCTGATCAGGCAAGAAACTCTGCTAGTTTATATTTAACACATTCTTTGAAGTTAGTGTTTTTATTCTTCATGAACAAGAAACTGAAATAGACTGCTATGTCAAATTCATCTCCTGACAGCTATGAAAGGTGTGACACGTCACGCCCTTATAGTGTTCTCTCTCTCTGACAACCGAGTTGACCTGAGACAGCAAAGATTTTAGGAAATTGTCCCATCATAAAATTATTTTGATAATAACGAGGGAAATATGTATGTCTCCTCTCATGGTGTTATGAATCTATGTAAATGAAAGAAATAGATTTAATTTTTTTTCATCATATTTGAACAACGGTGTGATGCTAATATCTCTTTAATTTCATTTGGAAGTGTGGTCTGCCCTGAAAAAACAAAACAAAACAAAACAAAACAAACCAGAACTACTTTTCATTATTAGAGGTCAATAACAAAATGCATTGTTGATTTAGTTTCAAAGTTCGGGAATTTTTGACAGAGTTAAAACATTACTCAACATGAACCATACCATGTGAGCCACACCTGCCAACATGCAGATTTGTTGTGTCCAAGGTGTCTTTGGAGTTAAACCTGTGGGGTTCATTTTTTGTATATTTTAATTTCTGCATTTCTCGGTATATCCACATTATACTTCTGCTACCTAATTTTTATTTGGAAAATAATTATAATTTTTATTAGTGCAAAACAATAGCCTCCAAGATTACATCTGGCCATAACAGATCATGCTGGAGCCTTTGCTGATTTGAAATGGTCCTGGAAAGCATTTTGTGGATGAAGAGGAAAGGCTCAGCTGCTAGCATTCTAATTACACAACCTTCATCAGATCTGACATTTGAGAAATATTCGGTAATATCACTTTTTTTTATGATGGACTTTTCTATTATCCTGAAATGCTACTTGCATTTTTTGTCGTAATATATCTATTGTAAGATCATGATCTGCAGCAAATATTATTTACAGACTTTATAGGAGGTAATAAACAGCTTCCAAAAGGTTTGCCACTCCACAATATTTATTCACCTGTTGATCCCAGGTTTCTTCAATGTTTTGTTGCCTAATACTCATCAGTAAATAAAAAAGATTTTATATAGTTCTTCCAAACATAAATCCATTGCTTCTTCATTATTCAGACAAAGAAAAATTACATTATGCACATTATGCATTCCTAAAGTCAGTATTCTTCTGTGTTGTGATTCTTCTGATTGCAATTCTTATTTCAGCAAGCTGTTTTCTTTAAAAAGGCAAGCATAGGTAACAAATACCTTCTTAGTCCCTTGTGCTGTGTTATTTAGATTGCATGGATAAAATAGGTCAGAATTCTTTAGTATTTGAAAACAGTTCACAAAAATGTATTTTGTCTCCTAAAAAAAAAAAAAACAAAAAAAACAAAAAAACAAAACTCTAGGTTTACCTTGAACATTTACAGCTTGGTTTTCCAGATGGGGAATCTGTGGAAGGTACTACTCATTAAGATACCTTTTACTGAGCATAAAGCAAATAAAAATTATTCACAGTAAATCATAGAGGTTACGCTGGAAAATTCCAACTGTATAAGAACATTGTAGCTGTATCTCTATAGTCAGGATATTTGATGGAAGGTTAGTTATTCAGTTGTTACTGTATTTCATGTCATTAAGTGTTAAAATTAGATAAATTCCTTACATGTTCAAATCCCCTACAGCTTTAAAGATAAATCAAGAACAATAATTTTTACTCTAAGAGGGCACATGTGTGTCCTTTTTTAATATTTTCTTTAGATTTAAAACTATTTCTATTATAGGTTAGGAATACATAAACCGAAATGTTGCATTTTACTGAACTAGAGAAACAGAAAGAGAGTGAATCAGAGCACTTAAGCTACTTACCTACACTAAATCATACTGTTAGGGCATTTTCATTGAATCAATGGAAAAATTATCCTTACGGATTTCTGATGCACCATAGCAACCACATTAAAACAAAACAGAAGATTTTTCACAGAATTCACTTGAATTTGTTAAAATATAACATATCTAAGGTCAGAGAAATTAAAATATTACAATACATACGTTTCCATGCACTGTTTAAAATCAATATATAATTTATAACTTTATTATAGATTATTTATAACTTTATGATAGAAATTATCAACTATTATTTCATTCACTGGGATGTTTTGACTCTTTTGGATTTTCCTGAGTGGAAACTGAAAAAAAAAAAAAAAAAAAAAAGATTTTACGTCTAAATAAATCTATGTGAATACACTAGAAAATGCCAAAAACTACTTTCTACATGCAGTGGATATAACTATGTATTTGATGTGATTCTCTTCCTCTGCTCCACTCTTGTGAGACCCACCTCGAATACCGTGTTCAGATCTGGGGTCCCCAGCACACAGAGATCGACCTTTTGGAGTGAGTCCAGCAAAGGGCCACCAAGATAATTAGTGGGATGGAAAACCTCTCCTATGAAGAAAGGCTGAGAGAGTTGAGATTGTTCCCAACTGGACCCTGCAGAAGAGAAGACTCCAGGGAGACCTTATCGTGGCTTTTCAATACTTAAAGGGGGAATTTATAAGAAAGATGGGGACAGACATTTAACACTAGGACAAAGGGTAATGGTTTTAGACTAAAAGAGGGTAGATTTAGATTAGCTATAAGGAAAAATTTTTTTACAGTGAGAGTGTTGAGTCACTGTTGAGGTGCCCAGAGAGGTGGTAGATACTCCATCCCTGGAAACATTCAAGGTCAGATTGCACAGGTCCCTGAGTCACATGAACTGGTTGAAGTTGTTCCTGCTCATTGTAAGTGGTTTAAATTAGAGAACAGTTAAAACTCCCTTCCAACTAAAGCTGTTCTATGATTCTGTGGTTTTATCATATCAGAAAATTTCAGAAAAGGTTTCATGATAATAAAGTTTAGATTATTGTAGACACACTTGTGTCTGTGTCTTGTGTTGTGCTCCCTGTCCCGCTGCCTTTCAGAGTCCTCTGGTCCTGAATTTGCTCTGTTGTTCTACATATGATGTGTATTTGGGGTGTTTTGTTATGCTTTTGTTTTGTTTTGTTTGTGAGTTGTTTATAGTCCTGGGCTCTCCAGTATAATCCTATGATCCTTTTACAGCTGTCCCGTACTTCTCTACTCTGCATCCTTGGGTCCCATTTTCAAGACCTTTCCATCATGCCAGACCTGTTTGCAACTAAATGACATTTTTAAGTTAACAATGAATGTTTCTATCTGCACAAAACATAAACACATTACTAGTTCTATCTGTATAGAACTTGTTATCATGCCACAAAATTATACAAAGCTAAGCAAAGTGCAACAAATGAGATAATAATTACTTGGTCATTAGAAAACTGTCGTTACAGTCAATCAAACTAAAAAATGCTCTGGGTAGGCCAAGAGGAGTTCAGATGCAGTCTCTGAACTCTCAGCCCAATTTATGCAAAATCTTTGGCTTATACTTAGCAGTGGCAATGTTGTATCTGTGTAGATAAATGGCTCCAAGGCACAGTGACACCATCTGGCTTGCTTCCTCTCTACTCAAGACTAGCTTTTTTTGGAAGAGGTTGGCTAGTTCCAAACTACATAACACTTGATTCTGAGTCTACTCATGGTGCCAAGAGGCAACTTACTGGAAGAACACACTGCTATTTTGTTTGGATGTGATTTTCACTCAAATTATGCAAACAAAATTCGGGCAGTTGTGTAGAAGTCCAACAGAGTCATCATTTCTTTAGTTCAAAATTTAGTGTGCATGTTGCTCTGCACCATGGGGTGTGACATGATCATGAGGGAGAAGATTTTAAAGGCCTGCTTCAGCAAAGCCTAAGTGTTGTTGGGAGATAGAGAAGAATGAAGGTGCTTTATTTTCCTCTGCTTTTGAGGGCAGACCATGGACTACCCATTAATGGATTCATACTTTATCTTAGAAGACTTATTTTGGGAAGGGAAGCAGTGGTTAGCTAAGAAATTAGGATCAAATTAATATTCAGTCAATGTCAACAGTGATGAGATGAATGAATGTTTGTGTAGACATATCCATGGCTCTAAATATATATCCATGTATCTTTGAAAAGAACTCTGAAGTTTTGAAAGTGACTCAGATATGTACTTTATTGCTCTTTCCACCTTTTAACACAGGTATTTTATATATTTAGTGTATCAAATGTAACAGTGTTATTAAAATTACCCATACATTCCTATCCAGAAGTCCATAAATAATTTCAGTTATTGATTTTAATGGTGCACCTGCTCCAAGTTGCTGCACTGCCATTAATGATTCATTAATGTTCTTGGATTTCCTGCTGATACCAGCTGAATGAATGAAGAATGTTTCCTGTAATATTACAAAGTAATCATGAAGACACAAAAAAGTGTGTATATATTTTTTTTGCCCATTTTAATGAATGTATTCTTGTTAAATACATTGTATTAGAGGAACTAGAAAGGACTCTATCAAATGTGCAGCTGTATGTGCATTTTCTGTTATTATTTTATTGAATTAAATAGTAGTAAGACAATCTGCTTAAAAGGAGTGGCATTGGATAGCACTAAAAGAAAGGTCATTTGTTTAGAATTGCTTGATTTAGGACATTTGGAAAAGCACAGAGGCTTAGTGATTAAAAAAAAAAAAGAGAGAAAGACTACTGAGATATATATCTTGAAGGATTTGAGAGACAAAAATTACTTAGCAGTTAAAGACAATAGCACTGCAGGAAATGCTAGGAAAAAACTAATCCAAGGAAACACTATGAACTGGGTTATCTTTTGCAGTATCCTAGTTCTCCAGTCAGCCAGATTTTATCATGTTTGCCATGTCTCCTGCATCTTTTGTAGGTATGCAATTAAGCATTTTCCACTGAGAGCAGGAAAGGACATCCAGGTCTAGTTGGGCAAGTTAGCTCTCAGGTGGAGTGCAATAAGCACTATTAGGTACTAGGAAAGAATACAACCCCTCCTGCCACGCCCCTGCTTCCAAAAATTAGGTGAACTTAAAATTACTCTAAGACATGGAGGTAAAAACAAGGTCATGAACCTGTCACATTCTTGGAAGCCAGTGAGAACTTGAAGATTTTAAAGCCAAGAGGGAGAAACAGAGGAATTTGGGAATTGACTTGACAGAATCATTTTAATTGGGATGCCTTAGAACCAAAATTTTTGAAGTATAGGCAGAATAACTGTCTTCCATCACAGATAGTTCAGCATTAAATCAAACTACATACAAATCCCTAATGACACTTGTCATTTTTGTAGTGTGGCCAGTTAGTTATTATCATGAAGAATGTCAATCTACACAGGAAAAGCAATTTCTTTATCGAAGGAATGAATGATCAAAACTTTTTGGCCTATGTTATAAGGGAATTAAGGGTAGATTAACAAAATGGTTTGACGTGAGGCTATCCAACCACCTTTCAGAAAATTATTTCAGCAGTTCCTTTTCCTCTTTGTTGAACAAAATTGTATGTAATATCTGACTGCTTTTCTATAGTCCACTACAAATATGATTGTTCATTTCATGAAGTACAATTAAAATACAATTAATTTGAAAAAATATTTGTTATATTTCAGGAAAAAAAGGCACGTTTTAAATCTGGAATGCATTCTTTACAACAAATTCTACAGTTTGTTTTTGGTAGAATTATTTTTTATGTACACCATATAGAACACAACAGCCGGCAATTTTTTCCCCTAAACTTTAATACATTTAACAAAAAGTCATACCCAAAATAATGAGGCTACTTTTAGGATGTAGGAAATTAATTTGTACAAAATCTAATGATACAAGAAGTATATTGTAATATACTACCAATGGAGAACTTATTGATTTACTATTTTTGTAATATATTTTTAAGATTAAATTTTGGCATTCCTTTCTCTCATATATTTCTTATCAAGTAGGGAATTTGCCAGGAACTCTACAATGATGAATTGTCTTGCAAAGATACTTTTTCACTAATCTGTTAGTTCACACAAGTAAAAATTCTTATTCAGTAATCTCACAGCATTCCTTTTCCTGCTCTAGTTTGTTATTTGAAACAATGTAGCTTCTAGCAATTTTTTATTGCAATGCAATGCAGGTAGCCATATGTGAGGACACTTAAATTATGAGCATCATGAAAACTTTTGACTGCAAGAAAGGAGAATATCAGGAAACTTCATTTGACCATCATTAGACTGGATTAAGTTTGCATTTAGTGTCAAGAAAGAAAATGTCTTTAATCCACTAATTCAGCATAAACATTTCTATTCATTAATCCTCTCAAACTGTAGCAAATACGATGCTATATGACTTCATAACATAATGCATTCCAAGCTCAGCATAATACTTCTGATTTGGAAAAAGCTTTAGCCTCTCTATCTACCCTTCACTGAAGTGTCTTGCAACACTTTCAGGAATACTAAAATATTCTTGGTTTTTTGGGTTGTTTTGTTGTTTTGTTGGGGTTTGGGAGAGAGGTTTTTTTTGGGGTGTTCCTCTCCCTCCCTATGACTTGGTACAATTTTGCTTTATTTATCACAACACTATATCATTGTTTTTTGTGTGACTTACATCCTGGCAAATTCTAAATCCTAAGCAATCTGAACTTTTATATATATATTCAAAACATTTGGAACTCAGTGCACTTCTGCCTATTTGCACAACTCTGTAATTGGTATTATTTAATATGTTGCTTTTCACAATGTGTAATTAATAATCAGTTGTATTAATTCACAATTTTTTTTTCTTATGGTCAGTAAATGTATTATTCTAGGAAAAATAGATAATATGTGATATGAGTGACATTTATATAAACTGATTCAGTTTTAGATGCATATCCAAAACTGAATGTTTTTATAACATACATTTCATTTAGCAACATTAACTGTTTTTGTACCTTACAATGTTTCCTAATATCATTACATGGTAAAACTTATCCTAAAATGGTCACTTAAAAAGACTCAACTAGATTGAATTCATTGTCCACAGGTATGAATCTTGTTCCATGTGAAATGTGCTGCCTAATCAAAGCTTTCGAAAAGGACTGAAATAAATGCCAGATCACATTCAAGAGCCCTCTTAACATAGTAGGTGTACAAAGTTGGGCAACTGAGTGAAGCCCTGATGACTGGAAATCCAGTGACCAAATGAGTATCAAAATGCTGAAAGTGCATGCAGACACCTAAAACTAGGAGCAAGTTGAATCATACACATATTCTGACCCAGCTGCTTGGGTTACCTGTATAATCAATGGAGACATTCTGGCATTACACCTCTCTTAGGGATGCATCTTTTTCAGTGATTGTTTGGAAGGGCCTCTGTCTACTGAATAGAATGTGGGAGAAGAAATCTGACTTCGAATAGTGAGTTCTATCATAAGCTGAGAGAATAAATCCTATTCCAAGTGCCTAAAGATGTGTCAGCTTTTCAAAATCCAGGGTTTAATTGCCTAAACACCAGGCCCAGTTTTATTTGCCATGTCCTAGGATACATGACAGATACCACACAAGACCTACAGTAAACCTGAATATTTCTGAAGGGGCAGGTGGTAATTGCAGTAGCCTATGTTATCCTAAATTGTATTAGATGACAATATTAAGGCCTCTGAACTGATTCTGTACAGTCCATTTAAAATCAGATGACTTCATGAAACTAGGAATATATGTATAGATATAGCTGTATAGTCATGACCTCTTTTAACAAGTTTCAGTTTATGGCACAGAAAAAGCATTTTGCTTTTAGCATTTCACTAGTTACTCTGATTGATACTCTTAGAGCCTTTTTGTTCATCTCTGAACTTTCAGTTTATCAGTGTTTATTCTCATAATGCATAGGAATATTTATTGCCCTTTAAAGAAATAATTTTTGATAGCATAGTGTGGAAGGAATTATGTACAAAAAGCTGATTAATAGTCTTGGTAATTACCATTTATCTTCTTTACATAAGACACAATTATTTGAATTTGAATTTGATTTAATTCCATTTATTAATTAGTAATGGAAAATTCTTTTGTGATTAGTTATAACAATTCTCACTATCATCTTTCTTGTTCCCTCCCTCCTCTCCTTTCCTCCTTCCTTCTTCCTGTCTTTATTTTCTCCCTCTGTCCTTAAAAGTTCTAGTGACATGACATAGGAAATTAAAAAAAGAGATTTCTTTTTTCTTTTTTTTTTTTTCATTTAAAGGATATAATCATCCTAGAATGCCCCTTCATCTAAAATAGTGGTATGTATAATACCACAAACAGCTAATAAAGGATGTCAAGGAAACAGAAATAAAAGCAATAGAAAATTCAGTTGAGACTGCTTCTGCATCTTCACACAGAACCCACAGGACACCTTATAGATTGTTCGGATTTCTATTTGTTATTTTTAATTTTCAGATTTTCGTTAATGTTTTCTTAAACCATTTAATTTTAGAGGCTTTCTAGAAACACTGTATCCAATACATTCATTTGTTGGGGAGAGTCAGTAGATTTAGAAGTTATTAACTCATTTTTAGTAATTTCTCAATATCTGTACCGTTTCTATTTGAATAACCTGTTACTGAATTACTAAGGTCAGGTTTTAACACAGTTTATGAGAGTTTGTTATGGGAATATTGAGTCAAGGATCTTCTAGACCACACCATTCAGGGGCAGAGTTTTATTTGTTTCCGTGGTAGCATGGGTATAGCAGGTTGTGTTTGTAGAACAGTGATTGTTATCCACCTGTTATACTATTGCATGTGTGCAGCAAGGTTTTGGTAGCAGAGTAGCTGCAGCTTCCCCCATGTCCAATAGAGCCAGTGCCAGCCTGCTCCAAGACAGACCCATCACTAGCCAAATATGACCCATCAGCAATGGTGGTAGTGCCTCTCTGGTAACCTATTTAAGAGGCAGACAAAGTTACTGCAGAACAACAACTGCAGCTGGAGAGAAGAGTGAGAATATGTGAAAGAAACCTGCAGGCCCCAAGGTCAGAGAACAAGGAGGTGGAGGAGGTGCTCCAGGCGCTGGAGCTGGGATTCCCCTGCAGCCCATGGTGTAAACCATGGTGAGGCAGGCTACTGCCCTGCAGCCACAGTAGAGCAGACAACCCCCTGCAGCCTGTGGAGGACTCCACACCACAGCAGGTAGATGGCTGTGACCCTGTGTGAAGCCTGTGCTGGAGCAGGCTCCCAGCAGGACTTGTGATCCCATGAGGGAACCACACTGGAGCAGCCTGTTCCTGAAGGACTACAGCCAGCAGGAAGGGACCCATACTGGAGTAGATCATGAAGAACTGCAGCCTGTGGGAAGGACTTACATTGGAGAAGTTCATGGAAGACTGTCTCCCATGAAAGGGGCCCCATGCTGGAGCAGAGGAAAAGTAAGAAGGAAGGAAGGAGCAGAGACAGTATGCGATTCAATCCTCATTCTCTGTCCCCCTGTGCTGCTTGGGATGAGAATTTGAGAGTACAGTTGAATCCAGGAAGAAGGGAGGTGTGTGGGGGGAAGGTGTTTTAAGATTTAGTTTGAGGTTTTTTGTTGTCCTAATCTTATTTGATTGATAACAAATTTATTTAATTTTCCCAGTCAAGTCCGTTTTGCCCATGAAGGAAGTTGGTGAGTGACATACCCCAGTCCTGATCCCAATCCATGTATCATTCTTTATATTTCTTCTCCACTGTCCAGCTGAAAAGATAGAGGCTTTGGTGGGCACCTAGCATCTAGCTAGGATCAACCTACCATATACCCATCCTACAAATCACATCTCCAGTTGCGTCTGTCCATCTGAAACCAATTCAAAACTAATGACTTAGTGGAACAAGGTATTGACTCCAACTGATTCGTGGCCAAAGAGAGTCTATTGCACAGTATATTTGTACCAGAATTAATCTCATCATGACAATCTCTACTGAAGTAAGGAGAGGGTGGGTAAAAGAAGGAAAATTAGTTTTGACATTAAATAGGATGAGAAATCCGGGGCTTTGCCTTTTTTTTCCTTTTCTTTTTTTTTTTTTTTTTTTATTTCCTCAAACAGGACCAAGTCTTTTCTTGAGCTTCAAAAATTAAATTATATTCCCTTCTCTTTCCCTATTTTGTCTCTGGTATCCACATCATACTGAGTGAGTCAAGTAAGTTCAAGCTGGGCAAGTGCAGTCAAGTCTCATTTCTCTGGATGCTACTGCTGGGTGGACTACCTTTAGTTACAACAACCAATAAGACAAAAGAAAGAAATATAAAGGTTTAAAAAAATATTTAAGAAGTTCAGAATTCTATATGGTGATATGCATATCTTATGAAAACTTTCAGACTCAAGAGCTTGGGGTTTTTACAGAAACACAACAAATACTTTGGGAAAAATGAGATAGAGGTTTTCTATTGCTCTGGAAAATTCCATCATTACATCTTAGTAATTTGTATGGAACACTTATATTACCCTTAAGATTTTGGGAATTCATGTTCCCTTCTGATTTTTTTTTTGTATTTGCACAGAGAACAGTTTATTCACAATATTCAGATTTTTTGTTCATTAGAGACTTTGTCTGTGCTAGTTTCTGGGTTTGTAGACAGCAACAGAATAAGAAATTACATGTTTCAGTGCACAAGTCATGAGCCTAAATTTTTGCCATTGTTTTATAAGTGGATAAGAAGTTATGAAATAACAAATTCAGATGATCACAGCCAAACAACTATCTCTGAGGTTCAGTGTGTACAAGTTACTCATGTAAACAAATCCTCACTTTGTGAAGAAAGCAAGTTTTGTAAGGTACTTACTGTCAAGATAGGTCAATCAAGGCACAATTAGCTCTAATTAGCAATCCCAGAAGCTATTAAAATTGTTTACCTTCTTTTGAGATAGGCACAAAAAGGTACATAATTTTTTCCCACTTGTGAAAACATCAAAGTATTTCCTATCTGAACCATAAAACCAATTATAAATGAGGACAAGCACAGCAGTGATATCAACAGAATTTAGGAAACCATTTGTATTGCTAATTGCAGCATTTTAGCTAGCGGAGGGAGTATATAACACACATCCTATGAGGCTCAAAATAAAGGATCACAAATAATTTTGGGGCTTTTAAATATAAAATTTCAAAAGGACAGAGAAATTGACTGGCAGATCCCAGGATTTCTTACAAGTTCTATTACAAGCTATTTCAGTTCTCATCTCAAGGTCTGACTAAAAAGGTAGAATGGTAATAATTTTTGTTCTTATTGAAGTACATAAATTAGTAGCCCTGTTTTCAAAAGGAAGAGAGTCTAGAATAAATCAACTCCTAGATCTTGTAAATTTTTTAAAAAGCTAATGTATAATAGAAAATTCAAATAGTAAATGAAGGGGCTAGAGAAAATTCCTCATCTAAAGTCTTTTTGAAATTGCTTACAATTATATTTTCTATAGAGGGGAAAGCAAGTTGCATGAAAAGCAATGAACATGGATTTTATGAGTTAAAAGCTCACATGATTATTGCATTAGGAATTAATTTAGAGGGGAAAAAAGGTTTTTACTTCTTCACTGGATGAGGAAGAAATTATTGCACTAACACTTGCTTTAAATGCAGAAAATTTCCTTTCCTGATTGAACTTTTTTTAGTTAAGGGCAAAATGGATTCAACAAGAATGTAGTTTGGAAAAAGTTTTTGCCCCAAAATGAGGGAACATACCACAAACATTTGTTTTGTTTTATCTGAGCTGCTAAATGTGCTTAGATGCTGCTGGCAATAAATAATTTTTAAGCAATGATTTTAAATATATCCATGAAACCACTTAAATTTTACTTAAACAGTAAACCTCATAAATAGTACTCCTCTGGTTGCATTTGCAGTATTGAATATGTCCAGAGGAAGACAACAAAACTGGTGAAAGGGCTGGAAGGCATGTCCTGTGAGGAGTGGCTGAGGGCTCTGACTTTGTCTAGTTTGGAGAAAAGGATGCTGATGAGTATAAGTGGAATCAGAGGTGCTGATTTCTTCTCCCTGGGATCCAGTAATAGGGAAGCTGGGAGTGGCTCAAAGCTGCAGAGGAGGCTCAGACCAGATATTAGGATGCATTTATTTACCAGGAGGGTCGTAAAACACTGGAGCAGGCTTCCTAGAGGGGTGGTAGATGCTGCAAACCTCTCTGTTTAAGGAGACATTTGGACAATGCCTTTAATAATATACTTTCAGTTTTGTTCACTTCTGAAGTGTTCAAGCAGTTAGATTGTAAATTCCTTTCAACTAGAATATCCTATTCTATTCCATTTTTATTTTTTTTTCAGGTAAATTTGCCATCAACTATTCCATATTCATGATAACAGATTAGATACACCAGAAAGTTTATTATTGTTTATAATTATTTTAATCCAAACAAGTATAATGAAAACGGCTAGCAATGCACTGTAGCTGTGATGGGAAACAGTATTTTTAATGAAGTTCATTATTTGAATTTCAATATTCAAATAATGTAAAGGCATATGTTTGGTTTTTCCATTACACATTGCTCTTGAAGAATAAAAACTATGAACTGCATCTCTAGTTACCATACAAAGATATTTCTTTGTTTGTTTGTTTTGTTTTGTTTTTTTTAATTATTTTTATTTGGGAAATAAGTATGCCTAAACAAATTCACCAACATTTAGATCATCCCAATGTGCACGTAGAATACATTATTGAAGACACTACATTTCACCCTTTGCATAACAATATCTTGGCTGGTTGGGAGTTTCTAACAGAATTGTTAGGCTTCATCTAACATGATGTATGACTGATTATTTCTTTTTAATTAAAATAATACATTACAAAGGATTCTAATCCCTTATACCTCTGACATAAATGAGATTACCCATACATTTGCCACAGAGTGGATTAACCTGCCTTTCTAAATGTATGCTCACAAGAAAATAGCAATCACGTTAATGTATTTCATCCAGCCTCTCTAAAGCTGCACAGGGTTTATAATGAGACCATGAGATTTACAGATATGAGCTGCAGCAGACCGAGGTGGTAAAAAAAAAAATAAAATTCCTGAATCCAGTATTTCTAAATCAAGTAGCCTGGCAGCTGATTACATGGAGGACAGGCTAGGTCAGGAATTTCTGGTTATCCCACCTCAGGTAATATGGTACATGAAAAGAAACAGCCTAGACAGAACAGGTTAGGCTTTTAAACATGAATCCTTAAAGCACTATCTCTACACAGACTCCCAGGAAGTTAATGAAACTCAAAAGTATCCACTGCTGGCATAGAAGTGCAAATCCTGCTGTTTATATTGATGACTGAAGTGGAATGCAACGTTGTTATTTTCATTTATATGTACGTTTTGTGTTGGTAAAAGCTAAAAAGCTTAAAGTAAATCTGACCCAAAATCATTTGTTTTCAACATTGTCATCAAAACCACTATGTTTTACTCACTGTCCTCTGAAGTCAGATTTTTGAGGCATGAACAGTAAGAACATTAAACAAATTTCTCCTTCTCTCAAGAAAAAATAGTTCCAGAAAGGCTTTTCACTGTGTTTTATTTAATATATGATCTGGAATTCTTTGTGTAAAATGTTGTGTGTTTCACACAACTAGATTGAATTGCACAGAATATCTTCCTCCCCTATCAAAGCACTATTTTTAAAAATACTGTAAAAAACACTTGGACACTATCAAAACTTATGTAATGCAAGTAGCAAAGTTATCGTTCTCCTGTGATTCTGAGGGAAATAAAGAAAATGACTATTCAAAGCCATGACTGTTATCATGGTCAAATTATATTCAAGCTTCACAAATATTGAATCCTTCCTTAATTCTGATCTCTGAAAATTAAAATGGGTCTAAATATATTCCGTATTACTACAGAATAGTGAAATAGAGGGAAATACCATTTTATTTTTGAAGCTGAAGGAAAGACTTGGTCCTGTTTGCAGAAATAAGGAAAACAAAAGAAAAAGGCAAAGCCCCAGAGTTCTCACTCTATTTAATGTCAAAACTAATTTTCCTTCATTTACCTGCCCTCTCCTTACTTCAGTAGAGATTGTCATGCTGAGATTAATTCTGGTACAAATATGCTGTACAATAGACTCTCTTAGTTATCAACAATGGACTCAAATCTTGTAATCTAATTAGAAATGCTAATATATGCAGATATATTAATATTTATATGCTATATACTTATACCATAATTAGAAATATCATCTATGTATGCTCTTTAGTGCAATACTGAATCTCAAATATCACAGAATCACAAAATATGATGAGTTGTAAGAGACCCATAAGGATCATTGAGTCCAACTCTCAGCCCTGCACAGGACCATCCCCAAGAGTCACACCATGTGCCTGAGAGTATCAACCAAATGTTTCTTGAAGTCTGGCAGGCCTAGTTCTGTGACCACTTCTGTGGGGATATTTTTCAGTGCCCAACCACCTTCTGGACAAACAACCTTTTTCTAATATCCAGCCTAAACCTCCCCTGACACAACTTCAGGCCATTACCTCAGGTCCTGTCATTGGTCACCACAGAGAAGAGATCAGTGCCTGCCCCTTCTCCTCCCCTCACGAGGAAGTTGTAGACTGCAATGAGGTCTCCCCTCAGTCTCCTCCAGCCTGAATAGACCAAGTATGCTCAGCAGGTCCTCACACTCAAGGCCTTTCACCATCTTCGTTATCTTTCTTTGGACTCTCTCCAATTGCTTCATATCCTTGTTATATTGCAGTGCCAAAAACTGCACACAATAGAAAGTTTTGTTGTTTTCTGTTTAAGGGTTTTTTTGTTTTTAAAGAAGAGTTTTGCATCATGCGTGATGAAATGTTAAATCCTGAGAAGGACATAAAATTGAAACATTGAAAGACTGGGAACTCCAGCAATGCTACTTGAGAGTAGTTACTGCATAATAATTTGCAAATGAGATACTGCAGCTAGCCTCACTATGTTTCTTTTTACTGTCAGTTTATCAAGATTTATCTCAAGTGGTAATTCCATGTGTTGTGCAATTCCAGTACAGAGTTTACATGGTACCATTGCAATTTCTGTATACAAAAATATCCAGTAAAATTAATTATTTATCTTTACAGTGAATAAATTATTACTTCTCAATGTTTTCAGACATTTAATGTGCTTCATGAATATTTGGACTTATTTTCTTTTAAATTTGTTATCATGATATAGCTATTTTCTACTACAGTTAAAAATAGTATTCATTATTCTTTTAAATAGAAGTATACCATACTGCATTTATGGTATATTACCATGATTTACTTTCCCTGAGTTTAAAAAAAAAAATAAATAGGCTTCCTTCCACCCATGAGATTTCTTCATTCTTCAGCTCAAGAATGCTGATGCATTTATAATCCTTAATTACAGTTTTATGATAAGCAATTCCATGGATTATATCCACAGGCACAAAAATCTCTTTCTTCTGGTAAAACAGTTTGATCTAAACACTTAGTTTAATGTAGTTTTCAATCCCTGGAGAAGAAAAAAATCTGGTGATATTACTAAGAAAATACAAAAATTATGAATTTGTTTAAACAACTAATTTTTATTGGATAATATCATTGCAAGGAAAAAGAAAACTAAGGAATGCCCTATTTGTCTTTGATGTCCAAACACTTTTGTAATCTGTTCTTTGGCCAGATTTAACAAAATATTGTGATGGATATTGGGAAGAAGAGGATTAAATTCAGAGAACAGTTATTCAGCATCTGGTTTAATTGCCTAGAATAAAACTGCATCCAAGTGATGCCTCAGAATTTTTAGAATTTTTAGTGTTTTGTAGATTTTAAAGTAGCTATGTAGTAAATATGGATTTTTAGCATAGCTGTATAGTCTGTCACATTTTTGAATAGTAGTTAAAATTCACCAAGCCCTATTCCCCAATTCATATTGAATTTCTAAATTCTTTAGGCTTGTTTAGGCTCCTTTCAAAGCAGGACTATAGTAGATACATCTTGTTTAAGAACATATGCACCCCAGGCCTGAACAACAAGATACCATCACAGTCAAAGTAACCTTCAAGCCCAAAACCTTGGAAAAGCTACAAAGACAGTACATGCTGAGAAGAGGAAGATGAGGAAGAAAGTGGTCTTAGCACCTCTGACTCAATTTCAGGGGAGAGCAGGAGGGGGAGGATCTGGGGAGTTCTGGGATCAAACCCTAAACTGTGGAACCCCTGGACACGGGTACATGCCTTTGTACTTCTTGCATCAGAAGTCCTTCATTAAAGACCTGGTCTCTCTCTTATCTAATATTACCTGGAGAGTTTTTTCTTCTGATTTTTTAGGCAACACAAGGAACAGGTAAATAAGTACTGCTGTCCACATCCAGTCCATCCAGTGATGGATTCACTCCCTGTGTTGTAGAAGGAAAAAAGATCATCATTGCAGCATGTTCCCATGTCTTTTTTGTCATTTAGATTTCTTCAGCTTTAAGTGACTGATCATACTCAGTGATTAATGAACGAGCAGCTCCAAAGCTTGCTATCCAAATCTAACAAATATGTATATTCGGGATGGGGCAGGGGGAAGGATGGGGGGAAGAGAGGAGGGAAGGTTTCAGGTTTTGAATACTACTATCTAGTTCTGTTGTCACTTGGGGACATGATTTAGTGGTGAACATTGTAGTGGGAGACTAATGGCTGGACTTAACTATCTTAGTGTTTTTTTCCAATCTTAACAATTCTGTGATTCTATCTTTCTCCTCTCAAGTGTTTCTCATCATAGAATTTTTATATATTGAACCAGGATGGGTAAGAACTCATTTGCAGAACATCCTTTGGATTATGCTCCATATAGACACAAATGATCCCATCAAGTTTTCTTCTATTAATCTGCTTATCCAAAATGAGTAAAATTTCTTAAACTGTCTTCCTAATGCTATGCATAACAAAAATTTCTTCAACATGCATGGAATTTTTGAGGAAATAAATAATTTATTTGAACATCAACTATGCACTTAAAAGTAGTTACAGTAATCTCCTTAGTCAAATGTTTGTCAAAAGTAGGAAATTGTTCTATTTTACAAGATTGATGGAAAATTGAACTATTAAAGCTCTTCTGTCTGTCATCTGCAATATACTATTATTTCTGCATTTAAACTAGTCTTTAATTACTGAGTAGTCTTTGGAAACAAAATGCTTTTCATCATTTTAATGACAATTATATAAAATAGAATTTGCAGAAGAATATTTGTAAGTGTTCCATTTAAGTCTAAATAATCTTTCCTTAGGAAGATATTCAGCTAAAGAAATACATGGGTTATACTGTCGCTGACTGCAGTGTGCAATAAACAAAATTTAGCATTAAAATATTACTTTCTTTCAGTGGTATGTTGATATTTAATATACATTGAAACATAATTAGCTTTTTTTACATATCTGCAAGTTCTCACAGCTCAAGATTTGTGGTTTATGACTAATTTTCCTCAATTGCTACCATTAAGTGTTATTTTCCTACTATGGGAGATTATTCTTAAGCATCAGTTTCTTCGTGAGGTTTTTCTTTAGGTTTCTCCCCTGCCTTTTCCAAACTGCCAGGTTTTGCAAGTGAACTTACAAGTTTTGACTTTTGCACAGAACAAGTCTTCAATGTCCTTTGAAAGCAATTACTGGATGGGTTGGTAGCGTAAGATAATACACCCCTTTTTACTAACATGAATTGTAGATGATAAGAAAATTCCTCCTCAGAGAATTTCTTTCTAAATTACTTACATTACTTCATTGTTCATTCATTACACAGGATCTTTCTTCAGGAGATGTGTATGACAGCTGATTAAAAAAAACCCTCCCAATTCCTTCATATTTAATTTCAATAATATTAGATTTGGAAAGCGGCAATAATTATTTCAGCTGAACCTGAATAGATTTCAAGTCTTAATTATTGCCTATGGTACACATCCCTGTCTCTCAGAAAAACAAGGCATGTTGCTATTTTGAAAACCCATTACCAACCTATTTTTTCCTATTTACTGATATAATAGATACTGTGACCACCTTTCTGAATATTTAGGTTATAATTTATCTGATGCTTCTAATGTAAAGCATGCATGCCATCTGGATGTTTTCATGTCACCCTTGAAGCTGAATCAATGTCATTTCCTTAGAACAGTAGCCTCGGCATACTGACAATACTTCACAGATCACTTGAAATGTGAATGGTAGAAGTGTAGGAAATGACAGCTTTGCATCATGTAGCTCAGCTGCTCCAGACTTCGAGCACATCCTGTCTGATTTTTTGTTCAGATTTTTTTTTTTTTTTTAAGGAGAACTAAAATGTTTTGTGAATTTCATGGGAATATTGTTGCACATGTACTGTTTGGAAAGAAAAGAGATATAAGGTCACAAGGCCTAACAATTTGGGGTGGGAGGCAAAACTACTAACTGTAGTAAAAGTTTGCCTAAGAGAAATTCTGAATTGAGTGTTAATAATGTACTTGTTTTCTCATTACAGTTCTTTGTAAAAATGACTTAAATGCAGAGTATAACATGTAGAAATATATATTAAAAATTAACAGCTGCCACTTGTCAGAGATACTGAAAACATAGATAGTGATATATAAAATCCATTTTTAATGACTATTTATCTATGTTTGATGAGTTAATGTTTTAAAATGTAGAAGAGAAAGAAGAAATAATTTGCATCTTTTTCTCTCTCTCCTCTTGGATTTTCAGGTAGAATCCACAAATCATTGCAGTATTCAAGAACTCAAGATATTTTCTTAGACCTACCATTTAGTAGCAAGAGCAATACTTTGAAAATAATAATTTAATCTAATTTCTCACTAATGGGCCAGTAAACTAATCAGCTAGTCTGTATCTCTGAATGTCATATTACAGGTTTGTCTTTGAGAAGAGTAGAGGGTATTTGAAAAATCTATCATCTGGAGTACTGTATTTGTCCATTAATAACAGTATCACATTTTGATGAGGTTACAGACTTTTTGTACTAACTGAAATTGATGATAAGTGAGGCCATTCAAAGGAGATAATTCTTGAGTTTCATTTAGGGAAGTGGCACTCAACCTTTAACAGCTGAGGAGCATGCAGCTGCTTAGGCAGGTTTCTCTGTGAATTCTTTCAGACTTTTAAGTTGCCATGCCGAATTGATTCCTTTGTATTTTTGTTTCCTCTTTTCCCATTAATTCATAATATTCTTCTCAGCAGTTACCACTCTTTCAGATGTTTAACACCAGAGGCACTGCATATACTGGAAATGGCTTTTCAGAGACCTTATGTGTCACTAGAAGAATTGTAACAACCGAAGTCTTCTTTTCATTTTCCCTGTTAGGTTTTGGTTGTTGTGGTGGTTTTTGGTTTTTTTTATGCTTATCTAGCCCTAAAATTCTGTCAAACCCCAAAACTGCTTCCTGAGTGACATCATCTTGCATCTATTAAGCAGATAGCTACTGCTGAGACCACACCTGAAGAAATGCTTCCAGGTCTGAGATCCTCAGTAGAAGAGAGATATGGAGAGAGTCCAGCCAAGGGCCACAAAAATGGTGAAGAGAATAGGGTATCTCTCTAGTGAAGAAAATCTGAAGGAGCTGAGAGTCTTCAGCCTAGACAAGAAAAAGCTCAAGGGGATCAATGTATGTACATAAATACCTGAAGGGAGGGTGCAAAGAAGATCATGAAATCATAGAATGGTTTTGGTTGGAAGGGATTTTAAAGGTCATCTAGTCCAACCCCCCTGCAATGAGCAAGGACTTCTTCAACTAGATCAGGTTGCTCAGAGCCCTGTCCAGCTTGACCTTCAATGTTTCCAGAGATGGCAATCTACCATCTCTCTGGGCAAACTGTTCTAGTGACTCACCATCCTCATTGTAAAGAAATTCACCTTCATCCCCATGTCTACTCTATCCACTTCTAGTTTAAAACCATTATCCTTTGTATTATTGCTACAAGTCCCACAGAAAATTCTGTCCCCATCTTTCTTATAAGCTCCCCTCAAGTATTGAAAGGCCACAAAAAGGTCTTCCCAGAGCCTTCTCTTATCCAGGATCCAGTTGAGAACAATCCCCACTCAGTCTTTCTTCATAGGAGACATTTTCCATCTTCTGATAATTTTTGTGTCTCTCCTCCTGACTTGCTCCAACAGGTCCCTTTCTTGCTTGTAATGAAGGCTCCAGTGCTGGATGTGGTATTCCAGGTGGGGTCTCACAAGAGAGGAGTAGAAGGGGAGAATCACCTCCCTTGACCTGCTGGCCATGCTTCTTTCAGTGCAGCCCAGAATATGCTTGGCTTTTTTGGGATGAAAGAGCACATTACTGGCTCATGTCCAGCTTTTCAATCACAAGTACCCTCAAGTCTTTCTCCACAGGACTGCTCTCAACCCCTCCATCCCCGACCCTACTGATACCAGAGGTTGCCCCAGTCCAAGTGCAGGATTTTGCATTTGACCTTTTTGAACCTCATGAGGTTCACATAGGCCCACCTCTCAAGCTTATCCAGTTCCCTCTGGATGGGATTTCTTCCCTCAGGTATGTCAACGACATGACTCAGCTTGGTGTCTTCTGCAAACTTGCCGAGGATGCATAGACCCCAGTGTCTGTGCTGTTGATGAAGGTTTTAAACAGTACTGATCCCAAAGACGAAGCCAGTCTCTTATGTCTAGTGACAGGGACAATGGTTATGGGAGCAAATTGAAACAGAAGAGGTTCCCTCTGAACATCAGGAAACACCTTTTCACTATAAGGGTGCCTGAGCACTGGTGCAGGTTGCCAACAGAGGTTGTGGAGTCTCCCCTTCTTGGAGATATCCAGAAGCTGTATAGACATGGTCCTGGACAACTGGCTGTAGGTGGCCCTGCTTTGAGGGGTTGGACCAAATTATCTCCAGAGGTCCCTTCCAACCTCAAGCACTCTCTGACTGTGTGATTCCATGACTCTTGTTAGTCCATTCTTCCCTCTGAAATGCTGTTAGTTGTAATTGTTCATGTTTACATTCCTACTGGTCTCTAGTCCTTTCTAAAACTCTTCTATTCATTTTCAGACCTGGCAGAAAGTCACTCTTCCAACACAATTATTATCTGTCACAACTGTAGGAATCCTCACATTTTCAGAGCACAAGTTTTTCCTTTAGGTGATGCCCAGTTCTATATTCAATCTCTTTTGAGGGTAGTACTGCTTTTGCACTTCTTTCACTTCTCCCTACTTTTTGAACAAGGAAAAGGAGCAGTGTCATATCACTCTGAACTGGTTCTTAAATTCTCCTAAAGGCATCATCCCCCTACAGATCTCATGTCACCTGCACAACAGTGGGCAAAAACTTCTTAACACAAATCAAGATTTCACTGAGCAGGCAAGCCTGTTCTGTAAGTGGCAGTTTTCACAGAAACAATTATATAGGACAAGCTCTATTTGGAATAATAGTCTAGAGAGGTATTTTTGTGTGACAGCTGAATCATAAACTTTGTATAGGAAATCTGATCAAGGAGAAGAATTTCAATAATTGTGTATCTATTACCTTAATAAACTTCTCCTGTTCCATTCCATAGGTACTTGGGATAATCCTACAGAAACTGAAACGTGACTCTGTCTCACAAATTCCCTCCAAGGCAACCGTTTAAACACACTCTGTTCAAAAAAGTTTCTAACAAGTCCTCTGCACAGTAACAATAGTTGTTAGAGCTGGCATGGACTGCCATGAACTTTGCACCCAGTCTGCATCCCCTTTTTTTCTCATTTCCTGCTTCACAAGATGATTGAGCAGGAGGTCAAGAGGAACACGGATGGAGACAGAAATCTAGCTATTAGGAGCCAACTCTATTTTAAAATTGCAGGGTAGGGTATTTGCAAAGTACACTCAGAGCTATTTCTAGTCCTGTTTTTAAGTGTGAATATGAGTATATAGGAGGAAAGTGCTGTCAAACGTGTTAAGGTTTCTACCTTCCTATTGCCAGTTATATTCTTTCTAAAGAGAGAGAGTGAATAAACAGTGTTCACACACACTATACTATATAAATATGTAACGTAATTTTGTCTATTATATACACAGGAGCCAAAACCTACAAGCTAAGGCTTGTAGGCTTTGTTTAAGATTAGGTTTAAATGGTCTGCAGGTTTAAAGGGCAAGGTTCCTGTATTTCTAAAATTTTGGAATATCCAATGAGAACTACTCTAATCTTACCTTTATTACTTTATTAAGTGCTTGAAGAGTTTAAAACAATGTATTCTGATCCCCGTTCTGTTTTATTATCAAAATAATAAATTTTTTGAGCTGCCAAAGAAAACAGTCAGCTGTTTACAAGTCCTATCACTTGATAGAGAGTGTAAATACTTGAAAAAAATTATTTATTTTAATTTCCTTTTGAATCATAGTCAAGCAAATTTCTTGATCTCCTCTTGGGCCCTTCTGGTGACCCTCAGATCTTAAGTACAATTACTTCTTTCTTTCTCTTTTGTGCAGTTTTAAGTGCCTGGAAAAACATGCAATGTTATTGTTATTCTGCTCAGCAGAAGGATACTTAGAGGACAAAACTGAGTATCTACATTGTATACCCTGAGATGTAGCATAAGAATATGTGGGAACGTCTGAGGATGCAAAGCCTGCAAGAGGAGTGGAGAGGGCTGCAGAGGGTAGAGAAAACTAAAGTTGGTATAATCATATTAATGACTACCATCCTGTTGTAGCTCTTGAACTAAACTATTATTGTACCTATATTAAAATAAAATTGGACTTTCAGGGTCCCAAACAGAGACAAGGAGTTAGAAAAGAACCATTAGAAGTGATTAAGAGCCTAACATTTAAAGTTTCATTGATTCTCTAAAATAGTGTAAATGCACCACAAATTCTTTTCTTTATAATGGTTTTAATTAGAAGATAAGATTTTTTTCCTTTGAAATGGAAATGTTATTCCAAACAGAATTGTCACAGATGGTGGATGTGGTTACTTTTACTTTAATTCTTCTGTTTCAGAAAATGCAGGAGTGATACATATGTCTTTCCTTTATAATCAGTGGAAAGGAAAATTCCTGTTACTTAACTTACTGAGCAATCTTAGAAACCTCTCCGTGGAAAAGTATTTTTTTTTCCTACCAAGTAAAAAAGTAGCATGGACTTCTGAGTTGTTCTAAAACCCAATGCAATCTCATTTTTACAGGGCAGTAGGAGTGACCAAAAATGTAGAATAGCTTAGTGCCTTTACAGTAGTAAAGGCATGCCTACCTGACTTCTCATTAGGCGCTCTGTGCAGTTAATTGTCAGCTATAACAGCCAAATCCTTTATTTAAAAATGTTACTAATAGGCCATAAATTAATTGATGCCAATTCAAATAGCACAGCACAAAAGTTTCTGGCTGCTAATGCATTGTTGGCTAATATGCCCCTAATAAAGAAAATTATGAAATTAAAAAAAAAAAAATTATGCTTATTCTCTCTAAAATATCGTGCCATTCAATTCATATTACAAGCTTCACAAAAAACAAGTATTGATTATGAAGCTTAATAAAACAATATGATTAGATTCACAGAAAGGCTACCTTTGATTACAAAATTGCATGATATACCATAGCAACTGCTCATATTTCAGTCTAGTGTACTTTAACCACCATGTATACCTACTGCTCTATCTTACATGGTTTTAGCTCTTAAACGTCTGAATATGGTATTTTTTTTTTTTAAATTAACAGTTCTGTGATCAAATTACTGCAAAATACAGTTTTTTACCTTTTAAAAAAAGTTTATTAGAATACCTGGGCTTTCCCTCTCTTTTTTTTTTTTTTTTTTTGTTTGTTTTTGGTTTTTGTTTTTGGTTTGGTTTGGTTTGATTTGTTTGTTTGTTTGATTTGTTTGATTTGTTTGTTTTGTTTTATTTGATGATTTTTGTTTTGGTTGGTTGTTTTGTTTGTTTAGGGTGTATGGAAAAAAGGGTGAGAAATTTGGTAAGAAAACCCCCAGTAATTATCAGAATTAAACACCTTATTGAGTTCAAGCCTACCCTCATTTTCAAAGGCTACATTCCAATATAATTGTATTTTATGCACTCTTTTATTGCTAAATGCACAGAAGAGATATTTAAAAATATGCAGATGCCAATCTCTCAGTAACATTAACAGAGGATAGGTCAGGTGGTTACTTTTAGAGAAGTGGTTCATCATTCTGTCCTTTCAGATGGACTTTTTGCAAACGTCAGACTTTGTTAAAAGGTGTGTGTCTAAGTTTTTCTAAACTAATTGAGTGTGAAATTATGAATTTTGGCTGTTCAAGTAGTTGTTTCCTACCCAGGAAAGATTTCAAAAAAATGTATTGTATGATCTGAACCAATCTACTACCCTGGGGAATCAGTGACATTTGTAAAGGCACAGAAAGGGAGGCATGGAAAGGGACTATAAATATCATCCAGTAGCAAAGGTGAGTTTGACTGAACTTTGTAAATTAGATACTATTGCCTTTGTTAAGTTCAGTAGGTGAACAGAAGAAAAAACAATAATATTTTTATTAAATTTTACTTACCCTCTTCCTAGCATAGAGTAATATCATTGAATTAATCTTTCTTAATGGAAGCCTGATAGGACATTATATCCTTTTTACAAAACATCAATTCATTACAAATCTGTTGTTTTCTTATAACTTTGCTAAATTTTAACACGACTGAGTGCTTTGTGGATCGTATCATAACAAATGTTGATTGAGTGCTCTGGATTGTATCGTAACAAATGAATAAGAACACCATGAAAGAAACATTTTAAATACAACTGTAAATTCATACATAGCTGTGTTCAGATGCCCTTTTTTATTTTTTTATTATTATTTTTTAGCAACTTCAGAAGATCCAAGAGGTCCAACAAGTGTGCTGTTATTCCAATCTCTGCTTTTTCACAGCTAAATATTTGAGATTCTTTAATCAACAGCAGGTTCATTTTTCCTGTTTCTTTAAATTCCTGACATTACAATCCTGTATCATTACACATTTTGTGCTGGACAAATTACTGAACATATCTAAATTACTAAATTATATTTCCATAAACTAAATCACATGACAAAGTTATATTTGCAATCATGAAATTATGTTTACAAACTCACCACATCACTAAATTATAATTACAGTATGTACCGAAATGAATATCCATAACCTGATTCATAATAGATATTATTACTCCAGGAGTTGCACTAAAATTCTCTTATTCTCTCTCTTTTATTCTTTTCTTCTAGGAATTGCTTGAAGTAGAAGGTTTATATTGTTGATTTTAAATTATATAACAAGTTACAGAATTTTAAAATGTATGTCCTATGACATATCTGTTGATTTGTTCCCTATGCTACAGTCTGCTCTGCTCTTTCTTGGGCTCCAGTCTTTGTGCTAGTTCTTGCACTACTCTCTATAGGCACTGTGGTGATATAACATTTATTTAGGATTTTTTTAATAGACGAGTACTATTGGAATTCTACAGAAAATATAATTTAAAACTGTCTGGTAAGGTCTGGTTAAGCAGCTGCTGCTCACACAGGTGCAATGTAGCCAAAAAATTGAGAAAAAACTGTTCAAAGCCAACTTAGAAATTAAGTCTTCATGCAGACTAGTTTCTGTAAAAAATCCTCTGAGATTTGCATAATGGAAGAAGAGGGCCTCTGAGTTCTTCAGTGAGGACAGCCCAATAGTCTGACTAATGAGAGATTTGTAAAGTGTTCTTCCATGGAAGTTTTCTTTCCTCAAACCACTATTACAGTACCCTTCAGTGGAAAGGAGAGGTATAATTTATAGATCAATGAGCTATGTCTTGCAACTCTGGTAGATACTCTCACTACTGAATGCTGTAATCTAATTTTACGTGACTAATTCCACCAAAACATCAAAATGGCTTCATGACAAAAAATATATATTCATGCACTTTCAGTAGCTGGTACAACAAAACAGAATAGTAATTTGTTTCTATTCACATATTTAATTCTCTCTTTCATTACTAAAGCAAGGTTGTTTATACTTCAACTCACAAGCCAAGCAAAAGGCAACTCTGATGTGAATAAGGAGTGGCAGGACAGCTGAGACTCCTTTATGTCATAACATTTCACCCATCAATCTGCCTCCTCTTTTCTGTTAAAACTTTGAAAAGGCAGACAGGACAACAATCCATGATTTATTGATTTATTTATTTAACTAGGGAGATGAATTTCCTCTCCAGTTCTTTCTTGTCCCCGACTTTCAGAGACATGGAGCATCTTTTACAAAAACTATATTTCATTTGCCTTACACAGATGTCTGCACTTGAGGAATAGTCCTTCCTGTCCAGAAAGGCAATGGTCTCCTACAAATCAGATTTCAAATATGCAGGTTCCATGTATTTGTCTGAAATTACCTAGAGCCTTTCAAATATTTAATTATTTAAATTGCACTTATAAAATCAAGCCATGAGCTGGAAGCTGAGTTGTTGCTCTATGAGCATGAGCAGTATCAGGAAAGCTGGATGTGAGGACTAATGTGAGGGCTAAAACTTCTCTTCTTCCTTCTCCCTTCCGCCCCCCCCCATCAATCTCACACATAGTTCTTCATTCTAGAATTTCTAAATTATACACAATGCTAATAAAAGGTATATTTAATTTCAATGCTAAACATGTAAAAATACTACAAAATATTACAAAAACAGTAGGCTTAAAGTCATAGATATGTCTTGGTTTCCCAGACGACATTAAAATACAAAACCTTTTCTGAAATCTGAGAGGAAGTAAAAGATAGACACAAGTGACTATGAAGCAATCAGTATTTGGCATATGCTAATTCTGAAAAGAGTGCATAAAGAGCTCAGATTAGGCACTAGGCCAAAACGTAGGATGTAATTAAAAAATAGAGAAACTAGCTGGCATCTTATATGGCATGTGAAAATGTCTGATAGGCTCTATTAAAACAAAAGGATTTTTGAGAATATTTATTTATAATTACACTGAAATTCTATTTTGTTTCAGAGGAGATCTATTATGTTATTTAAAGACAGCCGAATGGCTTCATATTTATATGCAACCATATAAAATAAAATACATCCAGTAAAAAGAAGTACAATCAGAAAGAATGAAAATGTGCATTTTAAAAATAAATTGAATAATTCTAACCACGTTTGCAAGGTTTTTGTTTCATTTGTTTTGAATATTTCAGCAAAGGAACTTCACTAAAAATATAGAGCACAAAAATGGACTGTAAATGTTGGTGTTGGGTAAATAAAGACAAATACGAAGAGTTTGTAGAACTGTATACAAACCCAATGAATAGGATTTTGAGACCACAATACAACTATTGCCAACCTGTTAGCTGAGTTAAGAAATCAAGGAACATACCTGCACTATGCAGCATATTGCAAATTTAAATTATCCGCAGTGAATTGATAAAAAATAATTTCAGGCTATTCCATGAATTTGATCTGTTTCTGCAGACTAAATATCTGCATGGTAAATTCTTTAACTTTTGTGAAAGATTTGATTAACAAAGTATTAGGATGTTCATATTTCTGTGTCCTTTGGCATACTTTTTCATAATTATGGATGGCATTGATCAACTGTCCTTTGACTCTCACTTGAGTTCTTTGAATGCTATAAATCTCATTGAAAATTATGATGATATATGGGTGGTCAAGTAGTGCCACATCTAGGAGATGCTCCAGTCTTTTACTGCATCATTCCATTGATTTATTTCAATAGGACCTATAAAACCTGAGGGGTTGCTTTCCTAAAATGAAAAAAAAATCACAAGTTCTAGTCATAAGTAATAATTTATTTTATCCTACATCTTGACAATTTCACTACAGGGTGGACTATCCAAGAAGACAAATGAGAGACAAGCATTGTGTTTGACCTTGGCTGGATACCAGGTGCCCAATAAAGCTGTTCTATCACTTCCTCTTTGATCTGGTCAGGGAAGAGAAAATATAATCAAAGGGTCGTAGGTCGAGATAAGAATCTCAATCTTTCATCAGATCTCACCAGATCACTCATCAATTACTGTCATGAGCAAAACAGACTCAATTTGGGGAAAAGAGTTTAATTTATTACCAATAAAATCAGAGTAGGCTAATGAGACGTAAACCCAAATCTGCAAACACCTTCCTCCCACCCCTCCCTGCTTCTCAGGCTTAACTTCATTATCAGTTCTCTGCCTCTTCAACCTGAGTGGCACAGGGGAACGGGGAATAGTGGTTGCAGTCAGTTCATCACCTGTGGCTGCTGCCACTCCCTCCTCTTCAGGGGGAGGACTCCTCCTGCTCCAGGATGAGGTTCTGCCTACAGGAGACAGTCGTTCATGAATTTCTCCAATAGGAGTTCTTCCCACAGGCTACAGTTCTTCACAAACTGCTCCAACGTGGGTCCCCCATGGGGTCACAAGTCCTGCTAGCAAACCCACATGGGCTTTCCACAGGTTCGCAGCCTCCTTCAGGCATCCAGCTGCTCTGGTATGGAATCCTCCACAGGCTGCAGGTAGATCTCTGGTCCTCCATGGACCTCCTTGTGCTGCAGGAGGGACAGCCTGCCTCACCATGTTGAGTATGCAGGGTAATCTCTGTTCTGGCACCTGAAGCAGCTCCTTCCCTTTCTTCTTCATTGACCTTGGTGTCTGCAGAGTTTCTCTCATACATTCTTTTTCCTTTCTTCTCTGTCCGTAATTGATTTTGAACAGTAATTTTATTTTTCCTTCTTAAATATGTTATTCCAAAGGTACTACCACTGTTGTTGATGGGCTCAGCCAGGTCCATCTTGGAGCTGACTGGAATTGACTCTTGGACATGCGGGAAGCTTCTGGCAGTTTCTCACAGAAGCCACCCCTATAGTTCCCCAGCACTGGAGTTTTTGTGATTGAAAAGTCATCCTGCTACTGTGATTGGGATGGTGTCATTTATTTCACCTAAACCTCAGCATCTCTGCAGAAATAAAGAGTTAGATCATAAAATTTAGTTTAGATTGCTGTTCTGTATAGCATTAAAAGCTACTGTTCCTGCAAATTTATATAACATAAATCAGCTCACGTGTTCACATCAAAGTCCTACATGCCAATACAATGAATGTGAATCATGCAAACCCCTAAACATATAAACCTTTGCTATTTGAGTTACAGAATACAAAATTAATGTCTTAACAAAAATAATGTATTAACAAGAGCTGACTACACTGTATTATTTCTTTTCCAATTTGGATCTTAGTCACGATCAACAAATTAATGGCATAATTGTCATATTGACTTATTTTTCAAATATAATTTCTAAATAAGATAACTGTGAAAAAAAGGATTCTATAATGTATAACCTTGATTTTATGTGCTTTACATTTAAACTATTTAAATTAAATATAAGTTGTTTAAAGGTACTGTATGCGTAATTTCAGTCTTCTCATTCAGAAAAAAAATTAACAAATGCAGGGAAATGAGATATTACTGTGAAGTCCCTAAGCTTAATTCAAGGAAAATTAAATTTCTTCAAACAGCACAAATGGAGATAAGAATCTTAAATTTATAAAGACAGAAATAGACATGACTGTACACATGAAAAGTATAGTGGGTATAGAGGTTAGATAGCTTAAAACACAGTTGTTTCAGTGGCTTAAAAACAGTGTTGTACCTGTGAGTTTTCAATATACCAGAGTATACTTCAATCTACAAGAAGCACTGGTGACAGTAGATCAAAATTTTAGAACTCTATCACTATGAAAGCAGGATGGATGGTTGCCAAATAACATCAAGAATATTTACTGGAGTAGCTGGCACTGATTTTTGCTGATATAAATAATTACCTAAAGTACAGAATCATAAAAGAATCGCCCAATTATTCTTAAACTGATCTAGAAAAGATATAATAATTTTTCAATTATATTTTTCTTGAGACTCAACTTACATTTAATTTGTATTCAAAATTTCTGTTTACCAAGCAGCATTACTGAAACTGTAGAATCAGGGAAAAAAAGTATATTTCCAATAGAGTACTTTAGAGAACCTTATATGCAAACTGAGCAATGTTAGCAGAATTTTGTCTGGACTGTATCAATTTATTTTTTTATGGGTTTATCTGTTTATTTGTTTTCATAGTAGGGTAAAAAAATTCTTTGAACATTCAGGTTAAAATCAGGCCAGTTAATATTTTGCCTCAGCCCTGTAAAAGGTACAGGGCAGAGTTCGGGTCACTGCATAAAATGTTCTTTATGTAGTTTTCCTGAGACTTAAATGAAGGACACAAACAACATGAGCACAGACAAGAATCTGAGACTTTCTTGTTCTAATATAGCACTAAACTACAGATAAATCTGACTTGCTTTTTCTCAGCTACACCACTTCCTAGCTAAACAGTTGTTCAGCTTGATGGCTGGGGATAGGAAGTCATTCCCTCCTGGTTTGAGCCTTTATCATCCGTATCTCTTGCAGTGGCACTATCTCAGTGTACCAGGCAGCAGACTCCATCAAAAAAATTCTCAGATGCCGGTCCTGAAAGGAGTACTCTAGCTAGCAGGGGATAATACAGAAGGATATAATGGTGACTGCCAGGGTTTGCCATGGCAACAATGAGGGGCTGTTATCTTACTTAGCAAATGTTATTTTTTTCTATGATCATAATATTTTTAGAGTTTGCCATTAATCAAGAATCTTGATCCTACTGATCTACAAAGATCAATTAGAATTCTAAAATATTTAAAATTTTGTCTCAGGGATTTGATTTTCCTTATTTTCAGAATTATCTCTTTTTACGACACCAATCTTTTCCATATTATTTTCGTGTGAGCTGCTCTTAAATTTTTACAGTTGTTCTTAAAAAAATGTTATATGAAAACATTATCATTGGCACTACACAAATTTATTGATTTATTCTTCTTCCTTGTATGTTTTCAAAAGGTTTTTTTATGTTTACTTTTAGACCACAGTTGCTGTATCAACTTTGTTGTTTGGTTTGGTTTGGGTTTTGTTGTCAGGGTTTTTTTGTTTGCTTGTTTGTTTGTTTTCAAAAACCAGCTGGTTTTCACTTATGCCACATAATATATTTTTCCCTTCCATAGTTCTTCTTCTTCTTTGTACTACTTTTATTATTATTATCCTTATTTTAAACACATTACATTCTCAGATACTTTATTCTCCATGTCAAAGACATCGATGGTAAAGATATTTTGCTCACACTATACACTTCAAGCTCTGTCTCTATTGCCAAATAGCAGCAAAAAATAGGCCATGTTAGGTTAACATAACTATAACTTTTACCCTTCCAGTCCTCCCGCGTCCTGCTGTGGGGCAGTGGGTGAGCAGCATTAGCATTAGCTCTCTCTTGGGGTCAGTGCATTACAAATTCCCAACACTTAAGATCTTTTGGCAACTGTCTTTAGAGGTTTTCTTCTGTCTATAAAGATTTAGGGTCAGGTAATTCCCATACTTTTAGTAGAATAACCATATGGTTGAGCTATTTTGTTTGGATGACCTAATTGATGATGGACACAACAATTTATGTTCAAAGTACTTTTGATACTATAACTTATGTTAACTCTCTAATTGAAATTATATAAGAATACAAATGAGAGTAAATATTGCTACAGTACTTCTCACACAGATACGTCCTTTAAGAGTTTCAAAGGTTTGTTTGTATTTTATTTAAATAGTCCTTCAAAGCTTCAGTATTGGCATTAATATGAGTTCCATTCAGTAGATGTTTGACATGCTTAATTTGCTGTGGGAGGTTCCTTAATAAGACAGCTAAGAATAATAAAACCACCACCACACCAAATGTTTAGGAATAACATCAGAATGATGTTATACAAGGATTTCAGAATTAGATGAAAGACAGCCTAGATATTTTATGGTATTTCTGAAATAAACAAGCCATGTGATATTGTGTCAAGATGCATCAAGGCAAATAATGCTGGCAAACCATACACAACACATTATATATATGTATATATAATCTGAGGACGCACTTTAAGTCCAAATGCTGAGAAATAGAGTAGGCATTTTACCTTCCTACACAAAACACATTCAAAGCATTAGAATGGAGTAAAATACTACCAGAGCTGAAGAATGGAATAAAAACTGTTCTGTGTTTGACTTTTACTATTGAAGTATTTATAAAATAATTTCTCTTAATTTCTATTATGATATTTTTTACAAGTTATTAACTACACTGTGAGTTTATATTGTCATAGTCAGAATAGGTTATTTAGTGTACTGGTTCATTTTACAACCTGTAACACCTGAAAAAAAATGGGATTCCATCATTAAGGCTGAGGTTGTATTTCTTTCACAAATCAAACTAATTTTCTGTCAGTAGGTCAAAAGACGGAACCTTAAGAATTTAGAAGGTGTTAGAATCTGATTATTGAAAGATGCCTGTTTGAATTAAGGTACAAATGAGAGCACATGCCAAAGTCAATAGTATGGATTTTATTCACAAGTAAATGTGAGGTAAGGAGAGAGAGAAAGAAATAAGAAGAGAGAGAGAGAGAGAGAGAGAGAAGGTGTGGAGGGGGGAGAAAGAGAGTGAGACAGAGCAAGATTAAGCAAATATATCACTATCATGTGGATCCCTGCAGCATCTTGCTGGTCTTTCCTCATCCTGGTCTGCTCAGTGGTGGGGATCCCAAAGTCATGCTTCTGGGGTACCACTTTTACACAGTCCAAGTCCTGGGTACTCACAGGGGTAGATGCTGCTCCCACAACTTCAGCTAGCATGTATATAAGGATTTGCTTCCTTTCCCACAGCTTGCCATGGTTGGAGTTTTGTCTGGTGTGCTTACAGTCTGCAGGTGGGAATTTTTGTATGGGATAGGTCACCCAGATCTGCCTTACCAGGCCTGGCTTCCTATTGTTTCCAGTCTGTGCTTTCTCACAGTCTGCACAGTGCAACTCTGGTGTGCTAATTCCAAACCTTCACCTCCACTTAGGCCTTGGAATTAATGCCATGTTGCTTGCTGTCTGTGCTTATTTGTTGTTGTGGCTTCTTTTAGGGGAATTTTCTTCTTTGACAGTTTTTTGAGACAGTTCATTGTGCTCTTTAAGACCTAAGAGAAGGGTCTTGCAATAGGTTGGAAGTTGTTCTTTTTCAAATAATAGTCACTCAGAAATATAGAACTATGGAAAACAAAAATTTTGTGAGTTTTTTCCTTATTTTAAAGAAGAAAATAAATTATTACATTAGTATCTATTAATAAATAGATATTATCAGACCTGACAGATACTCTTTACAAAATAAAAAATAAATAAAGTAGTTAAACAATAAGTAGAACCATAAATATAAGAGATTTCCTTAAGGTTTTCATGTTCGCAGGCAAAGTTATGTATATTGTTAAAACAGACAAAAAACTTTTACATTATAAAAAAATGGCATAATGTTGAACATCATTGTAAAGAAACAAGAAGAAATAGCACATTCAAATTTTTCTCCCTTTTGGGGAACTCACTGAAGAACAGGGAATCTGGAATAACTTGATATCATCCTTCAAATTAATTTTTTAAGAAGTGAAAATATGGGGCTAAAGCATGAGGAATTAAAGCTACTGTCAACAAGAAGACAAAAAGGCTGAGGAATAAGGGTCAATACCACTGGTATAATATGGAAAATCCAAAGAACTTGGAGGTGTTATGAAGCAGCAGCATCCTTGATCACAATCCCGACAATCTTCACAAAAATAAGTAAATAAGAAAATGGGGAATTTATTCTTGAGATAATAATTATTTCACTAAAATTTATGTGTCTTTAGTGTATATTTAGGCGTTGTGATATGGTCCACCTTGGTTCCATTTGTAGTTAATACAGAGAAGAATGTTTTCTCTTCATTGGGAAATAGGGTGTTATCACCTCATCTAATGTATTTTAGGATAAAGTGAACTACATTTAAGAACACTCTGTTCTTCTCTATTACCTTTAAGTGAATTCACACACCTAGCTCAGCTGGGAACTTTGGAGAATTATTGCAGGAACTTCATGAGACAGGAAAAGCAATTTTCTGTTGTCTAAACAAACCCTGAAATAAATGACATTTTTGTCAAAGTGCAGAAAGGGGACTGCTGGAAATAAAAGACTGTTTCATTTGACTTTATTAGAGTGCTGGTGCAGGTATTTCCAGAGAAGGTAGGGTCTTACAAAAGTGGTGCATTACAGTCTAAGAAATATAGTTGTCCCATAGGCCCTTTGCATATCATACATAGTACATATTTATGTATTGTATGAGGTTTGCAGACCACAGTGAGGTAGGCTGCCCCCTTGCAGCCCATAGAGGTCCATGGTGGAACAGAGATCCACCTGCAGCATGTGGAGGACCCCATGCTTGAGCAAGTGGATGCCTGAAGGAGGCTGTGACCCTGTGGGAAGCCCATATGGAGGCAGGCTGCTGACAGGACCTGTAACCCTGTGGGGAAACCCAGGGTGGAGCAGTTTGTTCTTGAAGAACTGCACCTCAACTGTAGCCCATTGGAAGGATTTGTGCTGGAGACATTTGTGAGGGACTGTCTCCTATGGGTGGGACCCCAAAATGGGGCAGGGAAAGACTGTGAGGAGGAAGGAGCAGCAGAGATAACATAGGATGAATTGACTACAATCCTCCATTTCCCATTCCCCTGAGCTGCAGTGGGGAAGGAGGTGAAATTGAACCCAAGAAGAAGGGAAGGGTGAAGAGAAGGTACTTAAAGGTTTGGTTTTCTCCCTCATTACACTACTCTGATTTGACTGGTAAACAAAGAAATTAGTTTTCCCCAAGTGAGTCTGTTTTGCCCATGATGGTAAGTAGTGAGCGACGTCTCCCCGTCCTTAACTCGACTCACCAGCCTTCTGTTATATTTTTTCTCCCCTGTCCTGCTGAGGAGGAGGAAGGATAGAGCAGCTTTGATGGGCACCTGGTGTCCAGCCAAATTCAGCCCACTAGACCTATATAAATTTTTCAATCACTCAAAACTAGTACAAGCTGATTTTCAAAGGAACTCAAAAGGCATTTCTTATCAATTATTCCAGGCTAATTGAAAGTCAAGTTAAGTCAACAGAAATTCCTTCACATATATAAATAAACCCTCAGTTACTCCCTTGATAGTTGTGTCAAGAGCAACATTTACAAAAGACTGATAAGACCTGATATTTAGAAGCTGGCCATGTTTTGAGTGGGTAGTTGAAAGAGATGACCTCCAAAGGTACTTTTTGACAACCTCCTTTATGAGCCTATGATTTGAACATTATCACTAACTCAAGTCTTTCCAATGCCACGTGAAAATTAAAACTGGAATCAGACAAATGGTCTCTGATAAAATATTTCTGAAAAGAACTTTGATTAAAAAAAAAAATCTCTTATTCAGCATAAATTTCACAATGGAAAAATCCAATTTATTGATTTTAGTGCTTAGTCACATCAAACAGGTGACCTGAAAATTAGATCAGTAGGTGGATGAGTCAATGTTCTCATATATAACTTCCAAAATCATACCTAATAAACTTATAAAATTAAAACCCATTTTTAATTAAACAGTAAACAGTAGCCCTTGAATTATTACAAAGGAAAAGGTGTAAATCAGTCTTAGTATTTATCTTCAGAAAGAGAAAACTGTACAAAAGTGGCCTTGTGACTGGTTAAAAAAAAGACTAGTCCAGATAATACGCAATATTACAAGCAGCCCTGAAAAGACAAGACTGTCAATATATAAAGACACGGAAATACTAAGTGAGAATAAATGCTCTGAATTAAATATTATTTTTTCTCTCTCAAAATTATTTAAACAGCATTTGGTGAAATAACCTCCTACTGACAAAAGAAATGAAAGATGTAACATATATATTAATTATATCCAGTAGAGATAACCAACCCTTTTACCCTTAAAAGCAAATCATAATCTTTTGTTTGGTGTTTGCCAGAGTTCTCAATTTTTTTCTTTACTTCAGTTTTGTAAAAAATTCATAGACACTTAATATAGGCACATGGGATTGGTGAATCTCCAACTTTGGACATATTCAAAAGCCATTTGGATGTTGTCTTGTACCTATTCTAGGTAGCCCTGTTTGAGCAGAGGAGGTGGACAAGATGACCTCTAGAGATTCCTGCCAACCTCAGCCATGCTGTGATTTTGTGATATATTGGTGATCACATGTGTGTGTGTACATATATACTGATATTAATATATTGATACATATTTGTTCATCTGTTTAGGGACACTTACTAAAACATAGTGTATAAATTACTGGATGTCACCATCTTTCAGTTTCCAAAGAATATATTGCAATAAAACTTTCTGAATATATGTTTTGATTAATATTTTCTAATTTCAGTCCTTGTTGATTATGATTCTCTGAACACATTAATTATGCCTGCACTTGGGTAAATCTGATGCAAATTTTAGTGATAAAATTTGCTCTCAGAAGAGGATAATTTGAAACTCTGTTTTTCAACTGATTTTGAACAATGTAGCTGATTTTTACTCTCTTTATTTTTCTTAGAATGGTTTAAGACATAAGCAGCCAGTCTTCTTCCCCACAATTAATTCTATGGCACTGTGGATTACAAAGCATCCAGTCATACAGTATCAACACAGGAGAGTATGTCTAGTTTGGCTTCATGTCTTTGACAGCAGTTATAATCAGCTATTTTGCAAAAAACAGTGGAAGAAGTAGTAAGATTTGCTGTTAAAAAAAATTGATGTACTGTACCGAGTCAGGCTGGGATGGAGTTACTTTTTCCCACAGCAGCCCATATGATGCCATTTCAGATTAGTAATCAAAACAGTGTTAATAGCACACCTATGTTTTAGCTGCTGCTGAACAGTGCCTGCACAACATCAAGAACTTCTCTGCTTCTTACTCTCCCTGCCCCTGCAGGGAGTTGGCTCGGGGTGGGCAAGAGGCTGGAGTGGGACACAGCCATGACAGGTACCTAAATGGACTAAAGGGATATCCAAAAGTATATAACATCATGTTTAGCAATAAAATGGGGAAAGGAGGGAAGGTCTGAAGTAGGGGTGGTTTTTCAAAGGCAGGCATTGCTTGGAAATCAGCTGAACATCAGTCTGGTAGTGGGAGATGGTGAGTGATTGCCTCTGCATTACTTATTTTACTCTGTTTTATTTATCTTCACTTATTACATTTTTTTTATTTTGGCCCATGAGATTTTCTTAATTTTGTCCTTCCTATTGTCTCCTTCATCCCACTGATCATATCCATTCCAAAAAGATTTTGCAGTTCAACTCTGAATTTTTCCATTATCCATATAACATTTGAGTCTTGATAAATATATTTCTCAAGGGCTACCAAATTATAACAAGTTCTCTGTACTAATCAGACATTATTAAAAAGTGGTTCCATCATCAAGTTTTCTGGTATTATCGTAACTGAATGACATTTTATTATCACACTAGAAAACAGAGTACAAGGTTGGGAACCACAAAGAAATAGCAATAGTATTTCAAGATTTAGTTTGTTTTTTTTTTTTCTGAGCATTTCACTTTTATTCCATAAACAGTGGGCAAAGTGCAATACAGAATCCAAACAATGACAAATATCTGCTCTTTCATAACCGTCTTGGAAGCCTAGTCTTTTGACAACTTGCAAGTCCTGAGATGATGAAAGCTGACTTCATTTGAGTACTTTTCTACACAAAATGGGCATGTCAAATTTCATGAGATAAATATCTCCCAATGGTTTAGGAAGTGAATGTCTCAAGGCTGCCTAGAAACCTGTGGCAACATGATGGCAATACAATAATAATGTGCTATTTGGTTTAAAGATTGTCTTGGGCACCACAGGGTAGAGTTATGAACACATCTGTCAACATGGATTTTCTCTCCCTTCTTCAGGAATGGGAAGAAAATATACTTATTAAGATAAGTTTTGAAATAAAATAACAATTTCTTTTTTTATTATTCTCTTTGGATGCTTATTTTCACAGCCTTTTTCAACAGTATTTTTTGAATATTTCTTTAAACATCATGCATGTCATCTCACCCATTTGTATATATGTATATGCTTCCAGTGATTTGATAATGGTGAATAATTTATATATGGTGATTAGGATCTGACTTCAAAAAAATAGAGAGGAAAAGCCATAGTAAAAGCATAAAACCAACCAACCAAAAAACTTACTATGTAAAATAAACAATGGCAACACAGAAGGAAAGTAATTTTCACTGAGTGGCATCCTGATGCATAGCTAAATACAGCAAGGCAGCACTACTCAGAATATGGCAACATATTCAAATCCAAGAGAGTGTCTTCCTGAGGAAACCCTGTGTGTCATAAGGCACAGACTCATTCACACTGATATCACAGGTACATCCAAAATTACCGGCATGTGGCATCTGCTTATTACTGCAGAAGGAAAAGGAACTTTAAAAAGTGGTTTTTTGTAAGATCATAATACTGAGAACATACATTTACAGGTCTTTTTCCATGAATATAGTTGGGGTTTTTTTTGTTCGTTTGTGGTTTTTTTCCTCCTTTTTTTTTTTTGTTTGTTTGTTTCCTTTTATTTTTTCCCCTTCCTCTGGAAATTAGAACAGAAATCAGGGAGATTTTAAAGATAAAGTCAATGTATTCAGAGAAACTGGATATCTAGAAATGCTCCCACTGAACAATACTCAGCTTTTGTGCTGCACACAGGAGAGCAGCTTGACACCCAGCCCTAACTGCAGAGGGATTTTCACTACAACTCCTCAGGAGCCTTTCAGATTCTACACTACCTGGCCAGCCTCAAGAAGGTAGTAAAGTTAGAAGTTATAAGGAACATGCAAGTAAGGTGGCTCAGGGTCAGGAATAGCAAAACAAAGAGAAGCCATCATTCTTAAAATGTCATTCCCCTCTTCCCTTCCTCCTCTTAACAGTGATTGAGTTGTTTGTATGAATGGGTGAACACTTTCAGCTATTTCCAAGTAACACAAAAGAAAAAAAAAAAAAAAAGAGTTGGGCCAAGGTTCCTTTGCTAAGTTTGTAAGCCCCCTCTGCACTGACACCTAAAATTTTCATACATAAAATGATAGCCTGAGAACAATGAAATTTACTCATAAGGGAAAATATATTAAAAAAAAATTAAGAATTTTGAAGCTGCTTTAGATGTAAACCAAATGTCATAAAAACTATCCTGATTTTAAGTCTTGACCCATGTCAAATCTATGAATGGATCTCTCTGGCTTCATAGAAGGTTTTTTTCCTGTGTTTCCATATTTGAAATATTCTTTAAGATGACATTCTGTGATATAGTTCAAAAAATGCTAGCATTTGCCCTATACAACTTTATATTATTCTAATGTGTACTATGCATTCCTGGTAGAAATAAAAAAAGTACGTTTTCTGTTCCAAATTGTTTTTCATTTCCTTGCTATAATTATGCAAACTTTTCAATGAGACAATGAGAGAAGGGGATTAGAAAAAGAATTCAGAAAATGTTGTCTAACATAAGCATTTTATTCCCTGGTTATTGCTGTATTTCTGAGAAGTGCTGTTGCAGCTTTATACTGCATTACATCACAATATGTTTGTTTCTCTGAACATTCAATACAAACTGAAAATGAGGAATATTGAGAGTGCAGGAAAAATGGAGCTGTAGATAGCATCCTTACAAAAGTAAAAAGAGGAGGATATACTTCTGACTGTAGCAAAATTGGGAGGATACATTCCCATCACTCCTATATAGTTTAAATATTGCTGCTATTTCTTCTTCATAAAAGCTACAAAGCCAATTTTATATGTTTAAAAAAAACTTAAAAAACAGAGTTTACTGCTTTCTGTTAATTCAGGAAGCTTAAAACCAAAACACAAAAACCCTGGATATAATAAGCATATAATTTCAAATCTTGATATCTTATAATTTCCTAACTTTAGAAAATAATTCAGTAAGTCATTGGAACACAAAACAATAAATGAGTAACAAAAACGCAGAAATGGAAATTACGGGCATAGGGCACTGAGATTTTTCTGGTAAAGCTTCAGAAATCCCAGTACTAGTGAACAGACTCTGGTTGCCACAGAAGTTGTCAGTGTTCTGGAAAAACTGCAGCTGTACTTTGAGTCCCACAGACAGCTAACTTCTGACAGCTGTGAATGGTTCTTTGTAAATGCAGACTTCTCTCTTTGACTCAAAGCTGAGCTTCTGGAATAGCTCCAGAACAGTCACTCTTGTGTGGCTGAAAAATGTTCCAAATGCATTCTAGGAGACTGCATGGCAGACTAGGCTCATCTAAACATTTGTAAAATCTGCTGATGCTCTATCTTTCTTTCCCCACACAGGGATTGCAACTAGTCCATTTTGCACTTCCTGTTTACTGAAAACTAGGGAATGTCAGTAGGTAAAAGGAATACCATAGAAATGAAGGGTCAAAACACATTGCAACAAAGTGCTACTGAGTTCATGTAAACAGTAACCTAGGTTTCAAGTACTCAAGCACCCTGACAGAAAAATAACTCAAAAGGTTTAACAATATTAGAAACAAAACTTACTTTTTTAACAGCATGATCAACTCAGTTGAATAGGATTTGTTTCAACAGTATCTTTTCAATCAGTATTAATTCTATTTCCATTAAAATACAAGACATTTCAACTTGGTAAGGACCGTAATTTAAAAAACTGTCATTTATCACGAATTTTCCTTTTTTAACGCCACAACCTTTCAGCTTAGGAAGCCTGTTGATCATATTCTCCAATTTATTTTTCCCTGTCATGGGAATGACAAACTGAAATCATTCTTAGCAATTACTATGATGTTCCCACAATAGGCATCATTTAGGCACTCTGCACACCCAAATTCACCAAAATATTTAGACACTGGAATTCCACTGATTTCATACACATTTTCAGAAAGTTGTTAGATGCATAACTGTGGTCCTCATTAGTCCTTAGCTCCTTTTCAAATGTCTCAGATTTATATATATTCATTGTTACTAAGTGGCATGTTGCAGTTAGTACAGATATATTAATTCTTTATTTTATGCAGATTACAGAATTATCAAAATACCCAATACATGTAACCCTGTGTTATACATGTGTGTAAATCTCATCTAGAAGGACAAATTCTTCTTTACTGCTCTGGGGTCGAATTAGAAGTGGAGAGTGTAGAGAAATACACTTACAGTCACATACTCTGTAGGCAAAGAGCAAATGCAGCCTTGGGGAACTATTTGATCATTTTCCTCTGCAGTTGTGTGTCAGCTTAAAGAAGACAGATGATTGACGAATGATGCATTACTACTGGGGAGTAAGGCAGGCACCTCCCCCCAAAAAAAGTTATATTTGTAGATATAATATAGGAGAGGTATACATATGTATATATGCATGTGTGTGTGTGTGTGTGTGTGTGTGTGTGTGTGTGTGTATGTGTGAGTGTATAGAAGAGTTACACCCCTGGGACCTTCATATGCACTCTGCCATCAGCAGAGCCACTGCTCTTGGTGTTTGTCTTGAACTGATGCTGCAAGCATCTTCCTCTTTTATCACAGAACTATCAATTTTCAGTGGAGAAGAACCTTATTCAAGTGTCAGGCTGACCCTAAAAATATTTGGGAGAAGCAGATTCAATACTGCCTTTGAAATATGATGTGACCACAGGCCATATGAAGAAAGTGTTTACATTTGTTCTTGTATTGTTACCATCTCCTATCTGCAATATAGAAAATATTGAAGGAAAATAGGAAGGTATACCACAGGAAATAAAGGAAAAAGAATTAAAATCATCATTAATCATCATTAATACAGGAAGTACCATTTTTCAGTATTTTTCAGAATGTTCTAGTTATCCAGAATGTATTGAGATCTTCTTCAGTACATATTAACTGGCTGATTTTCAAAAACTAAATTATCCTCATCAAAAGTTAACTCCAGAGAAGTGGCAAATTCCATGCTAAGAAACAGAACTCTGAAGTTTTATTCAATTAAAAGTTTTGGCAGTTATAGACTGGTGCATAACATTTTAATGGGGAGCATCTTGCAAAACAATTGATCGGCTGGAAATATAAAATGCCACACAGTACAATTCATCCAGATCTCAAAGTTCCTTTCACATTAAGCTTCAGAGTATCTGGAACTGGTTTCTATTTACATGAGAATTTATTCAAGAGTTTAGTAATTATGATCACTTATTCTCCACTGAAAATGTAAGATACGCATGCGAAGTGTAAAGAAAGAAAATAATATCTGCATGTTATATTCTAATAAAACTGAAGAGGAGTTTCCTCTTGATTGCAAAGTTATCTTTTCCAGATCTTTGCAAACTCTGCATTCTTTATAAATGTATTTTTTAACTTGAAGATATAACTGCAAGCATTGGTCTTCAGTTATTTAGTGATTTCACATCTTTGGTAAAATGTCACCACAGGAAACTCTTAACTTTTTTTTATCAGTGTTGTCAGTCCATAAAGGATCTAGCCAACATTCATAACACTATGACATGCATTGCAACTTCATACAGCTCTTTTTATGTTGGTTAATTTAAATCACTGAAAAAGTAACCCTGCTCTTGTTTATTTAGAATTTGAAAAGGTCAGGCTGAACTACTATATAATCAAATCGAATACTACAAAAACTCAGTGACTGAAAAGGCATTTCTGGAGTGGATTTTCAGGCTAAGGCTGCTCAGATGATTTGAAAGATTATTAACTGATTATTATAAATGAAAAAGAGACTGTGTAAACAAGCCAAAATTAAACAGAGGAAAAATATTAAATGTCTACATCCATAATTGGCTTTATAAAATATAAAAGCCTAGCCTGCTACACTCAGTGCTTCCTCTGACCAGGTGGAAGTGATTTTGAAACCTGTGAATTTGAAAAGTGACCTGGTTTGGGTTCAGGGAAGCAGAGAGTCCATGGGGAAACCCCTGGTGCTCCGCAGAGAGCAGGCCCCTGCTCCGTGTGAGAGCAGGGGGCCGCAGTTCAGGCTCACAGAATAACAGAGATCACACAGGGCTGTTGGAAAATGGTGAACTCCTTTTTTATACAAAGGAACAGGGTTTTACAGGGGTATGTGTGGAAAGGGCTAGAACCAGTGGTCTATGTAAAACTTAGGGATGGGATAGGACAGTACAAAGGGATGAGGGGTAAGTCTACAGATAACTAAGGGAATTACAATTGGATAAGGGTAGTAATAATTCACTTAAGCTGTCTTGTCTCTAGACTGCTGTTATCCACAGCAGCTTTCAAGGACTTACCTGGGCCCTGAATAGTTTCTCCTCCTATATTTTGGTTTCCTGGTCTGGGGAGCTATCTTTCCACTGATCAAATCCTGCTTCAGGTCCCAATCCAACCCCAACATAAGACACTCTTAAACTTGTGTTATCAAGTTCCTTGGTCAAAATTCCTTATCACTTCTGTATGAAAGGAGAAGTCTCACCCCATTTTACAATAAAATAGCGTGCTATGAAAGGTATACTCTTCCCGTAATATTCCTGGAATTACATATTTGTAACTCTGTTTTTAATGGTCTATAAAACCAGTAATTTGGTATCAAATCACAGTAGATCCCAGAAACACAGAGTTGGAGAAGACCACACACAAAGCCAAAAAAAAGATAAAGCCCAAGATATTAAGCATAGAAAATACGTTTTATCTAATAGATTAAATATAGATTTATGGCAGAATCAAGCCATACTAGATGTGTTATAAAGAAACCAGAACAATGCCCCAGTCAACAGACTAGCAACAACAGAATAACAAGAAACAAAGTAAAATCCCATTCAGCAATTTTCAAAATGTTATAAGTACCAAAAAAGCCACAGACTTCTCCAGGCAAAAGCACCTTGATATTAGTTTAAAACATTTAGACTGAGTACGCTCTGAGCTAATACTAAAGCCAGTGCCTTCATATAGCAGTTGTTTTTAATTGCTTTTCAAAAATCAGTTTTATACCTGACAAAAGTAGAGTAGAGCTAACCTTACATTAGGTATTTCCAACATCCTCAGTATCAGTGTAACTATCATTATACAGTTAGGTTGTTGAGGGTTGACATCAGGACAAAGTAGATGTGATGAGTCATGATGTTAAGGCTGTCAAGAGGAGATTCCTTACTCTCTGAATTGGAATAAGCTATTACTTTCTTGTTGGAGCATATATGTTGAAGAACTTGATAACAGGAGACCTTTTACAAGACCTCTCTGTGATATATATTAGGCTACAGGTAATACATTCAAGTAAGCATGTCACTCACGCTAAAGAGTTAAGTATTTGACAAGAGATGGTTTCTGATTCTCCATGTTCCAAAACTAAATCGACTGCAGAAAAGTCAGTATCAAAACCAGCATTGGGGAAGACTTCAGCAGAGCAATGGTGAGATTGTAACTTGAGAGTAAGACCTAAAACATCTCAGCAACCAAATGTGAATTTCTCGTGTGCACTGTATTTCCTTTGGGAGATGTGAAGGAGTAATGTAAGGCTAATTAACTCTTAAACAGGCTTGTACTGATTTATAACATATCATAGAACACTTTGATATGGGTTAATAACAAGAATTTCCATTAGCAGTCTGACTCAGTCAAACACAATTTTTGTCTGTCTCAGAATCTTTTGTCCCTCAGATTTGTTAATTCATCTGGTTTATGATTCAAGACTTCCCACAGACACAACCTCAAGCTCAATTTTCTCATTACTGACCTTTAAAGAACATAACATAATAATGCAGAACTTTCATGTAAACTGCTTCTCTTAATTTCCAGAACTGAGGTTAGCAGCATGGATACTTACTCATTTTTAGTGAGTTCTGGCATAGCCAAAAATAGATTCTTGAACTTGAGTTTCTTCCATCTAGCTTCCAGCACTTAAAGGAGCCTTCAAGTTATCTTAGATCCTTACTTTCCCTCAGGGACAAAGGGACATAGTCGACTAACTGAAAGAAACAGCTTTCTTGGGAGGATGATTTAGTTCTAAAGGGGCTTTTAACACCTGTTTACCATTAAGTACAGAGACAGCCTAGAGCCTCCATTAAAGCATGCTCCAGTACCTATTTGCTGTGCTTGAATTTTTCCAGTAAGAACAGCTCATCTCCCACGGGAGTGATTTCTTGCCCCTTTAGGTTTAGGTGTCACAGAAGGCTCTTCTAAGAACTGTTCCTAGTTATATTCCGATATACTTGAAATCCACCTCAGCCTCCTTTTAGTATGCAAGTCCCTGAACTTATCCACAGGTTTCACTCAAGGTATTAGTTAATGTACGAGTTGACTGAAGTTTTAACTTTGAAATATGTTGTTATCAACTAACTTTTACAGAACTTAAACAAAATTTATGTAATAAAAGAGAATAAACAACAATGGCAATAATAAACACCACATGTTGCATTTTTCCAGGTGCTAATTTATCTAATGTACATGTTAGATTCTAAGCAAACACTCTTTAAAGCTTTGGCAGACTGTAAATTAGCAGCTTGAATTAACAGTTTCATTCATGAAAACAACTGAAAGAATTCTATCCACAGTAGAAGAGTGTTCAAGACAATAAATAAATTCTTCAGGCATGCAAAGGATGAAGAAAAACGATGATATTCCCAGAGCTATTTCTTATGCCTATATTTCAGGCATGCAAATCTTATTCCTACTCGCAAAAGGAAAAATAAAATTGTATATTAAATAATTTGTAAAAAAAAATTATCTTGGAACAGTTGAACAGTTCTTATTACTGGTTTTACCGCCCACTGACATCATGTTCTGCAAGGTAGAACTCAGAAAGAGGAACAAACCTGTGAGTGAGGGAACTATGCGTCATTTAGGCTTAAATCTTAACCTGCACATATGCATCATGGACAAGATTTGGGGAATGGGGTGAATGCCACCCCATGTCTACTACAAGTATGTTGAGAGAGTAAAAATACTAAATTTTGATGGAGAAGTAACAAAAAGAAAAGTTAAGTCTCTTGCTCATTTGATATCATTTTGATACTTAGGCTCTATTTTTCTGGACTAATAGAATCAGTGAAGTGAAATGGTACCTTAAGGTCAGAATTTCATCCAAAATAAAGCAAGATTTATGTAAGTTAGGAAACTCTGCAATAAAATAAAAGGAAATTTTATTAGGAAAAAAATAAATTGTAATAATATGGTCATTCATCAAAATCTGAAAGTACCAGTAAAATTCTAGAAATCATAGCTGCAATTCAATAAGAATTAGACACAGAAATCAAAAGGAGATGAAGGCACATCAAAATTGTATGTACTAAATAATCATAAGAGATTAATTAATTAATTTAGTCTTCAACTACATGTTAATGCAACATGAATCCATGATACAAAGCTTTTCTGTGCAAGGTGAGAACATTTATTACTTTGTACTCCACTTGAATAATATATTTTTGTTATTTAAAAATACACTCTTTATTTGAAAAAATATGCTGTAAGCAGCAGCATGACTATAGATTACATACTTCTCATGCCTAGAAGGGTCAGAAGGTTTCTCATGATTGTGCTAGATCCAACCAGCTAAGAATTTGGAATGAAGATAACACATGGGACACTCAAGACAATTAAATCAGGTTTTGTCAGAAGTAGAAATTGGAAAAAAAAAATAATCTATGTTTTACAGTAGGATTTTGGGTGTTAGTGTAGCGAATTAAACTGTGGTAGTCAGCAGTCAGTACTGATAAATCACATGGCAGTTATTGCTCTGGATATCCTGTCAAATCTGCAGGTTTCATTGGCAAGTGATGGCAGTATTTTTCTGGCTTTTTTTTTGTACTTTCCCTTCAGTGTAACACATAGTCCATTTTATCTTGGATGTGACGGTTAACAATTGAGCTCTATTAACTGTATACAAACAAAAAAATGGTTTAAAATATTATTAAGAACAACGGAATATGTAATGAAAGAAAATAAAAATACAAATTAATAGAAAGCTCTTTTCATTAAACATAATTTGTCAAAAAAATAGTAATTTCTATTATAAGAAAACATAAGCACAACGCAAGGAAATTGATTTCTTATTATGGTATCTACACAAGATTTTAATCAATGCATAACAGCAAAAAGGGAATAAACAAAAAAACCTACTCCTGTCTACAGAGGTCTGCTATCACATCATTAATCCAAATAGCTGTTCCATAATACATATATTCATCCATATCAATTTATCAGAAGAACAAATGGGAAATATGTATTACTACAGATATAACTGCATAAAATAAACTTGCTTACACAGAAATTCTCAAGTGCACTTGCTAGCAAAAATATTAATTAATTTTGAAAGGGGACTCAGGGTGTATCCTGTAATATTAACTTTTTAAAACTACTTCTGCTAATGCAAGTCTGAATTTTGACACAATATCCACGTCATGATTAGTAGCACTACATTTCCCAAAAACCCAAACCTAAGTCAAAAAGTCTAGAGGTGACATAAAGTCTAAATATATTTTTATCTCTTTACAGTTATATTTAGGATTCTCTGGTTCTATCGACTGACCATTCTCCAAGTATGTATGAAGCCCACTTGATTTTAGGCAACAGGTCAGGCACTAAGCTAAATGCATTATGTCACAATGATCAGTAGAGGGGGACACATATTTAGAGAAGACTTCAGGTCATGTAATTAGAATAATCCTTGAGAGATGCCCATCTCACTTCACTCTCCATAGGACATGCATGGTTGCCTAGTAAGACTATTTGAAAACATGGTACTCTTTTGCCATTAAAAGGTACGTTTCATTTTATAAAGCTATGTAAAATATTCCTTGCTTTTCCTACAATACTTGGGAAATTGCTCAAGTGGAAGGAATTAATTTAACTTAGTACAGCATAGATGCATTTGAGAAATAGGTGACATTTTGTAAAGAAAGACAGATTCTTAACAAATCTTGAACCTTGCAGAACCTATATAGGCTTCAAAATGCTAAAGTTCAACTTAGGCAAGGCAGACCTCATGATTTAGGTACCGATATTTTTATTTTTTTTAAATTCTCTGTTGCCATCCATTTCAACAATACATTTGCATAAGAAAAATAGATTGAAGCAAGACATAAAAGGACATTAAATATTTCCAACTATTTTACTGTATTAGGAGTTAGATTCATTTTTTATATGAGATATTGGAAAGGGAGCTCTGAGTTAATTTAATAAAGTATTAGATAGTCCATATGCAACATTTCAGTTAACTGATCTCATTCAGCTTCCATTCCTGAAATGAAAACTGAGGATATTTCCTTTCACTTTTCTTTTATCTGCTTTTTCTACTGTGGCTTCAAATTTACAGGTAGCAAGGTACAGTTATGTAATTTCCCATTATTCAGTTACCACTGGCTTTCAGTAGGAGTGACACTCTCACTCCAAATTATTTTCTCTAAATCATAGGTGTAGTAAGGCGACATGAATTGATCCTGTGTGATTAGATATTTTTAATGGATAATGCCATTTGCAACTACTTGGTATCACAATAATAGCAATACAAATAGTAAAATCCCATGTGGCTTTCTACTTAAGCTTTGTAGGATGTTTATATTTCATGGGGATGCATATAGAAAACTAGGGCTGAAACTACATTAAAACATAACTTTCATACAACTTCTATGCAGAAATAAGCTGTTCATCAGCATTTTTTCCTCTGAAGTCTGTAACTATATTGCTGTTCAACAGGGGAGGTGAAAAGGTGCTTGCTGAATTATAACTTGTATTGTTTGTATTATACAAACAATGCTTGCAGAACATTTTGATTTTCTTAACTCATAACATCATATAGTTATGATGACTTTGGTTTTTTTTTAATTTAATGTATTATGTCTCTAGTGTCTTGCAAAATACCTGTATACTTTATATAGGTAATATATGAAATATAGAAGTTTTTATGATGTATATCACTGCCATTTTACACTTAAACTCATAACTTCACTGATAAACCAATTAAACTCTCGTATTACTCACTTATTTCACTATTATAAAACAGATTTTCTTATTTGTGTATTCCACTTGTCTATCATAATGTTCAATATCCTTTGGTAACAAAAGATGTTCTGCTTCTTCATATTGAACAATATAGTACCAGTCCTCTTCTTTTCAATTCCTATAGAATTCTAAGAAATAGATAATTCTAAACAATAGATAATCAAACTAGCCTCACTCCATCCTGTGGTTCAAAGACTATGGGAACCTATCCCAATATCTTTAAAGACAGACTTTCAGTTTTTTAGTAAATTTATCTCATAGTTTTTTTTGGTGTACAAAAACTCAGTCTTATCAACTGAGGAAATGTACTTAAATCCAACCCAATTTAATTTTAAATCCAAAACAAATAACAGACTATTGTATCTGTTTTGACACAGGGTGCTTTCGCTTTGACTTTCAGCCAGTTTACTTGCAATGAAGTAGACTAACATGAAGTTTACTACATGAAGTAGACAAGTTTACTAACACGAAGTTTACTAACATGAAGTAGACAAGGCTGATGAAGAGTAACAAGCTATTATTCATTAATGTCTTCACCAATTCATACATTTGCAGTGCAATGGACTTCTAACTCTCTCATTCTTGGGTTAGTAGACCATGGGCTCAAATTTTAAACCAAAACCATGACTCTTAAAACCAGTGGAGGCATTCCAACAAAATTATGCTGTTAGTAAATTCCTTTTAAATAAAACATCTTTCCCTAATTCTAAATTTTTAGACTATATGTGATACAAAGATCCAGAAGAAAAATTGCTTAACAGTGCTGGCCTCCCAAAGGAGAGCTATTGTTCTCTGCAAGTTCAAAACAAGTAAGCTTGGAATTACAGGTTCAGAAAAGTAGCTTTTCTCCTGTCATGTTTTGAATGGTATTGAGAAGGATGAAAGCTTGTTTGTTTGCTTGCTAGTTTTTTAATTAATGGTGTGTATTTTGAAAAAGAGAAGGCACTACTCAAGAACTCTTTCCAGACAATATTACTATAATCCAGCTGTCATTATACACGCAGCCTTTTGATATCAAATAATTATTTAATACTCTGAAGTGTCTGTTCAAGTATCTTCCTTATTACACCTGAACAACCATATCTTCATATCTCTGCATTTTTATTTTATTATTATTATTATTATTATTATTATTATTAAAAGCTCTCATGTAGTAATGGTTGCTGACTTTGATTAAACAAATGTCCCACTAGAAGAATGTTTGCATAACATCTAATAACCACTTGATTATGAAAAGAATTGTGGTCTAAAACAAATTATTTTCCATTGCTAGTGATCTATTTAAACATTAATTGTAAGGGTTAGAGGGCTGTACAATCCATCAAAGGCTCTTAATTTGTGAAACATCCCATTTATCAAGATGTTCTAGAGAAGCTATTCTTGGTACACGTTTCTTAATGACTCTTAGACATATATAATTAATTGAAAGGGTTTACTATCTGAAAATCCATTTTTACACCAAATTGTATAAATAATTAAAGAATTATAATAAATTTACCAAATATGCAGCTTAAACTGCCAAGTTTTAGAAGATTTTTCCCATTTTATATACATATATATATAAATACATAATATCAAAAAGACTGCATAGTATCAAAGACTGTGTAATATCTAAGAGCACATTATTATCCATTTTTTAAAAAGTTTGTTTTGAAATCTAACTGCACAATCATGAACCTGTTCATATTTCCTCTTCAGTAACGTGCCAGATAGTTGCCAAACGGAACTCAAAAGAAGGACGTTTACTATCATGTTTTCTACTCCTCCCGCCCAATTTCTCCCCTTCTCTTCCCTTAGTTAATGTTTTCATCAGGCATCTTCCTGCGCACAGGGGCATATAGGGACACCTAGTGGCAGAAACTGATGAAAACTCCCCAGTCAGAAGACCTAGAGGAGGCACCACTGGTATGAAAACCAGGTCATGCTGAGTAGCCAAAACATGCAACTTCAGTTCATGCTGAGGCTTTTGCACTTTTACTGGAGTGAGACCACTTAAAAAAACAAAACAGAACATTCTTCACTTCCTTTTAATATAACACAGCTATAGTGCCTATTAGGTAGAATGGTAAAATAATAGATTGATTTTTGATTATCACTCTGCAAATGAAGTTTCATATTTATTTTAAATAAAAACCCTCTCATTAATAACCAGTCTGTTCTATACTATCCAGTGAGTTTATAAATATGTGAAACTGATGTATTACATTTTGTAAATATATGTTTAAACATGCAATGTAGAAATCCATAAGACTGGTTTTGGTCTTTTTTAAAAAAATATGATCAAGGACTCTTCTATTTTATCAATTACTGTGTATGCAAGTAAGTTAAAAAAAAAACCCCAAACAACAAAACAGTAAAACAACATATTATTCTCAGAAAAAGATATAAATTATTAAATTATATATTAAAATTATAAAACAGAAAGCTAAGCACCTGTATCCACTTACAGTCACACAGGGTTAAGTTTACAAATTATAGATAAATATATAAGTTCCTACCTATTAGAAAGTCTAGATCCAGTTTTCAGAAACCATTAAGACTGCCAAAGTTCTTGCTGAGTACATTCATGTGCCTCAAGGATCAACATTCCTTGTATTTCTTGTAGTAATTTTTTTCATAGACATTAGGAATTACATTAGTGCTGTTACTACTGAGTCACTTGGAAGTTTAATTATACACAATCCCTGATTTTCAATTTCTGACTTCCCCTGCTTGTCTTCTCTCATGAGATGTTTAACTTACCCAAAGTGAACAGGAATGAGATAGGTCAGTCTCTGTGTTCAAGGGATAGTATACTAATCGTATTCAAATTTCTATTAACTAATGTGGTGTAAAAATTTTAAGCCCCCTCCTATTGAATTTTTTAACCATTAAAGCAGAAAACACCTGGTAATTCTCTGAGTTTCTCCTGGTAAATCTCTTTTCTTTACTGTAAAAGAAAATAAAGCAAAAAGAAAAGAAGAATAACCTAACAGATTTGTACTTTAAGGTTAGTTACTGTAAGAATATGAATAAACCTCTATATAATTCCTATCCTACAACTTCCATCAGAAAACCTAAGAAGCTACCCCAGAGGAAGCGTTCAGAGCCACATGAAATCAGAATCCTTTTATTTCAGTTATTATGGATAGATTTAGATACCTAATATTAGACATATTTGACATGAAATAATTTTAATTATTTGATAATCCTAAGTATAGCAAGGAGATAAGAAAAATTAAAAGTCAGAACTAACGTATAATGACAGAACAGTTTAGGAAATTTCAGAGAGATTTTTTCCTATATGACACTTAATCCATGCCATGTCCTATTGAAAATGCTGGAAGTTTAGCTAGTATTTTTGAGATAATGGAACAGAGTTGAATATGATTTTCATAAGTAGTAATAGAAACACATTGCTGGAAGTGACTATCTAAATTTCTACATCCTCACAGTTGAGGGTTACAATATACTAGATATTTAGTTGAGACAAAGAAAAAGAAAAATAAATCAGAGACAGATATCTACAGAACTTTTACTCTATGTGGTACTACCCACTGACTCAAAACCTTTCATTTTGCAGCAAAGACCAGAAGTCAAACCTCTAATCTTCCTTGGGGAAGAAAAAAAGGAGGAAGAAGGGGGAAAAGGGCACAATCAGTGGTCTGTGGAGACCACCACAATAGGAGGAAATATGTTAGAAATTCTCTGCAGAATTGTCTAGGACTTAAAACATGTCCCACTATACAAAGGTGAACAAAGGAAAGAAAGAAATTAACATAACTCAGAATCTAAATTATACAATAAAGGGAGAAAACATCCTACCTGACCTTAGAGCCTGCAGTAAGCCCTGAGGCAGAGGAGAGATACAGTATAAACGTAGAAAAAAACATATTCCATCTTCTTCAAAAAGCCCTTTCTTTTCCAACTTGCCACAAATGCCCCTTTTCTAACAGGAACTGTTCCATTCAATTACACAATTTTTTCTGTAAGCTTTTCAAGTTCTATTTTAAAAAACTTTATTGGCCTGATTACCTATCTGGAAGACCTTTCCAGTCTCAGTCAGTCAGTAAATTTCTTCACATTCCTAGGCTTTGTAATCAATATATAAGTATTTGATGGCATGCCAACATCACTCTTCAGTTTAAATACTTTTTGCCTTTTTTAGCATTTAACTAAAAATGCATTTGTAAGGACTCACATGTCCTTTCAATATCTATTTGGCTATGTATGCCTTTTTTTTTTAACTGTCTTCCATAGACATATTTTCCAGGCCCTAATTACCAGTTTCTTTCTGATCTTTAAATTTCATTTTATTTTCTTTGAATGTATTACTAGAACCATGCATGATACAACAGAAACTCCTGAAAAAGCACATCCTTTATAATACTAATAATGCCTCCCTACCCATTAGAACATCCTGTCTAATACATCATAGAGTCACACTTCTCTTTTCCCTTTATGTAAGTTCTTCATTTATAATGGCAACCTATAGCCACTTCCTGATTGACTACTACCTTCAAATTTTTAGAATTTATATTGTATAAACTTGGATCTTCCTAGTTTATAGCAAAGGTTTTCATTCCTGAGTTTGTAGATTGCATTATTCAATTTCACACCATCTCTATCAGCTTAGGACAAAAGAAAAAAAAAAATAGATACACATGAATTAAATTTAGAAATATTGACAAGTTAAAATACAAACAGTAAGACTACATTTGCAAATATTTATAGTGTGTATATATATTGACACAAAGGGAGGTTTAAGCTGAATATTCGGAATATTCCTTCATTGAAAGGGTCATCCAGCCCTGCCAGGGGTGGAGTGTCTACCCGTGGAGGGATTTAACAGCCCTGTGGATGTGGCACTTGGGGAAACCTGGTTGGACTCGATGGTCTTGGAGGCTTTTCCAATCTCAATGTGATTCCATGATTCCATGATGTATCTCAACACATCTGTTCCTCAGAAAAAACCTTAATTTTGTGTGGTCTATAGACTCTGTCTAGATGCACTTACCTTATACCCTGCAATCAGCGCTAAGTGTATTACAAGGAACTGGGCTAAAAACTGGCCACCAACAAAATCCACTAAAGACTTTCACCCATTCAGATAACTCCCCTCTCAAGATTATGCACTGTACTCTTTTCTAAGCCTCTCCAAAATTTTTTACTTGCTTAGTTTTGGACTTGAATTTCATGTGTTGCTCCTTTCAGTACTTTAGGACAGAAAATTGCTGGACTAAACGCTTGTGCCATGCAGGACCAGATACACTGATGATGTGATTTCTCTTTATATATAAAAATTTACATATATTCTTACCAGAAACAGAGGCAAATTACCAGTATCTATTTAGTCCAGGTCTACTTTATTCTTAATGTCTACATCATCCTTTATCATCCATCCCACTTCTCATTTTACTTACATGGCTTAAGAGTTTTTTACTATGTTTCAGGCTTCTGTGCAAGTTTTGGTTTAACAAGATTTCTGACCATTCTCAGCTTGGTTTTACAGTTTCAAATTATTGATCAGATTTTTTCTTGCTAATCAGTATCTCTTTTTCATCCTTTTTAGGTTTCATGCTTACTCTTAATAACTTGCTTAAGATTGCTACCTTCTGGGAATTCTTTTTCATCCCTGTTTAGAAGGGCTATTTTATTTCTTTCCCTCTTCTCCAATGTAAACATTCAATAACATTAGCTTTTTTTTTTTCTCATACAGTAATATCTGTGTTATCTGAATCTACTTCCAGTAATTCTCACTAGAATTTTTTGCTTTTGTTTGCCGTTCTGAAACACTGGACTGCTGTTACAGATCCTTCACATTCTTCAATCTCGCAACTTCACATGAAGTAGAAAAGCTCAAAACCATCATATTTAAGATTATTTTCTATAATTTTTTCCTGTAGATCCTATCATTTACTAAGATTTAGTCTAAGTTATCCTTGCCTCTTTTTTGTTCAGTGTCTGTTCCATAAAAGAAGCTACCTTCTATAATGTTTAAAATCTCATCATCCCCAGCATCACTGGTTGAACTTTTTGCTGATATTTACCCATGAGAAATCACACAAATTTGCATGATCACAGTCTCAACATTTGCTTTTTCCTCCCCCCTTTCCTTGTAGGCACTATTATCCAGATCAAATTTGTGCCAGCAGATTCACAATAAATTGCATCCCTATTAAGTACTTTTCCTACCCTTTGCTCAGTGATTTTCATTCAAATGGACACTATCTCATCTTCACCCTCAAATTTAACATTTTTATTGCACTGTTGTTTAACAGTCTTCACTCCTTAATATGTTTTAGTGCATGAACTAAACAAGGAGTGTTCATCCTCCTGTTCCAGTATATTTCACTTAATGACTTTGGAACCTCCATATTCCTGTTTTCCCATATCTGGTTTCACGTGCTAGATCAACTGTTCCTGCCACTGTCATCAACTGAAATACTATAGAAAACAGGTAGATCTGTAGACTTACAAGTTGTTATACATATAATGCAAGTATGCCCCATATCCTTATATTTATCTAGCTTTTCTCTTGTTCCATCTCCACTCACCCTCTATTTTTATTCCATGTGAGGGTTATATGAGTTATTTCTGACTTTCCTCCCGAGTATTTCAGTTTAAAGGCTTTTAGGATTTCCCAGTTTAATGAAATGTAGACAAGGATAAATTAGCAAGAGGCAGCACTATAATAATAAAAGCATCTTTATTTCTCATAAATTTAGCAGCATTTATTGTCTGATGTTTGTGTGCTTCGGTTTATAGTTACAGCTCCAGTTCAACATTCAGATGTAACTTTTCACTGTCAGAAATACTTTTGGACTATGTAGACTCCATTCAAATTAGAATTAGACTCCATTCAAACGGAGTCTAATTCCAATTCCAGTATGCAATATAGAGCTGTGTTCTCTCATGCTAGTCATACATATTGAAATAAATATTCTAAGAAACTCTACAGAACTTTAAGGTCTATTACTAAAAATATACTGTTAATCAGAATAAGAATGGATGGAACAACAGCATGATAGTTCTACACTAATAACTATTTAAATCACATGCACGTTATTAAAACGGTCTAGCAGTCTAACAACTCACAAGTAAGATTTCATTAGATCAGATTTTCTATTTATTATGCATTTAAATATCTAATTAGTACAGGATCAGAACAATTAAAATGAAATATGTCTCCAATATTGACTTTTACATGATAGCTTTTAACATGATTTTGGTCTCATGAAATGACAAATTATCCAGAACAGTTTCATGGAAAGAGTTAAGCTCAGCCTAGCTGTTATTAATAAAAAAGTATTTATACGTGTCTAATTTTGTGTATCAAGAGAGAAAAATAGCATAGAAACACAGGCAGATGCTATAAATACGACAGATCTAAAAAATGAAAGCATATATGCATTAAACCCCATATATTCAAAATGCAGATTAATTCACAACAAAGATGTTTTTCAAAAATAGTGAGGCCTTAAGAAACACCTGTTAGACATCTCTGTTTACTACCTGTGAATTCTTTCTGTTCCACTATTGTAAATTCCATGTTGAATATTAGAAAAGCTTAAGAAATTATATATAAGGGAGAAAGGAAAAGTACCTAGTGTGGCTTGGTATTTTTTTCCTGACTAAAAGTAGCACCTTGGAACTCACTCTAAAGCCATTCAAAATCTTCCACTAAACTAACTGGTTTTGCATCAAAACGGGAATGTCAGTTATCCTTTAAGAATTTAAGTAAGTACTTTGTCCCACTGAAAAGATTTCCCAAAGCTTCCACAAGGTCAGGAAAATTACCTGGTCCATATATAAAAATGTGTCTTCCATTCAAACACAAGATCTTACTTATTTCAGGCCTAGGGAAAGAGGATTTGAGTCACACTCCTTTTATGTTTGCAAAGAAGAAAAATACACCTTTTGGGGAAGGCTGAGCATGAAGAAAAAGATGATTCTTTACAATTATCTCTGGGTTTAGCATGTTAAGATGTTAAGATACGAGTTAAGAGAGATCTGCTGAAGATACACCTGTACTGAAATCACACACCATATACAGAACATAGTTCAGTGTCTAGACTCACACAATCAAATCCATGAAGGCACAATGACATCTAGCATTGCCTTTGAGTTAAAGGTCGATTCCAACCTCTGTGCTGTGCACATGGGATGTACTCCATGTGTTCCTAAATGTATAACACTTATTCCACTTAGGTACTACAATCTATAAAGCCCACAGCAGTAATGAATACAAAAATGAGACCACGTGCACATCTTCGACCGTATGCAATTAAATTTTCTGTTTTTTTTTTCTTTTTTTAAATCAGTCAAACATGCAATTTGGCGGAAAATAAAACCCGAAATCTAACCCGAAAAAACCCATCACGAATGCTAGCCAGACAGTACTACTCCCCGTGGTCCATAGCACACCCGGATAACGCCGGTGATCCCACCGACAACACGGGGAACGCGGCACCCACGACTCCGCCTTTCGCGGGCACGGCCCGCGGGGCGGCCCCGCGCGGCCCATCCGCCGCCCTGCGCTGCCACCTGCCGGCGGCGGGAGGCGCCGCACCGCGCCGGGGCTGCTGCCCGCGCCCGCCCGGAGCGCGGCCGCGGGGAGCGGGATGAGGGGCGGCCGCACAGTCGCTTGGTTTGCTGCGGGTGCACCCGCGCCCCGCGGCCGGAGTGGGCGGAGGAGAAAATACAGGCTGAACGGCCCCGACACGCGCGCGCGTCCCCGGTTTCGGAGGATGCGCGTGGCGAAACCCGTCGCTTCGTTTCACCGCGACCACCCAATTCCCCGCGGTCTCCGCGAACGCAGTGCAAGCTCCCGCACAGCGAGCGCTCACGGCCGGGCCCCCGGCTCCCGGTGCCCACCCTTCCCGCCGCTGGCCACGGCCAGCGAGCGCTGCGAGGGGAGTAAAGGCTTGGCTGTGGACCACCGCCCCAGGGGGCGGGAGGCAGTGGGGGCAGTGTCCGCGGCGGCGGAGCGCCGGGAAAGTTGGCCCGTGCCGGGGAAAGTGCGGGGATGTGGCGGGGCGGACGCTCGTATCGGCATCTGTGTGTGCTGCGTGTGCCCGCGCCGTGCGTGCCCGTGCGGGCGGGGGGCCCGGCGCCCCACGGCACCGGCGGCTGCCGCTGCCACCTCCCCGTCACTCGGGGACACCCGCCCCGGACCGCGCTCCATTCCCTCCCGCCTCCCCGGCGCCCCCAGCGCCGCCGCCCCGCCCGCGGTCCCCTCCCTCGCACCGCCCCCCCGCGCTCAGCGGCGGCGGCCCCGCACCGCACCGCACCGCGCCTCGCGCCGCCGGCCGCCCCCACCCCC
>JAWWES010000001.1:71721202-71738712 GCA_035583135.1 Lophotriccus pileatus
TTTCTTCTTCCCTGTTTCCCTTCCCATTTCCTCTTTCCCCTTCCCTTTCCCGTTTCTCCTTTCCCTTCTCCCTTCCCCTTCTTGTCCCATCCCTCCCCTCTCCTCTCCTTCAACTACTTAATCCCAGAAGATATACCCTGTAATTCCTAGACATTCTTACACACTTCTTGAAACACCAGATGTTATGTATTAATTAAAACTCTGGCATAAATGTATCTTCCACTTCTATAGTTCTAAACCCCAAATTTTTACTTTTTTATATCTACCATCTACTATTTTAATGGTCACTTAACATTGTGAAAACACGTTGAACTGATTTAGTATATTGCAGTATTTAGTTTCTGAACGTTTTCCTGTGTTTTAGTTTTTTTATAAAGCTTATATCTTAAGAGTGTTCTTTTTAGGAAACAGATACAGTGGCACCTTTATCACATAATAAGTTCATTATTAAAGTAATATGAAAAATGGTAAAATATCATAAAAATGAGCTTATGACCCATGGTAAAGACATTTTAGAAAATATATATGGAAAGGCAAGAATAGCTAATTGTGGTTGTTTGAAAAGATGAAGGCAAGATCCTGGTTCTGTAGGTTCTTTAGACCTCTGTTTAGCTGGAGCTAAAATGTCTGACCAGCATGTTGTTTCTTACAGAAACTTCAGAGTCTGTTTAATGCATATGGTTCCCTCTCAGGGGGCAGAGTCCATTAAAACACTATATCCTGAAGAACAGGGTAAACAAGAGCTCCTTCATTTTTAGAGGGCAGGTTCTTTATATTGCTCAGTGTCTCCAGGGAACCTGAATGGCTTTCATTTGGTTAAAGACTGGCATACTGAAATGCAGCCTCTCCAAACCAGAGAAGGAGGCTGAAGTCTTTTGCTGTTTTATGCAGAACTGAGAACACGACTGATACTACTGGCATTAAACAAGAAAAATGGGGAGAGAAGGGAGAGTGAATGGCAGACACAATTCCATAGCTGTCAACCTTCAAACAGTCTTCACATTTCTATTGATTATTTCATTGTAGGGAACTTGTACCTCCTTTCTGCAGCATCCACTTAACTCTGGAAAATGTAGAACCTCAAGCTAAGTAGTGACAAGAGGATGGAGGAATAGATGAATGAGATGTTTCTGTGAGAGAAGAGGGCAGGATAGCAGCCTTCTGAACAGGGCAGCCATAGTATTTGTTTTTCCCAACCTAAGAAGCTCTGCGATGTGCTCTGATGAAATGAGAGCACATAGATCTCCTTACAGTTCATCAATACTGTCTTACAGATTTGTGTTTATCCATCTGTGTGTAAATACTATCCTAATATCACAAGTCTTTACTGTGATACTTTACTCTTCCTGTTCATTATTCAGCTACATTTCAGAGTAGCTAGCAGTATGATGATACTCCAAAAATGCTAAGCATAGTTATACTTTAGAATAATTGTTTGTTCTTAAAACACTGAACAGAACAGAGTTAGGACACAAAAAAAGAGGCACATTTAGGTACTACGAACAAGAGGCAGCTAATTGAATAGTCAAAGAAGTAAAGTGTAATGAAGTTTGTAATTAAATGGCTATCAAATTAACTATTTAACTTACAGCTAATGGACCACATTTTGCTTCTTGTTGTATTAAACTGGATTCCATTGACTTAAGGAAGTTACAAAACATTTACCTTTCTCTTACGAGTTTGGCTTTTTGTCATTGAAATAAGCCATTCTCTTAGTATTTCTTTTTTGTAAAGTGAAAAATTTGAATACAGTAATGATAAACATTTTGTAGTTCTGCTACATACTTAAAAAATTAATCACATCTATTTCCAATCTGCTGACAAATTAACTGAACATTGCTGTAGTATAGCACTGTAAAGTTTATCTTAGACCCATACTGTTGTGATTATATGGGAAGTCCATATAATCCACATGTATAGATGTGGTTCTTCAGAATGATGGACTTTATGAACAGACAGCATACCTCTGTTTAATTCTGTGGACGGTCCTAAAACCTTGAATTAGCTTAAATACCTATTAATAAAAATAATAACCTTTGTGGTGTTTTTGCCATGGAAGATGCAACTACTTTTACTGCAATTTTGCAGGCTTATATTTACAGTGTTTTTAAATTTTGCAGTAAACTATAAACCATGTCAAACATAAATGATTTTTTTTTGTTGGATACATGATTACTATTGTATATCATGACGTGGTTCTGGGTGACCTTTGAAAAAGGTCTAGAGTGGGATAAGATAAAAGGTTGAAATAATACTTGTCTAGTTCACAATTTCATGTAATAAAACATTTTCTTCTCATGATTTCAACAGTATATCTGATTATGTGAACATTAGATTATTGAAACCTTCTGGTAATTTTGTACCAATACTGTGGCAAAATGTTTATATTTGAGGAGGTGGTCAAATAATGAGATTGCTTTTATCAGAGACATCATATCAACTTTATTCAGAAATGCTTAAAGTACTAAATTAAATTCTTAAAACAAAACTTGGGAGGTGACAATCTGGTACAGTTTTTGAATTTCTGAAAACAGTGTTTAATTACCAAGTAGATTATTATTTTAAGTATTTTTTTACCATCTGTATTTTAAAAAAGAAATATATATTTTTGTGTGTGTATATGTATGAAAATATATGTGTACATATATATAAGTATGCAAATATATATGTATGCATACACTTTATCTATATTTCTTTAATTAACATTGTCTTTACTGTGATGTAAGAATATTTCCATGTGAGTTTTGAAGGCATTTAGGTTTGTAATGAAACAAAAGTTCTTCATATAGCAAATGTAGCTTATAAATGTTATATCCACATAGTCACCAAAAAGTCAGTCTAGTCCTAAAACATTTCAACTTTAATAGTATAGTAATATAAATTTGGGGTTGGAGTTGCTAGGAGCTAAAGTTCAGCTCAAATGCAGTTTGCAACTAGCTGAATATGCATTGAGGGGCATTAATATTCCTGTATTTTAAGCCTCTACCTTTTACATTTCATGTACTATCACATGGCTAAAATGGCCTGAACTTGACTTTACTGTAACTTCATTACCATAGCAATTATTTTGTCCAGTCAAATGGATAAATAGACACATACTAAATGTATTTATGAGTATGACAACAATTCTTACAAAGGTCTCACTGTCAGATATCTGAATTTAGTTTTAAAATTCTGAATTCATAACTGCATTTAATTATGCAGTCATTACTACATGACAAAGATTTGTTCTCTTTCGAAATGCTGTACTTAGGTGAACTGATCAGGTTTTTAATTTCAGCTATAATGAACCTGGTAGTCCCAATGGCAGTTGCTTTCTGCTAAAAATTAAAGCAGTGTTGTTCACAGCATTGGTACTCTTCAGCCACAATACAATTTTATAATTGTAATTTTTTTTTTAGATATGGAAAATTAAACATTTTAAAAGCATTTTCAGGCTGGCAGTTTGCTAAATTGAATTGAATATATCATTAATTTTGGTTTAAAATTTATTAATAATCCAATTAAAAATAGTTTTGACATAATTTTTTCAAGTCATTCATACAAGTTTTTTTAAGTGATGTAATGATGTGGTTGCATGAGTTTATGTGTAGATACATACAGTACTGCACACTCAGGTGGTTATTTGGTAATTTATAGCAAACCCAAAAGTATAGGTTACAATGTGCTTCACATTAAGCTCAAAATTCAGGAATATATCCATTTTTCTGGTTGCAAATTTAAAAGAAATGCCTATATTGACATCAAAGAACTTGAACCACATACTTTCAAAGAATGAATATTCTGCTGAAACATTTATTTTTAAATATAAATATCTTCCTTTAGTGATGATGAAAAGTGCATCAAAGGAAAAATTGGCTAATCAGTGTATTTGATGTTTTCGAAGTGAATGAAAATCCTGCAATTGATTTTCTTTTTTGAAAGTATGGAATGTCTTTACACTTTATGGTTTTTTCTCTTCCTGTTAGAGACTGTTTATTAGCTTACCATTCATTAGGAAAATCCCTGCTACAAAGATGTTTCAGATCTCAAATGGCAATATAACATGTCTATCGGTTACAGCTTTGGCTGTTTCTTAAGGTTGTTTTATTTTTTCAGTGATTAAATTATGCTTGGTCTTTTAAGGGTGGATATTTTTGTTTATTCCATCCAAACATAACATGCAATGTGGTCAGTACTGGTCATGGAAATGATTTAAAACCACTACATATTGATGGGTTCTTAAAGTTTATAACATTAATGTTTAAAAACATTCTAACTCTTTGAAATGGAGTTAAGAGTTACACATTTTCTGTTTTAATTTTTTGTTTCCTTGTCATTCTTCTTTTCCTACACATTACTGGATCAGACTGCCTGCCTTTGCTTTGAAGGCTGCTTTTTATTTTATTTTGAGTACAGAGCAGGGATCTAAGCTATTGTTCTTCAATGTGTTTATTTCTGTTAAAGAAAAATATTGTAGTCTTTTAGATAGCAGTTGATTATCTGAGCAGAATCACATGGTGTACATTTCTCCCCTCCTTCTTTCTCCATTCTTACACTGTGAGGCAGTGAAGAGGTGTGTTTGGTTTTGTAGCTCTGATAACTGATGTAAAACCTTAAGCAAAATCCTCATCAATGTCAAAGGAAATTATGTTTTAGGTAGGGATTTTTTAAAAAGTTCTATCTATAGCATCATTCATGTAAACTTGTAACACAAATACCTACTCACATAAACATGCAATTATATGTATATGAGTCTGGAGCACCAGACAGTTAAAAATTTCATTTTTTTTGGTGATAATTTTTTAAAATGTACCTTGTCTTAAAAAGAGGAACTGTCTTATAATTAGGTAGTGCTTATATAATGAAGCTTTTCATCATAGTAATTTAAATGGTAAAATGAACTCATTATTGACAATTTCGTATCAGATTTGAAATGTTTAGTTTTTTTCCTTTTTGGCATGACTGGTAATAGCTACCAGCAAATAAGTGGCAACATACCAAGATATGTTGAATAGTAGGATCTATTAGGTTTATTGTCCAGTATATTACTTAATAAGGTTTAAATTGTAGAAGTCTACTAATGTGTATTGTACTAACTTGTATGTTAATTCTTCCTTAAGAATACTTTTTCCTAAAGAATAAGAAGTTGCTACTCTTTTGAGAAAAGTTTTTATATAAATACAAAAAATAATTAAGATAATGGTACTAAATTCACCAATTTTTAGAAATATAATTGAATGTATTTATGATGGTTAATATTTTTTCATCCATACATTATTTTATACAATGAATGTGTTCAATAATTTTCAGTATATTTTATATACTGAAAGCTGTCTGTAATTAAATATTTCTTAGGAGTTGTTGGATTACTAAAAAGTTTTGTTAGATTTGGTCAGGATCAGAGCTTTAATTGTGGAGAAAAAAAAAAGTCTCATCAATTTGTCCTCATACTATCTATCTTATGAAAAATTGTCCAAAGGACTCAGATTTAATTTTTTCATGTCAAAATGTGTATTATTTTACCTCACACTCTGTTTAAATGTTTGAGAATTACTAACTGCTCTATGTAGTCATCTGTGGTGAAATAACAGAAATTCCCAGCTTTGGCCTGATGAATACTATGTAATTTCAATTTACAGTTACATAGTGAAACTGTTTTCCTTTATGTTTGTCTTATACTTAGGTACCCTTACCTCCATCTCCGTGTGTTGATGTAAGGCCTCACAAATGTTCGTTTAATCATTTAAACTCAATATTATTTTACAACCCTAAGAGAAAGGCAATTTAACAGAACAATGAAGAGAAATTTCTAAGATAGATTTTGATTATCTGACTACTTCCACCTGTGGATAATCTGATTGATGAGAGTTGTCTCACCAGGTTCAGTCAGAATTTTTTGGGTAACGTACCTTTATGTTTGGAGTTTGAATTCAAATATATGTCTAACACGTGCAGGCTTACTTCAATCCTTAGTCTGAGTTCTGATTTGTCAGATGGAGAAACGTGTGTTTCTGAACGTATTAGGATAATGTTACTGTTACCAAAGTATTTTCTTCCTTTTGAAAGAGTATTTTTTGATATTAATCATGTAGACCATGTGCAATTAGGTGTGTGTATCAGAGAGCATTTTGATATATTCAGAAACATCTGAATACCTTGAAATCTAAAGCTGATTCAGTTTCTGAAATTCTTCATTTTTGTTTTCCTGTATTTTGTTTTCAGTCGAACGTTGCTGGCTTGAAAAGGTTACTCCTCATAATGTTTAAGCTGAGTGGCAGAAAGGTATTGGGAGGGTTAAATTAATATTTTTATTTATTTAGAGATTGGAACTGTAAAGCCATATATAGAATATATGTTCTTACAGGTTATGAATGTCTTCATTTTGTCTTCTCTTCTAAAACATGGCTTAGGGTGTTTTGTTTTTTTTTTTATTAGAATAGGTATTGCGGGATTTGAATGAAATATAAGATGTTAAGTAGCTGTCATTCAAACTCTTCAATAAGAATTGTTGTTTTTATTGTTGTTGTTTGTCTCCTCAAGCTCAGAAAAATCAGGTCATGTTTATTTTTGGGACTCACTGGGTTTTTAGTAGGTGAGTGAACAATTGCTAAGAGGCCTTTCCCCTCTCTATGTTACCGCAAGTTAAATGACCACAGTGATTAAATAGGAGCCCTTTTTAGTGAATTAATATTTGGGAATATGGTCAATATATATTTATTTCTGCATTTTAATACCGAAAAGATTAACATTGTCAAAATTGTTTATTAATACTGAGAAGGAATTAGTTATTCTCAGGGCAGAGACTCTGAAAGCAAGTATTCTTGTTACCAGGAGTTAAATCAATGATTTTAATTTTAACTGTCCAAATGAAGAGGTGCAAAACTAAAAGCATACAGAACATAGAGTATTTAATACTTAGAATATTACTAAATTTTAAATTTGTAAGCATCCTTTTTAGATATGTACAGCCTTTCAACCCTTCTTATGAGATTCTTAAAGGATGTTTTAGCTGTAATTAGGGCAGCACAGTCAGAAGAGAGGTAGGTATTTTGGTCTATCTTATTTTATATAATCTTAGAAAAAATTCATTTTGGTTGGCCTTTTTTATTTTTTTCATTATGCAGGCATCAAAATTCTTCATGTCAAATTTGGAAATTATGATGTCACAAAATGTCTCAGAGCCTGGGCAAATAATAATTCATTAGCAGCATTAAAATTGCTACAGCAAACTGAAATTTGAAATTAAGATATGATGTTCTGTGACCATGGGAGGTATTTGTGAGAGTGCTTTGTTGACAACTAATTGATAATTATGGTGTGTATTCTTCTAACACCTTTCTTCCCAAAGGATCCTAAAGTGCCTTACAAAATTAGGGCCTGTTCCTGCCCTGATTGAAGTCAATGGGAGCACTGCCAATGGGAACAGCACTGGGCACTTAAGAAGCTAATAAAAGCTGCATTCAAACATCACTTCTGCCACTGAAATGTGAAACTGTTCAACTTACACAGCAATACTCCCAGTGGTTTGAGACAGGAAGTGAATATTATCATATACAGCTTTCAAATTTTAAAAAGGAAGTATGATTTTAGAGGAGTACATGGTACAAATTAATATTAGTGTTAATAGCACAGCCTTTGTTAAAATTTCTTTGAGTCTTCATCCAGACATGGTTTTTGTATTTTTTCAGAAGATTTGAACATTAGTTTCAGTAGATCTAATGACTGATACCATTTTCATTATTCATATGTTGTATACACATATTTTGGAGATCAGATTTGCATGGTTTTGGTACAATGATTAAAATAATTTCCGAAAAATATAACATGGAAATACTAGAAATCTTCTATAATATTTATATCTTTCTGCTGATTAGTTTTTAATGTCTACCTGAGTAAGCCTGATATTACAATCAGTATTTTGCGTATATTTCCATATTTGTTCACGTTACATATTGAGCTGATTGCTGTGATATGTGAAGGACAGGATTTGATGTTTGTGTACTTGAAATGTGAGTTGAAAACAAGCATTATACCATGTATTCTGATATTTTTCTTTGTTTTTAATATAGGGGCCTTTCATATAAAAATTTTGCCAGCTACAAAAACACTAAGCAGCATGCATACATGCAAAAAAAACCCCCAAACTAATGCAAATCTTTGTTTGTCACACTGCATTTTTTTCTCAGTCATTTATATTGTTGAATGAGGAAATAATTAAATTATTTAGCATTTAAAAAACTATTACAACTTAACAAATTAAAGAGGAAAACTTAGCTGTTGGACTGTTTTGTTTGTCTCTACTTTAAGATGGGACTGATAAATAAGCAGCTCCAAGAATAACTAACCATCACAACAAGCTGTCTAGTTGAATATGTAGCAACTGAAGTCTTTGAATCAGATGAATATACATGCTGTATATTCAAAAAGAAGTTTTGAGATTACAGGGATAAATAAATTCAAAAGTAGTCTTATTGAATCTTTCTAGTCTCATTGAATAAATATTTACTAAATCTGCTGGCAAAATCACAGAAAAACAAAACAATGAAAACAAAAACAACAAAAGACCCACCCCAAAACCAAACTGAAAAACAGATGTAATGCAATTTTTTAAATAAATCCTCCTCTTTATACAGTACCTGGATAAAATGTTTACAGTGTAATTGAATAACCTGGGTCATCCATGGACAGAAGGTTTGTAAGGTAGTTCATAAAATGGATTTTCAGAGAAATATTGTTCAGAGCATATTGTGTGCATCTGTTACATAGATGTAGCTTTCAAGTAGTTTTGAATATGGAGAGGAAGGCACTTGGAACTTAATTGCTCAGTAGATCTAAATGTTTCCATCTACTAGAAACACAGTATTTTACAACCTTTTCTAACAATAAGAAACATTGAAATGTACAAATTACTAAATCTATGCTGAATGAACGAGTGCCGTGTTTTCTTACATTTCTGGCTAAAAACTTGCATCTTCTCCAATAAGAATTTAAAAATAATTCGATATAAATATTCCAGAAAGCTACAGACAGATACGGACAAAAATCACTGAAGTTAACAGCCAATTCTTTCCATTTTTTTTGTATGTGTTTTCTGTAAAAGTATTACATTCTTAATACTTTTAAATAAGTTCATTTTTATATCATAAACATAGGTTATAATAAAATATATTGAGGTTGATATTGCACTATCTCTTTTAGGCATGCACAGGCAAAAGCAAGAAAAGAGTAATTATGCATGTGCTGATGACAGGCCAGGAGGAATTTAGCACTTCAGTCAAAAAAAATAGGATTAGATTTTATCCTAAGGATAGGATTAGTCTGTGATCTCATGGTCACTTAATAGGTTTCCTGTTAGATCTTCCCTAAAGCCTTTTTCTGCAATCCTTAGCCAGGCAAAACACTCAAAGAAATCAGTGCAGTTTTGCTTAGCAAAGAAGTTTTCAATTCTTCTTTACACTTCAAATTATTTAGTACATACATATAATAAATAAAGGGCTAAATGACAGTTACTAAAAAAAAAAAATTAAGATGAAGTTTCATGCCTTTAAGTATCTGGGCCTAAATGACTAATGCAATACAAAGATCACATATCCTTCTCATATTAAAAATAAATTAGCTGTTGTCCAATTCTGCATTCTTTGCTGATTTCCATTTTGCTCAGCAAAGCATTGTAGGATCTGACCTTTAAAATCTTTTGTATTGTATTTCTTCACTAATAAATATTCTGAAAGACTTTCTTGTGTACTACAATACTTTTCATTAAGCATCTTTTTATTGGCATATCTGTAACCACTATAGGAAACATCAGCTTTGTATTATAAAGTGAAGTGAAAATAGCGCTTTTTGTTTTCCTTTTTTTGTGGACGTGCTCAATATAAAAATCAACTCACATCATTTTCCCAGGGAAGCACTATTTGTCAAATGTATTTTAAAATTTGTTAAATAAAAATCTCCCTGACAAACAGAACAAAACTTTTCCTAAAATAAAAAGAAAATCATTCAGCTTATCTAATTTTATATTAAACTAAAACCTTTGTCAAAAGTCTCAAAATTTGGATGTGTCTCTCCAATTTTGAAAAAAAAACAACCCCAACAAAACCTATCAGTAAACAAATGGTTGATCTAAACTTTAGAAACAGCTGAGAATGTAAACTGCCTTATATTCTTCAATTTAATTAACATACCATAGTAATTAAAAGTATAAAATAAACATTTTCCTACACAGTCACCTCGTAATTGCAAGTTATTACAATGGATTTTTTTCTAAGGCATTATATTGTTTAGGCTTCAAAATAATTTATATAATTAATAAGGAAATAATCCTTTAATATTTGTTTTATTTGGTCTTTAAAAAGCCATACTCAAAAAGAAAATAGGCCAAGCAATGTTTTTTCACGTAATGTTTTTTAATGGGTTATTGTCAAATGGAATATGTAATTGAAGTGCATATCTATTGCAAAAATAACACTTTTAATAGTTAATATATTGCTCATATTTGGATTTGCATGTTCTGAACAATATGAGTAATTTTATTCCCAGGAATTTAGTAATATCACCAGGACCTCCTTATGGGAGTAAAATTCTTCATATGTCTAAGCATTTGCAGGTCTGAGCCTTCAGTTTTTGATTGTTTAACCAAATGGGAAAAATATCTACTCAGTAGTCACTGGAGCTTTTCAGCTCATAAAATTGGTTCATGTATTTTTGTCTGACACTTTCTACATTATCCTTCAATGAACAGTTAAGAAAGCAAGTATCAAATAATACCTCACAAATCCAGTGAGATACTTAACAGAATAATCCAAAGACTGTGTTTAGATTGATAATATTTGTATTTTCAGTATTAAACCTAAAGCATTAGAAACATTAGAGAAAATCATATATACATAACTTTATAGACATATGTATTTCTGTACTTTTAGTTTTCATTTATACAGCATCATAGGTGTACATGATATCTATGTATGCTCATATATGTATATAAAAGTCTCATGAACATAAAAGCACATTAGACCTAAATTATGCAGAAAGGTACCACCTTAATGTATCTGACAATTTAACTGAGTTCTGTTACAATGTTAGTTTATTAAATGCTGTCAGATAATTTTCATTGTTACTGGTATATTTCTGGGGTGGGGAGTAAAAAAACCACCAAACGAAACAAAGAAAACAACGAAAGAAATCCCAAACCTGGAATATGTAATGAAGACTCTTTTCATTCTGACAGAGAAGTGCTATTCCTGTGGTGCTTAGGCACTTCACAAGAGAAGAGTTTTTTGCAATATGATGCCTCCTGTGGCGCAGTGAGGCATGAAGCAATACAAGAGGTAGAAGGAACTGAAGAATGTCATATGAGGAAGTGCCACATCATAGGAATCATTCACAAGTGGAAGACAGCTGTTGTTATGAACTATTAAAGGCAGCAGCAGGGTGTTCATTCCTTTCAAGGTTTTCGAAGCCTGAGACAGCATTTCCTTCTATCTTCTTCCCTCTGCTGTCTGTCCTCCTCCCTCTCAAAGGTCTTCTATGTCAGGTACCTTTTAGCATAGCATGCACTGAATCATGAGGGTTTTGTTATTTGTTGCCCTCTCTTTTGCCCTTCAGTTAAAAATTAACTGGGATGGGGCCTCATAGCACCAAAGAAAAGCTCTGAGGCTAAAAAAAATCACTGCAGGTAGGACTAAAGAGAAACAATAATCAGACAATCTGAAAAACTTCTGAAATAGCTGAAAAAAATTGTTTGGAGGGAGATGCATTTATAATTGTATGCCTAGTGACATTAAAGGTATCCTCAGCTTAGTACAGTTGTAAACTGTAAGATAATATTAAGTTTAGTGACCATTGATTTTCAAGGATGGTTTGAGGAATGGGGGTGACTAATGGGAAAACTTAGCATTGACTTTTCTTACTAGACCAAATGGTAGTCTTTAGCTATGTACACATAACTCCCGTAACTTTTGTAATTTGTTTTACTTAAATCAAAATGTGATTAGCCATGAATACACTTTAAGTTCTCTGTGTGTATATATATATATATATATATACACACAAGAAAAAAATAACTGTATAACTTTCTGCACTGTGGAGTGTTTATACTGGATTGATGGTTGTAACATCCAGATTGTGTAATCTACAAATAATCTGCATAATGATTTCCTGTGAACGTTTGTACACAAGCTGTGGCCTTGACTTATACTGGTGAACTCCTTTGATGTTTCTGTCTGGCAGTTACACCTGATTTAGGTCAAACTAAGTGAAAGGACATGCAGAGGATGAGTCTAGAGTGCATTAGTCTGCTTCTTGGAGTAAAGCACTTCAGAATAATGAAAAATACCTTTAAATTAAATTTATATTCTACTTTGAGCTATTATCACTTATTTAGCATACAACATGGTTCAAAAACAACTGACACAGAGGTCACATATTGCACACATAAAATTTGAAAGCATGATGCAGTTCAGATTCTGATAGGCTCCTTTTCAGTGCAGCTACATATAATTGAGAATGACACAAGACACCCCTAAACCAACAGCCATATACTACTGACACCGTTAGGTGTTATATTTTCTCATGGATTCACCTCACTGAAGCAGATATTAGAAATTAAACACCAGAGATGCTTCTTCATCATAATGTTTTTACTACTACAGATTCTTTAGAAAGCAATATCTTCATTGTGTAGAGGGGAATATGAGTAATTTTATTTGTATTCAGTTTCTTTACATACTGTTTCTGTCCTGGTTTTGAAAGTGCACAGCTTTATCATATTGAAAAATTAACTGTAAGGGGGTTTTGAGTTGTTCATCCTTTCTGTGTCAGAACTGTCTTTTACGAAGAGCATTTTTTTAATGTAAAAGCATCTATTAAAAAATTTTAGCACTGAATGTCAAAATTATTCTGTGATGACCTGCATTTGAAGACATAGTATATGATCTCTAGCAAAGCAATATCCTGATAGTTGCTAATTAAAGATCTTTTATTCTCTGGGAGAATGCTCTAGATCACTGTTTCAATAGCTTTGTTCTTTTGTCGTTATTACACAATGTTTCTATTGCTTTCACACATTTGTTGGTATCTGCCAAGCAGAACCAAATTTAGCCTGAAGCCTGGAGGAAGATAAAAGGAAAATATATTAGGCATATGGATGATAATTTGGAGGGGGGAAAAAAAAAGTCGTGAAAATCTTATGCTCATATTTTTGTTACACAACCTTTATGCCAAACTTTTGCATATACACATTATGTACAGTTGCAGATGTCAAAGTTTACATCAACAAACAAAAGTTTTATATGTAAAATTACACCCAGAGTTTTGTATCCACCTTTTAATATTACACATACAGCATACACTTATGTAGGAAAATTGACCCAACTAATAGAAAGAGTTCAGGACATTTGGAAAATTGGTGTTACAATTCTGATCATTATTAGAAAGTATTAACACTATGGTGAAGAATACTTCTCCACTTCTTTTCTGACATTAATAGAACTCAAGTCTTCACTGCGTATTATATCATATTATGACACTTTTGATGATTATAAAGCTTTCCATCTGTAACAAGAATTGCATATACATTACAAAGTATTTCTAATTGTACCACCCCTCCAAACTTTTAATTTTCACTACATTAGAAACTTTTATTTTGCACTTATCATTTTATTTCCTTTATAAAACCTACTTTTATTTATGGACTTTACTACCTGATTAGTTCTAATTAAGAAATTAATTTTCTTCTCAACTCTCTACTTTACAGTTGATTGACTTATCATATGTACATTGAACTTTCTGTTTTTCTGTGTGAGTCAGACATGCTGCATTGCATGAATTTATGAATGCTCTGTTGTTTTGAATTGCTTTTTGCCTAGCTATCCTGAAACATTCTTATTTGCAGTCCATTTACAAGTCAGCCATTGCAAAATTAAAAGAAAATCTGATCTCACTGAAATTACAGACCTATGGTGAGACAGACTTTCCCAGAATGTTCTAAGTAGGGGTACGGAGGGCAGTGAATATCTAGAAATTAAACTGGTCTGAAGTTTCAAAACCTTCTAAAGTGATTTGTGAATTCTTATTATATTCTAAAACTATCCTATCTGTGTACCTTAAGTTATATGTCTTTTTGTGATTACAGATTGTTGTTTGCTGTAATATTTCACTGTAAGTGAGAAATGCATTTTATACTAGTTTCAGGGTAAATTTTTTGTTCAGATCAGTGTGATCTGATCGGAGTCAGAGATCCACACTGACTTCATTCAAAGCCTTTATGAGGTAATTCACTTCACATGGAGATGGTCTAAGTTTAATGGATGTGTTTACTTCCTTCTTACTTTAAAATTACAGTAGTTCAGTAAATAAATTTATATTAAGAAGAATAGACTGTGTTCAGTACATCCACTCGGCAAATAAAATTATTTTTTTAAGGAAACTAAAGGCATGAAGAGGCCTTAAATTTTTTTCAGAATAACGGATAGTTTTGTGTTTTTTTAATTGTTGCTGCTTTTATTCAAATTACAGAATAACAAGTAGATGTGAATATTAATATAGACACCATTCTTGGGAGAATTTAGGAGTGTAACAACTGAAAAATTCCAGGTAGAGCACAAAAAATTTAAGGTAGGTTTTTTTCAGTAATAAAGCAGGTTCAGTCAATAAATGGAAAGAGATTTTCCTTTCGAAGTTTTCCATTTTAAACCAAGGAAACACTTGTGGAGGTCACCATCTGTCTTTCATGTAGTAGCCAATATGTTGGGGATTGGTTTTACTGTCTAAGAATCATTTAAAAACTGGGCTACAGAGGTATTCTTGTCTGGCATTCCATGCGTTATTAGTGGTCTGTTCTCAACAGAATAGTATCACAAGGAATTATCAGCACTGGCATTCACACAGCAAAATGCCTTCCCTGATGTGTGAGATGTATTAAACTTGTGAAGACCAGTGCTCCCTTGAATCTGTGAAAATAACAAGCTGTCAGTCACTATGGAGATTAAAGAAGAAAAAGCCCCCTGATGATATAACTCATCACATCTTTCTCCTACCTTTCTCCCAAATATGCACACACATGTGTGCACAAACATTCCCATAATCCCAGAACCAAAAAAATAAACGGTGCGCTATTTCTGCTGTTTCATACAAAATAGTACTGTTTTTAAAATATCCCCCCCAAAAGATACCAAAACACGTCCCCAAAAGAACCACACTAAACCCCCCAAAATACGAACCAGCTCTTTTTTTTAAGTATTATTTATTTCTACAACTCTGGACACTGTCACATGGAAAGACTGCTAAAACTATGAAATTATTAGAGGGAAAATATTTGAATATTTTTAACTATATTTGAATTACATCTTGCATGAATGTCTTAAAATATTTATGGTTTTGCTTGAGAAACTACTGTGGGCAATAAGGGAAACATTTAACTTTGATATGGCATGATTAATTTTGATAAGTTTTTAGTTGTAATTTCAGAATGCTGACATTTAACAGGTTCCCCTATGTAACCTGCTGAGCTATTTGCATTACTATTGATAGTTTTATCTGGCCCCCCCACCCTTTAATCAGTGGCATCAGTTTACTTTCCAGAGCACTTAATTGTCTAATGTTCAAGGCACACATAAATTGAATAGTAATTTAAGAATTTAATTATGCTAAAAGTATTGGTAAACCGAGCAACAAAAATGGCTGGCTGTCCTAAAAGACTTGATTTACAATAAGAAAAAAAAGGTAAATATATCAGATTCAAAGAAGTGGAAGTAGCAAGACTGTATGGTAGGAGGTCTTGAAATGTCAGATGACTGTGGGAATAGAAATATCTCTCAAGTTACTGAATTGATTTTTAGTAGGAAAGAGGAAACAGAACCTTATCAATAAGAAAAAATATTCAGATTAAACCCCTTCTGAAATACTAATATAATCAGTAGTAATACTCTGCATTTTTATTAGTGTGGGGTCAATGGAGTGATGTATTTTGTTCTAACAACCTGATGTGAATATTAAATGTATTCAGTAATGTTGTGCTTGACAGTGGAAGTGTGATTGTCAGAGAAACTTCATTATTTTCTAAAGAATATGAGATACAGTAGAAAAATTATTCTGAAGAACAGTACAGAATTATTTTGCAGTGAGTGGGAAAGATTAATTTAGTTACATCTTATTGACCTCTAATTCTTAGATTTTATGATCAGTTTTTATGTAATCTTTTTCAGTGAAATGGAAACTTGCTTGCTGAAGACTGTAGGGTATTTTAGACTCAATTCATAATTCATATATAGTATCTCAAATTCTCTTTTCTCCAGTTGTCTCAAAATCCTTCCATTCATATAATTCTTAGACATTAATTCCACCTGAAAGCTAGGCAAAAGTTGAGGGTTTCTTTCTCTTATTGTTGTTGTTGTTTTGTATTTGTATATTATTTTTGTTTTGGCTGTTAGTTTGCTTTTTAAACATTTCTATTACACATAGTTTAGTCACACAGACTGACTTCAAGCAACTCTTGCATAACTGTCTAAATGGAAGACTCATTCTTTGTATCATCTGGAAGCTAGAAAGTAGAGAGTTGCTTGATTCTGTAATCTTCCAGGGAATTAATCTCAATCATTTTCCAATCTACCTCTTTGAGGATGAATGCACAGTAGAGATGCCAGGTGAATCAATTAATGTTTGCCTCAATAATGCGTGAAATTTTTAAAATATGGAATTACCCAACTAAAAGTGGGAGCTGAATGTAATTTCTGTGAGATTGTCTTGTCAGTGCTACTGTTTCACTGATTTTTTTTTAGCCTTCTCTTTACTTACAAGTGTAGTTACCAGGAAACAGGCCTTTTATGCAAGAAATATTTATGTCAAGAGAGAACCTTTTTTCTGAGAAGTATGGGTATTGCAAAAAGGGTCATTTTGAAAATACAATTTTAAATAAAAGGGCCTTTTTAACCAAAAGGTACAGATACTAGGAAAGTATGTAAATATTCTTCAAATTGTATTAATTGAAGCTTTACTTACGTTAAGTGCTTGCTGATATCAAATGTCATCACTTTCCATTATGACTTTGATATTCTTCCTTGATATAAGACTATAAAGTGCTTAACTGATGCTTCCCATGGAAATCAGAAGCTAAGTCACTGTGAAAGTTATGGAAATAGTATTTCCAAAGAAAAATAATTGAATACTTTAAAAAAAAAAAAAAGTATGTTGATATGATATGTCAGCTCATAGCACTTGGAGTCATTTGCAAACTTACGAGTCTGGTCAAGGAGGAGAATGACACATGTTTTTGCTTTTTTTCTGCAGTGTCTAACATTCGTCATTTACTGATGCCTGTGAAGCACACAGCCAGTTCTCTAGGAGAGAAGAATTAAACTGTATCCCTTGGTTCATCATGTCATAGTGAAATGATGACTCAAACAGCAATTTCTATTATTAGAATCACTTCTATAATAGTAATAGATTTCTAATACTTACTTCTAGTAACTTCTATTATTATAACACTTCTAAATCCCATGTTTCTCACATTGTTCCAAAAACATTATTTCCTG
>JAWWES010000001.1:71753834-71785785 GCA_035583135.1 Lophotriccus pileatus
CATATGTGCAATGTGGAATTTGGCTGCCCCCAAAGCCATCTCTTCCCCAGGCAGAACAAACCCATCTCAAAGTCTCCTCACAAAGTACTCCAACCTTCACTTTTCTAGTGGCCTTCTCTGGAGCTGCCCAGTTTATCATGTCTTTCATATATTGCTAACCCAGGAATGCATATGTAGTCTAATGAGTGTTGAGTAGAAGGAGATATTCACTGATGAACTGGCTGTGCTCCTGTTAATGCAGCACCAGATGCTGCTAGCTTTCATTGCTTCCAGGACACACTTCTGACCTTCTTTGAGCCTGCTGTCCGCCAGGAGCCCCTTAGTACTTTACTGCAGACCTGAGTCCCAGACATTAAGTTCCCAGCCTAAAAATAGCAGAATAATCATCCATTTGCCTTTATTCATGTTGAATTTCACAGTGCAATGTTCCCAGGGCCCTTTCCTTTGTCCAGGTCCCTCTGTGGCTGTCCTGTATCAGCTGCACTTTCAGACTGTCATCATCCACAAATCTGGTGATGGTGTTTCCTGCCTTCTCCTCTAGTCCCTTCATAAACAGGAGCTAAACATAATATATGCCAATATAGACTAACAAGGAACTCCATTTGTAACCAGCCCCCAGTAACCCCTATCTTTTCAACCTGATGATATAGGCAGTTTTTTACTCATATGGTACTGTGGATGATACAAACTGGATGTAAGGATGTTGTAGGAGACTGTGCCAGAAGCCTTGTGAAATTTAAGGTAGAAAAATTCTTCTGCTCTTTCCTCATGCACTTCATCACAGATGGAAATCAGGCATGTTGTGCATGATAGTACATCTGTGCTGGCTATTCCAAACCACCTTCTTCTCATTCATGTGTTGCAAAATGGCTTCCACAAACTGACTGTAATACATTTATGTGATTTTGAATGACAGTGGGAAGACAAAATTGAATTCCTTAATTCCATACAGGGCATAGGAAAGAACCTCTGTGTTATGCTTAGTAAAGAGAACAGTGAAATTCTAAAAAAAAGAAAGATGTAAAAACATTTCCTACTAGATTGACTAAGCATAATCATTAAAACCATATCAAAATCAGATTGTAAAACAGTCATATTAAGATAAGTTCTATCAAGTCTGAGCCTTTTTTTAATAATAAGACTGGTGTCAGTAAGCTATATATGTTCAACCCAGTGGCTTGGACTGAGACCCCACTTACTTTTGTACCTGACAGTGAGGCACCCACTAACTCTGATTGCTGGCACTACAAATTGGGAACTTCTACAGCCCTGGTGTGACTCCAGCAGCTGGCACTGAATCCACTAACCCCAGTTAGAGCAGTAGCTGGCACTGAGCCCTTTCAGTACTCACACACATTGGATAGAGAGGGAGATTACACAGAGACAGATTAAAGAATAAATTTAATAAGATAAGACGGACTGTGTTTTGGTTGTTGCCCTTTCTTTATCATCCCAATTTGACAAGGTAGTCAATCAGATGATCTGAAACACTCTCGCACTTTACACACCCTCATATATTATTGTAACTAACCAGGTTTGGTTCCTGTCAGTATGAAAGCATGCACTGGAAAACCCTACAGTGCATCTCTTCCTCTAGGTAGCACATGGAAATTAAGTCCTAAAGAGAACTCCAACTAATAGAAATGGCAGAAGATGGCATTTATTCTCATAGAGCTCTTTGACAGTGTAAAAAGTTTGTGTAGATGCAGATTAGTCAGTGGATGGAAATAGATGCCTTAAAAAACCTAAACCAAAACAAGAAGACTATGTCTATTTGCTTAGGCTTTGCTAAAATGAGTCTTCCCTAGAAAATTTTCAAAGACAACTACCTTCTTCAGTTGGGGAAAAAGGGAATCTAAAATTTAAAAACAAATTTAGTGCCTTAGTTCAGTACATTGGATCCCATCCTCTGCCCTTATACATTATGTAAGTAAGATTAGTTCTATTAAAGATTTAAAAAATAGTTTCTTTGATTTTTCCTATTAATTTATTACAAACTTCCATAATTTTTTGTATTCTTTCCAAATGGGGGGAATCTGGTTCAGTGTAACAATGAACAGTCTTCAAGAAAAAAAATTATCTTCAGTTATTAAGAGTACAACTTTGCAGTTTGCTGTAGCTGAAATATACAGTTAACCTGGACACATTATGGCTGAATGCAGATATTCACAGAAGAAGGCAAGTTAAAGTCACCCTAAAAGCCTATTCCTTCATGAATGATCTTAAATCAGGCTTATGTTTTTGTTTAGCTTAATTTTGGGGTAGAAGTTTTTGTTAAATTATGTTAATGTTGTTAAGTTATAGTAAGATAAAGGATGTATATTCTTATTCAAACAGGATAGTGAAAAGGTATGATTTATGTTATAGTAGAAACTATCAATCACAGTGAAGTTTCTAAATAAGATTCATGCTCACCATTTGAAAGGAGTAATAATAAGGCTTCTCATTCATGCAGCACCATCCTTATGTTAACTTAAAAAACACCCTAGAAATCTCTGTAAAGTAACTACTAACCCTCATTATGAATGGTACACTCATACCTAGAGAAGTTAATTGGTTTGCCTCAGGAAATACATTCAGTAGCAGAAGTAACAACGATCCAGTTTTTACTTTACAGCTGTACTACACTGCCGCCTTTCTTTTCTGACAGAAAATCTCTTTTTGAACAAACTTCCACCTTATCTATATTTTGAATTTTCAAGATAGTTCAAACTGAATGAAGATACAGTTGGTACATCCACACTACTACATGAAAGAATACCAAAAAGCTCTGGAGCTTGACTGCCCACTCTGCTTAATTGGTCCTTTGCATCTTGACCATTCCAGCAAAAATCCTCAGCAATATGGATTCCAACCAGGCTTTACCACTTGACCTTAAGGCCTCTTTTTCTATTGAGAAATTTAGTCACAGCTTCTGAATTCAAACTAAGTTCTGGTTAATTCACTAGTAAAAATTCTGTTGATTCTACCTAAGCACAGTTAAGAGTCTGCATGATATTGCTGTTAAAACCTGTATCCAAATAGAGCAAAAGTTTTTGTAGTGTGTTCCTGGTTTATGTTACAGCAGTCCTTTTCATACCATCAGAATTTTTATTCCATGGGTACTATGTTGTCTGTTGCATAACTAGAAGGTATGCTCTTGCTCTAGCATGGATTTGGTGTATAAGCTGGATACATCCCATCATGAGGAAGCCTGGAATTGATCCTTGGCCTAAAACTTCAGAGATATTTTAATTTTATTACTTGAGAAAAGTAATGGAATGAGCAGAATGGTCATTGATCTAAAAATGTGGCTCATGGTTTCAATAAATCCAGATAATTTTTTTTTAATTTTATTTTTTGGAGTGCTTATACTACGTTATGTCTCAGAGCAAGATCAAGTTTTAGGAATTTTAATGTTACATGTTTGACTACTGTAGCCAGTTTGGGAAGGCCTAGAATCTATTAGAATCTCATATTCTAAGTAAATCTGTTTCTTGCTTTAGTGATGGTAGTAAAAAGCTTGAAAATGTGAGACATAAAAGACTCCATTATATTTTCAGAGATCTGAAATACTTGAAATAAACTTGAAATACTAATAGCTTCCTATCTTTCAGTTGGATATTGTTTCTGTGACTTCCTAATCATAAGGAAGAACAAAAAAGGCAAACTTAATCCATGACATAGAGGCGTTATCTTCTAGCTGTGGGTAAAAAGCTGGAGGCTTCTACTGTGACTGTTGAGCATAAAACTCTCAATTGTTTGCACAGTGTTTTCTTGGTTTTCAGCTGTTTTCTCTGTTTCTACAACCTGAAGCAGGTCTAGACCTGAAGCAGCTTCTCAGATAAAGATCTATGCTGTAGTGTGCCAAGACTATCTGTGCTTCACTGCTCCACATTCAAAGGGCCTTCAAAGTCAGCATAGTTAATCCAGAAAACAGTGTGGAAAGAAAAAAGTTAAAATTAACTTCTGAAATACAAAATTCTGATTTTTTTTGAGAAGGAAAAAAATAAAATCAGTGGAATAAACCAGAAAGAATTCTCCAGCTTAAATACAGTAGTAAACAGATATAGTAAGTAAGCTGCTCAAGCAGTAATTTCTAACAATCATTGGATCCTGCAAAAAATGTTTTTGAATCTTTCCATAGAATTGTTCTTGCACAAATGCTTTTTAATTGCATTGTAACATGTAAAAGGAATATTTTACTGAAGACAAAACAGGGGAGTCTGAAACCACTAGCAAGGTTGGGTTTAATGGTTATTAAATTAAGCTCATTCAAGGGGGAGAAAAATGGAGGACTTTCAAAGTAATAGTTTATACTATTTTGATATCACCTAGCTACTAATTTTTATTAAATTAAAGCATATCAGAAAGATATCCAATATTATTTTAAAGATTTTAAGTTGTGGAAAAATTCCCATACCTTTAGAATATTATTCAAGCATTAATTACTTTCACTATGAAAGGTTTACATTCCAGTAAAAGCACTGCTTATTTCAGTTGGAGGTCATTAGATTTTATAATGATTTCCCTACTAATTAAAAAAGATTCTTACACCTTCAACCGGAACCTCCTTTTACAAAGGTCTCTTCCACCTACTATAAATAGATTGTTTAAATATTATACATATATAGTGAACATTATATATTAGTTTTTTCAATCTTCATTTTGATAAGAAAATAATGCTTCTTAGGCCCACTCCGTTTAATTTTTTACTGGTTTCTTAAAATATGGACATACAGTATTCAAATTATGATTTTATCAGTGCTGTGTAGGATTTCACTGCTTACTATTTACCTTTTTTTTTTTTTTTTAGGAAAATGACATATCTGCTAATTTGCGACGAGAAACTCACTGTAGGCTGATATTAATATGATGAAAAACAATCCAACATTCTAGTCAAATGAAGTGTGATTATATTATTTACTTTCTAGGATGCCTTCATAAATGTATATAGATTTTTTTTCAGACAATGTGAGACACTGAAGTTCATTAATTTATCTTCAAGTTTAATCTGGGATTTGTATACAGCTGGTACCGGCTAGAGAAACAAACTGAGAAAACACCTAATTAATATTTCAGTTTTAATGATATTCCAAAATTTAACTAGAAGAGGGAAGTTAGTCAAAGGCCTCCTGACACTTTATAAGCAGACAGACATTTTGGTTTCTGAACCTGCTCTGCATGTCGGAAGGAGAGACAGTGTCCTAAAAGAACATTTTCTTTTTGTGGTAAACCAGGGCTAGAGCATATTACAGCACAGTTACCCTGACATTGCTTTGCAGAAAGAAAAAAGAGAAAGAAGCCTTTTAATATTGGCAGTACTTTCTTTCTGTTCTAGGTAAAAGGAATAAGAACAAGAATTTATTCTTTTTTTTTTCTTACACAGTTTAAAAAGTCTGTTTCCTCTGATCATGTAATCATGGTATCCACATTTGCCTTTTATCTTTTTATCTAACTGGAATTCTTTAGCAGGATTTTATTCAGCAAGAATTATTTGGGGATTCTAGTCACTTCATGATGTGTTACAAAACAAGTATTTAATTTCTGAAGATTTTATTTTACATCTTCAAAGAGTAGCATCCATTGTCTTGGCTAGATTGCATTAGCCAAGGAAGATTTCAAGCAAGATCATATGCTATTATATCTCTCCACTGTCAGTTGCATGGGGTAAAATTCATTTGCATGCTGTAGATGCCTAAATTTTAGGTGTTAAAATGTGCATCTCTGCAGGTGAACTGCATTATCAAAGTGCCTAATACAATCAAAGGAGATTTAAGACTTTATTTGTTGCAATTGCAATCTGAAATACTTTAATATTCAAGATAGCTGGAAAAAAAATTTTCAGGAATCTTATGGGCAGTGACCTTGGTTGTATTTCAGACCTGTACTTTCCTCGTTTCAAATGGAACAGAGTTAATTCTCTTCTTAGTAGCTGGTACAGTGCTGTGTTTCCTGCATTTAGTATGGGAATAATGATAACACAATGATATTTTGGCTGTTGCTAAGTAGTGCTTACCCTTTCAGTGTCTCATGCTCTGCCAGTGAGGAGATGCACAAAAGGCTGTGAAGAAGCATAGCCAGGACAGCTGACCCAAACTGTTCAAAAGGATATTCCATACTGTATAACATCATGCCCACTATACAAACTGGGGGGAGTTTTCCAGGTGTCATTGATAACTGCTCAGGGACGGGCTGGGCATTAGTCAGCAGGTGGTGAGCAACTGTGTTGTGCATCACTTGTTCCTCTTGGGTTTTGTTACTCTCCTTTTCATGATGATGATGATTCAAATATTAAACTGTTCCTATCTAAGCCCATGAGTTTTACCTTTTCTTTCCAATTCTCCTTCCCTGCCGAGGAGGTGGAGGTGGGGAGGGCCTTGTGGGGTGTAGTGGGTTGACCCTGGCTGGACACTAAAGCTGCTCTCTCACTCCCCTCTGCTACTGGACAGAGGAGAGCAAAAAAACATCCAAGGACTCATGAGCTGAGATAAGAGCTGGGAGAGGTCACCGTGGGCATAACAGACATATCCCCACAACAGTGGGGATATGAATTAAATTTATTTCTTACAGGATCAGAGTAAAAGAGTTAGAAATAAAATAATCTTAGAAAAACCTTCCCCCCCACCCCTTCTTCCTTCCAAACTCTACCTCGTCCCCCCTGGTGGTGCAGGGAGGCAGGGAATGAGGGTTATGGTCAGTTGTTTTTCCTGATATTGCTCAGGGAGAGGAGTCCTTCCCCTGCTTCCTGTGGGGTCCCTCCCACAGGACACAGTCCTCCACAGACATCTCTGACGTGAGTTCATCCCATGGGCAACAGTTCTTCACGAAACTGCTGTCCCCTGGGTCACTCCTCCATGGGGTCCTTCACGAATGAGCTGTACCAGTGTGGGTCCCCCGTGGGGCCACAAGGCCTCACCATGAAAAACCTGCTCCACTGTGGGCTTCCCTCTCCATGGGATGCAGGTCTCAGGCAGGACCCTGCTCCATCTTGGGCGTCCCACGGGGTCACAGCCTCCTTTGGATATCCGCCTGCTCCAGCATGGGCTCCCCCATGGGCTGCAGGTGGGTCTCTGCATCCCAATGGTCCCCCACGGGCTGCAGGGGCACAGCTGCCCCACCATGGTCTGCACCACAGGCTGCGGGGCCTCAGCTCCGGCGCCTGGAGCACCTCCTGCCCCTCCTGCTGCACTGACCTTGGTGTCTGCATCGTTGTCCCCATGTTCTCACTCCGCTCTTCCGTGGCTGGAGTTTTTGCAGTGCAATACCTTTCTGTTCTTAAATATGTTATCGCAGAGAAGTTACTATCATTCCTGATTGGTTTGGCCTTGGCCAGAGTCAGGAAGCTCATCCTTGAGCTTGCTGGCATTGGCTCCACCAGATAGGGGAAGCTTCCAGCAGCTTCTAACAGAAACCACCCCTGTAGCACCCCCTGCAGCACCCCCCTGCTACCAAAACCCAGCCACAGAAAACCACTACATGGGGATATGAGGGAGTGGCTATGTGGTACTTAGCTGCCCGCTGGGGTTAAAATGCGACACACACCCAGCTGCCCTCTAGTTACCTATCCTCAACAGGACAAGCGGAGAAAACAAGATGAAAAAACTCATTGTTTGAGACAAACACAGGGAGACCATTTACAAATTATTGTCATGGGCAAAACAGGCTCAAATTGGAGAAAATTAATTTAACATTTTGCCAATTAAAATAGATTTGAAGTTGAACAAAAAGAAAATAAATAAAATATTTTCCACTACAAGTCACTCATTTTTCCCATGCTCAAATTCAGTTCTTTACTCCCTACTTCCCTATTTCCTTGCTTCAAGTGGGACTGGGAGGGAGTGGAACAGGTGGCTATGGTGAGCATGTAAGTGTTCTTCTCCCACCTCCTTCTTCTCTGCTTCATCCTCCCACCTTTTCCTAACTCCATTTTGTGTCCCCTACATGGCATGCATTCCTTTAGGATGAATTTGCTTCAGCATGGGTCTTCCATGGGCAGTAGTGAAGATATCTGCTGTTGTGTGGTAGTCTCCACAGGCTGCAATGAAACATTTGCCCCTCTCCACACGCTGCAGTTGGACCACTGTATCAAGTTTCTACTTAACAAAGTCAGTGAAACTACAGATCTTTCAGATGACAAAATGTATGCATGTCATTTAGTTGAATAGCTCTCTACACCCAACGACTGATTCATTCACCTAAACACAAGTATTTCATGCCTTCCAGGAATGCTTAGGATATTTCTGGCTGATATGCAGATGTTGATCTTAAAGAGATGTGGGTTTCCCTACTGTGTGAGGTCCTGTGCAAGATTTGCCAGCCTGTTGAAGGTAATGGAGGTATGATGTCTCACATGACACTGAGGCCCCAACTACTGACTGTACTGAACAGACATTCAATTTGTTTGCCTCCATGTAGACATTTACTGCCATCTGCTGTGTTTTAGGACACCCAAACATCTGGGCAGTCTGGCAGACATGGTTCAAAATGACAGGCAGTTTTTGTTATTTTGGAGAGACAGCTGGAACATAGGTGGGATAGCCCAGGAAGACTCTAGGCACTGCTGTTCAGGCAAATGAATCCCATTATGTTCTTAAGAGCAGACAGAATCAGTTATGTAAACTTAATAATTTAATTTTGCCTAAACCTTCTTGCCATCATAAACTGACTGAATCACCTAGAGTTATTTCTGACCCTTACAAGTATCTGAACCATTTGTGTGGGACTTTACAGGACCCATCAGGAAAATTCATCACATCTGGGGAGGCAGGAGGAAGACAGGCAGAACATGCTGAGGCATGTAGACTCTTGTAGACAAGGGACAATTTCCTACTATTAAATTTAACACATCTCTTTCACATTACAACCATATATTGTCCTCATAGATACTGCACTCAAACAGAAAATGGAAGGTAGACCAGCCACACTGCTCTCATTCTGTCTTTCATTGTTTTGCCTCAATCCTGCAAAATTCCCCTGTAGTCCAATATTGTCATGCAGCCGTGAAGGTCAGTACAGTTTTAGATGTTCCTCTGGTATAATGAACAAACACAGCTGAATTAATAGAGGTAAATCAATTAAACTGGATTCAGACAACTGACTCTATTTCTGAACACAGCTATGTATACAATGCCAACACTCAGCATATTTATATTTTATTTTTCATACTTTACTAATGTGCAGCTTTGTCAATATACTGATCATCTCATGTAAGGCAATAAAAAAATAAAAGCTATTTTCATCTGTATCTGTAGTAGTTCTATTTCTGCATGTCCATTTATCTTTAGAGATAACAACCATCAGCACTTCCATAGAAAAATATTCTTGAACTAAAAAGCATAATTGTAATTAGTATGAAAGAACCTGATGAATAAACCCTCAAATAGTACAAACACAGCCCCTCTTTTTATTCTTTTTATATAGAATTAATTTTATGCTCATATTTGTAGTCACTGGCATGTTGTCATATGAATTGCACTGATATTATTATCAATGTAAGCAATGCAAATGTAAGGTGCAGACACAGCATATTTCACAATGATTAACTTCTACCTCTTCCAGAGAAAAGAAATTTTGAAAATCCTAGGGTGTTAAAAATGGGTTAGAATTTTTTTTTCTTTTGCTAGTTAGACATGTCACGTTCCTGTGTGTCTTTATAACATGTTCTCTAATTTAGTTTACAACATTTTGGGCACGTTTATGGTGGATGTTGGTTTTCAAAATAGTAATTGTTATTAATTTTTAAGGATAAGGGCAAAGGCAATTTTATCTCTCTAGTTTTGGTTCTAAGAAAGAAAGAATCCTGAAGAAAAAAAAACCTGTTAAGAAATATCTTTTCTTTAGCTTTTTTATTTTCTCAACTCCTTGGTGACGTAGAAGACAACACTGATTTTGTTGTTGTTGTTGACACAATTTTTTACTTAGAGTTCTTTTAAAAAAGTGGTGTTTTTTTGTTAATGTTTGATGGAAAAAAGCAAAAATTGGAGAAACCACATTAATATAAGGTCAAATATTTTTTCTCTGTGCAAAATAGCTTTATCAGTGCTTCAACTGATTTCAATCAAATCAGTTGCATTAAGTCTTGAATCCGTTCACATTCTTACAGCTTCATGGAAATATGTGATTCAGTAGAAGTCAGTTGATTTAGCTGCCACAGCTACAAGAAGCTGCAGTACAAGACTATCCTTAACAGCCACCATAAGTCTGTGAAGGAAATGACACATTCCCAACCATTGGGTAATTTTTAGTATTATGTTGCAGGTTTCTAATTCTGTTTAGGGAAAACAAATTGGATGAAGAGGAGCATAATTTAAGAATTTGAATCTGTAAAGATGGAAGACATTTATTAGCTCTCTGGGTCTTGCAGCCTTTGGCCAGACAGAGCTGTAGTATGTATATATGGATATTTCATTCTGCCATATATAGGACTCAGATAGTTTTTTTACAATATAATTAAATCCTTTTCTTTTTTCATCTCTGGTTAGTGTTTCCCATATGTTCATATACGTTGGCTTTTAACAATCATTACTTCCAATGACGATTAAACTACTTTTTCTTTACTTTTAAAGTTTACCACATTTGCATGCAAATGTTAGACAATATTTTCTCCTTTGCCAACTGACATGCAGTATACATGGAAAAAAAAAAAATCCCACATTTTTGTTTAAAAATATACTTCAACCCTAGCAAAATATTTGGAAATATACATATATAGTTACCATAATCTGTGCTGCCCTACATAAGGAATGAAATTCAACTAATCAATATAGGTGCATAATTTAATGTGAGCAGATCACTCTCTAAATTCCACTATTGATCACAGTGAGATGGTTTCCTTAGGCGGGGTAGAGTATTCTGCGGGCATCTTATGCCATGTAATATCCCTGGCATCTCAACTGAATTTAACTGCTGTCTCAGAAAGTCCTAGGTAGTCCTGTGTTCTATCTGCCAAGTGCATGTGGCTGTCTCAGGTCTCTTGGATGCACCTTTCATCAGGAAATTGACTTATTGTCCCTAACTGGTTTGTTCATAATGGGAGCTTAGACAGCCAGCCTGCACACAGGGACGTGAATTTAGCTGCCTAGACCTGAGTCCATGGCTTAGATGGTGCATATTGGAATTTCATCCATAACAGAAGCAAGTGTTGCAGTGAAAGTTATTTTGGTTTTTTTTGGCTAAAAGGGCCACATAGTCTATATGAAGTTGAGAATTTCTGCAAGTCAGAATTGTCTGTTTAGGACAGAAAAGCACCATTAATAATAAAGTTGATTTTTTTTAAACAAAACCTCCCTAGTATCTCCTTTCATTGGTTTTGCACTGAATCTGTATCACCTGGACTCCTATGGTTGCTGGGAGGATCAGGGTACTCATGGTGGGTGGGCGTCTCCTTGCCTTTGTGGCCTCAACCAAGGGCTGTTGTGCCCCTCCACTCCTGGGGTGTTTCAGGCTATTGCCCCCAAGTGAGCATCAGCTCCTGCCATGAGGAGCACAGTCATTAGAGAGTGGGCTGTGGAATGGGAAGCAACTAATTCCAACACCCAAATGCTAGGAAAGATCTGCTCTGCCCCTGCTCCTTCTCCTATCCACGTTCTTGTTACTGCCAGACCACATCCATTGCAGAAGACCTTCAGCGGGTCAGGCTGGGTGAGGACAAGGAGGGCATGAAATGCAAGAAACACCAGATATGTGTTTCTAGTTACTTCCTTTTCAGCAAATAGCTGCTATTGTTTACAGAGCTCTTTTGTTCAACAAAGGTCCTCTTGTTCTTACAGAAATGCAAGAAAAAACATGGTCTTGATGTAGATGAAAAGAAGCTCAAATGACAATAGAGCCCAGTGAGTAGAGAACTAGAAAGAGTCAGCCTGAAAACCTTGGTCTATTCCTGTCTGTGCCATTTATCTCTTTTTATAGCAAAAAAAGATTCTGCATATAAGTACTGAAGTTAGAGCATATATAATCATAAGAAACAGCCTACATAAAGACTCCTCCAGAAAGTGTTTTCAAGCAACTGAGCAGAGTTTAGGCTGCTGACACAGGCATGTAAAATTAGATTGCTAAAACATATGGTGTGAATATATTTATCACTTTCAATTTTGCTGCTTTCCCTTAATTTTTAGTGGAACAATTAATGGCCTCTATTCCCTAGAGGGTATGTAGCTAGACCTCTGTATGTTTTATTTGCCTAATATGGGACTGAAATTAAATCTAGGCATCCAAATTCTAGGCTGCGAGCCTGGGAACACCTCAGCAGCTCCTAATCTGATGGGCTTCTCAGCCTAATGAGCACCACATTATTTTTCAGTATGGAACATTTATGGATGCATTTTTGCTACTGTTATGACAATGCCAAACACCTCAGCATAAGATATACCTAAGGAAATTATAAGTAATTCTGTGTAAATCACCAAAGGGCCTGGTATTTTCAGAGGATATCTGATGAAGGCTCAGGCTTTTTGTAATATTACTACTAGAACTTTCTAATGCATTTGGAATAATAGGCAATTTATTCAGATGCATCTTTTTACAGAACTCTTTTTATTTTTCACAACTGAAAACATTTTCAGGAAGTACTCAGTGTCCACATCAAGCTGAAAAAATTCAGACTCAGATATCCTGGGACAGTGTTCTGATTACCAGACTAGTAATTCGGTAAATCGAAATCGGTCTTAATAGTAAAGCTTTTTCCCTATGGTTTTTACACATTTGTAAAAATGAATGTAAAGAAAAGAAGTATGACTAGTACTGTGTAATTAGATTATTTAATATGGAGGAAAAATGTAGACCCTACTCTCACCTTTGTGTATTATTTGTAAATTTCATCCAGTGGTCGTGAGACTAAAGCTACACCTAGGTAATCCTATTGGCAGGAAATCATCACCTACCTAATTTCAGAAAAAATCCATAGAATCATAGAATGGTTTAGGTTGGAAAAGACATTTAAGATTGCTGAGTCCAACTGTAAACCTATCACTGCCAAGTCCCACTGAATGGTGTTCACAAGCAGCACATCTACATGTTTTTTAAATACCTCCAGAGAGCGTGACTCATCCATTTCCCTGGGCACCCTGTTCCAATGCTTGATTACCCTTTCCATGAAGAAAATTCACCCAATATCTTTCACAGCTTGAGATTGTTTCCTCTTATCCTGTTTGTTACTTGAGAAAAGAGTCTGACCCCCACCTTAATACAACCTCCTTTCTGGTAGTTGTAGAGAATGATAACGTCCCCATTGAGCTTCCTTTTCTCCACACTAAACAACCCCACCTACCTCAGCTGCTCCTTGAAGGACAAAATACAAAAAATGAGGATCTTAAAACCAACATGGGTAACGTGTTCTAGTGCCTAGGCAACCTCTTAGTGAAAGAAATATTTCCTAACAATTTGAACTCAATCAGCAGTACAGTCTGGGAACTGACTGGACTGAAAGCAGTTTTCCAGAAAATAGTATCATAGAATATCCCTTCTTTGGCTGTACATCCGAGTGACTTCAACAACACCTCATACGGCTTCCACTCAAGGCCTTTCACCATCTTCATTGCCCTCCTTTGGATGTTCTTTAAGAGCTTAATAACTTATGTTGTGGCACTCAAAACTGCACACAGGACTTGAGGTACAGTGCAGAGCAGAACAGAACAATCCCTTCCCTAAACTGCCTGGTAATACTTTGCCTGATCAACACAAACCAGAGGACACAGTTGGCTCTCCTGGCTGCCAGGGCACTGCTGACTCATATTCAACTTATGATCAACCAGAATCCTCAGGTCTGTTTCCATGGCACTGCTTTTCAGTCTCTTGTTTCCCAGTATGTACGTACATCCAGGTTTGCTCTGTCCCAGGTGCAAAATCCGGCACTTGCCTTTGTTAAACTTCATGTGGTTGGTGACTGCCCATCTCTCTAATTTGTTGAGGTCTCTCTGCAGGGCCTCCCTGCCTTCGAGGGACTCAACAGCCCCTCCCAGTTTTGTGTCATCTGCCAACCTGCTTAGTATCCCTTCCAGTCCTGTGTCCAAGCCATTTATGAAGATGTTGAAGATCACGGGATCTAAGACAGAGCCCTGCGGAACCCCACTAGTGACAGGTCATCAGTCTGATGTCCCCCCATTCAGTATTACCCTCTGTGCTTCACCCATGACCAACTACTCACCCACTGCATGATGTGTTTATCCACCTGTGGGCTGGACATTTTGTCCGGAAAGATCCTGTGAGAGACAGTATCAAAAACTTTACTGAAATCCAAGAAGATTACATCAACTGGCTTCCCTTGATCAACTAGATGAGTTATCTTGTTGTAAAAGGAAATTAAGTATTACAAGCAGCACTTTTCCCTCATGAAGCTGTGCTGACTGCATTGTCTTTCAGGTGTTTTTCAATACCTTCCAGAATAATCTTCTCCATAACTTTACCAGGCACTGAAGTGAGACTGACAGGCCTGTACTTTCCTCTTTTTTGCCCTTCTTGAAAACTAGAACAACGTCCATTGACTGGTACCTCTACAGACTTCCAAGACAACTCAAAAATCATTGATAGAGACCTCAATGATTTCTGATACTCTTTGCATATTCTTGGATGAATACCATCGGGTCCCAAAGACTTATAGGGATCCAGCTAGAGCAGCAGACCCTGTGCAGGTTTAGGATCAACTGAGAACTTTAATGGTATGGAGGATCCTAGAGGACAACAACGTCCTGGCTATATTATCAAGACCATCTCCAACCAGGTAGAGGGATGCTTCCCCTCTCTTTGACACACTAAAATTATCCCTATAGTACTGTGTCTAGTACGGAGTTCCCTAGCATAGCAAAGACAATGTCATACTGCATTGAGTCCAAGGAAAGACTTCGAAGGTGGTTGGGAGGCTGAAGCATGTACCATGAAAGAAAAGGCTGTCTGTCTGCCAAAACCTGAAAATCAAAGGATGGGGGTGTGGACTGTCTCACTTTTGTCTACAGCTACATAAAGAGAAGGTATAACACGTGCACGTGATAAATTCAAATTGCATAGTGAAAAAGAATGAAGGCAAACACTGGAACAGAATGCCCAGAGAGGCTGTGAAGTATCGGTCCTTGGAGATACTCATAAGTCAATTGGACACAGTCCCGTGTGACCTGAAAAAAGTTGGCCATCAGTTGTCCAAACTGGGTGACCTGTCCTTCCAACCAAAATTATGTTGTGATTTTATTGGCCTATTATGTGGCTAAAACAAGTGATATAAATTGATGACAGCTTGTTTACTTTGTCATTTTTCATTTAAATTAAGTTTGGATGTCTACACTTAAATGTTTCCATTTGATCTAATCAACCTAAGTTCTCTTTGCATTTAACAGAATAGAGGTGTTCTAATTTAAGATCATACTTGTCAGTGTGGTTTTCCAAAGCAAATTCTGATGAGTTGAAATTCTTTAGTGTAGAAACTCAATTCGGTTGTCTAATGCCATTTGAAAAACCTTTAGACACTGAAGCACCCTCATAGATGTACAGAAGGCTTAATATCTTTCAGAAAACTAGGTGAAAGCCTTCTAGAACACTCTACTGTAACTTGAATTATACCATTTACTATGAAATTTTGAGATATACATAAAAAAAAAAACCTCTGTGAAGGAATTTATTGAATATGCACCCTTTCAAATAAATTTCTAATTTATTTGAACTTCACTTTTGAGGCCAACATGATTTTTCATTGCAATATTTTCACTGCTGTTCATAAAAAAAAGCAACTTTCAATATACTGTCAATTACAAGTCTTATTTTTTGTGAGCATTTACTGTTATTGACTGACATAGAGACAGCAAAGTTCAACAGAAATATTTCCTATATTTAAAGCTATTCAGTAGTAAAAAAAAAAAAAAGTTTAACTAGTTAGGCATATTTCTCAGCAAAAGAGCTTTTAAAATATCTTTTGAACAGTGTTTGTGTTTATGCCTTTTTAGTGACTAGGAATCAACTACGGACAACTTTTCAGCTTCCAGAAAGAAAATTGCCTTAAAAATTCATTAAATATTTATATTTGTCTGCTTGGCTTGTTAGCATTTCTGAATAAACAAAAGCAGATCCTGAAAATTTTCTTTCCACTAAACAATCTAATACGAGAAATTTCAATATGATATGAATCATGATATCTGAATGATATTAATCAGAATTACAAGAATAAAATAATAAGCCTTGCCTTCATTTTTGAGTTACACAGCAATGAACAATTGGAAAATCATATCAATGTGGTTTTGTGTGCTTGTTTTTTTTTTTTTAATGTAAGTGATGAAAGACAAGTCTATTAATTCTGTAATGGAATTACTTGAACCTCAATGGAAAGAATTTAATGTAACTTTATCACATATGATTCTGAAAACCAAACTTTCTAGATAATAAATAGTTTTGCCACCTGCTTGATTCATTTTTCAAAAGCTTACATTACTCAGTGTTTACTGTACATTTATTTTCAAAGGGATATTTGCTGAAATTTTATAGCTGTGGCAACAAAGCTATTCAAAATACTGCAGATTTTATTTTAATAGTTGAGTTTTTATTTTGCTTTAAGAAAAGAAGTGAATCACCCAGAAAAACACACACATAAGGCTGACCAAAACTGAATTTTAAACTCACAGAAAATGCCATACAAAAACAAATTACTTGGCTGTATCTGCAAAAATGCCTAGCCAGTCATAATGTTATTAATAACATAACTCATTGCAACTAAAGCAGTAAAATGTTGATTAACTGTAACCTTAGAAACCCACCCACATCTCCCTACATTTCCCCAGCTCATCTACTTACAGAAACAAGCAGGTCACAAGTAGACCCTCCCATTATCATCAACACATTTTCCTTTTCATTCCATCACTCCCCCATAACCTGAAGTTTTCTTGTGTTTGTGTAACAGCAATTCTTCAAAAATTATTCATAGGCAAAGATATGCCTATGCTGTAAAAACTGCAGCAAATAAATGCCCAGTTTGCATGTGTAGACCAATACAATTACATAACATGCCTAAGTCCACCTATGATCCTATTATTAATTATTCCTATCTCTTTCATCCTCATCTATACAATTATTTTGCTTTCTAATTTTATTAAATTGTTTTAACTGACTTGTTACAAGCTATGAAAGTGATAGTAACAATTATGACTTAATTAGCCCCCTTTTGAATATATATTTCTGGGTTTTTTTTCTCTAAGTTTGCACACTTCAATATTTTTTTTCTATTAAAAAAAAGAATTTTGATCTTGAAAGACTGTGCATGGATTATTCTTTCATTTTAGTGCTGTTACTAATAGATAGCAAAGGCAATACCTTATTTTACTAGATATATTTAGCAACTCTCATTTATCAATTTCTATGAAGACAGAACTTAGGGAAAACAGCCCAAGGAAAAGATGATCTTCATAACATGACTTTTAGAGAACAAAATGATTTGACCATGTAAGTTATACGATGCTGTTATTAAAATTGATTATTTTCTATAGCTACTTAGCTGAGGCAGACCTCTGACAAGTATTGTTAGGGCTTTCCCTTACTGTTTAGCTCACTTTTAGACGCTGCATGGAAAGATTTAAGCTAGTCCTCTCAGTCTTCTTCCCACAGCTCTTCTTTTGGACCATTGTTATACATACTTGATTTTCTTTTTTTTTTTTTTTTCCATTGCTCAAAACTCTTTTAAAAAAGAAATACTGAAAAAGATTCCAAGAGGGATATATTATTCAAATATCAATTCCAGAAGATTTTTAAATTTCTTGTCTCAGTTACTCTTCTATGGTCTTCAGGCTACAATTCCAAAACCAAGGACTCATAGTGAAAAGGAAAATTCATCCTTTCACATACACTCAAGGGTTTAATTATTGATTAAATATTGAGTAGATATGAAATCTAACTACTCGTCAAAAGGTTTCTAGTTTTCATCAACACAAGCTTTGTTTTACTGAATTATAATGGCACATGTAATGCATGTAGTAAATATCAGTCCACCATATGCATACTGTTGTTTAATTTTATTATATCAATTTTGTTTAGAAAATTATTTCACCTGTCATAACTAAAGACTATTACATATTGTCAAGTACTGAATAACTACCAGAAGCCTCTAACAGACGCAAGGAAAGTAAACATTGATTATTTTCTGCATATAAAAAATGTTTATTTGTGTTAGGCAGGAAGAAGGAAAATTGAAGGGCTATCATCCAGTTCATTAAGTTCACACCAAAGATTTAATTTTGTAGCATTTACCTAGAAAATAATAAATGTAGTAGATATTGATTAACAATTGTTTTTCTTCTGACGTGGCAATTTAATCTACCAGTTATACTTATAAAACTAAACATCTACTTAGGGGCAAAGGGAGAAGAAATGATTTTATTACTCTAACTGTGCCAGTAAATAAGCAAATATAGCTTGTGAAGGGTGATTATGAGTGCAGAAATGCCCCTGATATTTGAATTCCATTCTTAGTAAACTGATGGGCCTGAATTCCCGTATTGGAAAATAATGGAACAGGACTTGTTCAATGGAGGGACTTATAAAATTACTGCATCTTGATGAACCATAATTAATAATTAAAAGTATGTTTACAACTAAAAGAAAAAACCCTACCTCTTACACTATAGGCTAAATCTAGGTATGAATCTGTGTTTTAGTTATTTTATAGTCTTTCAAATGATGAAAAGCAAAAGAAAAATCATTATTGTCCAAATTATAGCGGTTAAATTCATCATGTAAAGAAAGTAAATAAGTAAACACAAGGTGCTGCACCTGGTTTGGAGAAATCTCAGACATGAGTAAAGACTGGGAGAAGAAACTGAGAGCAGCCCTGCAAGAAGAAGTTGGGAGTTCCAATAGATGAAAAGCCTGACATGAGCCAGTAGTGCAACCGCATCCTGGGCAGCATCAAGAGGAGTGACCAGAAGGTCAAGAGAGGTGATTCTGCCCCTCTATTCACGAGACTTCACCTGGAGTACTGAATCCAGATCTGGAGTTGTCAGCACAAGAAAGATGTGAACCTGTTAGAATGGGTCAAAAGGAGGGCCATGAAGATGATCAGGGGGCTGGAGCACCTCTCATAAAAAGTACCAAAAGGGGACCTCCAAGAAAGCTGGAGGACTTTTTACAGAGCGAGATAGTGATAGGACAAGGCTAAACTAAAAGAAGAGAGATTCAGACTAGATGTTAGGAAGAAATTCTTTAATCAGAATATTGTAAGGCACTGGAACAGGTTGACCAGAGAAGTGGGATACCCCATCCAAGAACTGCTCAAGGCAAGGTTGGATGGGTCCCTTAGCAACCTGATGTAATGGATGACATCCCAGCCCATGGCAGGGGAGTTGCAACTAGATGATCTATAAGGTTGCTTCCAACCCAAGCCTCAATTCTGTGATTAAGTGTCATACAAAATAATATCTTCCAATACTATGACAAAAGAGGTAAAAATATGAATCAAATAGATGTAATCTCCCAGTATTAGAGATTAACTACCACTGTACCTCTTTTCAAGAACACTAAGCTTTAATTGGTGAGGGCAACAGTGCCTCTGAACTTTTAACAGCAGGCACTTGAACATATTAATAAAGTAATTGACAACTGAATTCAAAAGCTTTGCTTCATGTTGTAAAAAGGCTTTCATCTTTAATAATTTTTCAGCCAAACAGCTTTCTATTTTCTACACAATACTGAAGAAAAGACATAATATACAAAACTACTGGTTATCCTAAAAAAACTCAAACAAAATAAAAAAAAATATCTTTTTTTAACTGTTTTCTTTCTTATCCAGAACCTGCAGATGATAAAAAAACCCCAACAACCTAACTCCACGCAACACACACATATTTTCAGTAGTTTTTTATTTATTTCTGATTCTTCTGTTTACATGAAATGACTAAAAATAATTTTATATTTCTGCTGAATAGTCAGTGTGAGACTGTTGCAATTTTCAATGCACTTGAACATTTAGTTATAAATAAATAAATAAATAATTCAATGTTTAATTGATTTAATTTTTAATTCTGAATACTTTATGAAGGTCAGGTCATTTGGATCATTTCTGATCAAGTCTTCCTTGCACTGAATTTTGCCTTTATAATAACAAAATAGTCTATATATCTCTACTTTTCATGAATCCAAAGGTTTACCTTGGAAGTATGTACTCTTTTGTTTACACCTTTTGTCCACCTCAGGACATATGGGTATAATTAGAAGATACTTCACATAGACACTCAAGTATAAGACATCTTTAGGCTGGTATGTTTCCGGGGATTTACCTTTCTTCCTTGTTTTTGTTTGTTTGTTTGTTTGTTTGTTGTGTGTGTTTGTTTTTGTTTTGTTTTTTTTTGTTGTTGTTTTGGTTTGGTTTTTTTGTTTTCTTTGTTTTTCTCCATTTTATTGTCTGCCTTTGTGAATTTTACAGACGTGATAGTTTTATTGATTTTCTGCATCTAGAGTTACATTCATTATCTTTGGAAGCACTGAACTCTAATGCAAAGTTCTTCTGTCAAAGCTAACAGTGGTAGAGCTGTCCCTATGTCACACATTAGGTATCTTTAATATAGCCACGGTAGTTTATCTAGCTTTTAATTTAAAACAGCAGAAACACGGAAGGGCTGAGGTTAGGAGTGATCATGAGATCATGTAGCTGCTGAAAGCACAGTCAGCTGATTGTGCCAGGCTGTCCTGGGTTACCCATAGACTCCGGTATCCATTTTTTCTTTTCCCTTTTCCCCAAATATGCCTACTAATTTAGACTGTGGGAAGGGACTTAAGGGTGGTACTCTATTATCTTAGGAGAAGAATGTATTCCCAAGTGTGAAAAGACTGGAATGCTAAAGACTCAGACAATCCAGGTGTTGAACACCTTAGGCTACAAGCTGGATGTTGTTTCTTAGTCCTTACACAAATGACTCATCTGTGATAACTGCCCTCAGGGAGTTATCATCTCTGCTGATGGGCCATAAGGGATCCATCTGTGCTGACATAACACTCAGCTGTAACATCTTAGAAGGTGTCAAAGGCTCTTGAAATGTCCTGTGATCCAGTGTTAATCACCCAGTGGTGAACTCCCTGTCCCAGCAGGGGTATCAGAGGCTTTCCCACCTACATGCAGCAGACTGGGGGTTTCCTTCCCTCACTCCATGGGACTTCTACCACCCAGGCCTCTACCACCACCTTGCCAGATCAGTACCACAGCCACCATCAGAGTTGCAGCAACTGGGTCTCATCACTGGATCCAGTGGGTGTCTTTTGGGTCCTTCCAGTTGTCTGAGGGGTCTGCAGCTAGCCTGCCTGCGCTAGCACTGCAGCCTCACTCCAGCGCTGGCCATCCAGTGCCATTCCTGCCTGGTTTTAACCTGGGGGGAGGCCAGCTGCCATCTTGTTTTGGTCTGGTGGGTTGGAGCTTCGGAATTTTCTCCTTACTGGTTAGCTTAACCCAGTTTTACCAGTATGGTTGTTTAGCATTCTCCTTGATAGAGAGCTATTATTTTCACTTAAATCCAGGCATATTTGGTCTCTCTCTGTATTGGAGAGGACCAGGGGTATTGAATCGGAGGAAGGACACTTCCATCAGAGGTTTCTCCCTCTCCAAGTTTTCTCAAACTGAGACATGGGCCCTGTCCAGTCAGGTTTTGTATTTCTCTTGGGCTGGAAATGGTAATATGGACAGCTTGCTTCAACAGTTGACCACCCTTGTATGAATGAATAAATAAATTAATGTCATATTTCAGTGAATGCCCATCAGTTTTTGCCCATGGCCACCTTCTCAGCGGTGGGCACTGAGAAGAGTTTGGCTCTCTTTTTCACTCATTACAATCAGCTATTTCCTGAAAATAAAATCACATTTTATCCCTATAACATCCATACCATTAAAATGACAGATTTGAAGACTAGAATTTTTTTTTAAGGAACAGTTGACTATTTCTGTTCATATTTTTTATTATTTTCCTATTCTGTCTTCAACTATACTTAAATAATCAAATTAGCTGCAGAACTATGCTTAATAGATTAACTGACCTTCAGGTAGTTTGCAGAGTGACACCGAGGTGTGAAATTTCTCTTAATATGCTCATAAAACACAGGTATCATGTTACCCTGTAGAATAACAGAAATCCTTGGGAAAACTCTCTCTGAAACAGGAAGCATTATGACTGCAGAAGTGGTCTGTGATTGATCTATTTTGCACTGAGCTGAGGGGACTAGACTGCAATGAGGCTTTGAGCAAGTCTTTCACAGTGCAAATGTTTCAGTTCAAATGAGGCTAGTTCTGAGCGCTGTACTGTCTGTCTCAGCTAGAGAGAAAGATTTTGATAGCTTCATAGAGATAAGGGAGCAGGAAAGAAAAATTAAAAAAAAAAAAAGCAAAAACAACCCCAACCAAAAGACACTCTAGATTTAGTTTATCATCTTGATGAAATGTTCAGAAGTGTTCACCTTTGACCAAACTGCGCCCAAATTGAATTCTATGGCAATAGGAATTGCTTCTAAAAATACCACCTTCAAAAAAGAACGTAAACCTAAGAGAGGCTTTGCTGATTACAGCAACTCTATGAAATCATGAATGCTTGGTGCTTTTGTTGAAACTCTGTTTTAATGTAGTGACTGTAATATTTGTCCCACTGAATTTAATTATTTGGTCTTAGTGGAACTAGGTTTCATCCTCTGTCACAGTGGAAAAGTGCTTTCATTTGTATCAACTGCAGAGACTTTTATGGGTAAATAGAAAAATACTTACACTACTATGCTGTTGTTTTCTTGAAAATCTTGTAAGTAGACACCGTAGATAAAAAGAGATACAATGAAATGGTAGTACTGGGAAAATGAACAGGAGGAGGAAAATACAGAAAAAACACACCGGAAAAGGAGAGTAAAAAAAAAATCAGCAGAAGAGTACTGCACTACATTTCCTAGACTCCAGGTTTTTTAGATTTTTTTTTAATTATTTTTGTTCTGTTTTGTTTATTTGTTTGTTGGTTTTTGTTGTTGTTTTTGTGGGTTTTATATACAATTATTGGAATAATTTACATTGGAAAAGACCTTTAAGATAACTGAGTCCAACAACTGACCTAACATTGCCTAGGGATGGTGACAACCACTTCCCTGGGCAGACAGTTCTGATGCTTGATAACATTTTCCATGAGGAAATTTTTCCTAATATCCTATCTAAACCTTCCCTGGTGTAACTTGAAGTCATTTTCCCTCTTACTGTAACTTGTTACTTGGGAGAAGAGACTGATGCCCATCTTGTTACAACTTCCTTTCTGGTATTTATACAGAGTGATAGGCCTGCCCTGAGCCTCCTTTTCTCCAGGCTAAACAATCCCAACTCCCTCAGCTGCTCCACATAGGACTTACCCTCTAGAACCTTCACCAGCTCTGTTACCCTTCTCTGGACAGGCTTCAGCACCTCAATGTCTTTCTTGTGGTGAGGGGCCCAAAACTGAACACAGAATTTGAGATGCAGCCTCTCCAGGACTGAGTACAGGGAAAGAGTCACTTCCCTGGTCCTGCTGGCCACACTATTTTTGACACAGGCCAGGACACCATTTGCCTTCTTGGCCACCAGGGCACACTGCTGGCTCATGTTCAGCCGCTGTTGACCAGCACCCCCAGGTCTATTTCCACTGGGCAGCTTTCCAGCCTCTCTGCCCCAAGTGCTTTTTTGACTTGGGTCATTGTGACCCAAGTGCAGAACTTGGAACTTGGCCTTGTTGAACCTCATACCCTTGACCCATCAATCCAGCCTGTCCAGATCCCTCTGCATAGCCTTCCTACTCTCTAGCAGATCAACAGTCCCACCCAACTTGGTATCATCTGCAAACTGCCTGAAGGTACATTTGATTGCCTCATGCAGGTCATTGAGAAAGAGATTAAACAGGACTGTCCAAAATACTGAGCCCTGGGGAACACTGCTCATATTACATTGTTTATAGAACATAAAGCAGAAAATGTGGTGAGGGAAAGGATATTTCCTATAATATGGTGACTTTTAACTGTGTGGGACTGTAAAGCAAGACTAATGTAATATTTTTGTAAGAGATTACAATCAGTTTTTGTTGCTATGGGAACCTCTGGGGGGTTTGGTTTTTTTGTTTCTTTGTTTTGAAGGTGTCTGTGAAACCAGTGTGCCAAAACTAACACTTTTATCTGAAAAAGAAAAAAGACAGTATTTTGAAAAGTTTTATTGAAATCAAATTATTTTAAATAATAATGAATGTCACTGTAGCTGTGGCAATGAGGAAGCAACAAAATAGAAATAAAAACTGTTAGGAGAAGCTACACTGTTATACTAAGTGGTGTAGTATCCAGTCCAGCTATTGTCCTGTCTTCCAAGCAATGGAGCCACATAAGGCATCACATTATCATGGATAGGGAATATGTTTGCATATAAGTTATATGACAAGCTTGGAAGTGGTTCGGAAGATGCTGTTGTTCTCAGACCTCAAAAGGGAATTGCCATGGTGACACCAGCATGTTTGGGCTATCTGTCCTGGTGTTCTACTGTTGGCCAGAGAAGGGACCCAGAACCACCCCATTTCTGGTCCTCCTGACTGCCAAAGCAGGCCATATGTTTATGTGGTATGTTTCGAAGAATAAGCTTTCCTCATTTAGGCTGTGATGACCAAGTGCGGAGCTGTACCCTGCAACACTATCAATCATGAAATTATTTTTTTTTATTATTTTTTTATTATTTTTTTCCAATTTACTCACTCTCTTTTTGCTTGGCCTCCTACCTTTCTTTCCCTCCAGGCTCAAGGCTGTGAGATGTTGACATCCAGGTAGAGCAACTTTATTGTTTTGCTGGCTTTTACCACTAGAGTGAGCCCTTTTCTTGTCTGTAGGTTGAGATCTTTGAACTCCTGCTGGATCTTGTCTCATTTTTGTACAGCTTCGATTTTTACCTCTGATCTCATTGTGCCCATGATATGTTGTCATATAGTGTCCCACAGTCTTTAACCATGATACAAATTCCATGACTTGTATTGACTGTAAATGATATATCTGATACAACTTGTCTGTGATATCAGATGTCCACCAATGGTGTCAGGTGCCAGAATTGCTGTGGAACAAGCATTTAGCTGTTTTATATTTTTAACTAGAAGCTATCCTCTGAAAGCCGGATTTATAAACCGACTAACAGCGGAATCACAGTAAGCATTTTGCATGTTCCTGCAGTTTGTTCTTTATAGGCATTACTTCTACGTTGTTACATAATCACAGACTTCTGACATCTTTTATGGGAAATAATGTGATTGCCGGAGGGTCTTGATTAGGACACAGAGCCATTGGATATCTCAAAGCAAATCAGAATTCCAGTGCTGACTGAAACAGGAAAAAAGGAAAGAAGGATTTCAGATGGGTATTTAATTGCAAGCACATACATGCATTCACAAACACGTATCAGTGGTATGTCTGTGTATACATTACATACAGAGATTAACACACTGCATATCTATATCTGAAGCAACCCCCCCCAAAAAAAAGAAAAAAACAACAAAGAAAAAACACCAAAACCCATGGTACCATGAAGAAGCTACTGTCAGGTTTTTTATTAAAAGATGATTTAATGGCATATGGGAAAAGAGACCAGTGCCTAAGTGAATGAAATGGAGAAGCTGGGCAACCTTTACAAAAACTCAATGTTATTGCCATTCTGTGATCCCAGAAATCTTGTTTTGGCATTTCAAGTTCTGCACTGCATATGCTCAATGGTACTACCATCTCACATGGGCTGAGGTACTTAGGATCACCTTCATTCTGGAATTTGTTTGGGATGGACTAGGTGCTCTTTCTCATAATTCACAGCTAGAGAAGGGTGGGTGAGCCAGATGATGTCCAGGGGTTCCTTCCAAACTCAGCAATTTTTTGATTCTGAACACTAACAGATCAGTGATATTAGATAACAATATGGTATGTCCTTCTATCACAGTTTTTCCATCATTTGATCATTTTGTCAGCTCTGGGACTAAGTCCGGTTCTTTAGTTTAGAGAGAGAACAGTTGATAGGGGTGATAAATCAGGTCTACAAAATGATTATGGTATTAGATAGACTGAATAAAATTTGTTATTCATCAAATACCGTAACATTAAAACTAGAATCATCTCAATGAAACCAGTTTAAACAAAATAAAAGAAAGTATCTCTTTACACAGCAGGTCATGAGTCATAGAATCAGCCGGGTTGGAAAAGACCTCTGAGATCATCAAGTCCAACCCTTGATCCAACACTGCTGTGGTTACTAGACCATGGCACTCAGTGCCACATCCAGTCTCATCTTAAAAACCTCCAGGATGGAGAATCCACCACTTCCCTGAGCAGCCCATTTCAATGTCCGATTACTCTCTCTGTAAAAAAACTTTTGCAACTTGCTGTTATAGGAAGTAATGGAGGCAGCCAGTGTCAGCAAGTTCAAATTCATGGCTGAATGAACAAAAAAGAGCAATTCTATACTGAAAGACCTGGGCAAAGAGCGAGGAACATGTTACAATCCCTAATACAATTGTCACGAAGTCAGAGAAGGAATGATGGGAGTGGATTACAGACAGGGACAAGCCTCTTGTGTTCTCCCTAAATATGTCTCTGGTCACCTCTGTGGGGACTTAGGTTACATTCTTATCACTGATCTCCTTCTGAGAGTCTTATTTCCATTCCCAAAACTTTTAGGAGAGAATCAAACATAAGATGTGATATTAAAATCAAAGAGAGGAGGAAAAATGAGAATAACTATGCAACAGAAATTGATATACAAAGTATGATTTTTTCCCCCAAGCTTTAGAAATTATTATTTAGGCTACTAAATCCATGAAGAGATTTTTTTTCTTTTTTTCTTTTTTTTTTTTCCTAGAAGTGACACATGTCATCCTTGATTTGTGCTAGCCTGAGAAGGCCTGATATACACCATCACAGCAGGACTGGAAATAGGAACTTTTTCATAGAAGAAATAAACAATTCTGGTATGCTAGCTCAAGAGATAACAGAGCAAATACACTGCAATACCACACAAATTAAAATTATTTAGTTTACTTACAAAGTTCTTTAAAACATGATATATTCTGTGTTTGTTTGGTTAGTTATTTTTTCTTTCATGTATATTTTCTATACCACTAAGGCAATTTGTATTATTTTGTTTCTACAAAAAAAATATATATTTTAAAAGCTTTTCTAAAAGGTAATTTTAAAATGACACATAAAGATTTTTGTAGCACTAATTTAGGATGATAGGCAACATTCACTAATGATTTCCTTCCTTGTGGCCATCCCAGGCTTATGCCTCAAAACCATTGCATCTATACTGTCATGCATTCTTTGGAAATATAATATGCAAATGAAAATTCTAGTTTGCTAAAGACAGATCAAGCCTGGAAAGTTTTGATTACTACCCTTAAGGAAGAAATGAGGAAAAAAAAGGAAGTATACATAGCAAAAGAAATTCAGTCAAGTGCAAAGCACATATCAGGGGATAAAATGAAAGAAATAGAGATAATACTATTTTAAGGCAGAAAAGTCTTCTGAAGAGAAAATGAGAGCAACTAAGACAATATTAAATACATTATTTGAGTCTCTATATGAAAATGAGTACAATACTGAACCCCTATAAAGCAGTTTCTTAATATAATAACTGGGTTGGTAATAGTGGAAGAGTAATTTAAAATAGAAGACAGAGGTTTGAACACCTATACAAAAAATTGAAAATAATTTTCACATTCAGTGAGCTGTAATGTCAGGTTTTTCATGCATTTCTGGCAACCTGGCATTATTGTTGCCTCAGTTTCCATATACTGTGATACATTTAAATCAAGAATTTACATCAAATATTTGTATGTATCATCTTAGGTTAAGATAAAAACTAAATGGGTGGAACTTCTGTGATTTAGGCTTACACTCTAGTTAACTATTGGATCAGTTAATTTCCCTGTATAACTCACTCAAAGAGGAAATACTGAAAAAAAGAGTACAAAATTAAGATGAAAAAATGTATTCTGAAAGTCTTTTGGGGTTAATGTGTAAAGCAATATTTTCACTTCCGCCGTTACACTAGGATCAGATCCAATGAAATATTATGCATATAGGATTGTGTGAGTTAGAACCATTTAGAACTGCTAGAATGCTTTAGAACCATTACTTAATTTGATTTTGCCTGGTATTCCCACTGCTCTCTTCAATTTACACTTTTTCAATCTTTTTTTTTTCCCACAGCAAACTGTCTAGCATTATGAGTTTGGGTGCAGTTTACTGAATGCTTTATTCACCTTGACTTCTCCAGTGGGTGAGAATTTTAATAAATTTGATTTAGCTAGCTACCACAACTACATTTGCATTTGCTTTGTGCTGTCAAAGTGGTTTAACACAGCTGAAACATCCCGGTGAGTCTAGCAATGTGTTTTTATTCACAACATTGTAAGTCTCAACCAGGCTAATGTTTTTGTGAAAAGTACCCTGAAAATATAGAGGATATGATAATCCCAGCTCAGAGAATTTCAGAATGCAGAAGTCGAGACATATTATCAATATAAAACAAGTGAGCAGGAAGAGAAGGGGGAAAAAAAAAGATTTTTTTCCCAATTATTTTTAATCTTAATAAAATTAAAGCAGGTAAGTATGATGCATATTATACATGCTATATAACCATAAAAAAGGCACAATTAATTAAGTATAGACCCTATTTCTTTGTTTTATTTTCCTACATCTCTAATATTTTTTCTCAGCCATCAGCACCTAAGTGCATGCCACGTACTGTAATAATATAAATCCTTCAACATTTCTGTCTTATCTTGAAAAATGCAAGTTTCAATTTACCCAGTAATTAATCTTTGAAGTTATTGATAGCTCCTTGGATAGTATATTTACCAAGTCATTGGAAAGCACTTTTTAATGGGGTTGGTACTCGCTTTACAGTTTAATATCAGACATGGAAATAAAGAAACAGAGTCCACAATGTAAAGCTATATTGTCAAAAATATCTTACTTTTCCATTTGAATATTGAAATTTCATTCGACATGGTATCTAGTTCAAAATGTCACCATATGAATAGCTGGATAACTACTAAGAGTCAAGCAAAGTCAGAATCTGCCTCTGTATTATTACTTGATCTGAACAGACATTTTACCAATTTGCAATAAAATTTAAAATAAATAATAAAAAAGAATGGGTTTTTTAAATAAAATATTTCTTTCATGTTTATTTAAAAGTTCTCCATTCAAAAGACTACTTCTGCAGATCTTTACATATCAAGAAAAGTGGAAAAATTCCCAAGAAAAGTAAAAAAAACTCTTAAAAAAAGTGCTATCTACTACGTTGCCGTGAAAGGTACACAGTATTTCCTAACCTCTCTTTGTGTCGCTGCTACACACCACAGGCCTTCCTCCTGGACACTTTTCCAATATTCTCCATGCCGTAACAGTGCATGACACACAGTACATATTTGGCTCCTTTGTTGATGCTTTTCCCTTAGCACTCTCTCAGACTTCACCAGCTTCCTAAAAACTGTTCAGAGATGCTGCAGGTCTTGTTGTCCCCCCATGTGTGGTCTGCTCCCTGACTGGGTGACATGGAAGAGGGATACTGCCGAGCCTGAGCTGAGGCTCTTCTGGCGGGACTTCACTAAGTGTGGTATTTCAGGCACGCACCTTGCAATGTTGCAATCTCTCTGCCATCCAGCCCAGGGGAAACTGGACAGCAGACCATGGACCAGTCCTGGTATTTCTGTTTGGCATTTTGGATCAAAAAATCTGACATACATAGTTGTGGTCGACACAAAATACATATGACATCTCAGCACAACTGTACTGGCAGAGGACTCTGTAATGGAAACTGCTACGTAGACTGTAAGGAGAGCAAGATCAGATGAGCTGTTCCCCTGCAGATTGCCTATGGATTACCAGCTCTGAATTCTCCCATGGCTGTATACCACACCTTACAGTTGTATGCATAGCAAAAAATGAAGCATATGGTAGAAACCACCTTTGAAATTCACACTGAAGTTCCAGAAAATTGCTGCATTGAAAGATTATTTATTTTACATATCTCTATCCATATATAGTGTGTATATATATGTATATATACCTTGATGAGGTTTTATTTTGTTTCTTTGGGGGAACAGATGTGTGTACATCTCTTCCTTTTACAATTCAGTGTATTTAAGGTTAAAAATTCTGAAAAACTCAGATTGGGAATGAAATATTTCTTTATGTAAAGAGTTCTTTTTCATAACTCTCTTTTGAAAAATGGTATCAGTAGAAAGTTGTGAGTAGCACTGACTTACAGCAGGAAGTACGCTAATTCTGCAACACCTCTCCCACCCCCACCTATAACATGCAAAGTAGGAATCAGATAGGTTGGCAGAATGACTGAGAGTCACCAGGTTTATCTTTCTCATCCTTTCCCTATCAGGCCCACATAAAACAGAGTGAAAAACTAGAATTATTCTTACATCTGAAACGTACAGTTGCACAACAGTGAAGTAAAGCTAGTGACCTAAAACTGAACAGTTACTGCAGCAAAATGCTTACATTTGTCCTTTCAGTTAAAGAAAGGAAAAATAGAGTACAAGAGACTGAAAGGATTGTACTTCTATTTTTCCAAGCACAGCCACTCAAACAACTCTGGTCTGAGCAATGAATATTTCAGAGAGAATACCTAGTAACATCAGAGACTGATGGAACTGTCTGAGTATGAGGGATAAAAAACCCCCAGTAACTGCGAATACTATAGTAGAGTTGCTCTGCTCAGCAGGTAACTACTGAACTTTAGAGTACCATTCTCACAACTCCCAAGTGACTCCTGACCAAGGGAAAGAAATCTGAGGGAAAATGTGAGACAGTGTCTTTCTGAATCTGGAACAAAATTAAGCATGTGACTTGAAATAGATAACTTACTTTCTCTTTTCCTAAAAGAGAATAGTGCATTTACATATCGAACATATGCTAGAATTAAAAACAAAAGAATGTTGGTTTTAATTAAACACAAAATTAAATTAAAATTTAAAAAATAAAAACAAAAGAATACAATTAAAAATTATGTTTAATTTTCTGAAGCTTTTCTTCCTTCTGTTTTGCTACATTCCCCTGGCTTGCTCCTTAGACCCTTTTTTGATATTTACTTTTACAACATAAAATCTTCTGTGTGAGTGAGACATTTGTCCTAAAGGAACCTCTTGATTTTTTTCAGTCTTTTCTTGTATTCTTCACCATGCTTTTCAGCCCTCTGATTAGAGAGACGTGTCAAATTCTTCAGGAAGACTTGGGTTCCTCAATTAGGGCTAAAAGATAATTTTGGTAATTAAATTAGGTTAATTTAAGTTTGAGTTTAAACATCCCCTACCATCTCCTTATATATCTAATACTTTGCCAGTGCATTCCATACTTCCTTAAATTATCTTGCCATCACTGCCTAAATTCATGTTTTTGTGGGATCAAAAAGCTCACCACTGTTAAGAAGTCTGTTAAGCAGACTTCTATTTCTTAGACTGTACAGACTACACCTTCTTGCAGCTCAGGAGGAATGTGATCTAAAGCATGTCTAGTGCACTTTTTAAAGACTAAGTCTACTGGGAAAAACAAAACAAAACAAAACAAAACAAAAAGAACCCAACCAACCAAAAAAAAAAAAAAAAGAACAAACTCAAAACCACAACAGAAAATTCAATAAATCCCATCCCTCATCATGTGGTCAAAAAAGTGCATTCCACTCCAAACTTGTATATTCTATAGATTTATTTTTTTTTAAAGCCAGAGCACTTATCAAACCTTTCATGTTCAATATAATATTCAGCCTAATGGAAACTGAGCCCTCCGGAAGATGCCTTCAGGACAAGGGAACATTAAAAAAGAGAGCCTTGCTTCATAGATACATACATGGATAACCATTCAGAAAAGGAATATGTCTGAATTTAGAGCATTCGTATCAGAGTTGAGGAAACCTGAATTTTAATTTTTTTTTAGGCACTGCATATGAATTTTTATCAATATCAGTTTATATAAGCTGTGACACTTGTATTTATGCTAATTG
>JAWWES010000001.1:71791512-71805884 GCA_035583135.1 Lophotriccus pileatus
GAAGATTATAATTTAGTTTATCTAAGGAAATATTTGTGAGGGACTAAATGCAAGGGTGGTAGGGCAAGAATCAACATTCCAAATCCTTTATTAACTATTAGATGTAAAAATAGTTACTTGTGTTTTGAATACAGTAGCTTTACATAGAAATAATCACATTCCTGATGGAAAAAAATATAGAAATATGTCAATGAGTAATTAAGACAAAATGGAATATGTCATCATACATTTTCAAAATAACTTGCTCTGGTGTCTGAATCAAAAATACTCGTTTTCTTTCCACTATCTAGTTTTATGACCATCAGTGAATAATCTCAGGGCCTTAAGCCGACGGATAACATGGAACTTCTTTCATATATATGATGGTTTGATTACCTAACCAATTATAATTTCCATTTTTTTCTTCTGAAACCATCTCAAGTTATTTTCCTACTGAGTCACTTCGACTGATTTCAAGTTGTATTTCAAGTAATATAATTTATGTTGTATTACCTCATGAGATTTTTATTTACCACACCTTCTCTTCAGGTAAGATCTCTACAAGGTGCGAAATGCCTTTCCTGTGGTACACCAAAAAATTTGTCCTCATAGAGTAAGCTAAAAAATTGCCTCCTGAAGATATGGTTCTTACAAAGAAATTCAACCTATTAAGAATCAAATCCAAACAAATCCAAAATAAACAAACAAAACGCTTCTCATTTTTAAAATAACTGAAATAATTCAATAGTTTTAACAACTGGCATTAATTTAGTTTGATGTAAAATTAGCATTGAATGGTCCTGTTGGGTAATTTTAGAAAGAGTGATGATAAAATTTTGTAATCAGGAAATAAGAACGGCTAAACTTAATTGTTTCAATTGAAAAATTTCTTGTAAAGAAAAATAAAGCCTACTTTATTAAAGCCTACTTTATTTAAAGCCATTAAAAGTATTTTTCTCCCTTAAAAATTTGCAACAAGTTACAGATTATTCTATGTTGTATTCTATGCTATTGAAAGAGAGTATATAAATTGTTATTAAACCCAAACAATGATATCTATCTCTTATCCATAAATAAAGGGGTTTAGATTGTGATTTCTGTTTATGACACAGAAAGAAAAAGGTAAGAGCAGAAGGAAAAAGAGGTGAATGCTTGATGATGTTATATTGTGGAAAGACTAAAATATAATTTGGTATTGTTACTCTGCTTGCCAGTAAATGCAGTGGGTATTTGCATCCTGCAGTGAACATACTTCTTTGGATAGATGTACAGCTAATCAAAATTAAGCAGGATATGTAGTCCCTCTTAAAAAGAAAGAAGTCACCAAGGTGTTGGTCAGAATCTAGGGAAATAGGACACAGTCAACTGCAGAGGGAAATTCAGCTTTTCCAAGTCTTAATAAGTTGTTTGTTTGTTTATTTGTTTTATTCTCCCTTTTTTTTTTTTTCTTTTAACAGCATTTTCTTTGAAGCAGGTAATGCCTCCTTTGACTTTAACACTTCCTTTCCTTCCAGTGGTTCTAGTCCTTTCTTCTGTTTTATTTTAAAGTAATAAATCTCACAATACCAGTTACTGGTGTCACTTTTTGTGGTGTTTAGAGTTGTCATATGTTGATAACGGTAACTGTTACTTACACTAACTACAGCTTTTGTGTTCACCTTAGCTGGCTACCAGGTGCCCACCAAAGCCACTATATCACTGCCCTTTTTGGCTAGTCAGGAGAGAGAAAATGGCTCTTGGCTCGAGATAAGGACAGGGAGAGATCACTCACCAATTGCCATCACAAGGAAAACAGACTCAACTCAGGGAAATTACATTAATCTATTACCAATCAAATCAGAGTAGGATAATGAGAAATAAAATGAATCTGAAAATGACTTCTGCCTACCCTTCCCTTCTTCCCAGACTCAACTTCACTTCCAGCTTCTCTACTTCCTTCTCCCAACCAGTGCAGAGGGACAGGGCGTGGAGGTTATGGTCAGTTTATCACATGTTGTTTTGCTGCTCCTTCCTCCTCACATTCCTCTCCTATTTCAGTATGGGATTGCTCCCATCTCCTGGGGGGTTCCTGCCAGGAACCTGCTCCAGCATGGACTTTCCAGAGACACAGTCTTCTTCAGGACACATCCACCTGCTAATGTGTGGGGCCTCTCATGGGCTGCAGATGGATATCCAGTGTGGACCTCTATGGGCTGCAGGGGGACAGCCTGCCTCACTCTGCTATGGCACTTGAAGCACCTCATCTCCCTCCTCCATCTTCACTGATGTTAAGCATCAGATTTTTTCCCATTCTTAAGTATACTAGTAATTAGTCTGTCTTGGACCCAGCTGGCATTGGCTCTATTGGACAGAGGGGAAGCTTCTGGCATCTTTTCATAGAAGTCACCCCTGTAGTCTCTGCTGCTACTGAAATGTTGCCATGTAAACCCAAAATGATGGCCTACTGCATGAAAGACACCACTCAGAGAAGAAATTAGATTGCTATCATCTGCACAAATCTAAACTCTGTATGAATACAGTTGCACATAACTGGAATTGGAAATGAAGATTGCTCAAAAACCTAGGATGGCAAAATTCTAAATAGGATCCATCTCCATAATTAAAGTGGATTTATACCTACATCTAGTTAAAAATAATCCTTTATTTTTCAACATAATTTGTTATAACACTGAGAATTTACTAGTTAAAAAAGTGTATTTTTTAGACTTTGTGAGCTTTCAATAGTAATGGAGTATCAGCAACAGCAAAACAGCTGTTCTGTCCATTAAGTCATTACTGTTGCTATTTTCTTCTTGCTAATGCAGTTAATATTTTCTTAGTCATAATTTGCAAAACAGAGTTCTAGAAGCCTCAGGGTTCTCCTAACATATAGTCTAATCCTTTCATTTAACATGGAGATTGCCCAGCTGAGAGGTAATGCAGTAAACATTTATAAAAATATTCCTGCTCAAATTTCTGTGAAATATGAATGAGTTTGGATCTCAGCCAGCTATGTAGAATTGTAGACCAAATTCCCTAGAGTTTTAAGATTTCAGGAATAACTGCTCTAGTTTTCATTATGCGCTCAGGAAATAATTACTAGATTTGGATCTTTGTTTTGATTCCCTTGCATTTTAAGTTTGTTCTTGAGATAATGGTTGTCCAGTATACAGGAGGTAAAATGATGACAAAGGGAATGGATTACAAAACAGAAAATGTAGGCAGGCAAATTTATGAAGAAGAGTTAGGTAATTTCTCATTGAAATAGTTCAATAAATATGGTAAAATTATGCGTATAAGAAAATGTGGCTTTATTTTCAGAGAGTACAAATTTCTCTGGCTTTCAGTTATGACAGCAGCTTTCTTGAGTGATTCAGCATTCTGAAAGCCAAACCATATTTAGTTACTGAAATGTAGATTTACATACAGGCTTTTGGGCACAGCATACAAAAACACATCTTGCAAGAACTCAGTCATCTCTATTTCTAGTCTTTGCAATTAACATTCTTTTTAATGCTGCATTTCTTACATTTTTATTTCACAGATTGTACATAACTGGGGCTAGGATTGAATTAATTTCAACTATCATTATGAAACTGACTGAAATGTCTAAATGAAATCACAGATACTTCTCAAACTGGGAAAAAGAAAAGCTTCCTTTTTTCACATTAATAACAGAGGCCTTTAATGGAGAAAATGCAAGATGTAGAACAAAATGGTAGATAATGCAACTGGTTTTATTCTTCCCTTTCTCCTTTCTAATCGTACTTAAACCGAATTATATATTTAGTATGTGCTGTTGTCAATAGCTGAGAAATCTGTGGGTGCTATTCTACGCTGGCAAGCTTGTATTATTTATGTATGAGTATCTCTCTTCTGACAATATGTAAGGCATGATTAAGACATAGGATAATTTAATAAATAAAAAACCCATAGAAGTAAAAAATTGAAACAGTCTTTATATAAACAGCAGAATTCAATTTTCAAATGTGACTTGTTATCATATGGAACCGTGACTACTGACTCCTCACAAAGTAGATTCCAAACCTTTACTCTCATCAGTGATTCAAGCAGCACAAGAAGCCCAGGTTGTAAGTTGAAAACCAGAAAAAATATTGTAAGCAAGATAGAAATTCAGTAGAAAACAAAAGATGCTTCTATGCCTTTCTTCAGAAAGCTCTGTGCTATGTCACTGAACTAATTCTTCTTGTCCATCTTACAATCCAAAAGCTGAGAAATATGAACCTTCTTCTTCTGCCCCATTCTTGCCTGAACACAGAGGATCTTTTATCTTCCAGAGCTATACCTTTTACAGTCTTAAACAAGACACTAAATGTCCTTAAAATCTATGACATCCTATGAGAACAGCAGACACAGGTTTTGTCTCTCAGATGAATGTAGATAATAAAACTGGGTTTAAAGTAAGAAAGATTGACAAGCACAAAAGGAGAAAAAAAAAAAGGGGGAAAAAGTGTCCTGAGTGGAACAAATCAATGTATATTTTAAAATATAAAAGTGTCCTTACATCTATGTAGAGATAAAATAAGTAACAGAGGAATAGAAATAAACAAGTTGTTTTCCACAAACAGTATTTGGTAATTACTGGGTAAATTTAATGCTTATTTTTACATAAGAAACCTTCCATGGAGTGAAATTCCACTAGTATATTTTGTATGTATTAAAATTCTTCAGGAATTTTACTTGTGTTGGAAGATGATTATATAAAACTCTTTCCAATGGTTGTCTGCACTACAACAAAAATCACTATTCTTTGCTACATAGTTTTAGTCCCTTTTTTTTTCTCTAAATATGAATATATTATGAGACTTTACAGTATCATATGAGGAAGTAAGAATCCTTTCTGGGAAAAGTCTCTTGAGATCTAGTGTAGCAGCAGATATTTGCAAAATAGAAGCACATTGGTTATCTTTGAATACAGGTTTAGATAACTCAGCTTCCCTGGTCACTCATGGGTTCTAACCCCTTAATTACACAAGTCTCATAAATGTTCATTAATTCCAAAGATGATAATCAGAACAAATTAGTTTCCTCTGAAAAAAACACAAAAGCAAAACCAGACATGGCTGTAACATAGTTAAAACCAATCTCCCAAAAAGCCTTGGGCATCCTTCTTTGCCATACTCTCTTCCAAAATTCCGTGGGCATTGCAAAGTAAAATGTCCCACTACTTTCTCATGTCAAACTCAAGGGCATGCCATGCCATGCCACAAATCAGCATCACTTTACCAAACCACAATTTTTGTGGGTTAAAACACTTTCCACACATTATTTAAAACACTTAAAATAATTATAAAGCACTATTATAGTACAGGAGCATTATGTTATTGCAGAGACTGGACACTAGCCCTAGAAAGAGTAGTTGCCAATGCGCGTATAAATAGTGCTGCATAAGTCGAGGACACATTTGACACAACCTGTTAGTACAAATGTGAGACAGGGAGATGTACAGCCAATTCACAATTATTTTGTGCCTTGATACATAAAGACATGATTGATCATGTCTTCTTAGTCAAGTAGACTTGAAGACTCATGTTTTACCCCATGACACCAGCCTTATTTGCAATGACCACACTTTTACTGTGTAACCTAAAACTTTCCGTGATTAGTTGATAGATTCTTAACCAGGTACCAGTGCACAGTAGAAAGGTTATTGAACAGTTGGCAATGATGAGGTTGGTGCTCATCACTGTGATTTGACAACAAAGGGGAGATTCTCTGCACTAGATATATACTCAGCATTCCAGATAGTTATAATTCCACTATGTTAATTCGTTGCCTCCACCAACAGCACTGAGAGTAGAATTTTGTGCAACAATGCCATGGTTCCACAGCAGAGGGTTAATTACCAGATTACAAAATTATCTTGCCAGTTATGAAGTGCTGAACAGGTATAAAGCTACTCTGTTATTATGCAAAATTATTCCATGGAGTAAGACCTCAGGCAAACACTCACTCACATTATCTTCCATTCAGTTGATGCTCTTGGGCTTCTCTTGGCAAATCTGAGTCTTGCTGGCCCATTTTGTCAGTTCTTCCTGATGCTGCTGCTCCCCTTTATGAGCATACATACACTTTCCCCAACAGAAGACCCATTTAGATTTTCATTTAGAGAGCATGTTTTCAAGGCAGGACACTTGCTTGACTGAGATCTCTCTCTGACAGGACTCCAGCACTGTCTGTATAGCTACTTCAGCCTCATCAAGACAGAGTGTGGATGCTTAGTTCATACAGGAAGCATGTTGTGAGACAGTGACCTTGAGACTGTTGATATATGGGGCAAGGTTGTGATCATCTCTAGGTCATTTGACATACTTAACTGTTCATGCATTTGCTTTCTCTGACCATTCAAATGAGCTCAGTCTAAGCAAATTTTTTTGTAGAAACAGCTAACCTCAAAATATACAGGTTCAATCCCCGTTGTGCCATTTGGCCTGGACTCAACCCCAAGACTGATCCATTGCTCCACTATTTAACAGCATAGAAGCATTCACCATGAAAAACATACTCTGTTTTCCATCAATAAATATATTAATCTTAAATGGATCCTAGAAGAGATGTGGGAATTAAGAAAGGACGAGTAGCCTATGCGGGGAATCATCTTCTAAAATAGACAAATTATGTCATCCCTTGCTTTATATAGACTGAAAGAATATTCAAGGTCTGGACTATTGATCTTTGACAAACATACAAAAATGTAATTGAAATGAGTGGACATTCTTGGACAGCTTATGTATCCTATTCAAACTATGAGGTATTGAATTACATCCTAGAGGTGTAATCCTTTGAATACAACAGGAATTCTGTTTAGGAACAGAACATTCCTCTCTGTGTGTTGCTCCTATGTGTGCTAAGAGTGCATCATCTGCTCTCAGACAGAAAGTAGAATCCAGACCATTATGGGAGAAAATAGTCAAATATGAAAAAACTATGGCCACAGTCTTTTTTCCATGTTACTCTTTGGTTATATGAATTTCCCCTCTAGCTGCAGCTGGTTCTGACACATTTCCTTTTATGTGCCTGTGTAATTCTCTGCTTCTCCCATCCAATTCTCCCAGACTTATTAGACTCAACCCAATTGACAATGATGTTGACAAAGCAAAATCTGACTTAAAGCAGATTGGATTTGACGCAAAGAGATTTTGTTCAATTTCTGCTCCAAAAATGCAGCTTGGTCTCTACAACCTGTATCAGCAAATCTTGGTTTCTATTATGTTCTTTCTCTCTAAATTGCATCTTTTTCACATTTTCTCAACCAGATGACTTATCATATGTCAAACAGTCTTTCCTTCACACCTAAGAGTGTACAAAATTGAGCTTCCTCTCAGTGTAGTGAAACAATTGTCTCTGGATACTTCTCTGTTTTTCACTGTCCCTTTACAAGTTACAATCCTGCAGCTAACTGTTTTCACAGCACAAGGTACAACGACAGTTTTGGGACACACTGGTCAAGAGATGTGAGATCAGGAGAAAAGGTGGTTTAAATGACTTGTAATGGTAAGGATCAGTAACTTAATTGAGGACTGTCTGTAGGAGCTGTTCTAAGGGGGGCTAAGCTATTTCTTCTTTCCTCCATCAAGAGCCCTGATCTACCCCAGGAAGTTTACAAGCATGAGTTACATTATCAACAGGAAGACTTCTTTCTCAGTGCTTCAGCCAGTGGTCACTGGTGAGAAAGAACAGCAAAAAACAATCTCACCCAAGAAGAAGGAGCTGATGATTGCATTCTTTGAATAACAGTTAAAAAGGGAACATTTTCTTTCTAGCAAATGTGGAAATAATAATTTTGTGTTTATGTCCAAAAAATGAAGTCTTTGTCATATCAAGTGATAGTGTTGGAAGAGAAAATTAAATAAGGCATAAATAATCATGGATAGAGCAAGTCAAGAAAGGCCATCTGGGATGATGAGAGGTTACACACAGATGGTGTGGAGCTTTGGTGTTATCAGTGGGCTGTTGCAAATGGGTGATTTTCATTGTTAAAGGTATTAGCAAGAGTGGTTTTAATGTGATATAAAAGTACCACTTAACAAAGTTTGGTGTCAAGATTTGCTCTATTATTGTGCAAAACAATCATTTGAACAATGTATTAAAAATATCAAGGCAAATCAAAGTTACAAAGGCACAAATCAGTTGCCAAGGCACAAATCAAAGTTCCCCACTACAAAGTTATACATGATATTGGTCACTTACAAAAGATCTGCTGCCAGTAAAAGATCTCTCTGCCCTAAGGATTGACCTTGGGAGGTGTCCCAATTGAAGGGGAGATCACTGTCATGAATGAAGTCTTCAAGAGGCCTCAAAGAAGGCTCACTGAGGCGGTCATATTTATCGAATAAAGTGGCCGGCTTGTAGTCAAATGGAAAAGGTTTGTGCGAGACTCCTTGTACCCACAGCTTTCTTTGTTGTGAAACTGAAAAACTAGTTTTAGAAGATCCATCCACTACTCATGAGTTAATTGCATGATCAGTGTTCTAAGCTCACGTGCATCGATGCTCGTGATGCTCACTCTGATCCTTTGTGGGTTTTCAGAGAACACGTTTGAACTAGAGGAGTTCTTGCCCTGTCTGTTGCTCAGGTCTTTACCTATTTTGAAGCCTGAACCAAATTATGGCTAGTTTGGTTAAGGGTTCAAGTGTATCTGTCACACAAGTTACAGCTTTTGTTGAAAGTTTATGCAGTGAGCTGGAGTAGAAGAGTCAAGCATCAAGAGACCTATATTTATGACCTAACATTTCGAAAGTAGCAAATAAGTACTTTTCTATTTGAACATCCTGAGGTGATCAGAAATTTTGTATAATTAGCTTGCCATCTACTTTTTTATAGTTTGGATCTCTCCCAGTTCAGGGGCTTTTACGGTCAAACTCTTATTATGGGCAAAGGGATAAAACTGAAGTTGTGGATCCAGAAATTTACTTCTGCCTAATTAAATTTTTAAATTAGTACAGAAAATTCTCATTGATAACACCCTTGAAAGAGTTACACAAAAAAAGTGGCTAACACCAACACCTCTTCCTGCTGGGAAGTTTATCTGTCTGTGTTCCTGGGCTCTGCCACCTCAGGTTGCCACAGTGAAGGTCAAATCTCTTCAGTCCCTGCCAGTGGGGTGCTTGCTGTGGGTGCAGCCCCCTTGGACCTAGGACCCATCTTGGTACTCCTCTATGCATCTGTTTGTCTCTTGCCCTGGGAGTTCTTTCTGGGGGCCCCATGAGGAGTCAAAAGGTGGCTCCTCACCCCCTGACATGGATGGATGTTTCCCTTACTCTGGGTTTGTCAGGTCCTCACTCCCAGATGGTCAGCAGCCATTGGAAGCTCCCCATGACCAGTAAGGTGGAGGAATGAGCTCCAAACATCTACAACTGGCTCCAAACAACCAGTATCCATCCCACAGAGGTGAGTATCTCTCTCTGTAACAGACATGCCCTGCCCCACTTTACATTTTTTTGAACTAGAAAGGGCAGAAATTTGGCTTACTGGGTACTGACCAAGTGAATAAGCTGCAGTGGGCAGTTGTTGCTAGGGACCATGGCTCTGTGGGAGCTTCCTACTTTCAGTCTCCTGCTTTCTCTGTCTATTTGCAGGATCCTGAAGACAAATATGATCCTCACAAGGGAATCTGGTAAATCTCAGTCTTGGAAGAATAAGCCCGCATTTTTAGTCTTGATTAGGCAAATACATCTTCCCCATCTGCTTCTAACCGCATAGCTACCAACCAAAGAGGCCCTGATAATAACCAGGGTTGTCAGTGACTCAGGGGAACGACACACTCAGCTCACTGACTCACTTGTGGGGTTTAGTGCCAGTAGTGTACTGCCCTGCTTGCAGGCAAAAGTTGTAGAAAATGCAAGCATCTTGCCAGTTCTCTGGTTTTGATGGTCATAAGGACAGCAGAATATTTATAACAGCCTCCAACTCAGTGTAAAAATACTCTTTCTATTGCTGGAATACTGTTTTAGAAAAAAAAAAAAACAACAAAAAAACAGAAGGAAAAAACCAGCAATTAAACCCTTTTCAAAGGAGAAGGTCAGGGAAAGAACATGTTTTCCCTAAGACCTCTAGAACAAGTGCATTATGAACTTTCATGACTTTATAGGTACCTTCAAGTAGTCCAGAGGCTAGGATTCCCAGAACATACATATAACCTCAGTAAAGTATCTGAAACTAATTGGCAGTGGAGTAGCAGACACTGTGGTTGTTAACATAGAAAATTCTGCACTATTTAATATTCAGAGGTCTTCTGTTTCATGTGTCCCTTATCAAATATAGAGTTGTTACACAAGTATGTCCATAAACACAGTCCACTGTTATATGCAGTAGCTCTCTGTCAATACTGATCCTCTCCAGTTTTAGGCAAAGTCTGTGATGCTGGTTGTACTGTACTTAAGGAAGTATAGACATATAAGAACAGGAATGAGAATTTTCTCATCATTACAAGAAATAGCAAACTATGTGATAGGACATGGTGTACTTGAGTACACATAGCTCCTTGAGCTTATCCTTGATAATAGAATAGGGAGGACTCTTATTCAAGATGAGAAGTAGCCTGTACCTCAGTTCCAATAGATTGAGGGACTGTCATTTTATTTTGGCTATAATTTTATGTCAGGGAGGATAGCCAAAGGTTAGCAGAGCTGGAAGCCCCTCCCACTATGTGCTCCGGGTCCACTACATTGTGTCAGGCATCATTTTATAACAGGGAGATTCCTTTTTTTGACAATGTCACGTGCTGTGTGTTTTCATAGTGCTTAGTTATTGCTGAGCCATCCCTACCCAGAAACATAACAGAGAAGGCAGTGTCCTCTCACTACATACAGGGAGGGTGCCACTGCTGAGAACATCAGGCTTCATGTATTTTCATTCTGCTTTGTGACTGGGTGATGGCCATTTTTGACACTGTCAAATACCATGTATTTTTAGGCCATCCTCTGACTGGCTGCCTAATTCCTTTCCCACCCTCTAGGAAGCCCAAAAAGGGGCCTCTGGTACAACCACTGTTACATGTTAAGAAGAGGCAGGTCCTGGGAGCCAATGGGCTCTTGAACTACAAACGGGACTTTGAGATGTCACAAAGAGAGGGTGGGTAATATGGGAGATCTCCCTTTGCCCGTGGTTTTGGGTGTCTTACCACTACCTGTCAGACCATTATGAGGTGCAGGTTGGTGCTGTACGGCTGAATGTGTTATCTTTAGGTCAATGACCTCACATAAGTTCAAAAAGCTCCAGCTAACTGATTGGATGCACATAGGAGTGACAGCAGTGTTCAAGGGAGAAAGGGAGGAAGCCTGGAAATGACTGACTGGTAGGCAACTCCCCACATCCCCTGTGAAAATTTGTCTCTGTATTAGAGTTAAGATGCTTTCCAATTGTTTCTTTTTGTACATGTGTGTAGTAGCAGCGTATTGGCAAACATATAACATTAACTTTTTTTGAAAGAGATTCATTGTCCACCTAGGCAGCTGGGAAATTTTGGATATAAATCCCCTTTCTGAAACTGCTATAAGGTGAATTGCCAATCTGAACAGAAGCCAAGTAGCAATCTGGTTTGCAAATCAGGATCCTTATAGTTTACAGAAGGCTGCAAAAAAAGCACTTAAAAATCCAAGATGATTGTGGCAGAGGTGGATGCACAATGGCAGGCAGACTTATTGGATTTGCAATAGTTTTCCAAACACAATGATAGTGTTATGTACATCTTAGCAGTGATGGACATATTATCTTAATATGTTTGGAACATTTTTCTAAAAGGCAAAACAGGTTCTGAAATAGCTGTGGTTTTTGAAGCAATTCCACTAGTATCAGATTATTAAAGCAGTAAGAATTTTATTTCAGATTACAAAAGATGTAGAACTGAGTTGGTGCCAAGGAATTGCTAAGATGCAAATGATATCCGTAATGATTTGACAAAAATTTTCTGCACAAAACATTACCTGTTCTCAGAAACTGAAGGACAAATATTTTGCAAACCATTCACAACCATCTAACCAACACATAACTGCATGTGTGTTGCAGCTCATTTTGAAGAAGAGGTAGAGAGGTGATCTAATATCAGTTATTCTGATTCTTGCATCAGTCCTTAAAGGTTTTGATTGATTGAGAATGTAGCTCTGATAAGGATTTGTGGTCTGGACTTAATGCTAACTCTCTACCTTTTCATTGAATTGCTATGCTGGCTAATAATCCAAGATGTTTAAATACATGTATATAAGTTTCAGTTTGATTTTACTTCTAAACCACTCCCAGCCACTGGATTTAGTTACCCTTCTGTCTGCTAGATTAGGAAGCCTTTTATTATCAAAAATAATTTCCCCCTGAAGATACGAAAATTCTTTCAATTAAATTGCTTCCTAAAATTTCCTTTAATAAACTAAATAAATTGATCTCTTTAAATCTTTCATGCAACTCTGAGCACACAGGTTCATTTGAAGACTTACACCAACTTTACCTTATCAAAGTAAATCCAGATCTACAGGCATCAGAGCAATGGTGAATCAGACTTTACAATTTCTTCCCTTTAAAGCTCTGCATCCATTTACTTTTAGGGAGAGCTCACTGATGTTCTTTAACACTTCCACAATTATTTGCCTTTCTTTTGATAGGCTAGCATATTTTTAGATGACATTATTGTACTTTGAATAAGACATTTTTCATTTCATCATCAGTTATCTCCACTTTTTCTGTCATTATGTAGTTTGTTACAAAAAGAATTTTTTTTTAAAAAAATCTGTCTTATGATTAAATTACACATTTGTGTGAAAGTTGTTTTTCTGTCTACATCCATCTATGCATTGTGAAGGATAAAACATATACAAATCTGCATCATTATATGTTCTCCCTCTTCAGCAATAGCACAATATGTGCTGAAATAACACTGATGTATTCCTTGGAGACAGGTGGGGAGACAAGAGCAGTCATTTCGTTCTAGAGGTGTATTTGCTTCCAATATCACCATCCATCTTTTTTTTTTGCTGTCCACGTATCCAATGAAATTTGTGCTACATTGTAACTTCCTAGAAATAGAGTATATTTGTCTTATTAATTAATTATTTTATTTACAACGTATCCAATTAACTAACATATCATAACATAACATAACATAACATAACATAACCAAAACATAGAATAATCTCATTATTTTTTGTATATTATATATACATATTTTATGTATATATAAAATGTATAAATATTAAATATCAACTCTCATATGCAAAGTGAATGTATAGAAACACTTTCCATCTTGGATTTTTGAAAAACTCTGAATATAAAGGTGTCAGAATCACATAGATGATGTATAAATAAATGTGATTCTGAATATTACAATAAAGTCAATGTTTTGTAAAGAAAGATGGGTTCTAATAATGATCTTCAGATTCAAAGTAAATAATTTATAAAACTCATGCATATTTGGCTCTTTTTCTTTCTTTACCCTTTTTTTAAATATATTTAAAGTCAGAATGGAGTATTCAGTTGCCTTCAAATACTTTATTCACATCATGGCACTAAGTAACTGATGACTTACAGTTTCTCAAACCTGATGAGACTTTTTACCTTGTAAGTAAAACAAAGCAGCAAAAAATCAAAAATTGCTTTGATCAGAAGAAAGCATGTGTTAGGGAAAAAAATCAAGGTAAGTGAAAATTCTACAAAGGAAACTTTATAATAGAAGAAATTGACATATTTATAAGCAGACATAGAATTAAAAATTATATTAATAGACGATAAAGGGACTGTTTGCATAACTAAGACTAGACACAAACATATTAAGATGACAGAGTAAAAGAAATTTAATACTAACCATATTTTAATTTAACAATATTTTAATTTTGTCCCCCTTTTTCTGGGGGACAAAAGCTGGGCACAGCATACCTACTTTATTCTTCAAGAGAAGAAATGAAACATACAATCAGTACCAATGTAGACTTTGAGAGAACCCAGGTTTTTCTACTCATGCTTCATTCCTCAAAGAGAACAGTGCTGCCCTCTGTGTCACTGCACTGAAGCATTTAAACTACAAATACAAAGCCCTAGAAGTCATAACCAGGATTACCGAAGACAAAAAAACAGAAACAAAAACAAAAATCCCCAACAACAAATAAAAACAACACCATATTTTAAATGCAAGGAGACTAAAAATAATATTAGTATTTTAGTTATCATATTCTTAATTCAATCCGTGTAAGCTGATCCATACAATATTTTCCTCTACAAGAATACTAGGAGGTAGTCTGGTTCAAGAGTAATGGAAGCTTATTTGTGCAGGTGGAACAGTCTATCTCTTGAGGCAAGATACCATCTGTTTGTCTAAAGGCAAGCCCTGCTGGCTGATCCATCAAGTGGAATAGCTTTTGATTCACCTGGCTTTTTTTTTTTTTTTTTTTTTTGTTTTTTTTTTTTTGTTT
>JAWWES010000001.1:71814042-71852860 GCA_035583135.1 Lophotriccus pileatus
GGCTCGAAGGCCTTATCTGCATATGCGGGTAAGGACCTTCCCCGGCTCTTCGTTCGCGAAGACGGGTCATTACTTACTTATATATATAAAAATCTATTTTTGGTATAATACTTATGTATTGATTTGCATGTTCCTTATGTCCCTTTCCTTTTGCTGATACAGGTCAAACATTTTATCCTGCTTCTACTAATGCTTCACTACTCTAATACCAGCTGTCACTGTCTTGGGAAGGTATTATTTCTGTAGTGTGACCACTATATACCTCAATTTCACTGAAGTGTTTGCATTTTGTGTAAAAAATTCAGTGTCAAAAACAAACAAACAAACAAACAAACAAACCAAAAAACTAGAAAGCTTTGAATTATTAAAAAAAAAAAAAAAAAAAGATAGCGAATGGCCACTGAGAATGTGACTAGTGAGAATAAGTTCATGGAACTTTTATTGTAATGAAAGTCAACTTACTGATAAAATAGAAATTTGATTGATTTACACTGCATTTCTCACTCTGTGTGTTAATAGAATTCAGGAAACAGAATATATGTTAATCCACAGTGCTCTGTAACAGATAAAAAAAAATTAACTATATTCAGTCATAGATTGTTTTTGTGGTGTTAAGGTAAATATCATCTAAACTTCAATAAACCAACAAATTTTAATTAATTTTTTTAACCTTAAATGCCCATTCTGCACTTAGTATCAAGCATGTGATTTAAATTCCAATGTGTATTCTCCTGCTTTAATTTCTGCTCACTTAAGAGTTACTTTCTGTGAGGAAGCAGTAAAATGTTTCCATTTTTTTTCTCTGCTGCTTTTCATTGTAACACAGTCGGGATGGTACCCACTTTAATCTGGGAGCACCCTGTAGTTTATCCACTCCTCAGAGAAAAGCAAATACTCTGGAATGACATCTGACTTCTATTTATGAACTCTTGAATGAATAAAACTGTTTTTTTTTATTTTTAAAGACCTAGTCACATAGTGACCTAATTTGCTTCAAGAAGAATCCTTAAATAGTACTTGAACTCTAAATACTTCCAAATCTCCAGACATGGCTCAGACAATTTCTAGATCGTGTTTTTAACTGCCAATAGAGAAGGTTTATATTACAGATTAAAAGGAAGAACCTGATATTTTAGATAATAGGCATCCAGTCCAAAGGGCTAAAAAGATATAGTGTAATGTCAGATTGAATAACCTGTTTTCTTTCCAAACAAGATTACTTAGAATAAATAAATTAAAAAAAAAATTATGTGCTATGTTCAAAGTTGTCTAGGAAAAGAAGACACTTTCATTTTGAGGCCAGGATCCTGTAGGAAATTAGCTATGACTGTCTGGTCAAATCTCTTTGTATATCCATTTAATTCAGTCATAAAACTAAATTTTATTAAGATTGAGATATAGCTATGTTTTTTTTTAAGTTTTCTCTACAGAAGTCCATAGCCATTTGACACTACCTTTTAAAGTGAATCTCACACATTGAATAATGAGTTGGCCTTTATTTTGTTTCTCCTTCTAAAAAGGTCAATAAACAGGTTTTTTGGGTCTTATATATTTGGTGTGAAAGAAAACGAGAAAACGGCCAAGGAAGTTTTATAAGAAGGATTTTTTTTTTATTATTATTCCATGATACACAAATAAAAGTTATGTCACCTACAAAATTAAAACCTAGAGACTAGAATTATGTCTTTTTCTTATTTTCTACTGTTTAAATCACTCATTTTGCATATACCAGTACTGAGTTTGAATTCCTGTTCATACCTTAGCCTCAAAAAATCTTGAAGTTGGAAACCATGTCCTTTTTGAGTATTATACCCTGTGAGTAAACATGACATAAATGTTTATTGAAAACAAAAATCCAAACTGCCTGCATATATTTATTTCAAATCTGAATGTTTTTTTTTAACAGCTGAAAGATACTGATTCTTTTATGTGATCTTTTCCCTTTTCTCCTGATTAATTTTTTTTGTTTGGGTATTTGGTTTTTTTTTTTTTTTTTACTTCATTGCAATAGTGTCATTTTAAAAGTATTGAACTACAATATTTTTTTAATACTGGGTAAAGAAAAAGCTGGGATCAAATACCTGATTCAAATGAAGCCCATATGACTTGAAACTGGTCAAGTGCCCTAAGTGGAGAGCTCTGAAATGGGTTTCTACAAAAAGCATCCATTTATCTCTTCAATGTAAATAGTCCAACAGCTTAGATTTTTATGCAGAGTTAATTCAGGATACAATTTCTGTGTTATTATTTTCTCAATTTTTATATATTCATCAAGCCCAGAGCAGAGCACAGTGTCTGGGAAGGAAATAATTCTCTCTGGAAAAGAAATTCCTGTCACTAGTTAAGCCTTGGAACTGTCAGAGAACAGTTCAGTTGAATAAGTTTGGAGTGAGCTAAGAAATAACTCATGAAGTGAAGGTTATACAGGGTACAACAGATAATCTGTTTCTCTCTCTGTTTTTCTGATGTGGTGCTAATGGTGTGGTTCTAACAAAACCAGAGTTAACTCTATGAGATAACAACAGTGAAAAGCCTGAACATATAAAAGCAAAACATGATACTTATTTGTTATTGTATTCAAATATCCAGGTGAAAATAACAGGTTTGTTTGTTTGTTTTTTAACCTTGATCTTGTGAAAGTAAAAAGTGGTGAACAGAGAAAAACCCCAGTCTTTTCTCAGTACAGATACTGAAATATAATTTTTAGTCTCTGTGTGATTTAAGGAATTCTAAACAGAAACTTGTGCACCCAGAGGGTTTCTGCTCTAAATCTTTCTTGACAAATTGTACATTATCAGACTTAACCTGATTATAACCCTGGACTAATAGGTGTTTGAAATTAATCATAGCTACACTTACAACAAGGCACTACAATGCCATGGATCTATAATATGTTAATGAAACATGCTTTCATATGCTATGAAGGTCCAATGCATATATTTAGTTTAAAAACATTTAGATTTAGTACGGGTCCTTTAATTTGTGACTGTATTAAATATCTATGTATTGCCTTTATACCACTTTTTTAAGCTGTTCCGACACATATTCTGTTTACTAGTAAACATAATTTCCCAGTGTAATACAGTTCTTCCAAACCAGATTTCATCAATAAATACATAATGTCCCAAATTACATTCTCAGCACATATAATTAAATTGTTTTCCATTTCATTCCATCTGGAGTCTCAAAGGGTTATAGCAGCTCAAGAATATTTGACAGTACTCAGCCAAGAAGGTAGCTGATTTTGGTATATTAACCTTGTGACTAAGGGTAATTTTATTCACTCTATGCATTGAGATACCATTTTCACACAATGACAGAAGATTACTATACTTCTAGTTTCAGCAGAAAGGCTATGAATCAGTAACTGTTGTCCCAATGGAATATATACAGAGGTAAAACTTTTATTTGACTTATGAACAAAGGAATAGTAAGAGAAAGAAATAACAGAATCACAGTGTTTGTTTGTGATTAACACAGTATTGGTTTAAAATTCATCTGACGATAAGGTCACAGAACACCAAAATTTAGTAAGATATAATAAGTTAGACAGTTGTGACAGTAGCGAAGTTAAAATTTGAGAACATTATTCACTACATTTGAGTAAGCTTATGGAATTTTCCATCTAGATTATATGATCCAAGTCTGAAATGAAAGCTCAAACTTCTAATTCACTTATGGGCAAAATTAATTAACTCTCCAATTCATATGCATATTTCTTTCCCCATACTTACTCTGTTTGCATCCTTATAATCTCACAGTGTTTGTTGAAATATCACAGAGTTACAGAATTTGCCGAGTTGGAAGGGACCCACAGGAATCAAGTCCAACTCCTGGCCCTGCACAGGACCATCCCCATGAGTCACACCATGTGCCTGAGAGTATTGTCCAAACAATTCTTGAACTCTGTTAGGCTTGGTACTGTGACCACTTCCCTGGGGAGCCTGTTCCAGTGCCCAACCACTCCCTGGGTGAAGAACATTTTTCTAATATCCAACCTAAGTCTTCCCTGATACAACTCTCTCGAGTTCTGTCACTGGTCACCAGAGAGAAGAGATCAGGGCCTGCCCCTCCTCTTCCCCTCATGAGGAAATTGTATACTGCAATGAGGTCTCCCCTCAGTCTCTCCTTTGGCTGAACAAACCAAGTGACTTCAGTCATGGCTTCCCCTCGAGGTCCTTCACCATTGTCATTGCTCTCCTTTGGCCACTGTCTAAGAGCTTAATATCTTTCTTATATTGCAGAGACCAAAACTGCACACAATATTCAAGATGATGCCTCACCATTGCAGAGCAGAGCGGGACAATTCCCTCCCTTGACCATCTGGCGATGTTTTGCCTGATGGCCCCCAGGACATAGTTGTCCCTCCTGGCTGCCAGGGCACTGCTGACTCATATTCAACTTGCCATCAGCCAGGGCCCCCAGGTCCCTTTTTGTGGCACTGCTTTCCAGAATCTCATTCCCCAGTATGTGTGTACATCCAGAGTTGCCCCATTCTGGGTGCAGAATCCAGCACTTTCCCTTGTTGAACTTCATATGATTGGTCATTGCCCAGTCCTCTAATTTTTGGAGGTCTCTCTGCAGGGCCTCCCTGCCTTTGAGGGAGTCAGCAGCTCCTCTCACTTCTGTGTCATATGCAAACTTACTTAGTATCACTTCAAGTCCTGTGTCCAAGTAATTTTTGAAGATGTTGAAGAGCACAGGACCTAAGACGGAGCCCTGTGGAACCCCACTAATGAGAGGTCACCAGTCTGATATTACCTCATTCGCTATTACCCTCTGTGCTCGACCCATGAGCCAATTACTCACCCACTGTATAATGTGTTTTGTCAAGAAGGATCCTGTGAGAGACAGTATTGAACACTTTACTGAAACACAAAAAGATTACATCAATTGGCTTCCCTTGGTCAAGTAGATGGGTTACCTTAAAAGGAAATCAGGTTTGATAAGCAGGACTTTCTTCTCATGAAGCCACGCTGGCTGTCACCAATGACTGCATTGTCCTTCAGAGAATCTTCTGGATTTCAGACAAATCCAGAATAATCTTCTTCATAACTTTGCCAGGCACTGAAGTGAGACTGACAGGTCTGTAGTTTCCAGGGTCTTCCTTCTTGCCCTTCTTGAAAATCAGAACAATATTTGCCAGCCTCCAGTGAGCTGGGACCTCTCTGGATTCCCAAGACCACTCAGAAGTCATTGACAGATCTTTTACCATTACATCAGCCAGCTCTTTGGGAATTCTGGGGTGAATTCCTTCAGGCCCCTCAGGATTTGTAGGGATCCATCTGGAGCAGTAGACCCCACATTTCAGGGTCAGCTGGGAGCTGATCATTCTCCCGGTCACAGTCCTCCATCTCAGGGCACTGAGACCCCTTAGTCCATCATCCATGCTGAAGATAGAGGGAAAGAAAGCATTAAACACCTCTGCCTTGTCTCTGCCTCTGTGAGGTGACAATCTTCATCCTGTAACAGGCCTATAATATCCTATAACATCTTTCCAGACTACCTATTGCCAGTATTATACTTGAAAAAATATCTTTTTTTTGTCTCCTACATTTATGGCAGCTTCAACTCTGGATGATCTCTGGCCATAGGAATTTTTTCCCGATAGCGGAAAGCAGCATCTCTGAATTCTTCCCATGTTACTTGACCTTGCTTCTGCTGGGCATACACCTTCCTTTTTTGCCTTATTTCCAAGAGAAGATCCCTGCTCAGCCAAGCTGGCTGTTTGCCTTGCTTAGTTGAATTCTGACATTTGGGAATTGCCTGCTCTGTGCCCTTAGGAGGAGATGTTTAAAAAGTGACCAGCACTGATGGACCCCAGCACCTGCAAAAACATTTTCCTGGGGGACTTTTCCTACTAATTTCCTGAGCAGCTTGAAGTCTACTCTCCTCATGACCAGAGTTGAGGTTTTGCTGGCACTTTTCCTCCTGTCAGCAGAGATTTTAAACTCGATCGCTTCATGGTCACTGTGGCCAAGATGGCCACCAACCTTCACTTCACTCAAAAGATCCACTCATTTAATAAGCAAAAGATCAAGGTGGGAATCTTTCCAAGTCAGTTCCCTTAGGACCTGTTCCATAAAGCTGTCATCCAGGTATTTTAGGAATCTGCTGGCTTGGTTTGTACCACTTGTGTGATGGTCCCAGTTAATTTCTGGTAAGTTGAAGTCTCCCATAAAGACAAGAGCAGTTGAATTGGAAGTGTCCCTTAGTTTCCTAAAGAATAATTTGTCAGTGCCATCATCCTGACCATGATGACATTGCATTATTTGTTTGCCCCTTGATTCTCGCCCAGAGGCTCTTGAACTGTGCTTTTAAAAATAATTCTATTCCAAAATTAATTTTCTATATGTATATGTGTATCTATAGATATCTATATATATATCTATATATATCTATATGTATCTATATATATGTATTTTACGGTATTTCTTTTACATCAAATCCAATACTTTTCTTCAGTCTTCAGAACACTGTTTTGCCAAGCAGAATTGTTAATGTGGTATTTAGTGAGATTTTCTTTGTTGTTTATTTATGCTTCCACTTGATACAAATTATGTTTACTGATGTTCATTCTTCACCGATTTCAATATGTCTGACAATCTCTCTGTTGATATGGTATTTCATAAAAAGACAAATTTCTGAGAAGCACAGTAGTTTTTTTTTACTCATTAAAGCAACATATTTGGAAAGATTTTCTAATTTTTCATATGTTCCATCTATACCTTCCTCAAACTATTTTCTCCTTTTCTCTTTCATTTCATTAGATTGTCATTATTATTTTTTTTTTTTGGATAGACAATAAATGGAACTGTGTTAAAAAAAGCCACTGAAAGAGGAAAAATTGTCCCTCTGCTGTAAGATGGATATTGATTTGCCATTGAGATAACTGTATTTACAGTTTTTGCATTATGGAAGCTAGGAATACAGAAATTAAACTTTTACCAGCTGTAACGAGATATATAGAAGGGTAGGAAATTATGACCTCTAACTCCAAATGCAGTTAGCAAAAATGTCATTCAATACTGATGTCTACAATTTGGAGTAGAATGCTGCTCAAATAATTTTACTGGTATTGCAGAATCATAGAATCACAAAATGGTTAAGGCTGGAAAGGGACCACAGGTGAGGTCATCTGGTCAAACCTCCTTGCTCAAACACGACTGTTGTCAACCACCATGAATAGCCTGACTCTATCCTCTTGGCACCTTCCCTTCAGATGTTCAAATACACAAATACAGTGTTACTATTTTTCTGTCAATGGTCAATTTCTGCCAGTAAAACTGCAAAAACTGCATTGTAAGGCTGTGTTTACATTACAGTGCATTTGTTGTTCAGATAGGACATATCATTTAATGCACCACGTCTCATCTGGGATAAGGACCTGTAGTTCTTTTCAGCAGAAAGCAGAGCACGCTCAGGTCCTGCTCTTGAGATAGCTCTGGGTTTCAGCAGCAGTATGCACTCACACCTGGAGCATTTCCAGGTTTCCTAGTGGAAATAATGCCTAAGTTGACTCAATTAATAAAGAAATGTGAAAACTTTGTTGCAATTAGAAACAAACAAACAAACAAACCAACCCCATTCTACATTTGTATAATGAACATTAGTAAGATGTCACAGGTTTTTCGTTCCGGAAAAATGAATAAAATAAATTCTGATTGGAATGGCAAGAGAAGCAAACTTTGAGTTATTTTTCTAAGGTAAGTTTGTAAATAAGAAAACCACAGTTGCTGTAATGTTGGAAAAAATGTTGTATGTGTAAGTCTTCCTATTTTCTCTTTCTGGTACTAATTTTTTTTGAGCAATTTAGAAGCAGCCTGGAGGGTGCCTCCAGTGCCAAAGAGAGCTGACTATAGATGCGACAGACTAGAAGTAGTTGATCAGATAGCGCATCGGTCCCCATTCATCTCTGTTTTCATTTTTCTGAAAGGGCTTCTGTGTTAAAATGCCAGTATGGAGACATTTTGTATGTCAGCTATTTGCAGAGAGCTTTTCCTTACTTAAGAAAGATGGTTTCCCCTGCCTGTGTTATGATAATACACTGGAGGCATGCCCATTCAAATTCACATGCATATTTCTCACATGATGAATTTTTATTGCAGATTAGAAGTGACAAGAACAGGCTCTCTGCCTTAAAAATGCTCTCTATTCATTTACATATATATAACCTAAAGCCTTTCTTTTGAGAAATGGGCCAGTAAGCTACCGCTTGAGTCCCTGTACTTTACATACTTACCTCCTAACAATATTAACCTGATTATTATTATTATTACTGTGCCCTAAAAAAGCTCTTTTTATAGGTCCTGGAAAACATTCAGGGAGCAATACTTTGTTCCTGGGCACCTGGAGCAGAATAGTTTACATTTACAAAGTTTATTGATGCAGACTGACCTGTCCCACAGTGAATAGTGTATGAAGTCTGGTTCAGTATTATGCTACAGGTTTACTTCACTATGTGCCTACATGGCTGCAGTACCTTATTCCCAATATATGTCCCTTTAACCTGCTCTCCACAGTTTTGTGGATACTCATTACACAGCTTTGTAGGAAATACCATTCCACTGTATCCACAATGCAGCAAATATACATGGAAGACATTATAAGCCAGAAAAGCAATTTTATTTAAAAGAAAAATGGAAACAAAACTTGTTTCACTGCTGTCCCCTCTTACCATGCAAGCACTAGGCTGTCCCTGATGCCCGAGAGGTTGTCAAGAGACCAGGGCAGGAGTGCTTAGCCTGTGGAGTGCAGCAGCTGGCCCCCTCAGTGCTCATGTCCAGATGTTAGGATACATCCTGTGCAGTGATGTGGAAGACAGGGGAAGACAATTATCTCTTCATTTCAGATACACCTTTTTTAACCCTTTCGGAGCTGGCAGTGTATCTGTTCTCATACATATCTGTGAAAAAACACCACCCCTGTCTCCAAATCTGTATGTTTTATGAAACTGAAAATAGACATTCAGGCATGCTGATGACCTGTTAATCTGGATGCCACTAACATAGGCACTGAGAACCCTTTCCCTGCTGTGTGTTCCTGCTGGTGTCTCCACATCCAGAGATTCCCATTTATTCTCAATTCACTCCAGTCTTAGCCTTTCTGACTCAATTATTTATGTCTTCGTGGAAACTTTTCTTTTTTTTTTAATTTTAAACTGTAATACTGAGGATATTTAAATTCATCTGCATCAAACAACCTTGCTAGGTCTCTGTGTGGTTGGGGAACACTCCTGCAACTGAAGATGAATAAATTGTATGTCTGAAGGCTCTGAACATGTTGAAATTTGCTTGTATTTTGCCAAAGGTAGTAAGAGAATTGACTCACAAATCACCTCATTTATAGCTGTACCACTGAAGAGACCTACCTCTTTTTCCCTAGAGTGGCTCCTGTAAGCAACCTAGAAAATATGTCATCTGGATAACAAATAGAAGGAAAATAGGATGTGATTCAAAATGACACTGTAGTTGTAATCATAGCACATATCTAGATTTACTCACTGATATGGGCTACAGTACAATTTGGATCTCTAGTCATTCAAGACAAAAACCTCTTGTACCATGTTCTAGCCTTTCTTTGGATAATGTACGTATGTTAGGAAAATAAAAAAGAAACAATGTTTATGAAAAGAGAAAATTTATGAAAGAGAAGATTCAGTACTGGACACAATAAGACACAATATCATCTAATTAAAAAGTTCAGTGTGGTTATGATATTTTATGTCATTTTCTCAGCTCATTTTTTTTATCAGTGCTGTAATCATGAAAATCCCAAGAAAATTGCTTTTTAAATTGAACATCAATGTTACCTACATTGAAATAGAAAAGTGTGACATCAGAGAAGGTATATCAGGTAGACGAGAATCACTTCTCATTTTGGAAGAAAAAAGGATCTTTGGCTTTTAGTCACATTCATTCTTCATAAATTCAGAAAATGTACTGTGTGCAAGACTGTTTTGAATAAACATGGATATCTACAATGCTGACATCAGCATCTGAAGATATGTCTTTAAATAACAGAAACACAGACAATTCTTGGTGGAAATCAATTTTTGTTTTAGTTGTCTCATGGATTCCATCCCATTTCCTGTCATAAAATGCAACTAAAGTCCAAATGAGATAGTTCAGCTGTAAATGTAAACCTGTATTTCAGTGTGGTGAACACCATCATTTTTTTCCAGTGCCATGAACTTAATTAAGAAAAACAAAAACACCCCCCCACACATATAGAAGAAAAATGAACAAACAAAAAACCCACAAACAAAACTAACCAAACAACATCCAAAACATACAAGAAGCAATGTTTAAGATGATATAGAAAAGAAAATTGCCCCCTCCCCATGTTATTGTTGTTGATGCAGGGACAAAAACCCTAGTCCTTTACACACTGAAATCAGGAATTAATGTCTCATTAAGTATAGTAATACAAGGAATTCTCATTGTGCAAAACTGGAAACACACAGCTTCTATTAAGTCCTTAAGAATTCCCTGTTACTGTGTAACAGTGCTGCATGTCTAGAAGTGAGGCTAGTATTGAAATGGGAATACTGCTTGAGATCTGACACCTGAAATTGTGTACTCATTCGTAATTTAGGTGCAGGGCAGAGATACTGTTTTTCTAACACGTTAAATTACACTTCAGGTACCACTAACCTCAAGGTAAGAAGTGTAAATATTAGCTGAACTACATACTGAAAGAAATAGGCTTGACATATATTCCTCACTTTTCTTTCTTTGGATACTCATCTTTCTTGAGTTCACTGCTTACTGAGAACAAGCTACACAGACAAAGTATGCTTGTGATTATCTTTGTTTTTTGAAAGTTTAATGAGGGTGAAAGATATAATGGCTTTTCCTGACACCAAAAGAGCTTCCAAGAAGAGGTCCCTAACCAAAAATTATAGAATTGAGTCATTTCCTACCCTTCCTTTTGCACCTCAATCATTGTGCCAGAAAATAAGAACAACTCAGAGGAGCAACAAAAAAAAATCTAGAAAGGTACTGACTATGAAACTTAGACCTAAGTAACCCCTGCATGCAGGGAAAGGGAAAAGAAATCCTTGAACACAGCTTTTTACTGGGGTACTTATTCCACAATTTTAATTAAAAAGCCATCAAATAAAATATGTGAACAATACCAAGAGCAGTCATAAAACAACTCAGAAGGAAGCACAAAGCTAAAAATAGTTCGTATTATGGTTGATTGCTTTAACCACTGTACTGTTACATGAAAGATTCAAGCTTTGCTTTGCCTTTATAATTTATTAGATTTAATCATGGCTATTCTGCTTTATAGTGAGTTCAATTATTACTACATGTATTAAGAGTGCTCATAGAATGCCTTTCTTCCAAGACTTCACAGAAAACTCACATGCAAAAAATGTTTAGCTTGTGAAAGCCACAAGGATTAGAGAAAATAAACCTTGTGGTCACATGGTCAGTGTAGTGACAACTTCGGATTTTCTGGTTGTTACTTAAGTTTACATCACAAAAGTGTAGGTACCTAGGCAGTGAAAGCTACACAGACTTTTGGTGAATTTTTATGTTAGAATGACACCCACCTTTGACAAATTGAGTAAAATTCTGTGTAATTCTGAGGAAACTCAGGTGACAAAATAATTATGCACGTACATAACCATACAATTGTGTAAGTATAAAACCATCAAGCTGAACAATGTAACCAATGCATTAATTTATTTTTCTGTTGGTACATTCCAGACTACTTGAACATCACAACCAGCAAACTTTCAGCTATTCATTCTTACCATATATTGGATTTACTGTAAACCAGAAGCAAATCAATCATTCCTCATCCCTCCAGTTTTCTTACCATCTTAGAGCTATTTTGCAAAGAACTGTGGAACTGTGTCTTTTATTTATACAGTGGTTTTCATCACTGAGTAACACCATGATCTGTAGTAGAAGTATGTGAAACTTTTAGTATTTGCTGTTTTTCAAGTAGATAAAAAATGCAAGAGGAAAAGCCTGAGAGAATGAGCGTTGCTTTTGGCTTCTCTGTCACACAGTAAACAATCCAGAACAACTGTGACACAATAAAATCTCCGGTCTGCTTTTTAAACCTGTATGTAGTTAAGCCAAGTCTTCCTTGGGAGCTGCTGTAAAATTACAATATAGCCTCTATTATGTAGATATTTTAACTCATTTCAGGAAGACTAATTCCACGGGGGGGAATTAGTCTTCCTGTGCACAATATGAACAGAAGGTTTATTTGGGCAGAAAGTTTAGAATAACTTTCATATATAATTTTAAAAGATCTTCTATTAAAATAGGATTAGATTGTATTTATCTCTTAAGAATACCAGAAGTTGCTCAGTGTCAAAACCAAAACAGCCACTGCTGCATTTGCCTGTATGTAGCTCATCAAACAAATAATAAAAGGAAAAGCCCAAATTACAGACGGAACAGAAATTCTACTATGAAATATGTTGGTGGTTTCCACCTTGACTTTTCCTTGATCAACATGTGAGCATGCATGCTAATTAGGGTAAGTATATAGAAACAGCTGGAGGAAGAAATGGAGTAATAGAGGGCTGCCAAAACTGTTACACATTTTTGCTTGAGTAAGTATCAAATTGGCTTTCAAAAATTACAGAGGAAGTAAAGAAAATGAAAGAAAAGGAAAGGGAAATTCCTCTAACTTAGATGCTAAGGATGCTAAGGAGATGTACAAAGATGGATTATTCAGTATAATGTGAAGAGTGACATTTTATCCTACTTTTTAAAACTAAGTATATAAAACGCAATACAATACAGTACAATGAAATGCAATATATATGTATGTAATAAAAATACTAATTACATCCATGGCTGGGCTTTGCGAACGAAGATTTGGGAAGGGAACACTCTTGAGGAGAAAAGGCAGTGCAGAAAGAATCGTGTCTTGTCGATATCACCTGGGGAATCTTTCTGCTGTTGCCTTTTGCAACTGGACTTGTCTATTTCACATTGGCCTTTTTAGCCATCAACGCATTTGTAGCAAGCATGAGTAGAGCCCATTAATTACATATAATGTTTAAAAAATATATATAATATGTATGCATTGCAAAGTAATTGCAGGGAAAAAAACTGATCTATAATAGGAAAGTAATTAGTCCCTCATCCATCTAGAGTGAACAACTTGTACAACTATATCAGGCCACAAGCAAAAATTACTCAAAAGCTTTTACTGAATTTCTGAAATCTTAAGCTAGTTTGAAAATTGATAGTTCCTGCAGAGGAGGAAAGGAGCCTAAATATCATTTTTGACAGAGGTGTTAGCTGAGACACCGTTAACAGAAATACTTTGCTGCAAAGCCACCTGAAGAAATTTCCATCAGGGTGCCTTCTTTCCACTAGCATACAGCAGTTCCTTTTTGTGTGTTTGGATCCAAGGTTTTGTGCAGCCACATTATAAATTGGGCTACTAAAATAATTTGAACAGAATGATTCTAAGAAAAATACCTGCAAATACTATTCAGTTTAATATTAACCATGAATTTCACAATTTGCAGAGAACTGATGCACAAGTGTAAAAAGAATGAGGAACTAATGCTACCCTATGGAGCTGATTTTTAACTAGGAAGGCAAGCCACATTGCAGCAATTAAAACTGATGAGTGAAATACTGTTTCGGTCTGAATGATAGTACCATTATCATTAATATGAAACTGTAAATTCCCTACTATCTACCTGCTAGCGATCAGTACTGGTGTGATCCAGACTAAGCATAAACACATAATCATGTTCCCATTAATTCAACAAATACTGAGTTTACTCAACAATATTGAGTTTATGTCAAAACGTTTCTTGTATATTGACTTTAAGCTAACTATGGGAAAATGGCACAAGCCCTGCTTAAAATGTACTGACTCAAGGTTCTGTCCTCATTTTTTAACAAATGTAAAAACTGGTGAGTTATCATAGAATCATAGAACATGCCGAGCTGGAAGATGTCAGGATTAGATTAAAACCTGAGGCTGGGTTTGAGCAGTGGAAAAACAGCACTCCAGAGCAAGAGACCAAGATATAGGCCCCTGTGCTTCCCTGAAGGCTGCTGTGCTAACAGCAGCCAGAGAGACAAGGCAGCCTCAATGAATTACCACTGTCCTGACCCAATGGCAAACCCTATAGTTATCAGTAGAAGCATCCCCTATGCCTGTAACTACCTCATCCCATAGGTTAGTTTTACATAGCCCCCCCCTTAGTTCTGGTCCTTTCCACACAGACCCCTATAAAACCTTGTACCCTTTTCAAATAAAGCAGTTTGCCATATTCCATCAACCCTGTGTGTTCTCTTTATTCTGCTAGCTGGACCGTGGCCCCCGCTCCTTCCATGGGGCAGGGATCACTCCCTGTAGAGCACCAGGGGGTTCTTCCCGCGGACTCTTTTCTTCCCTTCAGACCCAAATCGAGGCAGGAAGGGACCCATCAGGATCATCAATTCCAGCTCCTATCCCTGTGCAGGACACCTTTGCACAATATCAAAAATAATATTATTGATCTGGTGTGAAAGGTAAATGCATCCCGCCTAAATTTAGGCAGCTGAAGTGTCACTCTCTGTATCTGAGGTGTATGTATGTATGAGCAAAACTCTGTTCAGCTTGAAGTAGATGCTGGAAATGGGACAGAACTGCAATAGGTATGTACTGATTTCTCCATGTTAACTACAAAGGTAAGCCCTGCACAAATGTAGTGATTCACACTTCAGTCACTATAACTGGATGAGATTAAATCCAATCCAAGAAATGCTAAATCTGATTTAGGCTTAAGTAGGGTATGTGGTATGTGGTAGGAGAGTGCTTGCTCCTTTAAGGGTATCAGGTCAAAGGAGACATACAGACCTGGCCAAAACATAATAAAGAAGGTAATGTTAAGAACAAAACTGGTCAGTGGCACAAATTGGGGTAAAAAAGTTTATATTTTAAGTTGGGAAGATAAGGAGGTGTAAAACCCTACCTATTAGCATTAACAAACCATAACCAGGAACAAACCTAGATAGTCATGCTAATTGATGGGCTATCAAGAAACTGCAGGCAAATGAGCACTTTGCAATAGATGAAGATGCAGTCCTGGGGATTTGGTATGTTGCTGTGCGGGGCGGGGGGCACCGGCAGAGTTGTGGGACTGTCCTAGCTGATAAGACAATACTGAGAATATAGAAAATCTCTATTTGTACTATATAAACAGATCTATCTACAGTATTCAATTTGCTGGGTCAAGTTGTTCTAATCTTTAAATATAAACTAGTTTAATTCCTCAATTCATCAGAAACAGAATGTCTCTGTACTTTCCAGTTTTGAAGCTACCTTAGCTAAACGGAGGTGATCAGACTGGAAGATAATGTTTCTAAGGGAACAAAAAAATAAATATTTTCTTGTGTTTGTAAAAATATAGGACCAAAGACTGCAACATTATGAGAACGGCTAATATCCAGATTTTTCTCCACCTTTCATATTCTGAGGGTCTCCCATCTTGCTACAAAATGTTTTACTGTTAGCTTCCAAATATCTGATTTTTACTGTGTTATATTGCTTTGAACTCAGTTGTATTATTCCTGGCCTTTACTTGACCCTGTTTATACTTCCTTTGTATTGGTGCATCCCAGTTTTCTGTCATAAAAATATTGTCAATTCTTTTGTGCCCAGGGCACTAAATAAAATATAAGCAAAATATAAAGTGAAAACAAAATCACATGTAAGACTTGTGAAGCCCTACTAATAGCATACTTCCTTTCCAGTCATTTCCTTTTCAGTACAGACTGAATGGTTCATCTATTCTTACATTAATCTCCCTCTTCTTCATCTTAATTAATAACACCTCCCCTGGCAATATATCAACTGCTCTACTGAAGTCCAGATAAAGTAGTTTAGATAAAGCATTGTCTTTGTCTGAAGAAAAAAAAATAGAAGTTTTCTTAACAAAGAAACATAGGAGGTTAATCTTTTACTTTGATATAACCCCTCTACACTTTTATCTGCTACTTAATTAATTGACTTTTATTTAAAGAAGTAACTTTTCTTTCCAAATTTAGCCATTTCATTCACATCTTCCCTCATGTTTTGATCTTTGTATAAAAAAGCTACTACATTTTTATATGTTATCTATAAAAATGAACCATGTTTGATTGTACTGCATTGCTGAACATACTCATCCTGTGAGTTCATGCAGCAATTTTCTCAGAATTCTGTAATGAAGAAATATCTGGTCTCTAGATTAGGCCAGAATGGATGGGGCTCTGGACAACAGATTCAGTGGGTAGCATCAATGCCCAAGGCAGGGGTGTTGGAGCTAGATGATCTTTAAGGTCCCTTGCAATCCAAATGGTTTTGTGATTCATGATTCTATGATTTGCATTGAGCTGCAGACTCTCCCTCCACCAGCTATCATACTTCTGTCCGCAATATTATATTTCTTATCTTACATGGCTCTATTCAGTAGACCTTCTCTATCAAAACTTGGCCTTGGATCACTGGCAGCTCAGCATCTGGGAGGAGGGAAAGGTAGTTTTATAGTATAATTAATTTTATCAGGAAGTAGAAGGAGTCATAAAGTGAATCACACTTTCAGTGTGATTGACCGCTGTTTTCCTTCTACTATATTTGATGGGTAGGGCAACTAACTAAGAAGTAGATGTCTGCGTCAGGAACTTGTAAGGTGAGATGAAATCTCTTCAAGCTCTTGTCTAATCCTTCAAAGGAAATGACCACTGTACACTTACAAAGGAACCACTTAATCTTCTCAAGTTCTAGTCACTTTAAAAATAGGCATTTGTGAGTGTTCTCTGTTAACTGTTTATATCATCAGGATTAAACATGCAACATGTAACACAGAGTTTTAACATGTGGTCAAGAAGGTCAAAAGCATCCTGGCCTGTATCAGAAATAGTGTGGCCAGCAGGACCAGGGCAGTGACTGTCCTCCTGTACTTGGCACTGGTGAGACCACATCTTGAGTAATGTGATCAGTTTTGGGCCCCTCATTTCAAAAGACATTGAGGTGTTGGAGTGTGTCCTGAGAAGGGCAACAAAGCTGGAGAACGTTCTGGACTCTTATAAGGAGCAGCTGAAGGAGCTGTGCTTGTTTAGATTGGAGAAAAGGAGGCTCGGGAGGGACCTTATTGCTCTCTACAACTACCTGAAAGGAGGCTGTAATGAGGTAGGATTGGTCTCCTCTTCCAGGTAACAAGTGATAGGACGAGAGGAAATGGCCTCAGATTGCTACACGGGGAGATCTAGCTTGAATATTAGGAAAAGTTTCTTCACTGAAATTTTGGTCAGGCATTGGACCAGGCTGACCAGGATGGTGGGATGTGGCCCTTGGGGGTATGGTTCAGTGGTGACCGCAGTGATGCTAGGTTAGTGGTTGGACTTAATGATCTTAGAAGTATTTTCCAACAAAAAATATTCTCTGATTCTACTATCTTCTCTGCCTAACATTAGGCTTGAGACTAGATAGCCAGTACCTCAAGGGATCCTCAAAGTTCCTAACCACATTCTATTAATATCTTTCCACTAGGAAAAGTTAGGAAGGCCAATATAGTAAGCAAATCTATAGGTGCAAATTGGAGTTATATGTAAGGCAGAACTGATCCAACTCTAGTCTTCACGTATGACAGAAGTCCTACCTTCCTATAGGACATCTCTCATACTGTGATCTGTCTATAGGCTTTACATTTTAGGACAGTATTTTTAAGGTTATTTTGTCAGAAAGGAAAGAAAAAAAATAAATCTGGAAGCGAGTTTAGTTTCAACTTGAAAACTTGAAGAAGACTGTAATATTAACCACCTAGATGAAAATATATTCTGCATATATTCCATTCTGCAATCTGCAGAATAAGTGAAACGTTTAGAAAGTGATGGGCTAGAGTTAACATAAAATTACACTAATACAGTGATATCTTGCTGATATACAAGAAAATTAAAAAACCTTAAGTTTAGAAAGTTCAAAGATTCATCACTGCTGTTTCTTCCCCACTATCTAGCAGCTCTATTAACTGGCTGCAATATTGCAAAACTCCAGTCAAGATTATACCTCCAGTCAAGACATACACAGGCCCAGACTATGGATGGTTTTGTGTGATCAGATTACAAAAAAATGGGAAAAAGACAGAATTTTTGTAGCATTGCAAAAGTCTTTGTGTGAAGGGAAAAGACAGGGCAAAAGCTTAAAACTGAAAAATCCATTAAAGCACCATTAAAGTTACTGAGAGCTTTACCATTGATTTCAGTGGCTCTCAGAGTCTGTTAAAAGAGAACTGCAAACCAATATCACCAGTTTTATCATCTTAATGAAGATTTTGGAGGAAAAGTCAAGTTTATAAGCATAAAAAGAATTTTTAATTATTAAACCGAAATGTATCTAACAGTTTCTCAGTTAAAGAAAATATAACCTTCATTTTTTGTTGATTGCTTTTGTTTGTTTGTTTTCTTTACAAATATGAAAATCGGTAGTAATAATTTTATTTATATATACATATATATATATATATATATATATATATGGCAGAATTATTGTGATTTCCCTGGAAAGTAACCCAAGGTTACATATACGTGCCATTAAAAACCTAGAAAAATGATTTCAATTAAAAAATCCAGTTAATATCATCACAATTTTTTTTAATGGAATTTTGGAATTTGTTCTTTTAAAGGCTCAGAATGTAAACTGATGTTTCTCTAAAAACTTGAAGATTAGGCTACTACAGAAAGAAAAGAACATGAAAATGATGATTAGCTATTAAATGTGGCCAGTGTGCTATTACTATGCAAGCTGTACGAACCATAAAAATTAAAGAGTGCTTCTGATGGAAAGTGAGTTACCAGGATCTCATGCAGCACAATATCCTCAGCACCCTGCTTTATGTGGCTTTATGATGCCTCTTTAAAGGGCACGCAGACGTATATATCCATGATAATGGGCATATGCTGTCATCTAAGCCACAAGTATAACGTCCTCAAGATATGTGAAATGTACTAACAGCATTAATTTAATAAATTTATAAATAGTCCACAGTTTCATAATTCATTATGTTTATCTCATGGAATTTTTCATATGAAAAACATATTATATGATCCATCATATAAAACATGATTATCCATCATTAGTGAATTTGATGGTAATTTTTTTCCCCTGAATTCAAGGAGTTGTGTGTTTCCACATGTATGTGTTATGTGAAACTTCATATGTGTATATATATATATATATATATATATATACATTTGTATGCGTATGTGTTTATGGACATGCAATTTCTACTCTAGCAATACGAGTATAAGCACAAGTAATACTGTAATAAACAGTTAAATAAATGTTGTATGGTTTCAGTGAACATAATAGAAAGACAAGTTAATAGCTTGACCAGTTCATATCCCTGTAGATCTGTTCTCAATAGAGCATTTTGTAGTGACTTAAACACTTAGCTCAAAGGGAGTCCTTCTTATGCTAACTTAATGGATCTAAAAGGCATTATAATAGAACTCAGTCTGAAAGCATTACTGCACAATCTTTAGGCCAGAAGGCAAATAGTACAACTTAGAGGTAAAATACATATTTTATCTGTATTTACAATAATGGAAATAATATATGGGACATTAGATCATTACTAAATTTTCAGTAAAAATCAGATAAAAAATCGGGCCATACTTTCCTTTGAGGACACGTATCAAACAATTTATTACCAATATCAAAAGACAAAAATATGAAATGTAATTTATGCTTTCAGAAAAAGAAAATCCTATTAAAAAACTCTGGCAAAGAAATTTGAATTTTGCTTAAAAAATGTGTAAGCAATCAAAGTTCATTTCTCCATTAATGTAAATGCTTTCCATTTCTTTTGAATATTTCTTCCAGTTCCTATGTGTATTTTAATAATTTTTATATACCTGTGATTGTAAATACTCAGCCTCCTGCTATAAATTATAAAAACTCAGGGTCTGGAAATTATAATTCAAATAGTGTTACTTTGAGTAAAAACTGTGCAGAACAAAGAAACTGTTTGAATTTTAATCCCTCATATTTCCATAAAGAAGTCACTGACAAGCCTCAGACCTTTAACCTAAGAGGCTGGTTCCATTCCAAAATCCATACCATGGACTTCCTCTAGGTTTGAAAATTTTAGCTGCCCTGAGCATATAATATTTTTGTTTTATGTTTGAGATATACTAAGCTTGGCAGTTTGGTTTGAGTTGTTGTGGTTTTTCTCTTCCCCTTTATTATCATAAATACATAGAATATAAATTTATCCTCTTAATCTGCGACTGTAGTAGTTAAGGTCTAATGAAATACCAATATTCTTGTTTTACTTGTATTGAATCCCTAGTTATTGTACCTAAAATTCAGACAGACCGAATGAAAAATAACAACTTACCAAAGTCTACCTCTTAGAATTTCCCTCCCCCCTTTGTCTTTATCAGACAACAGCAGTGGTTAGAGACAAATAGATAGATAGATTAGATAGATAGACAGATAAACAGATAGATAGATTCATAAATAGGGATGCATATTATTGACAAATGCATGTTAGTATTTCTGACCAAGAAAATGGTATTTTCAGGAGATCCACTGATCAGAAAGGAAGCAACAGGTTTCACTTAATCAGATTTACTACAGAAAACATTGGCTACATTCTACATACCACTCCACCAATACTGCAGATCCTTAAAATAATTCATGTGCTTATGCTATTCCTTCTATAATTTTTTGTGATATTTCTTTCACTGGTGAGGATTATACTATATGAAGGGTCTGTATGTGAAATGTCTCATTTTCTATAGTCACTTTTTACATATTTTTACAGGACATTAAAATAGAAACAAGTAGTTGAATATGGCTACTTGAAGACCAGCTAACAGTTCAGCTTTACTTTTATGAGTGAAATGCAAACTATTGGCAATGAAATAAGAAAACTTGAAAAAGCTATAGGTTAAAATAAAATTGTATCTTCTTGATAGACAAGTAGTACTAAAAATGGTTGTCTCCTGCCCTTTGCAATTTACAATTAAACAACCTTCCAAGTGAATCAGTATGGCGGTCTCAGGTGTCTAGTGCATTTCAACACAAATTTACCAGACTAAATTCGAAAAAAAGGCCTATAAGAGAGTGTGAAGGTACCATTTCAGGTTTTACAGCATCATAGGATTTGCTACAACTTACAGGATTCTTAGCAACATGATAAGTGATCACTACAATTCTTAAAAAAATAAAATCTCATCTTTTCAGAAACTATTAACAAAATTGTCATTGTCCTGATCAGAACACAAATATTTTCTATTCAGAATGCATGAAATTTAGCATCATTATTTTCACTCTGGGTTAAGGGGATTGTCACAAAGAAAAAAATAAGTTAATTTTAGAACAAAACCCCAAAAGAAAAAAGTGGATCATGATATGTCATGAAAACTATTGTAAGAAAACTTTGCTGTTTGCTGCATTTCATTTAATTTAAACAGCATAACAAGGAATAATTTTCTTTGGCAATGATGGGTCTGCAAATGAGCAATACTGTTTTTTAACTGTAGTCAGTGTTTATTTGATTACTTTAAATATATGCATCTTAGGCCGAACTATGAATTTCAATATGAAATGGAGTATAAAAATGAGAGTAAAGCCACTATTTTTATGTTAATCACTTTAACAGGCTAAAGTTTTCCCTACTGGCAGTCATAGTAGGACTTAATTTGTATTTATAGTTAAAAATTATTCTTATAGTCTAGAAAATATTTTGCAGCTCATTTTGAAGAAAAAAAAAACCTTCAAAACCTATTCATCTTCAGAGATTTTGATTGTTCTTTTTGATTGTCCTTTTTCTAATTTCAAAGTGAATGCTCCAAAAATAGCTATGACCCCAACTTATGTTCTCTACACTTTGATTAATATCGAACATCTAGATAGCCAAAAGTACCAAATGTACAAGGTCAGGGAAGTAGCCAACACCTTTCAGCTAATGTAAGACTTGGAATTTAGCTATAAGCTGCAGTACTTAATGTGTTTTGAGTAATGTGATTTTTTTCTTTGATTTTCATTTTGTACTAATAGCAAATAACAATGGCATATGTGTTAATATGTGATCACTCTCATGTTTTGAATAGCCTACTTCGCTGTCCTCAAGGGATTGCAACACACATTCTTAATAGCAAGCAGAATATCTAAGTTATTAATTTTTAAAAACATCCATTCTTTCACTAAGTTGCTTGTTAATACAATACAGTATCTGATATTACTTCAGGAAATTTAGAGATTTACAATTTATATCACTTACTGAGCCAAAATGATATTTTAAATTAATGGTGAGAATATCCTTTACTAGTTTCTACTGCTTAAAAGCTAGTTGACCAATCTAAGCTAGTGGTCAAGTCTCCTCATATCTGGAATCATAAAATCATGGAATCATAGAAGCACAGAAGCGTAAAATCATCAAGACTGGAAGAGACATTCAAGATCCTCCAATCCAGCTGTTCACCCAGCACTATCACTGTTATCACTCCTAAACCACTAGACCACATCATCCAGTACCAGATCCAGATGTCTCTTGGACACCTCCAGGTATGGTGATGCCACCTCCCTGGGAAACCTATTCCAGTGCCTGACTACCCTAACAGTTAATTTCTTTTTTAAACATATAATCTCCCCTGCCTCAGTTTAAGGTCATTTCCTCTGGTCCTCTCACAATAGGCACAGTTGAGAAGACCAGCTCCCACCGCACTACAAACTCCTTTCAGGTAGTTTTAATGAGCAATGAGGTCCCTCTCCTCTTCTCTAAACTAAACATTCCTCATAAGACGTGTTTTCCAGAACCTTCATGAGCCTTGTTGCTCTTCTCTGCATACAAATATAGAATTACAGAATATCTTGAGTTGTGGAGATCCACAAGGATCATAAAAGTCCACTTCTTGGCCCTGCACAGGACCATCCCCAAGAATCACACCATGGGCCTGAGAATATTATTCAAATGCTTCTTGAACTCTGTCAGGCTTGGTGTTGTGACCACTTTCTTGGGGAGCCTGTTCCAGTGCCCAACCATGCTTTGGCTGGAGAATCTCTCTCAATATCCAACCTAAACTCCCCCTGACAACTTTGAGCCATTCCCTCAGGTCCTGTCACTGGTTACCACAGAGAAGAGATCAGCGCCTGTCCATCTTTTACCTAAAATGTTACCAGTGCTAATTACCTTCTCATTATGCTGTTTTTTTCTTATCATTGGACTATTTATTTTCTAAAGACAGAATACTTCAGTATTCATCAGCGTGTAGACTCTGAATCTTACTTATTTTTGGAAGTACTAGTTTTACCTTTGTTGAAACACAAAACTTTTTATGATACTTTTTGTCAGGTCATAAAATCTATCATTTTTTGGCTCTATGCTTGTCCTTATCATACATTCTTAATATAATCATGCCAGCATTCTCATTTATTATACATCTGATAACTGAAGTAAAGTGTTATCTTTACCTACTAATAATATCTCTATGCAGTACTAGTATGGAAAGTAACACAAACTTCATCATCATTATCAGTGTCTTGATAATGATGAAGAATGTGCCAAAGTGAGCTACTCTTTCCATATCACTTCAATCAAGGGGCATCTGCTTGTGTCTCTTTTCTGGGGGGTTATTTGATGCTAGGATGATCTTTTAGTGCCAGATATACTTCCTCAATAAAAAGAGTGAATTCTTAAAAGTTATTCAGCAATTCACAAATTTTGAAGTTGTGATAACAAACAGGAAAAATGGAATGAGCAATTTCCTCCTTTTCTCCTCACGCTAAAACAGAAAAAGAAGGCTAAAGAAAGCCTTTCTATTAACAATATTAAATCTAATTGGAATATGTTATCAGCTTTGACAGTGTCAAGGTTCTGAAGATCAAGGGCCTGAAAAGCAAAAGTTCCTTTTCTTAAGAAACACTTGAAGCTACTTTAGATTGTTCAGCAAACTCTGGTCCAGTCTAGAACTTTCCCTTGAGAAATTACATTCTACAGGCAGAGTCCATGAATCATTCTTTGAAGTCGTGATCAATGACTAAGAAGTCAAATACAAATCCCAGCTCCAGCAGTAATTATCAGGCTCTCTCATTTATTAAGTTTGTCAATATCATGGACAAAACAAATGAATTAGCCATAATCTAAGATTATTTCAACTCCTAAGGTCAAGTAGATGCTGTGAAATGCATTTTTGACTGTAGCAAGATGAAGAAATATATTGATTTTTGGATACACTTTTTCTGTAAATATAACATTTCATCTTTTTTTTTTCCTTTGTGTAATCTATTTGCTTTTTTATGTACTAAAATCAAAGATAGTATCATATTTTAATTTTCTCCTAGCAAAGATATTATCAGATGTTCAGTTAATTAAGAGCAAACAATGACCTGATAATATCTACAAAGGATACAATTACAATTTATATTATCTCTGTGTGAAGCAGAGAAATTGTTACAAGCACACTTGGAAAATATCTTGCTTTCCAGGAACCAAAGAATTTCTAAATGAATAGTTATGCTATTTTGAAATGGTGCTTCAATAGGTAAGCATACTACAGCAATCTGCAGTGTTAAACTCAAATAGTGTATCATATTTGTATTTCATATGGTTTGAGTTTTGTTCACAAAATCTTTGTTTTCCAAACTTTTTTTTTTTTAATAAAAGGTGATAAAACTAGTCATTAAGAAACATTTAGCAGTGCAAATCTTCTTAATATGTTCAGGACAAAACAGTACATGAAGTCATCACTTTGCTTGTGAAAATATATGTAAGTACACCAATTATGATAAAAAAATTACAAAAAAAACCCCCTACATCTGGGATTCTGATTGCAGTTTGGCTTGTGAAGAGTTTGATGTTGAAAATGCTGAATAATTAGTAACTCTTAGTGAAAAGGGGGATTATTTGTTAACTGAACTTTGAAGTTGGAAGGAAGATGAAGCCTTTCCTGAGCCACAATTTTTCTTAGAAATCTCAGCAGTAACTTCATTTTTTCTGATAAGAAAAACCATGTTTATATACAGAGAACATTTGGTATAGCATACCCTAACAGAAAAAACAGTGATTAGAAATGGATAGATTTCATAATAAAAAAGCAAAACTGCTTGATGGAATTCCCTTTCCTGTACTTCAGTCCCTTGTAATGGTAAGTGTTCTACCCTCCAAAGGAGTAAAAACAGATGCTTACCTTTCTAAGCCCTTGGGGGAAAAAAAGATACTAAAATAATCTGGTTTATTCTTACCTCAAGATACACAGTTACAGAATTCAACCACATGATTTATTTTAATCTTAAGGCAAATTACACATACTTGATTCCCAAAGAATGTAGGACAAGTTAATTGGTGCTCCTGTATGGTACTCTCAGGTTTTAAAATACTTGTTTCTTCAAGTTTTTTGTGCAAGATGGTATTTCAGGATGGCATATGCTCCCCATTATGACCATCACAAACAATTGCAAGTGTTGATAAAGATTGTAATCTAGGAACTGATTGGTCCATCTCCACAAAATATAACTCTTTTCTTAAATCTGTTATTTTACTTTTATTATATACTACTTCTTTCTTCTCTGTTCATAGGACTTTCAAACTCATAGCCCTTTCATCAAACTCCATTTTCCCATATACCTCACTAGAACACACCCCTGTTTGTCTTCTCTTTACAGAGCCATTCTACTTTTTTCATCTATTTTGGCCAAGATGCAAGTTATTTCTCCTAATGTTCTGCTGTGGCTAGTCAAACCCCAGACATCAGATTTTACAGACCTGTTTTAATTTGAAAATGACAAAGTCTGTAATAGGTTACTAATATGCATGACTACCATGCAAGGGTGAACAAATGAGAACTGGAGTTTTCAGCTGTTGATTAACTTTTAAGGGGGCAGTCAACCTTTTTTGTTTCCCCTCCTTGGTATTATTTATTTTGAAAACAGAGTTGTTCTAATATACTGTTGTGCTGTGCTTACGTGATTTATAAAGACTGATAGTTCCAGCTGATAGCTTATAACAAATTCAGAAGAAAATAACACTGTCATTTTCTGTGCTTCTCGAACTGTGACAGAGAAAGGAAAAAGCTAAGTATTGTTTACTTTAACTACCAATATGCAGAATTGTTTTGCCTCTTTGTTTCCTTGCTGTCTCAGGAACTGTTGCAGTTCCATTAGTAGTGTGTGAATTAAAAATTCCATTTTATTAGCTGTTGTCAGATAACCTCTTTTTCCTAACATTTACCATGGCAAAATAATTAAAAAAGGATTTTAAATATATATTCCTATGTAAAAAAAAATCAGAAGTGACAAGTCTTGATATTTAATTCATTTTATTACCTGTAATAATATATGTAAAAATTTGCACTTCAGAATATATTTCATAATTTCATATTTTTATTTGAGAGTGGGATAGAGAGTGAGAAAAAGAAGTGGGATAGCCACAGGGAAAATATTCAATAAAGGGCATAAAATGCTGGACAGAGAGAGAAGGAAGGAACAAAAAGAGTGAGAAGTGGCTGCTTTTTTTCTGCACACAGATGTTATGTCTGATCCGGGTGGAAAGGAAAACCTTTGCAAAGAAGAACAAGACATCGTATATATTGAGACAGTGGGTTTTGTTGTGGTATCTCTGAAATATGAAACTGCTTATCTTGTGCAAGAATTTTAATTACTAAGTTGTTGTTAATAATATCATATTCTTGAAGTAGGGCCCAGAGTCTTTTTACACAGAAGCAGTAACTAGTAATTGCCACTTCTCTTACTGAAATACTGTTTGTTTGTTACTTATCTTTTTAGTTCAGTGGTAGTCTTACTAGTTTAGATTCTCAAAAATTATCATATATATGTCAGATGCCATTAGGAGGGCAGAAAGAAACTGAAGACAACATCTAGAAACACAAGAATAGATAAGAAATGGTATTAAGTGAAAACAAGGAGATAAAACCATGCCCATAGACTTCTGGAAATGTCACTGCAAATTCCAGGATAAGTTTTTTGTCTTTCAAGCAGAGGTGCTAAGAAGAACAAAGACCAAAAGAGCAGTTTTTAAAAAATATCTGTACTTATAGATGAGGTGTTTAAAAACTCAAACCAAAGTGAAGAAGGACTAACCATTTACAAGCCTGTACTGATGAAGTTTAAAGTATATAGTAAGAATGCAAAATCTGAAAACTGTCACCTTAAAAGTCAAGAATTTGAAAGGAAGAATATTTTTTAGCAGAATCTGAGGAAATTAAGTCAAACATGAAATTCTGGAGAGGGTGTGCCAAAACGAGGCTATAGAAAGGATACAATTAAAATAAGCAATAAGAGCTCTAAAGGTTTTGAAATTAAAAAAGAGAAAATTTGATTTGCCAGACTGAAAGGCAAAAGCATGTTTCAAGGTAAAATAAGTAAAGGTAAAACTAGGTTATGTCCTAGTGAATTGAGTTAGCATCATCAGATTAATAGGAAGGAGCTGAATAAAAAATAAACCTGCAAATTGTGGAGAGAAGCTTGCAAATGCCTAATAACACAAGCAATTTGATATATTATCAATATCTTACCTATGAATATCTGTATTTACAGGAAATAGCCAGTTTACAAAAAACAGCCAAAAGGGAATCTACCCAAAATATTTCTTCACACGCTTAAAAAAAAGAGAAAAAAAGAAAAAAAAAAAAGAAAAAAAAAATTTCAGCATTACTCTGTAAAGCAGTAGCATTAGAGAATAAATATTGCTTGGAACTACTCGAGTATGCATATATATCAACTGGATGGAATCTTTATTCCACACAAGGGGACATGTTGCTACTTCTGAGCTGCACACAACTACATATCTTAATGTAATATCTTGAGTTACAGAAAATGGTTTGAAGAAAAAAAGCCATTTTGAAAACAGGAATTTAATATCATGATTGAAAGCCTTTATTACAGTGAGTATATGTGAAAGAGATGCAACAATAATGTTAAATACTGAAAAAACTTGGTCTGTTTGGTGTAGAGGTCTAGTTGAGTGTAGCAGTGTGATTTACCCAGGGGTCAATAGTGGGTCCTGCGCATCCAGTCCTATTTAATATTATTGCTAATGATTTTGGGGATAGGTCAGAATTTGCAGATGACAACAAACCTTGAGGAGTGACTGCCACCCAGAGGGACCTCTGACAGCCTGGAGAAAAAGGTTGAAAAGAACCCTGTGCAGTTCAATCAAGGGAAGTGTAAAGTTCTACCCTTGGAGAAGCATAATCACAGGCACTACTATATGTTGGGGATGATCTGCTAGAAAGCAGCTTTGCAGAACAGGATTTGAGGCTCCTGGTAGACAAGAAGCTCAATATGAGGCAACAAGATGCTCCTGTTGCAAAGAAGGATAATGGTGTCTTGGGCTACATAAGGAAGAGTGTTGCCAACACCCTGAGGGACTTGATTCCTGCCCCCTGTTCAGAACTGGTGAGGCCACTTTGGTGAGTCCTGCGTCTAGTTCAGGGCTCTCCAGAACAAGAGACACACAGACAGGATGAAGAGAGCCCTGTGAAAGGTTACAAAATTAAGATTAAGAAGAATGCCCCATATGAGGAAAGACTGAGAGATCTAGGACCATTTAGCCTGAAGAAGAGAAGGTTCAGCGAGCTCTCATCATTGTTTTTAGATACCTGAAGGGAGGATGCAAGGAGGGCAGAGTCAGGCTCTTCTCAGTGGTGCCCAGTGACAGGACCAGAGGCAATAGGGTATAAAACAGAAAACAGAAGGCTCCCTCTGATCATCAGAAAACAATTCTGTCTGAGCACTGGCATAGTTTGCCCAGGGAGTCTGGGGAATCTTCCTCTTCTGAGATATTCAAAAGCTGCCTGGGCACGGCCCTGGGCAATCTGCTCTATGTGGTTGTATTTGAACAGAGATGTTGGACCAGATTACCTCCAGAGCTCACTTCCAATCTCAACCATTTTTCTGTCTTCTCCTGTATTTATTTCTAATTCTTTTTTTTAGAAAGAAGTTTAAATTTCTGAAACTTGAAAACATTGTAGTTTCAAGTAGAGACTCAGGACAAATTAGTCTAGGAAAAAAATAGCACAAATTTATTTCTGTCTCTCTCACATTCTTTCTTAATACTCTTATTATTTGTCTATTATATTTATCATCATTGCCAATTCAGATGTAAATTCCTTGTCTTGCTTAATTAACATAGCAGAATGTTAATTATTAGTTCTACCTCCAAACAGTGGTTGTAATCTGTGCAGTCAAGGGCATACAAATTTAATGGTAAAAACCCAAAATGCTAGTGTGCAATAACGCAACCCTCTCTATTCTATAACATAAGAGGTGTTGAAGGAAAGACAAAAAAGGTCAACTTCGACTTTTAATTTTTTTGTAATAAATAGAATAAAACATTTTAAGTACACCATCTTAATTTATATTTTAAACTTTTATTTTAATCTTTTTGCCACAATTTTTATAAGAATAAAGAGAGAAAGTGATTGAAGTTGCATTCTGATGGTAAAACAGAACTGGTTTTGCTGATACTAGGGGTAATACAGTTCAAAGTTCATAGGCCTTTGTTACCCATGTGTATTTTCTGAGACATAGAAAAGCACTTTGACAAATTTTATAATTAAATTAAGGAGTACTGCAACTACAGTCTTAATTCATATGCAAGTGACAAAAATGAGTTTACAAATTTCATCCTCAGAAGGAAGCATACTTCTTTATAAATTCAATTCTATATCATATTCTCTTTTTTTTTTTAATTGTATTTCTGATGTTTGCATACAGGCATTAGACACCCTTTAGTATTTCAGTCATAATTATCAAACTTTTCCTTGTTTCTTTCTTTACCCAGTGTTATCAACTCGAGAAATATTTTATAAACTACAGCAAACAAAATCTCATCCAATACAGCAGTAGAATATAATTATGTAATAATTATAACACTTTTTTTTAATATAATAACACTTTTCACACTACTCTTTAGAGCTAGACGTTTCATGACTGGGTCCCTAAAGATGTTTGGCATGTAAAGGCAACACAAAATGTTGATAAATGCACTGAAAGAATGTAAAATATATTATTGCTATAGAATTACTAAGAAAACCCATTACAGCTTTGGAAACATATTAACTGATCAAGTCATCAAATTTATCCAAGTTATAAAGGTATCTTCAGACTAATTTCCAGAAAAAGATCATAGCAGGCAGTTTACCAACATGAACAAAGTTAATTTTATTCTTATAACACTGAAAATAATTGCAAACAGGATGCTCTTAACGTAAGGTACATGATTTGCTGACAGAATAGCTATTTCCCATAAGGTCTATAAAAATTGAGCCAGCCATATCCATTTATTTTGTAAGTATATAAAGATATAGAAATATAACAAATACATATCTTTTACGTTAGGTAGAAGCTATTTTTTCCAGTGTAGGAAAGAAAATTAAAAAAAAGTAGAGTTCACTGCTACCAATTTTTTTTTAGGCGGTCAAACATCTGCCCATTAAAAATAAGGAATAAAATCAACTTCACCTCACTTCAAGTGGAAATGTCACATTTTCTCTGATTCCTTTTCCGCTCAGATCTTTTTCTGATTTCCTAACCTTCTTTGCAGAGACATAATACTATAATTGGGCTATGGTTAAATTTTAACGGATAAGTGAGAAGAGTCAATAACAAGATAACAATAAACAAATGAAAGTACAGATACTATTCTTTAATGTGCCAGTGGAAATCAGTGAATGCGCTTTTTTGGGAGTTTGGTGTTTTGTTGTGGGTTTTTTGATTGTTTGTTTTTATATTTCCACTGCTTCTGATACTATTCAATTCAACAAAATACGTTTTTACCAGCATGATCTCTACACCTTGGATAATCACTGAGTGTAGTGCTGTCTGCGCACTGAGAGCTCTGGACTCTGTTTTCAGCCAGAGATCCACCTGTATCCAGCAAGGGTGAACTAGATTTTGAGATAGCACACAATTAATTCTTGCCATACTAAACTGAAAATTACAGCTACTGCTTTGTACTTTGTGACATTTTAGATGCACATTTGTTGGTTGGTTTGTTCTTGAAGTGCTGCAGATGAGAGGTGGATTTGCTACATTAATCATTACTTCAGTTTTCAGTAGCACCATAAACTGTCCTTTTCACTGGGAAAAAAGAATGGGGCATTTGTCTTTAGCAAAATATCAGGGGTTTGAGGGGCTAGATGGTTTGTTTATTTATTTGGTTGGTTTTAACATGGTATAGAAACTACACAGAAAGGATAATGGAAGAAATCGGATTCCACCCCTCTATCACAAGCAGCATACAACATTAGCAAAATAAAAATAATTTAAAAAAAAAAAAGAGCAGCAGAAGAGCAAAATATGTTTAAAATATTTTTCCACTCAGACTTGTAAAAATTTACTTAAACCTTTATTTAGTATTTGTAACAAAAACACACAAGTTCTCAAATTTAGAATGACCATCACTGAAATGTGATCTTTTACCTTTAGTTACAGTGCAATAATTATTACTATTCTTTCATGTTCTATCACATTACTCTTTGGTATTTCTTTAATGCATTTTCTGAAAAGACTATCATTAGTGTATCTCGAGGGATTTAATACTCTCAAGAGTATGATCTACCGTGAGAAAACAAGAGTTCTCAAGGGATAAAAATTATGTACAACAGGAAGGAAATATTTAATTCCAGAATGAAAACTACAAATTACTGAGCCACTTGAAACACACTTCTTTATTCGCACAAATTAGTCTCTTCATTTAAAGTAGTTCATTACAATGAATAAGACAGCTGTAGAACTTTAGACATGATGGAAGCATTTCTTTTCTTTGGAAAAGACCATTATTGCATATAAAGAAGTAGCGTAGGGGTAATCATTACTTACAGATCCTTGAAAACTCTTGATATGTCTTCTTATACACAATTTTAGCTTAGATAGTATGTTTGAAAAAGTCTTTATTAAGGGTAAAATTAATAGTATGAATACTGTGGGGAAACTGTAAATCTCCAGTACAAGTCTGAGTCAGTACTGTTTTGTAAAACTCCAGCTTGTGTTTACAGTCATGACCTGCAGAGTTTTCTCTCCATCTTTCATCACGATTCAGACATGTAGGGTTAAGGGATGTCCTTAAGCAGATCCAGTCCAGGACCTGGAGCTCAGTTCAGTGTCTGAGAACCCAGGGTATCTTCCCAGACTGAGGGATTTGGCCTCTGCTTTCCTGTTTGCTGAACATTTATCCTGGACACAGGCACACAGGGACATACACGCACACAAACCTATGCACACGTACTCGTCCCACAGGCACCCCACAGTCTTGGCTCTTCCCCAAATACAAGTGCAGACATTCTCTTGGCCTGACAACTTATGCCAGACCTGAGGAACCCTACTTGTCAGGTGATCCAGCTCGAAATTTGCTAGTGGATACACACACACACATCAAGTACATTCAATTTAGTAAAGGTACAGATACTCACCCCCAGCAACTGATACCAACTGATACATGGGCAGTAAGCTGAGGTCCAGCTCCATCTGATCTACCAGCGCTGAGGCCCTCACTTTGCTCATTCACCCCAGTACTCCCAGTAACTGATTTTGGGGACACGCACTGTTCCCATCTCAGTGGCTGGAGGTTAAAGAACCCCAGTGGCTCCAGTAGCTGCTGATGAAACACCGCTGACTTCAGTTACTGACACCTCAGGCTATGGCCACGCACAGTCACAGTTTCAATTCTTACAGCAAGAATATACACAGGATGGAGAGTGAAATTACACAGGCAGATAAGAAAAGATTTACTAAAGTGATAGGAGAAGACAGGAAAGACTGCAGTGACCAAGTGCTGTGCTCAGCCAGACAACCATGGATTTTTTACACGATTGACCCCTTCTATAACCCCTTCTGCCCAACTCCTTCTCTGCTCCACCCCAGACCCCCTTTCTCTGCAGATTACCTCATGAATTGATACAGTCTTAGAGACTCTTTCCAACACCCCGAACCTTCAGGTTTGCATCCTTACCAGTTGCAAAATCGAAGTTGGTTCGCTTTGAAGTGATTCCTTCAGTTTCTTGATAGTCAATTAATTATTTTTACTGATGAGGTTTATTTCTTTTCATTATCTTCCTAGTTACCAGACAGGTCAGGCAGGTCTATGTCTCTGCACATTTTTCTTACTGCCTTCCCTGTCTCTGTCGTCCCATTTTTATCAAGATCCTCTGTCAGGTGATCTTACGGAGCTAAACATTCTCACACTCCATCTTTATTAATCACTGTAACTGACCAGGGTTTTTTCCTGCTTGCTGGTCAAGTTTGGGCCTCTGTGTTTTGCTTCCTCTTTCATACCACCCCATTTGACAAGGTCCTTGATCAGATTAATGTAAGGGAATTCCTTTTGCCTTCCACATACCCATACACTATACAGAATTCAATGTAATAAATACTGAAGACAGCAAAACAAACTTAAAAAAAAGCATCATGACCAAAAAACTTCCATTTTTTGACAGACAGATGTTTCAAATGGATGCACCATTTTTTGTCATTCATCTTGATGTGGATTTCAGAAACAGAGGCACTATTAGAGAGAGATGGGATAAGACAAGGGAAACCTTGCTGTAAGCAGCTACTGTGACCCAGAAAAACCCCAATCAGTCAAGCATTTTTGTTGTCAAACAAATCTACTGAATAGACTGCTGTAAGATTATAGTGTTTCTTCTGGCCTTCATGAAATTCCAAGAAGGTTAAAGTTGCATTATAAAACTAAGGAAAACAAAAAATTTAAAGTTAAATCTTTATTTTTATTTTCACCTGGAAAATAGTTTTTTTCTGGACCACCTCGATGATAACAAAAATGTAACAAATAAAGTCAAGATTTCAGAGATTTCGTTGCAGAGAAGTATATAATCAAAAGTCTATTTTTTTTTTCAAGGTAGGATTTGTTATTGACTGCTTATATGATTTAAAGCCAGACTCTGCTTCTGGCTTTAAAAGTGATACTTAAATAAACCAAGCAATGATGTTATAGTGAGGATTGTTTAATTTTAAAAGTGCTCTAAGGCTCAGAATGGTTACATAATTTTAAGTCTTATTATTAGTAATTTTTTAATCAGTTTGTTTATTTGATAGTGCTGACTAGCAGAGAAAAAAGCACCTGGACACTGAATGATCAAAATGCTTTTCTTTGGAAGGCTTGTGATTTTCTATATGAAAACAATGAAGGTTAAAAATACTGTGAAAGATGTGGTCTATTCCCTGCAAGCAGCATAGACAAGTAGTATATCTCTTCCTCTGAAATTTTTTCTTCACCCACAAAGCCTACCAGAACCCCAGTGATTCAATGATATTGGAGACATTTGGTAGATCAGTGAACTAGTCTTACAATCAAACCACCAAAAATTTAAACCAATATTTTTTTTCAGCAATATAAAATATAAAAAAAATTAAATTCACTCAAGTGCTGTAACTTATTCAGAGATAAATTTATAGATGAATACAAAAAATATAATTAATACAATTAATATTACATGTTGAAATAAAATGGAGTGTATAAAGTTTAAGACATATGTGTTTTTTAATGCAACATATAATTGGAAAATAAAATCTATCAGATAAAACTCATAAGATAGTACAGATTGTAATCTTTGTACACTAATAAACTTGAAACAGATCAGTTACACTTGTATGGAAATGAGGAAACCTATAAAAATATATGAAACCTAACCTTTATTTAAAATTTACTAGAGTTATATTAGCAATTTAGTTTGAGCTTACTGACCAAAACTGGAATGATATAACAGTAAACTGAAGAACTACCCAGCTAATGATAGAGACATTCCTCACTGAAAATAACTCCAACATTTTACCTCTCTTTGAGATTCTGATTTTTTTATACTCTTCTGTAAATGTTAGCAGTTTAGTAGAATCATTTACCCTTAATGAGTACACCTTAAGATGCTTTAAAATAAGAGTAGAATGCAATTTACTTCCTCTGTAACACCCCATTACATCATAATAGTAGAAATCATCTTTATTGTGCATAGAAAACTTGCCCAGATATCTTTTTTCTATGGTGTGAGAATTTGCATTTCTAAACTATTTTTCACATAATGAGTTCGCTTTTTAACTATTTAAGATTTTTTTCATTATATGTTTTCAGCTTGTCTAATATATTTTTTCTTAAACTCTGTTATTATAAACACAAACTTGCAATTTGCTTTTCATGTAATATTGAGTTCCAGCTTCATTACACTTAACTTTAAGCACCTTAAGAGTGTTATCTCCCTGGACATTCAGCATTTGCGACTGTAGAAATTGTTTCTATGAATGTGTCTTTCCTTATTTACTGTTTAGGCAGCTTAGGCTTACTATACTCTAAAATTAATTCTTTAACGTCTAAATTTAAAGAATAGCTCATGTAGTTAGAAGGAAGATTGCTTATTTATTACAGTTAGCAGTAGAAGGTTTCATACTCTGCTTTTGTAGAGAGATGGATGGCAATTAGTTGATCTTCAGTTAAGGATGGAATGAAAAATCTCATGGGTGCTTCTAATTAAACTTTGGAATTGTCATCTCTGAAGAAGGTATTTCTGTACATCTGAAAGAAGCAAGGAAGGAAGCATAAGGAAAACACCTCAATATTAGAAATTCTAAGGAGAAAAGTAAATATCTAAGTGCAGGTCAAGATTTGTGGATTACTTCTGTTAACAAGTCAATAATAATTAGATATATTTTCTTAACTTGTTCAGGTATCCTATATGTTTTATGATCTGGGAAAGGTACCAGCAAAGGTTTGAAGCATTGTACCATTACAGGCTAAGAATGCACAAAAAAAAAGTCATGAAGAAATCTCATATACTCCATTTGTTTCCCACGAGTACTTTTTCCTTCTGTGCTAATAATGGAAAGAACAGCTGCCCTTCATGGTCTTCTCATTGTATCTTTAATTAATCTTAATTGTCCACACATAAACATGCAGAATCGATAAAGTAAATGGGAACCTGAGATGGCAATCCAGCCTCCATCAGGGAACGGTCAAGTAGGGAGACAAACAATAAATAGGAATTAAAGGAAATCAGTGTTGGAAACGTGAAGACTGGAGGAACAACTGAAAAAGAAAAAATGGACAAATAAAAGGAGTAGAACTTTTGGCAACCATAAGTCTGTGTTCGGTTATGGAATTGTGATGTCATAGGAACTACAGCAACATAGTGAGACAAATGCCTGCGCTTCTGGAATGAGATAAAGAACTATAAAGTCCTTCTAAACTCTATATAGAAGACAAGGCAAGTTGTACTGTACTCAAAGGAGCACCTTATATGGAAGAACTCTTTTATGATATGGAACTGTCTTGAGAGCTTTCGAGCTGGGATCAGAGGGGATACAGATACAGTCGGCCCAATTTAAAAAAGGAGGCAGACAAATCTTATTGAAATAACTGGAGGAATTCCCCCAACTGAAAATGGTGGTTCTCATGGAAGACTCTAACCACTTTGACACCTGTTAAAAGGGCAACATATTAGGATGCAAATAGTCCAGGAGATCTCTGATGACAATTTTCTGTCAGTAAGTGCTGGCATATGTTAGCAAGAAGTAGTCCTCTGGTCTGCTGCTACTCATCAGTGTAGGAAAATTGGTCCACACATTTTTATTTTGTTTTTCGTGCATCTACAGTCATCCTGAGAGAGTAGAATTTTTAGGAAAGTGAGGAAAACAAGTAGCAGAATAAACCCTGACATTCAATGCTGCAGATTTCAGCTTGTTCAGGGACATGTTAGGCAGAGTCCTTTAAAAGGCTATTTTGAAGGCCAAAGTTGCTCAGTAGAGCTACTTGATCTTCAAGGTCATCAGCATCCATAATGAACAAGAACTGTTAATGCTGATGTACAATGAAACAGGTAGTGATTGCAGGAGGCGACCTAACTAAATAAGGACCAAGCTTGAATGTAAAATGGAATCAAATGGAAGTTGGAAAATATCAAAGGGTAAATTAGCGTGTCTGGAAATGCAAAGATGGAATTAGGTAAGCAGGTGGAACTCAGAAGGGGTGTGATAAGCAAGAAGAATGGCTTCTATTTATACTGACAGCAGAAAGAAAACAAAGTTGTTAACCTCTTGTTGGATGGAGTGGGTGACATAAGGGAACAACAAAAAGCCTGTCTTTAGCCAAAAAAGGCTGTGTTTTTGTTTGTCTTACCAGTGCCTTACCAGGTGTCTTCTCTGATGCCTCCGAAGTCACTGGCTCCATGATGACAGGAGAGCATAAAATGTAGTTTATCTTGAGTTCGAGACTGCTGTAGATGCAGTCATCTGTGGGAGATTAAGGGGATGCAGTCTGAATGGATGACTCACTACACTTTTGACGTGAAAAGGTTAGGATATGATTTGCCAGAATTGTTCTCAGAAATGCGTAACATCCTCATCAATAAGTTTAACAATGGGATGAACTGCATCTTTAGCAAGTTTGTGAGTGACACTACCCTGAAACGGGGGAATGTTGCTTATATTCTGGAGGATAGGGATGCCATTCAGAGGAATCTCAGTAAACTGGAATGATAGACCTGCAGGAATCTGCTGAAGTTCAACAGAGTTTTGTGTGTGCATTTAAAATTCATGTTTTAAAAAATCTGAGGAATTATAGTCTATATAGCTGCTATGCAAAAATAAAATCAAGGGGTCCCAGTATACAACTTTACTATCAGTCTGCATTTTTCCTGGAAACAAAGGTTAACTGCTTAGTGAGCTAGATCAACAGGAATGTATACAGTGGATAATGGGATGTAGTAATGCTTCTTGACAGTTATGAAAGTGTGTCTGAAGTATTGGACTGCACAATGCACTCAGCAACCTAATGTAGCTTGGTCTTTGAACCAGGTATTAAAAGGAATAATGTGAAAGGGTACTTTTCAAAATAAATGAAAAAAAAATACAATTTTATGAGCAAAACATTGCAAAGACCTTGAAATTTGTAGTAACATTAATAAATAGGACCTGGACTCATAAAGGTTAGAAAGGTTTAGCCCTTGCAGATTTCACTATAGTAATCTAACTTGCTCCTGACATTTTGGAATGTATGAAAAAATCAGGATTTGGATGAGGACATGGCCTTTTTTGTTTGGCTCTGACACTCTCTTGGCTTGCGTGGCACTTACATAATATTGAGGGGTTATCAGCGATGCATAGGCAGAATGAAAGCACAGAGCTGGAAACAACTCGAATCCGACTGAAAATGCTACAAAAAGAAGCATGATTATTTTATAGGTAGCAGTAAATGAATTAGTTTAGGGCTATAAAGAAAAGGTGTTGTTCACTGGACCTACAGTACTATATAGCAAAAAAGTTCAGTGCTGGCAGTCACAACATGATGGTATCACAGATATGCTTTCAGAAAATGTCTTGAAAATTATTTTCCGTGAATTTTATTGCCATAATTACCAAAGGCTGTTAAAGATCAAAAGAAAAACAAGGAAATAAACCTGAACTGAGCGATTTGTCCTAGGTCTTGAGCTTTATGTTATAATACAATTAAGAGCATTTTTTAATTATATATTCTTGTGCAATGTGTTGACTAAGACTTACTGAGTTGTCGTGGGTTTGTCTAGGTGACAATTTTTTACCACACCCCCCAGCCAAACTGCTCTAAATTACTCTAAGTTGAGAGAAGGTTTATGCAGACAAAACAAAATCAAACTGGGGAGAAATAATATTAGAATTTATTACTACACAATAAAACCTAAACAACTATATCTACTACAATACTAGTTAAGTAAAAGCACAATGTATCTACAGTTTGAGTCCATAAAAGTACTCCTCCCCCCTTTGTATCAGTCCAGGAGGAAAAGCAAGCAAATTTTCTAAGTCACTCTGCAGCACTTGTAAGTTTCTTCTCTGTTATCTCTGGGACAAC
>JAWWES010000001.1:71853363-71880850 GCA_035583135.1 Lophotriccus pileatus
ACGTTTCCCCCCCCCCCCCTTTGGGTTTTCTCTGTCCGCTTGTTGCTGCCGCTGCCAGGTCTGACCTTGAAGGCTCCCTTATCTCTCCAGCTGCAGTTTCTTTTGCGAAGTCCTTTAAGTTTTTTTCTTCACTCCGTTCCATGTCTGGATCAGAGAGGCTTCAGTGGTTGCTCCTGCCCCCGACCCAGGGCCAGGGGACGAGGGAGGCCTGGCCCCCACTTGGAGCCTGCTGCCTCTCCCTCACATGGCTCCTGATTTCATCTGCACAACAACCTTCTCTTCCGATTTCTTAAAGATGCAACTGGCAAAAGGCGTTACCAAAACTTCTGATTGATTTTGTCCTGGAAATTCACCTGGACAAACCACTTACAGTCCCCCAGGGAGGGGGAACCCTCTCAAACCCACAACATGAGTTTAATAGAAAAAATAAAATTTTAAAATTTTTAGTTATTATAATTAATATATCATTTGCTCTGATAGATTTAACAAACTGATTAAGTGTGAATAAACTGGAATAGGAGAATTCTACATGCCATTGAAAAATAGACTTCAGTTAGACAGTTCTCCTTCATATTCCACTCCCAGTATTTGGAAGCAAGTAGTTCGTACTACCTTTTAACAATCTCATTTGTATTTTCTATCACAGATGAAAAGTGATAGAAAACTTGATTCAGTAGTATCCAATGAAATTTCCAGAAAAGAATTATGAAGCTACCTATTCTTCAAGGAAAAAAATCATCTTAAGAATAATCAATCCAGGATGTAAAACCCAGGAATCATCCATAATAAAGACCATTATCCAATCATTATTTTCTGCTTGTGTTACTAATAAAATTGATAGAATTGATAATTTGTCTTGGTACTAGTTATACATTTGAAAAATCTTTTCATTTTGGAATTTACCATCAAATTAATATGGATTCCAGATGAACTCATGCTATCTAATTAGAATTTCTTTCAGTAACTGCAAGTAGTGAAGGAAGATTTGAAACAGAAAACAATTCACAAGGTTTTATTAAACACAAACACAACACACAGTTTAATTACTACCAGCTATAATGTTGCCATCATCCTTTCTTCTGTAGGGAAATGTTTGAGTAATTAATGTAAATTCAGAACTGGCTTGCTACAGTTATGAAGGTCTGTATCTCTCTCACAGCCTTTAATCCACATGGTTATCATCACTTTTGGAACACATGCAGAATATACTCAGTAAAGTTAACAAATTTAATAAATCTATAATAAATTTAATAATTGAGGGAGTCTCAGACAACTGAGTTGATAAGACTTTGGTTGCTTGACAAGGGGGATAATTGGATGAAATGTTACTTTGCTCCTCCCCTTTCAGAACTCTGGCTATTGCTTGTTTTAACTCTTGACATTAAAGTGTTATTGGTGATAAAGAAGCCACTAAACACAACCTTTCATTCAAAATGATTTTCAGGAAATGCTTTGTGACCTGTAATACCTACCAATACCTTGGCATGACTTCTGCTTCCAGATGCCTTCTCTCTTCAGAATCACCCTTATAAATGTGATCTGAAGAGTTTGTTTCCCCCAGAAATATATAATCTCGAATTTATTGTCAGCATCCCATATTTCTAGTGCAATAGTTGCAGTTCACAGTTTCTATTCAAAACGCTATACATCCCTGTGTTGCCAGCTAGAAAACATTCTTTTTACATTCAATATATAAAGCTTGATACTAACATTAGGTCAATAAAAAACTACCACAGATGGGATGTTATTTTCTCTACTGCCAGGCCTTTTGTTCTGCTTTGTTTGAGACCTGAAGACACCTGATATTCACACCTTTAATTTTTTTTCTTTCTTTTTCTTTTTTTTTCCTAATTTTTTATTTTTTTCTTATTTTTCCTGCTGTCCATCAGTTTTGTTCTCCTCAATGTCAGTTTACAAGACTTTTCTTAAACAGTAAGACTTTGTTGCTATCCCTATTCTCATATCTTATACAAGTATGAGTACCATATCTTTCCTGTGGAGGTGATATTTAAGATTATACTAGTGATCTGTAAAACTGACTTTGTTACAATCACCTTCTTGCTCCCCTCAAAGAAGACCAGGTTACAATATTCTTAATCCAAGTACTACTACTCTTTTCATGGTGCATATGTGGAGGTACAGGAATGATGTTTACATGTCTACAGATGCAGTCATGCTCATCTTCCCTCAGGGCATAAGAGAGGCAATCAACTTCAGTGTCTGATATTTTTCTGCCTTTATATATCTGTAGTGAAAGCAATGTTTTCAGCTTTAATGTTGTCATTACAGTAAAATGATGGGCTTGATTTTGTTAAAATAGATTTTTTTAATAGAAATGAGGCACATATGCACAGTATTTTCCAGAATATCATGATGTTTAACCCCTTTTATTATCAGAGACATAAGGTTGACAGTAGTAGCATATGCTATGTATGTTCAGTCTGCCCTTATGTCTTTTTGCTATGGGAAACAATGGACTGCAGAGTATATTAAAGCCAACACTGTGTATAAGGCTTTACATTTTTTCCTTCTCCAAAGACTAGTTTCTATTTGGATCTAGCAAATTACTCTTTTTAGTTTGTTAGTTTCAATGAGGCATTGGAACTATTTTATTCCACCTGTTTGAATGGAAAGCTTTTTTTTTCTTAACAATTTAGCACATCTCACTGTACTACAAATGTAAGTAGAACCATATTTACGAAAGTTGTTACAGTTGAATAAGGCACATGTATGCTAAAATAGATATTATATAATTTGTCTATTAATATTTCATTGATACCATATAATATGAATGTGATATCTTGATTTTAAAGAAAAAGTATTTTCTTTAAAGGAAAATTACTATTTTACTATTTTATCAGTGTAAAACTCCAGATGCAACAATCACACTTCAGACTGAAAGCAGAATATTGTTTAAATTTTTCACACTTTCTATCATATAGCAATGAAACAAAATCAAATCAGATAAGACGATGCCTCCTTTTTTTCTGGTTTATAATTTCCTAAAGCATATACAAAGTTAATGCTACATTTTTTTTACATTAACAACAAGTTTTCATCTAGGAGTGAACCTGAAGTGAAGATGCAAGATCATATTTTTCAGTTTCCAAAATAAAATAAGAAAGCAATAAGAAATAATGCAATACCTAGAAAAGACTCCATTCTGACAACCCAGGAATTATTGGCACTTCTGTATCTGCAGGATTTAGTGTTTAAAAGTGTAACTATGGCCTAATGTACCACACCCAAAATGTTTATACACCAATGCAAACAGCGTAAGGAACAAACAAGAGGAGCTCAGCCCAGATGGTGAAGGGACTTGAGGGAAAGCTGTATGAGGAGCTCCTGAGGTCACTTGGTTTGTTCAGCATGGAGATAAGCAGACTGAGGGGAGACCTCATTGCAGTTTACAACTTTCTTGTGAGGAGAAGAGGAGGGGCAGGCACTGATCTCTTCTCTGCCATGACCAGTGACAGGACCCAAGGGAATGGCCTAAAGTTGTGTCAGGGGAGGTTTAGGTTGGATATGAGAAAGAGGTCCTTCACCCAGAGGGTGGCTGGGCACATTGTGTTATTCCTGAGGATGGTCCTGTGTATGGCCAGGAGTTGGACTTGATGATCCTTGTGGATCCCTTCCAACTCAGCCTATTCTGTGATTCTGTGATTTTGTGATTCTGTATGGAACTGTGTGTGCATGTGTGTGTTGTGGTGGGAGTGATACGTAGTGTATAAGCAACAGGAGTGGAGTTGTAGGTTTGTATATTCAGGTCCCAGCAACTGAAGGGACTGAGATCCTGGGGCAGATACTGGGCAGACTGAAGGTGTGAGCCCAGCTGCTCTAATTCATAAAGAGGGGAGCAGGATGAGACCCTGTGTGTTCATTAGTGACCTGTGTGTCCAGACATGTACAGGTGAATGTATGTATTTTATAGCTGTGCTCTGCACGCATATGCCTGCTAAGAATATGTGATCAGCCTACTTACAGGAGCATGAAGCTATGGTAGCCTTGCTCTAACTAGGCTGTCGTATCAGGATGAGTATGTTCCTCCAGAGAAATTCAATCCACTTACCTATAGATAAGAGTGAAATCTAATTCAGAGTTTAAATCATGATTTAACTAATGACAAATATTTCCACCTAATGGGAACTGATTTCTTGTATCAGAATATGAACATAATATTGAATTATTTGATTTTATAAAATAACTGAATCCATACCAATCAAATAATTTATGAATCTTTCAAGATAGATGTTGACATTTCAGCTCACTGATGAACTTTACGCATGTTCAAAATTAGCATAGTCTGTTTAGGAAAAAAGAATTGTTGCTTATAATAAAGCAACTACATGTGAATAGTTTATGTAAAATTTGTGTTGTTTCTCTCACTTGCTAAGGCTAATACTGACAACTGATTGCAAGTAGTCAAATAGCTAAGTTATCAGTGTTTTACTCATTTGATCAACCAATCAGACAAACCTCATTTTGTTTCTTAGGGTATAAAAATGTAAAGTTCACAATACAGTATTTTTTTTTTTTTAGTTCATTTTCTGGGGTATTAGTGGTGAGTTCACTGCAAACAAAAAGGTTTGGAGGTTTTCTTTTAAGGCTTTGGCCCTAACTGCCTATGTATTTTGTACCTAGTCATGTGCCACATGAACCAAAAAAGGAGTTTGCTAGTACAATGGTAATTTTTTCATTAGTCTGGTCTGCAGCTGAAATATCTTATCCAAGTTGTCTGCTTTTGAGTTGTTTTCATTATTAAGAACTATTACAGTCATAATTATGCCAATGTAAGAAAAGTTAATAGAAATTTTAATAGAAGTATAACTTTACTAGGACTGGAATTTGATATATTTTGAATTACAATGTAAGCATTTTGTCCGACAGGTTACATGGTCTTTAGATAATGATAGCCACAGGAACATAGATATATTATTGAGCTACTTCAGTGTTCATACATATTTCCATTAATGTAATGAAAATGTAGCGAAAAGAATTAATAACATAATGCTAGTTCAAACCAAGTTCAAACTGAAAGGGGTCCTCAGTTTATATTGAGCTACCTATGCAAATACTGGCAAGGAATATCTATAGGTGACAATATACTGAAGGCACCTATGTCTATGCCTCCTGCCAATTCATGTGATAGAAAACTACTCAGAAAAAGTAATGCAATTATGTTTCCTGCTGTAATTTAACTGCTAACCATTTAAAATAGATTTGCTAGATAGACTTGAAATAGGCTAAAGCCTAGTAGGATTATTTTCATATTGGCAAATTCTTTCACTTTTACCTATGATCTGCCACAGTAGTTCTTCAAATGCTGTTGGGTTATTATGAGCAGTCACTGGGAGGGCCTTCAAATTTTAGTCTTTTTCGTGTAGATCAGGTACTACTAGTCACTCTGTCAGTACTTGAAACATCAATTCATTCTCATGTCATTTTTTTGCTACACTCCTCTGCTGTGGATTGAATGAAGGATGATATTTTAAGTCTATTCAGATAAATGTAAATGCATTCTAAGTGCAGTTAACATAATATTCAGCTAACTCTTTCTTAAAATGCTCATTTCAGCATATATAAGCTACACTACATTTCAGTATCTGTTGTAAACTGTATATGTTTTACTGGTAACATCTGGTAACATCTGAGGCATCAAAGCCATTGACAATAATTGTGGTACTACAGCTGTTTCCACAAAGTTGATGAAGAGTTCAGAATCCTCTGATGTACTAATCCTGAATACAGGAGGAATCAAACAACAAGAAAGATCTTTGTTTCTCAGAGATTCAAGCTTTCTCACTCAATATTTCAGTCAAAAATACTCTTGGTCTGATCATTTTAATTTGTTCAGAAAAATTTTATATGTTTCCACAAAGTTTTTTTTTCTGTGATTTGCTACTGACTCTTTTACATTTAAACTCACTAAAGATGCAATTCTGTATTCCTTTCCCTCTGTTAAAATGAACCCTTAACATAATTCTTCTGCAACTAGGAAACTAGTTTTTGGGTAGTAATATGTGTTTATGTTTTGAGTAAGAGTGGTTTTATACTGGTCTCATTGAAGGTCTTAAATTAGAGGGCAGAGATCTTAAAAGAAAAGCTGCAGATACATCTACCACTGAAGATGTTTCTTCCAAACCAAAATAGTTTAAAAAACTTACATTCTGACCATTAGACTGACCAACTTCCCCTTGGAATTTTATTTCTACAGGTATGATCAATGTGATGGCATTATTTGGCCTGCAAGCAGAAAATTAGGCTGCTGCTGAAGCCCTGACCAGTGTGTGTACAGCTACCACACATGGCAAAGGAAATAACAAATAACAGAGTAAGAAGCTAAAAGAAATTACATATAACCCTATGACGGATGACTGGATTGTACAGATGGTCCAGGAGAAGGTATGAGAGATAGCTGAGCTTTAAGGGGAGCACTGTGGGCCTTCTGGGGAGTGGAATCTCTCTAAGCACCTCATTAATCCCACTAGTGATACCATATAAAACTAAGATGATCTAAGTAATGGTATCAGAATTTGTCATTATGCATGTAGGAAAACTGAACGTAAAAGACAAACAGTAATTACAGGTCAGTTGTTTATTTAGGAGAAGACTTATGAGGGTAGAGAAACTAGAATCAAGAAATGAGGAAAGAGAAAACAAAAAATACAAGTTGTGGTCAATTCCATCTGGGATACTTGTTAAGTAGTCTTCACTGTGACATCATTAAATTAATATAATTGAAAAAGACAGTAGTTTCTTTTTCTATTTAAATATTAATGTCCATCATGAAAAAAGTTAATATATGGTACTAAGTCTGACTGATTATAAATATATAATGGATTTTAAGAATATAGAGGCCAGTCAGAACTTTTTTGAACATTAGAGTTTTTTGGGAATTTTTCAATGACTATTTCTGTTATACTATTACACTGATCTTCTGAAGCAGAAACTATTAATGGAAATACATATTTTATATAAAATATTATCAAGATTATTTTCTTCATCAAATTAGTTCTTTGGTGAAAGACAGGGACAGACTGACTCCAATAAGCAAATGGATGACTACTTTGAGCAGGGATGTGTAAGATGTCTTGCATCTATGCCCTAACCACTAAGATCCAGTTAATAATTTATTTAAGTGGAAGAGCATCAGAGTCTCTGTAACATCTCTATAAAGTCTCTATAAAGACCATAGTTTGAAGGTCAAGCCTCAAATATATAACATTTAAAACTTCTCAGTATCAGGCAGAACAAAACTGTAATCTAGTGTCTCCTGGACTACAGTTAAACTATTACAGAGTTCAAGGATTGATCCATTTCCCAAGACCAGCTGTCACTAACTGGATGGGATAATTGTTTTACAGGCTTCCTAAATACCCTATTCCTTTATCCTGAAGAGAGCTAGGTAGTGTTGTCCAAAACAGAGTCAGAAATGGAGGAAGCAGTTCAGTAATATAGGCAGACAGCATTCTTTCTGTGAGCTCACTCACTACATTTAATAGTATGGATATGCCTTGTTAGACAGAGAAAGCTTTTTGTATCATTGACTGTTCATTGTTGCCTATTTTTGAGGGAACTTCCTTATATTTCCATTTTTTAAAAAATATATAATCTGCTAGGTCTTTCTTCCTTTCCCTTTTGGGGAAAAAATGGAAATCATAAGAAACCTGTCTTCTTATATATCAGTATTAGACCAAATTTGAGTAAGTAGACAAACTTGAGTGTGCTCATGGGTGCATGTGGGGGGACACATATTTTCATACATTTATGTAAGCTAAGAAACTCTTGTACATGTAACAAACACTACAGTATGAGCTGCAGCCTTTTGTGTTTGTGATGAATTTTTGAAGTGAAAAATATTTTCATCTTATTATCTTAGTTGATTATCTCTTATCATCCTTATACATTTTTCATCATGTTTATGTAGGAGATTGGCTGATAGTTCTTAAAAGTAAGAGAAATTAGGACACTGAAGAAATTACCTCTAAACTGTTTATTTTCAAAAAGACAAATATCATACTATGTCTAGCAAATAACAACTATTTCTCATAATTTGATCTCTACTCTTATTGTTTACCTCTTTTGACACACACAAAAAAATAGATACCATCTTTATTAACCTGTTCATCCTTTTGCAAGGACTGATCAGTGTTGGAAACTATGAAAAAACAGTAAGGAGTTGGGTGGAGGGTGTCTTGTGTTTCCTCTAGACACAGTCATAACTGTACGGACCGAGAGGAGCATAGTTTGGTTTACTTTTCATTTCACGTACTTCAGAAGTAACTGTTCTTCCTTCAAGAAAAAATCCATTTTCAGAATTTACCATACAGTGTTATGCATTGTCACCCACAGGAGATAAAACAATAATTTAGTCGGGAGATTTGGTGATAACACATCCATCTAGAAGTTCTCATTTCTCACTCAGAACAAACCATTTTGTCAAAGAAACAGCTTTGCAGTGAGTTTCTTCTTATTCTGAGAAATTGGCACACAGAAGTTGTTCTGTGGGAGTTCCTGTTTTTCTCCATTGAATATAAAATAAATGTAGGATGGCTAATTAAGATGTAGATGTTTAATTTTTCAGCATTTAAATAAGGTGACATAAATCCCAACTGTAGTTTCTGAAGAAATATGAAAGTTTTTAGCAATCTAAACCAGCTTACTTACCCTCACATCTACGCCCTGAAGTTACAACAAACTGTTAAATGGACAAGTCAAAAAAAGACAGTCTTCAATATTCTCATCTGGCTGTACTTAGTCTTATCAATGACCCAAAACCCAAGAAAGATTATTTTTATGATCTTTATATATATTATATTTTATTATAATTTTTAAAATTCTGGTATTTTTCTGCTACTTTTTCTAAATGTAAATTACATTTAGTAATGCTTTTATGATTTACTTTTTATAAAGAGTACAATAGATAAAAGACTAGGTCATGAAGTCCTATTCTTCTACCAATCCACATATAACAAAACCCCCATTTTTCACTCAGTTCATTTAATAGAAATGTTATTTGTCACATATCAAGCACAAAATATATTCAAAATTGTAAGTTACTCTTTCACAGTGCTTACTTACAATATAAAACATGACTTTTTATTATTTTAGAAAGAGAAAACTCCTTTTCTGCATTTTTGGAGGAACATTCAAGTTAATCAGGTTCTATCGTGGCATATTTGAGTCTCAACTTGTACTTGATTAAAGCTCTATTAATCATTATTAGAGATTTCTTCGTGCAAACAAAATAACATTTAACTCATTTAACTTATAACTGTCCATTAATTGACCAATAAATGGTTCATAGAACTGTTAAATAAGTGTGTAAGTGTAAAAGATAAGTACATTGGGAATAAAGTTTCTCAATATTAAGTATTGTGGGTTTATTATTATATATATCTCACAACATGATTGATATAAAAATGTATTGCTTGTATGAAATGAGTTTTCATCAATTATAATTAATTACTTCTTGGCTCAAACAATATGTCATCAGGAGAAAAGGAAATCAAGCAAGTTCTTCTTATCTATTTATACTGTCTGTAAGTAGTATAGGTCTATAACTCCTACATTGTCTTTCACACTTACACACAGATTGGGTCTTAAATGTTTTAAAATCAAATACCTTTATGCACACTTAAAAAAAAAAAAAAAAAAAGATAGTAGTTTTATTTTGGAATCAAAGTTCTCCTGTCTGTGTTTCTGGGAAAGTAATATGTTTTTCCATATTTTCATCAAACTAATAAACCCGAGAATTTTATGTTAAACATTTTTCTCATGGGGTATAAGCTTCTTAAAGAAAACAAAACAGAACAAAAAGATGAAAGACAGTTCTAGATTTGCATGGCTAATCTAGTGGCTTTCTGTGAGGGAGTGACTGCATCAGTGGGCAAGGGAAGGACTGCTGACATCATCCACCTGGACTTCTGTAAGGCCTTTGATACATAGCATTCTTTCTGCTAAATTGGAGAAATAAGGATTTGATGTATGTAGTATTTGGTGCGTAAGGAAATGCCTGGTTGACGGCATCAAAATTGCTCTATGTCCAAATGAAGATCAGTAACAAGTGGCATCCCTTAGGGATTCATACCCTTGGTATCTTTACCAATAACTTAGTGAGACGAACTGCAAGTTTGCAAATGATACCAAGTTGACTGGTGCGGCTGATTTGCTGGAGGGGACGCACCCAGAAGAATCTTGAGCAGTTTGAGAAATGTGCCTGTGTGAACATCGATGAGATTCAACCAGGCCAAGTGCAAGATCCTGCATCTGGGTTGGAGAAATCCCTAGTATCAAAACAGGCTGAGGGAATGAGTGCACTGAAAGCAGTTTTGCAAGGATCTGAGTATACTGGTGGATGAAAACTGATCATGTGCTGATAAAGTGCCCTTGCAGCCCAGAAAGCCAACTGTATTCCATTTTGCATCAAAAGCAGGGTGGCCAACAGGTCAAGGGACAGGATTCAGCCCTGCTACTCTACCCTTGGGAGACCCCACTAAGAGCTCTGCATCCAGCTTTAGGGTCCCCAGCAAAATAAAGATGTGGACCTGTCGAAGAGGGTTCAGAGGAAAGCCACTAAAAATATCAGAGGGCTGGAATACTTCCCTTGAGAGGGAAGGCTGAGAGAATTTAGATTGTTCAGTCTAAAGTAGATAAGGCTCCAGGGAGACTTTACTGTGGCCTTTCAGTACTTAAAGAGGGCTTATAGGAAATATGAGGACAGACCTTTTACTGGAGCATGTAGTAACAGGGACAGTTTTAAACTGAAAGACGAGGTGAGACACTCAAACTGGTTTCCCAGAGAAGTTGTGGATGCTCCATCATTGGAAGTATTCAAAGTCAGGGCTCAGGTCAAAGTCAGTTGGACAGGTCTCCAAACAATCTGATCTAGTGAAAGAAGTCCCTTCCCCTGGCAGGGATGTTGGACTAGAACTTTAAAGGTCCTTTTCAACTCGAACTATCCTATAATTTGTACATCAAGGCAAGGCATTACAGAATAGGAGACTTCATAGGTCCTGGGTGCTTAAACTCCACACTTCAGCTCTATAGCAAATAGAGATCTAGTTAATAAGTCAGTGGCCAACTGTGGCAGTTAGATCTGCGGTATATGAGAAACTATTGTTTAAACATGTTCCAAGATGGCTTTTATAACTCTTTTTGCTAACTCACCTTCTTCTTCCCAAGACCCCCCATGGCAAGTGTTATCTCTGTCTCAGGAATGTCCTGAGAAGATATCAGGAAGTTTCCTATTGGTTGTTAACCCCTTCTTGCTATTGGTGTTCCTGTTACCCCTGAGACTTCTAATTGGTTACTCTGTGAATCCCACTGGAACCTATATATGTAACCACCCCAACAATAAAACACTCTCTTGCCTCCTCTCTGCACGCCCTGTGTGCTGCCTCTGCGGCGGCCATGGGACCGCGTGGTGGGGGGAGGGGGGAGCACCGATCCCCTCCAGGCCCCGGGGCTGAGAAACCCCTGGGAATGGAGTTCCCCCTCCCTATCCACAATCAGCCGTCGCAGCCAAGACTGATAATAATCAAAGGGTATACTTAAAAGAAATTACAAATCTCAGCTCCTACAGAGACTATTTTTCATTCGACCTTGTCTGAGAGTGTGTCACGCAAATGTAGGTATGCATGGCTTAAATGCAAATATACAAAGTTGGTGAGATGAATCTATCAGCTCCCCTAACCTCAGGCTCCTTCTGCCCAGTGTGAGTTTAGTATGGCTGGAAGGGTATGCATGCTGCCTTAAAAAACGCACTCCTGTAAGAGCTAAGTATCTTTATGCCTAATTACAGAAATGACATTTCCAGTGTTTTGGCTTCCTTATAATTTTCCTAAATTAAGTTTTAAATAAAACCTAATATTTGATCTGAAAAAAAATCTATTCCCACACTTATTTTTTGTTCTAATCCTTCATGTACAATTAGTTTGAAAACTAATATCAACCTTCAAAGCTTTTTTCTAATCAGGATGTTTCAACAAAATCTCATTTAAATAAAGATTCAGTTTTATCTTGTGGACAAGCTAGAAGGATTTCAAACAGAATAGAGGTAAAATGTATGAAAAGATATCTGCCACATTTACAGCAATATTCTGTTTCCACTGAAACAAGATGTGTGATAGAAGGCTATACTGACCAAAAAAAAAAAAAAAAAAAGGAGGAAAACAGAGTAGAAATTGACTAAGAAAAGTAAGGAGATGATGGACCACATATTACCCACAGGTCAAGAACTGTCAGATCAGTATTAGCAGATGAAATGAAGTACAGTCAGGCACGAAGCCCTCCCAGCAGCCACCAGTGCCAAAAGGCATCTCAGAAAGAAATCCACACTAACACTATGGCAGTTACTTTCTCCACTGACCTTGACAAAATGCACTAAGCTGTTTGCACTGTCTGCCATAAGAGTATCATTTCAGAAAGACAGAAGGAATCACTTGTGAATCCCAGTATTGCAAATCAGACAGCAGGAATAATATTGAAAAGTTTCACTACATTATGACATTTAAAGATAGTGGTAAAATTGCTGCTCATCACATCGTCCCTTCAACTCCCCTTTGTGTCTTGTTAATACTAGGAGTGGGAGAAGGGTGAATAAGTTCCAAATTCACTACTACAAAAATATTGTTTTCTGATGAGAATGTAGTTAAGCCTGGACAAAATCCTGAACGTCAAAAAGAATATAATATTGTCCCAAAGTAATTAGACCAGACTTTATAAATAAGACTGTGTTAACATTTTTTAATTTCTTTGTCCAACAATCAAAGAACAATTGCTCAATTGACATCATGTCATTGCCCCATTTTCACATTTTCTGGCAGAGGATGTTGTGTCATATCAGCTATTAGTGCACAAAATAAAGATATTTTCAGATCTTGGGGAGGAAATAATTAAGTTCAGTACACTTGCTTATATAGTAAATAAAAATGCAAATATCCATACTATCATGTTTTTCCTATGGTTTTCTTGATAATCAAAAGCAGAAAACAAGTCCTGTTAAAATCCTGTCCCATAGCTTATAGACTATACAGTCTTCAAAATGTCCCAGTGAAAGTTATAGGGATTTGCCCACACATAGATTATTACAGCTCTGGGCATTGAATGTGCAAGACCACTGAATATTTAGAGATATGAGTCAATTACCACTTGGCAAAATACTTTGACACTGAAATGAAGGAGTAGCAATATTTTTATCTGACTTTAGATTTTCATTTAGTCAGATGCTCCAAACCGCCTTAAGTGCTCTCCAAATCCTTCTTAAGTAGCATTCCAGAGACAGAATTTTTCCATTTCCACAGAATATTCTCTTACTTACTATCTTTCATATTTGCAGAATTAAAAAACCAAAACAAAACCAACAACAACAAATAAACAATCAAAATCCCCCACCTCAGTAATATTTCAGCAACTATTGGAATATGCAGCTCAAATGTTTCCACAACATTCCTCAGATCCTTTCAATTTTCCTAACAAATTTTTTTTTCAGTTTATGTACAGGAAATAAAATTTAAATTCAGAGTTATAAATCTTATCAACTGTGAAAATTGGAGCAAGTAAAAAAAAAAAGGCAACAAAAATATGAAAACTACTTTTCTTGTTGTATGCATGTTCTTCATCCATGTATTCTTAGAGTTAATGGAAAAAACACAAACTACATCAAATCAGTATAAACTGTAATATCTACCAATAATCCATTGCAACGTATGTCAAGATAAATATGTTCAACCACAAATCAAAGCCACAATTCATTTTGCTACTCTGGTCTATCAGGTATGGAAGACACATCTAATTCTGTTATATTATGAGACATTTGTTTCTAGAAGCATCAGTACTATTCTATTTCTTACATTATGTTTTCAAAACTTTGACCATGTCTTAGTGCAGAGCTGTCATCATAATATCTGCAACAAACATAAATGATTTGCCTGTGGTTTTAAAAAGTCTAGTGTGTTGATAATACATCACAGAAACTTGATGGTTTTGCATAGAATTTTTTGAACAATTTTATAATATTTTGGAACCTGGAGTTAAATTTTCATTCAATCTAAATATTAGGCCTGCATTTCAGCCTGAAGACAAATTGTAAAGCCATTAAAAAATAATTTCAGATGTTTTTGTAAAAGAAAAAAAAAAGAATCTTGAATGGGACTAGTCTCTATTGCTTCACTAATGCAAAGAAGAGAAGATTTGGGGTTTTTTCAAAACTCAATTTCTTCATTTTGTTCTCAGATTTATGTATTCACAGTCAGTTTACTAAGTATATATCTGTTTTACTTCTGGAAAAATTTGTAACGTTTCTTTACAATCAGATGCTGATTTAGGGTTGGCCCAGAGGAAATATATATAAAAAAAAATAGTCTACTTTGCAAGGAGAATTCTTCAACATTTTAATATTGGTTTTTTACTGAACCACTGAAAAATTTTGTGGTTTTGTGGAAAAATCAGAATATCCTCATGATTAAAGCAATGAGCTAAAGAAAAGCACAGTTAGGCATCAATAATGACCTAATTTTACCTGAATTTAGTTGGTCTCACTCTGAGCATGACCGTGTCCCTTTGAGAACTTAGCAGGGTATCTGTTTACTAAAGTATGTCTTGTAGTTTGGGAGGGATATGTGTGTTAACATTTTTCTTCCACCCTCCCAAACTAGATACTTCTGAATATGATCATAACCTTAGCATTATATGTTTAAGGAACTTTAAGCCTCAGCAGAAATATAGAATTAATGCCTTAAGGTTAGATAAAGTGGGGAAAGAGACTCAGACACCAAAATTCTGACTCAAATAAAATTTACCTCTCTCTTCAGAACGTTTTCTACTGATTTCAGTAGAAATGTTTGTGTATGAGTAACATAATCAAGTATCGAGGTAATTTTTACACCACAGGAATTAATTCCATAACAATTAGTTTCCTGCAGCATCATGTCCTTTGCTTTTATTGCTGACCCTTTCTTCATATTGTGTTCTTCACTTCATCTTTGGTAGACTGAGGCAGAAGTTTTTCATATAGTTAAAATTCAGCTTTAGACTCATGCATGAATAATACAAAAAAATTATAAAAGAAGCCCCTGGACATAGCTCAACAGATGCTGGAGAAAAAAAAAAAAAAAAAAAAAAAAAAAATAAATTTTACCTCAAGAGAAAACTACTTTTTTTTTAACAAAAGAAATCACTGGAAGCGAACAGAGTTTTACAAATTTACCTATAATCTGCCTTTTTTTTTTTTCAAAGTTTGCAAAAAGGGAAAAGGGTAGGTAGGGAAGGGATCATTGTCTCATTCTGTTTCAAAGTGAACTCTTTACATAGTGTAGCTTAATTTCACCTTATTTTATCATTTTTTCTTTTAAGTAAATACTTTTTGTCTCTAATTACATGTGGCATTTTCAGCACAGTGAATACTTCTCGTGCTAATGATAGGAAGGCACAAGGGAGTTGACTCAGAATATGGAGGCAATGAGCTGTCAAAAACTATGCTAAATCACATGTTGGAGCCAGGGTTATTTTCTTGCTCTGCGTTAAAAGAAAAAGAACTTCTTCTCTCCTTCTACTTCCGAAACAGAATAAAGATTGAAAAAACACTTTGCAAAACAACATTGTGGGACCAATTGAGATTTTTGACTTTATGAAAAAATACTTATTGGTACTGTTCACTGCTTTATTGGCACTTGTGAAAATTTTGTCTTGTGTTTGAGAGTGTTGCTGAAAAGGAAGCAGAATTGCCAAATCCATTCTTCTCCTTTATTTCATGCAATACTAAATTTTATCCTATAGGTTATTTTTATTCTGTACATTTATTTGTTTAAATGTATGACCAAAAATAAAAGATTCTTACAACACAGAAAAAAAAAGTGAGAGATTCTTGAGATGTTAAGGGAACCTCGTTGCAGCAGCGAGCAGGTTTTTAGCCAAACTGAATCCGAAAAATCGGGTATAATGAACTGCCCAGAAGCTTTGATCTTTTGAGCAGCAAAGGTATTTATTTTGCAGCGCTGGGAGCAAGCTGGTTAGAGCTGGAAAAACTTGCTCAACAGCTTCACACAAATCATCAGTTTTTATACAATTTTCGTATATGGTTAAATACATATTCATATGATTGCAACATCTATCTCTACATATTAATAACAGGCGGAGCATAGGTGGAGTTCAGGTGGGGCGTAGGGCGGTGCTTCTCTTGGCCCTCAATTTGAGGGGTAGTTCCGCTCTTCATCCCTAGGGGCTGGGGGCTTTCGCTGGTCTTCCTCAATTCGACCTCTCTTCTTTTCTATTGTTCTTGACTCGCTCACTGAGGTTTGGAAAAGCCTTGGCTCTCAGCCTGTTTTTTCATATTTAAATGTCTATCTTATCCTACTGCAGCTTAATTTATTACCTCTAGCCTTATTATATGTTCCTCCCAAGCCTTGGTCTAGTAAGTAGAATAGAACAGCATATCTCGTTTTGTACGTTCTTAAATCTGGTCTCCTGTTTCAAAACCTAAAAAAGTAGAGAGGAAAATGTTTTACTATGGGCTTGGAAGAAACTATGCAGAGAATACAAGTTACTGTATTAAGAAACACAATTAGAAACACAGAAAGAAAACATTTGGAAGAAATATGTTTTGAAACATTTCCAGCATAACACTTCTGCCACAGAAACTCTGATATTTTTTTTCTATGTAAAAGTTTATGTCTTTTAATAAATTTCTGTTCTAAAACTGTTTACCTCTGAAATGGTCTTCAGTATTTTTGTCATATCCAAAAAAAGTTGAAACTTTTGTTGAAATAACAATATCAATAATAAATAATAATGATTAAAGGAAAGTCCATGAAATGACTAAAAATTTATTTCTCTTGGTCAATATAATACTGTTATCAAAGTGCTATCAGTCTGAAATAAAACCTGTCAGATAAGTGTTAGGTGCTTGTTACAACCAATACACTGTTGATAACTATATATAAAAATGTTTCCTAGTATCATTACTTTTTTGCATCTACATAAATTAGGTCTGTTTTAAACAGAACAAACATAATTAGTTGAACTTAGAAAAGGGAACCTTTGAGGCAGCTGGAGGTGGGTATGCACTCATTTTTTCCTCTAGGAAACATTTACTGGATTTTCTAAAGTTTCAAGCCTGTGTTCTTACTTACTTATTAGTAACTACTGTTTCTTTCAAGAATTTTTCACTTTTCTCAGAAAGTTAATCTATTCTGACTTCCTGCTCCCCCATCCTGCTGCCCACAACCCAAAGTAAGACATAAACAGAGACAAAGTAACAGAATATGTTGGGAAAAAAAATAAAAATAAATAAAATGACAGATTTTAAATAAAATTCTCTTTAGAATTATAATTTTAGATTTTTTTTAATCCAACAATGCTATCATGAGGCTTATCATAATTTAGATTAGATTTGAAACATTTCCCTGGCTCTCTTTTAAATGTATTTAATTTAGTAGGTTATTTTACATGCTGCTTACTTTTGTCCAGAGTTGAGGTCTAGGAAAACTGCTTACATGTTAACTGATGCCTAAAAGAGATAAAGATCCAGAAATTACTAATTTTTTTGCATTACTATTGTGGTCATGATATGCAGTTACTTCATTATCCTGTTTCAGCATTTCCTAAATAGTGACTGAATTTTGAAAGCCAGTCAAAAGTTTGCCAAAGGTTAATAGGTTTGATGATAGCTTACCATAATGAAGATTCTGGGGAAAAAACTCACCACATTTAAAAGTTCAAAAGGATTTTTTTTCTTCCAATATGAAATTTTCCCCATCTAAAAGCCTGATGAAAAAGTCTTTAGTTTGAACAACCAAAAGTTTTATAGATTCCTAGGAGAAAACAGACTCAAAGTACTCAAAAAAGATTTGAAAAACCGCATGAAATCTAAACTGATGTTTCTAGTTAAGATTTGTTTTAATAATAAATCAGAATAGTAAAATAGGTCTTCGATCCTGTTCTTTAAGCATGAGCCTTTTAGAATAACACAGACTTGTTGCAAAGCCTCTCTTGCAAAACCAGATTTCCGACACTGCCAAGCTAGCAATCTTGTTTTGAAAATGGGCTGGTCAACAGGCATGTTTTGAGGGTCACTCGTGGGGAAGCAACGGTCCCTTTAGCTTCCTTTTTTGTTTTAGGCAGTACAGATAGACAGTTAAAGTGCTGCAGTCATGCTGTATCGCTCCAAGACATCTTGTTAGCAGTTCCAGCTGAGAGATTGCTGTCATTCTCCTTTGGATGCTTTTCCTGCCTGCCTGCAGTGTGACCTGTCACACTCCCATTCTCATCTTGAGAAGATTGAAAACTGCTTGTTCCTTTCTTTCTTTATGCATTGTTGTTGTATGATATTACTGATTCTATTGTGATGTCCATTGCTTTTCTTCAAGTGTCTTCCTTATAATCAGTATAACACTCAGCAAAGTAACAATAAACCATAACTTTGCTCCCTTTTATGATGTCGTAACTTTGGCTATAAATGGAAAAGGACACGTAAAAAATGGTTCTACATAAAATACATAACAAATTCCGTGAGTATTTATATTTGACGGTGAAACTTCAAAGTAAAAAATGAAGTATAATACTATTTTGTTTAATTATTAGTCCCTCCTTCATTTCCTATTCTTTTTTCTATTTGTGGGTTTATTTTTCTGGGGAATGGGGGTTGTGTTTTCATGTTTTCCACAGTCAACATTGAAGTATAAAAAAGTATAATGAAGGAAAGCTGGAGAAACTAAGTGTGCCTTGGTAGCCAGGAGGGACAACTGTGTCCTGGGGGGCATCAGGCAAAGCATCACGAGCCGGTCAAGGGAGGGGATTGTCCCACCCTGCTCTGCACTGGGGCGGCCTCACCTTGAAAATTGTGTGTAGCTTTGGGCACCATTATATAAGAAAGATACTAAGCTCTTAGAGAGTGTCCAAGGGAGGGCAACGAAAATAGTGAAGGGCCTTGAGCGGAAACCATATGAGGAGCGGCTGAGGTCACTTGATCTGTTCAGCCCAGGAAAAAGGAGACTGAGGGGAGACCTCATTGCAGTCTACAACTTCCTTGTGAGGGGAGAGGAGTGGCAGGCACTGATCTCTTCTCTGCAGTGAGCAGTGACAGGACCCAAGGGAATATTCACCTGAAGTTTTGTCAGGCGAGGTTTAGGTTGGATATGAGAAAGAGGTTCTTCACCCAGAGGGTGATTGGGCACTGGAACAGACTCCCCAGGGAAGTGGTCACAGCACCAAGCCTGACAGAGTTCAAGAAGCATCCGGACAATACTTTTGGGCACATAGCAAGACTCTTGTGGATGGTTCAGTGCAGGGCCAGGAGTTGGACTCAGTGATCCTTGTGCGTCCCTTCCAACTCATCATATTATGTGATTCTGTGAAAACCTTTGACAAAGCATAATATTATAATTTTTTTAGATATAATTGAAATTTTGGGTATAGCTTGTTCATTTACTCAGAAAGTATATTTGTGGAATTTTTGCTCATTTTAACTTGACTTTTAAAACAACCTTCAAATTAGATATTTCAAGTAACTTTAAAATGCTAATTAATTCAGTTAATAAAAATACTTCAAGGTAAACTGTTTGAACTGTTAAGTAAGGAGGCTACAACAATTTTTCAGAATTCTAATGGCAGCAAAGGAATAAATGGAACCAACGACATTGCAGTTAATTTTCATACCCAAGAAAAATATGCAGAATAAGTGGCAAAAGAAAGGAGTTCATGGGGGAGAATCAGAGAATGAAGACTGGATCTAGTCAGATGTACTAAACAATTGGCTAAATACAAGGGAACGACTTGATAAATAACAGAAAATTACGAAGGATGCTAGAAAAAAAGTTCCATTGGTACTGTGGTGTAACAGTTTTTATAGCAGATTATTGTAGAATGGATTACTCTTTGCTGTAGTAGTTGCGCAAAACAGCTTTTGTTAGTAAAACTAAGAAAAATATATGACTCGTGACTAATTTTAAATGGCATCAGATACTCAAAACTGCAGAGACAAAAGTATAAACTGTTTAGTATGGGAAAACAACTTTTTATTGTCTTACTGAACATGCAGTTGTTCTCTAAAGATTATGAGATTTTATTTATGTATTTTTTATTTTTTTAAGTTTTGCTGTAAAAAATTAGAAAACATGTGCCAAAAATTGCTAAAAATATTGTACTCTAAGCCACAAACAGAAATGAATCAAATGTGCTCATCTTGCTTTGTATCAGGCTTAATTTCAAGTAAACCTTATTATGCTGAGATTACTTTTAAAACAATAACATCAGTAATCGGTTCAAAGAACTAATGCCCTATTCTGTCCTGGAAGAACAGAAATGGCTTTCATTGAAGTAAATGTAAAGTTTTCATTAGGTTGAGAACTTGGAATTTGCTCAGAGATATATTAAACCGAGGACCACATTAATCCATGTATATTTCCTCAAAGTACACTTTCTGGCTACAGAACAAGCAAGGTACTACAGCAGGAAGCACTTTTGACATTCTCCTTTGAAATCCTCTAATTAAAGAGTCAAGCATGTTAGATCATAAGACTTAAAAGACTTTAGAAGAAGCATGATTTTAATCTCTGTTAGGTCACTTGTACAGTGACATAGAGAAACTCTAAGTCAAGAGCCTGGAGGCACACACCACGGGTTCTTCATGTTTCTAATCCAGGAAGAAGAAAACAATTTTTGTCAGTTTTCCATTATAATATAATTTTATGGGTTTTTAGTACATGGAGTTACTGCAGAATTGAACTAGTGTCACATAATTTTGTCCATATTTTAAAATCCTGCTCTGTTCAGGAGACTAATACATACTAAGTGGCATCTATAAAGCAATTAATGAATTAACATATAATACAAAAAAATTATAGGACTTGGTATTGAAAAGTCAACAAACACCAGACAAAGAAAATTATAGCAATACAAAGGAAATACTAGTATACTTGCCAGTATCATGTTTGATAGTAAATGCAGTCACAAAATTGCTGTTTCTTGCTGTATTTAAGTAATATTACTGTATTTCTGTGGGAGGAGGAAGCCGTCTGTTTCTTTCACCTACTAGTATCTGGTAATTTCCATAAGTAAAATTAAACTCTTTTATCTAATTATTAAAAAAAAAACTTTATAAGAAAAATCTAATACATTGCCTCTGTTGAGGGAACATTTTGCAAAGAAGAGTAAAATTAAGAATATGAAATCTTGTGAACCATTAGGAGAAAAACAAAGAAACAAAAAGCATCAGAAACACAAGGTAGAAATCTAAAACAATTTTATTGATGGAGCATTCATAAATATTGACAACACTTTTTGCATCTAGGCTTACACTTCTGGAATTTTCTTGAGGTCTAGTCCACAGAGCACATTTTACCTGTGTGAATTAGGCTCCATTTAGAGAAAACTAAACCAGGAGGTCCACTCTAAGTATTCACCAAATCCAGTGCCCAGTGGAAAAGGAACAGAACAGCCTCGAACAACATTCAGGGCAAGGAAAGTCAGGCCAGAGAAACAGACTAAAACGACTCTGAAAAAACACACTGAACTGCACATAATGTAATTATGGACCATGAGCACCAACTGCTGATATCAAGTTAAATTAAGGAAAAAGCACCACTAACTTGGTTATACTATTCTTGTTACTCATTACTCCTTTTTTTTCAGAGGTGGCTCAGTTGTCTCCCCAATGCAAAAAATTGCATCATAACAACATACTTTCTGATGCACCATTGACCTCACTGATTCTAATAAAATTCAGTCATTAAAATGCCATAATGGAGGTTGTGAACATATTGGCTCCAGTTTTCTTCGTTTTCAGAACTCCCTGTGCTGGCAAGGACAGAGTCAAAAGCCTTGTGGTAAAAGAGACCTTTATAACCTGAGTTTAAAAAATATGGTCTCAATCTGTCAAATGTATCTAAACAGAACTAAAACTAGTCAACTCAACTTGCCACCTCCCACAAGTCCAGCTTTTTTATGTATCTGTCACTGCAAGCAAGACTTTATTTCTGAGCCACACACTGATTTATGCAGCTCTATGAAGTACATGTTAATATTGTGAATATACAGAATAATGCATTATACTAAAGGATTTCCATTTTAAAATCATTTTTAATATTTGTAGTACTTTGAGTAATACGTGTTTAAGACTTAATTTACAAACTCTTCTTTTAAATTAATTTTTATCAGTTTGATCCATGCTGTATACAGCAATAGGACATTTATCAGGTCAGGATTACCCATGAGAAGAAGTTCTCTTAACTTTAGAAACAAGAAGAATGAATCAGGATCCACATCTAAAGGTTCCTTGAAAAGCTTTAAATTGATACAAACATTTTTTTAAAAAAATCTGGTTGTGTAAATAAGTTTTTAAGCAATATGCAAGTAACCTTAAGGAAAGGTTGGGTTTGGAATTCATACATCTCAAGTATTCTAAAAGTAATGGTTAAGTCACCTTGTGGCATATTACTGATTTTGCCACAGAAGAGAAAAAAATATCTAGCAACTTCCTCAGAACTACAGTCTTTCCTAAAAGTTTCCTCAGAATAGAACCTGTATTACTTGAAGTGCAAATAAACCAGGATATGTAAATCAAATCCCCAGACTGAGTTGGAGGATGATGAATTCTTTTCCCAAGAATTTCTAGCCATGGGCTTGTTTAACTCTTAATAGACAGCTTAACCTGCTTCTGCTTTCTAATTTTTTTCTTTCTCTTTTTTTTTTTTTTTTTCTCATAACAGTAACAAAGAAGGAACATCTGCATGCAGAATTCATTATCACGAGGATAACACTTATCATCACCAGAAATATATACCTACCAAGGATGCCTTACTGCAATATTACTATGCACCACTGTCCAGCAGTGTATGTAAGAGCACACAATCTATAATGAAAACCTTTAAAAGCCTGACTAATATTTCTTATTTTACTGAAACTTGTCTTTAATTAGCAGGTTCTACACTACAGAAAGATATCTGCACTAGAAAACTCACATCACTCTATGAGATTAACCTTCAAAATGCCAAAATGCTGCACAAGGTGCTGTAAGAAAATAGGTCTGCATGACAGGTTTCTGCATGACTTTTCAGTAGTTTTGAGCAGAACTAAGAGCACTTTTATATGAGAGGTTTTAATTTTGGTGGTAATTATGTTAAAGTTATTGCTTCTAGTATACGCTATTTAAAATTTATGTGATTTCTTTTTTTTCAGAGACTGATTCTCGGTCTTTTTCTTGTTAACGAAATGAAACTATTGGTTAAATTGATTAAATCTATTCCAGTCAGATGTCACTGCCAAACCACACAGGTCTCAATATCTAACTAGACAAGAATAAATCTTTCCTTACAAACTGAAAGCCAAAAATCCATATCATATTATAAATTTCATAACAATATGACAATCAAGCAAAAAGTGAAGGATAGCAAAGGAAATTCAGCAGTCCTGAAGTTCAGATGATTAGAACATGCAAAGTATTACATCCTTCCAAAATTAATGAGAACCTGCTGTAAAAAAATTTGCATGAATCTGCATATTAATTTTCTATTTGATTCCTTTCTAAATGTGTCAGCATACAGTACTGTGGTTGCTATTATAAAGGATTTTAAGATACCTCATAAGTATGATTTAATCCCATATTTAGGTATGTCTCAGTTTAATTCTACAGTTTAAATTACACCACTATTTTAAGCTCTTTTTTTTTTTTTTTCCATTCATAATGGATCCATTTTAAATTATAGAAGATTTAGATTCCAACCGTATTCATAGTTTTGAATCTTCCCTTAAAGTTCTGGTGCCTGACAGAATTAAGAGCAGTTTAACACTTCTACTTGTTTGATTAAGGCCACTCCAGTGTAAGCACTGATCTGACTTAGAACTGTGTGTGACATTATTATACCATTGTGACAATCTTACTATGAAGGTACTATAATATAACTGCAACGGCTCAATAAAATTACAGTGGCAGACACAACTGAAAGGGTCACTTATGCCACGGTCACGACCTTTTTCTTTATGCCATGATATCAGGAAATGGTGGTCAGCAATATAAGTGCAACATGAAAACTTTGCTTCCTGGTAATTGGATTCCATCTATGACCAATTCCAGTCACATCACTTAATATCATGCCAAATGACTACCAGAATATCTTATTATGGATTTTTCAAAGGTCATTGTTTTTCCCTTCTTTTTTCTTTTTAGATTATCAAGTGCCACTCATTTAGAGTGAAAGTCTTCTCTAATTTTACTATGTGATTTGACATGCTGCATTTTCTCTACTATTATTTGTGTAAGTAGACTTACTCAATATGACACAATGTTCTGATGCAGGAAACGTAGTTTTTCTCCAAATTACACTGGATTCATATTTCTATTGAAACTAGTGGAGTAAAAAAGCGTGGAAAGATTCAGATGAGAATTAGAATATTGCCCACTGTAAAGAAAGCCCTGTTATAGTATACACATTATAACACCTTTTTTTTAATTTTTAAAAGGATTCAGGCAATTGCAAGTGGTTTGGGATTGACATTCCTATCACACAGTGTTTTTGCAATCCTTAACCTAAATTGCCATTCATGATAAGAAAAAGTGGCCAAATATATAACTAGACAATAACTAGACACTGTTAAAACACAGTGTGGATTTTGAATAAGGAGGTAATTGTTAAAGGATTCTTATCCTATTTACTGTCTGTATGTTCCCCAAGAAATAATGATTGAGTACTGATCCAGAGTACTGGGAAAAGGATTTCTATATGACCAGAGCCTAGCACTTTATAACATTAACATGCAGATCATTCTCATCATATTGTTAGTGATAGCTTTGAAACCTATGTCTAATGAAGTGACTTGCTTTTTTCATTTTTGCTACCCCTTCTCTAGACCAAAGATTCATCATTCTGTGCTCTGAACTGCTTTTTCAACCCCATTTATTTATTGATTGTCTTCTCCGCTGTAAAATCAAGCTTGTTAACTATGTGCTCTGGAAAAGTGTTGATACTTTTCTAAAAGCATCTGCCTGGATTTCCTGTCCTTCCTCTCAGGGATTTACAGCATCTTTTTCCAGTGCTGTCTTTAGAACATTTCAACATGAGATGTCTAGGACTTTGAAACTGTCTTTTCATAGATTTGATTTAATTTGCTTTATTCACTGTGTCAGTTAAAAGTTCTATCAAATGAATTCAGGTTCAGCATTTTTTAACTCTACCACCTGTACAGGTGTTTCATGTCAAATGTTGGGAGGCTATACTACACAAAAGATCAAAATGTCTTTGAGAATCCATCCAGTGATTTGTTTTGTACTGAAATTAAAAATATACAGAAAGACCTTTTAAACCCTCCTTTATAAATGTTCTTTTGTAACAGGCATTGCATAACTGAACTGAATAATATAGAAATTTAAAACTGATTATAAGTAAAGATCACATTTCCTACAGGGGTTGGCAGCTAGAAACCCCTAGATTTATCAGAGCAAGCTCAGAAAGTTGATAATTTTTCAAAGTGTTTCTATTTTCTTATTATCATCCATGTTTAAAAAAAAAAAAAAAAACAAACCAAAAAAGACTTCTTATTTGTGAGGTCTGTGTATGTATTTTAACTTCATTTTTCTCTCTGGAATTGAAATCCAATTCTTTATCCATCGTTCTGCCTCATGTTGTAGGTCCTTGTCCTAATTATCATCTTTAGTACTTGCTTTTTTACAAGATGGAAATATTGTACAAGAATTCAGCCTTTGTACTTCAGAAATGTACAGATCAGCCTTACAAAATCCTTATCTGTACTCCACTCTAATTTAGAAATGCACTAAGTCTCCTATATAAATCAAATATTGTTCACATTGTTCAGGTAGTAAGTATTTTTATAGCTTAGTTGAGCATGTGCAAATCAGGCTGTTACTCCTTTTGTATTCATCAAATTCCCACATTACTTATAAAAGAGTATCTTGTCTGGATACACCTTGTCAGCTTGCAGAAAAATGAAATAACAGTTCCCTGCAGAGATGGTTTTGTGAGTTGTGAGTGTTTTTGATATTCTGCAGGAAAATAAGTGTCACTGCTGTACTTGAAGTACAGTTCATGCTGCGTTGATTTAACAGATTAGTACCTAGCTCTTGCCTTGTAAGGGACTTTCCATTTTGATTGAGTATTATAGGATGAAGATTTTATTGTAAAGGTAAACCTTTACAGTACCTGTGAGTGAATAAACCTTACTTCTCTCTTTTGTGTGTTCTCAGAGCATAATGGTCTTGCTCATGTTTTTGAGCTCATTCTTCATTTCAGATGGATGACGAGGGACTGCAGGCTTTCTTGATATCCCATTATGGTTTTCTTTGGTGTGGGTTTTTTTTTTGTTTGTTTGTTTGTTTGTTTGTTGGTTTTTTTTTACTCATTTCCTTCTTCTTCATATCTATTAACAGGGTAAGACTTAAAAACAGGAGACTGCATATCCACAGTAACATGCATCTACACATCTACTTCGTATGTAGTTGTTGGATCCTTTCCAATCAAAGGGTAAAAAAAGAGACACTTTTAGGCTATAGGTATTCATCTGACATATTTTATAACTCTACAGTGAGATTATCGTAGTTCTCTATGATTACTAAGAAAAATATTAATCTGATCTAATGAAGGATAAATACAGTACAAATCAAAACATTTTCATTTTTGAGTAAGCAGAGATGTAGGAATAACTTAAAGCCCAGACATAGGATCCTAGGCTGAATTTAGTGACATAGATATAATTGTGTGTCAAAAATGGAACTGTGAGGGAATTTAGGAAAAATAGCTTAAAAAGTGTTGCTAATTATGAAGCAGACTGTTACTGCAAAATTTTGGGAAATGTTATATATTTACATGTCTGCATAACAAGCATTTCCACCCCATGAAAGGCAATTGCATTGGTCACATTGCTCACAATGCAATGAAGCATGCAGATAAACATCTGCCCTGTGATAGAGCAGTGCCGAATATTAGTGTGGTTAATGACTTGTTTTCTTTAAAAAAAAATCCAGAAAAAAAACTGTGTAAGGTGCATACAGTGACAGTAAAATCTGTTCTCATCTGTGCTTTGTTTCTGGAAGCAAACCATCATTACTTACTTTTTATATGTGTGTATATATATATATATATATATATGTATATGTTACCATGTTTGAAATGAATTTTTACTGTTTTGTTAGAAAAGAAAGTTTAAAGGACTTTAAGTTCTGCCCTATCAAGTAAAAAAAAAAAAAAATTCTGTTTCACTTTCCTTTTATCCCTCTGCTTTTGTCTGTCACTCTCAGTGGGGATAACTTTCATTACAGAAATGTAAGTGCCTACAGCAACTTCTAAGTTCTGAACTCAAAACAATGAGAGTTACTTTCATATTTAACTCCATACATCAACATAACTGAAAGACAAAAAGATTAATTTTATAGCACGCATATTAACGTTCTACCAAGAAAACACGATTTTTAATCAAATTACATTAATTTTTAACAAAATTGTTGAATTTTTAAGCAAAAAAAACACATTTTTTTAAATGATTC
>JAWWES010000001.1:71880950-71892207 GCA_035583135.1 Lophotriccus pileatus
AAAATCTGTCTAAAATTCTCACTTTTCCAAAAAAAAATAAAAAAGCGCCCCTAAAATTCAGAAAATTCAAGTTTCATCATTTTGGGTTGAAAGAAGCAAGAAAGGAACACATGAGGGATTATAATTAATTAGAAGAAACTTTTAAAAGTAATTTAAACCAAAATTTCTAATGTAAACCAGGTACACAGTTTGAACTATGTAATTTTGTCAGCATTTTGGCGTAAAAAAAATTAAGATGTGCACATACATAATCAGAGCAATAGAACCTCGGAAATGGATTCACTCATGTTGAAGGTAGTTGTCATAGGATTCCATCTCTCTTTAGACTTCTATAGTGATTTTATGTCTAAGCTAACTTCCTTTGACTTTGTAGTCCATGAAGAAAAACAAATATATTTTGTACTCAATTTTGTGGATTTTTTGTAAAAAAAAAATAAATCTATTTTATGCTGAGAAAATTCCAAACATGACCTTTTCATTGGCAGCAAAGAGAACACAGAATGACACACATACATCTAGATTTAAGATATCTGTTCAGATTACTTCTGTCTCTGGAACTTACTAGCCCAGACTTTCAATATTATCAATGGGTTTACAGAAATTGAACAAAAATATGGTTTTTTTAGATGATTTCTGTCAAATCTCTGGAAAGGATGGCATTACTCAGGAACTCTAAACAGTACTGTACAGTGCTTAGAACCACATGTAATGGTAGATGTTGATGAGTGGAACTCCCATTCCTTCACTGCTTCACCATTCTCCTTCATCCCTTCCATGCCTTCCCTTTCACCATTTTAATGCCATTAAAATTAGGAGATCTTCATTGCTGTATTGGAGAGAAGGACTTAAATGATAAGCTACAACTTACTGACATTATATGTCAGTGATTTTAAATTGTTTGTATTTTGGGGGTTTTTTTCCCCCCTCAGGCAAATAAAGGAGGAAAATATTTGTTGCATAGTTTGGTTGGTTGGTTGGTTGGTTGGGTTTTTTTTAATCAAAAGCCGGTAATTTCAAGACTAGACAATTTGTCCTTGATATTTTATACTTGAAATTAATTCTTTATATCATCAAACACTATGATAATTGGGAAAGCCATTGACATGAACTTATAACTGCCTTCTGAATATTGGCACCATTACTTCAGACTGTACCGCTGCTTCCTAACAATAGCACTTGAGGCTAACATCAGAGTTCACTTCAAAAAGAGAAAAGTGAGAAATGAGTCTGCAGTTAATTTGGGATCTTCTAAGCCAGTAAAAATAAAATGTTTGACCCAAATACAAAATCCCAGATATATGCACATACTATTTTTTGTGTACTAAATATTTTTTACCTCATGATAGCTAAGTAGTTTCAGAGAAAGTCTACACTGAAATTGCTACTTATATGAAAACTTTCTGTCATTAATACTAAAATGATTAGATTACTTACATAGGCATTATTCCTACAGAAGCCTTTTGACTAAAACCTTCAATAAAAGTAACATCAAAAGATGATTCCTTTTCGCAACAGCACACTACAGTTTTTTGCACTGTTTATTTTCAGTCATGCACAAAACATGAATGAAGGATCAGGACCAAATCTACACAGGTTAGCTATGCATCCATGTAAATAATTTTCTTTACAAAATACATGAACAATTTATTATACAGCATTTTTATAATTGAATTTTCTTTTAGTATTTTTTTTTAATATTTTAGTACCACAGTCAATTCTTTCAGTGGGTCCCTGTCTATATTGCCTCCTGTCTTCGTTTTTCACATATTTTTACTACTAGCCATTCTTGTGCTCTGCAGAAGAACAGCACTGCCTCTTCCTCTCTCTCTGCCTTTCGATATATTTATATTGAAATTCCCAAAACCTCTACTTTGTTTTATCAGAACGCAGTAAGTGCTTGGTGTATATAACCACGATCTACTTAGTCCTATTCCAAACAGAATACCTTAATGAAATTTATGACTATATTTTCCATTCAAATCACCTTTATCCCGTGACAAAGAGTGTGATTTTTTTAAATGATTATTTTTGGTCCATGGTTACTGTGCCTAAGTCTAGTCAGTAGCAGTGGCACAGGGTGCCTTCCAGAGGGCACTCTTTGCTTTTAAGAGCAAAATTAAGAAATTAAGAAATTAAGAGCACCTGTATTAGCCTCTGTCTCTTGATAATTCATCAGAAAAGGCTGTCATTTCCTCTTTTTCTATTAACCTTATTAACTACCTTCATTAAAGAACTTCAAATACATAGTCTAAGTATGGTCTATAAAAGCAAGGAAATATACTTCAATCCTCCTCACTCAGAATGCCCACAGTCTTGTGGATTTGTAGGAATTAAAGCAGCTTCTTGCACCAGGGGAAAAAAAAAAAAAAAAAAAAAAGAGAAAAAGAAAAATGTGACTTACTACAGCTAGTGAAAGTTCTTTACATAGCTAGCTGTCTGGCTCCCTGTTTTATGATTATCTATAATTACAATGCCAAATTTCCATTCAAAATGCAACTTCTCTTGTTTTATTTATCTCAAGTATCCTAGACAAGAAGATTATCCTTTTTTACTATGACAAAACGTAAGGAATACTTTCCCAGTAGCTTCTTAACAGCATCAGCCCTCTACGTGGATACACACTACCAATCTATGGAATTTAAAGGATTACTTCTTCAGTCAAGACATACAAACACTCAAGCTGACTACATATCATATATTCTTCCTTAGATTTTCCCTTTCTATCTCATAAAGTTGACTTAATTGAGTCCATGGAGATTCTTTAAATGCAGGATAGTGTCCAGGTGATATAATGCCTATATAAAATCTGTGTCTTTATGCAACCATACCTTGCCCTATCCATTTGAAACTCACCATAAGGGACATGCCAGTGACACACTGTAGCAGTCCCAAATGGGGACTGGTATCAGCAAATGCTGTGTATCTATTGTACATCAATGCTGTGCAAGATTTATGAATGGGCTGAAATAAACTTGAGAAAGATATGTCATCTAAATTTATTGAAAGAAGGGAAACAAAAGAAGATGCATTATTCATTTTTAGAGAATATTTGTAACAAAAGATTGACAGCTCCCATTTTGCTGTATGAAACCTTTTCAAAATCCATGTTTTAGCCACCACAGTCTTTTCCTAGGCACTCCTTGAGCAAATATTCCATTTTTACTTCACAACTGCCTATACATGAGAAACTCCTTAGTATTTTCTGTGAGGTCAGAGAGTGATAAGGCATTGTAGTCTGTAAAACATGCCCTAGAACAAACTTTTTGACAGTAAAAGGTGCTTTTATAATGATTTGAATTTGGAATTCTAAATTTCTATAAATATCATGAAAAGGCAGTTGTATAACATAAACACCGCACAGAAAGTTTTTAAGCACAGCCACTACCTTATCAGTAAGATTCCTACAGAGCAAATGTGAAATTCAATTTTGCACAAAGGGACAATCACACAGGCAGCAATTTTATTGTATGAAAGAAGAAAGCATTTGGAGGATATATTTAGTTTGTTAAGATAAGAAGTCTCACATAAACTGCAGTATTCCTTTTGCAAAAATCTCAAGTGTGCCGTTCTACTTAAAAAGGAACTGAGTAAAACAATTTGGCTCCGCTTACTGAGGCACTGGAAGATACATGTAGATATGAAACTGTACACAAAAAATTAAGGCAGAAAATGTGCAGATGTGACAGACCTTCAGATTTTTCTCTCATAGCTTTTTCAATCAGTCAGAAAATTGTCTGTCTGTTTCTGGCAGTAAGTAAAGTATGTTACTCTGCAGCAGCAATTGCTTACTAAAGGTTTGTGTGGTTTCTGCTGTTTAACCAAGCCCATAATCATAGTCAATTCATTACAGGGTGTATGTCAGTGCAGTGATGTGGAAAACTATGCTACTGACATGAAAGGGTCAGATACTAGATAAAATCTAGAGGGATATGGGCTGTGAAATCTGAGTGAGAAGAGAATCTTGGTCTCTTGAGAAATGACAAAACAGGCACTGATGTTAGTGTTTCATCCTCTGATCTGGCCACAGCAGATGGCATTGGCAGTAGCTCTAGAGAAATCAGACTCAAAAATAGTAATTTACAAGGGAGTTACTTAAGAATTACTGAGAAACCACTCTAAAATAATAAAGTACAGTTTAATTGCTTGACACTGTTGTGGACAGATTCAGACTCTCTTGTAGTTTTCAGATCTAGATCTAGCTGAGAAATACTGGAGGCAGTACTAAAGGAAATAGGGTTATTAATTTGTTATTTTGTCAGTTTGCCTCAATTAAGTTTCTTCATAATATTTCCATTTAACACAGCATAGAGGAAGTAAACATTAGAACAATCTTTTCAATTAAATAAAAAAGAAGATTTACCTGAATGTCAACATTGCTTAAATTCCCTCATAATATTATGGAGATTTTGATTGTCTGTCTTCAAATATACACTTTTGTGTTTCCACTGTTTATTTTCTTAATGAAATAATAGGATGAGGGATAGTAACTACGAAAGTAAATCTGTGGGTAGTGAAAATTTTAGATTTGGTGACGTAAATCAGAACTCAGGCACAGCTGAAAGAAGCAGGTTCTAGATTTTTTGTGGTTTTGTGTCTACATTTCCACATGCAAATCCACCATTTCTCAAATAAAACTTCCTCAATCTCATTTACATATAAACACAGTGCTGACTTTGTGATGGCCCTCTGAATTTTCCATCTTATCTTTCCTAAAGATTGTACAGGCAATTAGCTAACTCATCTTACCCTGATCAGAACAGCAGCTTTCTGCTGCTGTGATGATGTGCAGATGCAGTAGTCATCTACTGTTGAGGAAATAGCTTTTTCTTCTAGCAGCCATTGCAGACAGTCTGACAAATCTTGTCAGAATCAGTGAAAAGTCTATCCATGGTAGGCAGAGATACTTGGTTCCTGTCACTGCACAGACTGGAGAGAAAGAGCTATCAATAAGGTGAATAAGAGTGGAAAGAACTGTTACTGTGAGGCACAGTAAGTGCAGCTTGGGTGGTACACAACTTAGATCCTATCTTCAAGGATTCTCAGATATAGTGTATAGTGCTGTAAACACAACTGTGTCTTTACATAGGTAAAGTATCCAGGAGCTGGGTTAGGAAACATAATGTCCTGTGTGCTGCTGCTGCAAGGTAGCATTCAAAATGTTGACCTTATTTCCATGCAAACTGTTTCAGAAAACAAACAAACAAACAACAACAACAACAAAAAACAAATCAAAGATTTTCAAAATTTAAGTGCAGATTCTGAAAACTTTATTTTATATGGTTCATGGTTCCTTTTTGAAAATACACCCACTGGATAATTTAAAATCTTTTAACCATTGAAATTAGGTTTATATAAACCCTGTGACTTGTTTTCTTTGATAATGAATTCTATGTGATATGAGAGAGAGAATTTCTCATTTTTTTCTCTACTTTCTCCACATTCTTTTCCAATCTGTTGGATCATGTAAAATGGAAACAAATGTTTACATTTTAAAGAAAAAAATAACCTCAATGTCTTTTTGGTTGTTGCTTTTTTCATTTTTTTCAGTCAGCACTTGTTACAGTTGAATCATATCAAATGCAAAAACACAAGTTCCCATAGTAACACTGACATATCCACAAGTGACAATAAAGCCTTTAGAGTACTTCATAGTACTGTTTATTTCATTTATGCCATTAGTTTTGTTCTTCATTTTAATCTGCTTTTAGTATTCTTACACTATTTCTCCTCTGAGTTATATTAGTTGCTATGAAACTGCAGTTGTAGATAAGGATGAAACCTATTGGTACCCAGAAGCATTATATAAAATCAGTTTCCCTGAAATCTGAAATGTGTACTTCGGAATGAGGGCTCTCTCTGAAAAACAAAATTAAAATATAAAACAAACAAACAAAAACAACAAAAACAAACAAACAAACAAACCCACAAAACTAAAACATAAGTCAACTCTGCATACTTCAGACTGGAAGAACTATTTTAGAATAGAATAAGCAATGCATTTTTTTGTAAATTTTGAGCATGATATGCTGCTCAGTGAATGTAACAAAACATCTTTAGCTAGAAACTGGCCTAGCGAGGATTCAAGCTTCTTGAGAAAATAAATTTGAAGATGCTACTAAAATTTAAGTAAAGAAATATTAAGTAAAAAAAAAAAAATCACATGTTCAACACTAAAAGCCCTAGGTTTCCTCCCTGCTCATGATGTACAATGATAATCACAATGAGAGACATCTACAACATGGAATGTAATATATGCTTGATAAAATTCTGTAAAGACAAAGGACATGAGACTTTATAGGTTAAAAAAGACTATGACTTAAAATTTCACAATTTCGGGAGTTGATGTTTTACAGAATGAGGAGAAAAAGGAATCATCTCAGTGTTAGATTGAAAGTGCATGATACAGAAGGTTTGTGGGGGGCTCTTAGTGCCAGATTTAGAGATGTGAGAAGGAAGAGTTGTATGGCTTATCTCAGTACCTGTCATTTAAGTTGTTGCCTCAACAGAAGCACGGAAAGTACAGAATTACACAAAAGTGAGGTTTGAAAGGGACCTCTGCAGTTCAACTGACCTAACCTTCTGTTAAAAGGAGAGGGACTATGGCAAGGTTATCCATGACTCCATCAAGTGAATTCTTAAATATTTCCAGTGAGGGAGATTCCACTACTCCTTCTGGTGTTTTATTCCAACATTTAATTCTCCTCAAATTTTGTTTTAGTAGGGAGGTTGTTGTTGTTGTTGTTGTTTGTTTATTTTAATATATATAGTTAGTCACTTCAGACATATGCCCTCAAATGACTTCTTGTCTGTTGCTTCTTGTCCTGTCACTGTGCATATCATGAAGAGTGCAGGTCCCAGGAGACTATGATTAGATCTCCCATGAACTACTAGGGATTAGTCTGACCCAGATGCAAGAGTTTTACCTTTCCTTTTGTTTAAGCTTATGTGGTCCCTGTTGGCCTAGTCTTCCATTTTTTCCTTCCTTCCTATCTGAGTCTCCCCTCAGGTTGTTTCTACTTGCAAATGAGATGACAGTATATTAATTTCTGTCATGAAAATCATTTATGGGTATATTGAATAGTATTGATCCCAATGTCAGCTCTCAAGGGACTCCACTCTTGGTTACTGCCATTAACCACCATCCTTTGAACTTGTCTATTTAATGAATTTTTCATACAACTTAAGGTCCATCCATCCAGTCCATTTTACAGAAAAAGATACTATTGGGAGACCATGTCAAAAGTCCCTCATTCTTCCCTTCATCTGCTTACTGAGTTGTTTCATTATACAAAGCAATCAAGTTGGTCAAGCCAATCTCCCTCTGGTAAATACGCATTGTCTTTTTCCAGACTCCTTCATGTGCCTGCTAATAGCTATTGTGGGCACCTCTTCCAGCCTCTGAAGTGAGACTGACTGTTCTTTCCCATATTTTCCTTTTTGAGTTTTCTGTACACATGCACCATATTTATCTCTCGATCCCAGTTGCTTCAAATATCATTCAAGCTGTCTTACACTATAAATTGTGTGGCCTTTTTTCTACATTTGCAATGTACCTTTAATGTTGTCTATAAAGAAACAATACAACAACATATTTGTGCATTTTAAGAAGTTTAGAAAATTTCTTGACTAAAGCATTGGCCTCTATCTAACTGATTTCAGGTAGAAATAAGAATCACTTTTTTTTTTTTTTGCTTTTACTGTGGCATTAGAACCCTGAACAATGTAACTATGTTTTCGACTTAGTTCAAGAAACACCACGTGCATTTTTCATTTTGCCAATATCCCATGTGTAAAGGCATCAGGCACCTTGCTCTTGACCAGATGGTAAAAATGCAATTTTGGCCATTTTCCTACTTTTTGCATTGCCTGTGTTATTTCGTGTTCCGTTTCCCTTCTACTTATTTGTTCTCAAATGTGTTCCCCTGTGGCCTTGCTTTGCCATAAAATTGCCTTTAGTCAAAGCAACAGCAAGCTGTGTGTTCATGTTGTATAAGTTTGACACTGTTTTCTCTCAGTGGGCTTCCCAGCACCTGCTGTAATATCCATAATCTAAACCTTCTTTTCCTCCACTGTTGAAGTATTTTTGTATTTTTGGAATGTAAGTGTCAACAGATGTGATTGAAGATAATGAGACATGGTACCACTGTGAGATTACAGTTGGGAGGATGGCAGGGGGAAATTGTGCAGAATAGATGGCCCTTGCAGATTTATGCTGGTTATCTATCTGCAATCAGGATGATTTTCAGTATAATGTCTGGATTGGATGAGTAGATTAATTTTAGTTAATCAAATCAATAAAGGCTAATAAAACTGCTCAGATATAACCTATAAAAACACACATTAGATAGAGAAATTTAGAAATTACTCCAACAAAAGCATTATATGTCATGCCTCATGCAACAGACCTTCAGTATACTAAATGCAACGAGTAATTTGTTTAGTAGTTCAAGAAGGCCTATGCTGTTTTGAAAAGCGAAGATCAAATTCTCATCAATTATATTCCTATCATAGCATGTTTTTATACTGTTTTCCTCATGAAAAAGAAGGGAAATAAAAAACTGTAACTATTGGATAAAGTTGAAAGCAAGTACAATTGATTAAGGTAGTGCAGGGTAGTTTAGACTTTTATAGCTTATAAGTTCAAGGCTAGAGGGTGTTGTCACACTGTCATTGCTATTGTCTGCAGCACACAACTGTTGAGATTTTGCTTTGACAAAAACGTTCTACTCAAGCTGAACTGTAGTTGATATTAGAGAGTACAAATGGAAATATGTGATCCCAGCCTTTGTTTCTGTGGTGTATTTCCTCACAAAGTTGCAATGTAAATGTGACCATCAAAATCTATCCTTAGAAGTCAGAAATGCAGTCTAGACTTCGATCTTCAGGGGACAGTGAGAACAGAAAAACTGTGATGATATTTTTCAGGTATTCTCTGATGTGATTTGTCCCTATCAGATGTTAAAAAGATTTTCAGGTAAAAACTTTTCTGTAAGTATTTTGACTTTTCTTGAAGACATCAGTTATGTCTAGAGGAAATTACTTTGGAAATAATTCTCTTTACTATGCTTTGCATGAAAGCAGAGTTTTTAACATATTTGTTTTATATCTGCTCTCAGTTTTGATTCTCTGGAAAATATATTGATTATTTCAAGCTTTTGTTGAATTATGTAATTTGAGGTGCTCATGGTAGTTCTCCACTTTTAGTTTTCCATTTGTTCTATCTTGCTTTAATTGTTTCTGTGTAAGAACTAAAATTAACTTTGAAAACCAGAACTCTTTCATGGCACTTTGTACTTTTGTAAGGTTTTTTGACTCAATATCAAAATAAAAAACAATCATCCAGATTGACTGACAATATCCAGTTATGACTATGTTGGAAGGACTGCATCAACACTCACTCTGATGCATATAATTTTTTTAAGCTTTTCCTGCTTCCTCTGTTTCTTTTCACTGGAGAAGTAGAAGAGGGATGTAAAAACTAACGGGTTTTGCTTCATACATCTTTTGGCAGGGAAAATGAGTGCTATGCTGAGAGGGATCAGACACAGTTCCAGAAAGATTTATTAACATCATTGTTTCTCTAGAAGCCATCCTGTAGCTGTTCCTATCCCAACATATGCTCATCTAGACCATAACCCATCAGCTTCTCAGCCTCACACTGCCACTAGATATTTTTATGCTGGGAAAAAAAAAAAAAAAAAAAAAAAAAAAGGTAAGAGAAATAATGGAAAAGAGGAAGAGAGAGAAAACAAACTTTTCAGATATGCAAGATTTTCAAAAGCCAACTTTGGAACAATAGTTGTATTTAATGTAAAATCTCTAGCTTTTCCTCTCTATATATTTCTGTGATAGAATACTTTCAGTTTTCTGTATCAATTGCACAATATTTTTCATTAGCAAGATCTTGAGAGGAGCTGTTGACTCCCAAAAAGGCATGGAGGCCCTGCAGAGAGACTGTGACAAAACAGAAGACTGGACAGTCACCAACTGTATTAAGTTCAACAAGGGGAAGCACTGGAGACACTGGATTCTGCACCTGGAATTGGGCAACCCTGGATGTTTGTATACTCTGGGGAATGAAATGCTGGAAAGCAGTGCCATGGGAGGGAGGTGATTGTTCCACTCTGCTCTGCACCGGCACGGCCTCACTTGGAATATTCTGTGCAGTTTTGAGCACTGCAATATAAGTGAAAAAAAAAAGAATTAAACCCAATGATCAGAAATCATTGGATTGAGCATCTCCTTAATATGCCAGCTGGGGATTCATGGGGGTACTATGTCATGCATGAATCAAAGAATCAGTACAAATTTCTGGAATAAATACAGTATTCATCGAAACCTCCTTCCCAGAAGTCCAACATCGAATTATGTCATGATTTGGGGATCAAATATCATCCTGGAGTTCATTTGTGGAGCAAGACTACCATCTTGTGTTCATTTCTTCGGGGGAGGGGGGGCAGAGTTTTCCTAGCTTGGCAGGCCTCCAAACAACTATGATTTATCCAGTTGACCTTTAACCCCTAAACTAATTGTTCTAGAACCAACTAAGACACATATATTCAACACTGGTTGAAGATGACTAGAATTTTCCATTAGCTTAAACAATCTTTAATTGAATTTACATCTTAACAGAACAGTCTCTTACTGATCAAGTTTTCCAAAGCATGTGTGTAGGCTGATTTCTTGCAGGTGGGCCTGTGGTACATTCTCTAGTTGTTGTTATGTTTCATCTACATTCTATATCCTGAAACTAACTGTAGTCCTAAAAGAAAAGACAACTACTATGCCAAGAAAGCAAATCTTTTGGTTCATTAGAACACAATTTTATCTAAGCTAAAACTTCTGATTTCCTAAGTCACTTAGAAAGGAGACCCTTTTTCATTTCATAAAAAAGAGATCAAGCTCTTAAAGAGTGTCCAAGAGAGGGCAACAAAGATGGTGAAGAGCCTTGAGGGGAAACCATAAGAGGAGTGCCTGAGGTCACTTGGTCTGTTCAGCCCAGAAAGAAGGAGATGGAGGGGAGATCTCATTGCAGTTACAACTTCCTTGTGAGGGGAAGAGGAGGGGCAGAAAGTGATCTCTCCTCTGTGGTGAGCAGTGACAGGATCCAAGGGAATGGCCTGAAGTTGTGCCAGGGGAGATTTAGGTTGGATATGAGAAAGAGGTTGTTTACCCAGAGAGTGGTTGGGCACTGGAACAGGCTCCCCAGGGAAGTGGTCACAGCACCAAGCCTAACAGAGTTCAAGAAGTGTTTGGA
>JAWWES010000001.1:71892307-71911462 GCA_035583135.1 Lophotriccus pileatus
GTGGTTGGGCACTGGAACAGGCTCCCCAGGGAAGTGGTCACAGCACCAAGCCTAACAGAGTTCAAGAAGTGTTTGGACAATACTCTCAGGCACATGGTGTGACTCTTGGGGATGGTTCAGTGTAGGGCCAGGTGTTGGACTCAATAACCCTTGTGAGTCCCTTCCAACTTGACATTTCTGTGATCCTGTACCTTTTCTAAGCCAACTTGTAAATGGAAATAGAGGAAAAAATTTAAAAAAGGCAAGTAAGTTTTGAATGCAGAGATTCCCAAGAGGACATAATACCAAAGTCCTATCGGACTTGTTCATGGAGACTTGTTCAAATGTAAGACTTTGGAAGGCATGAAGCATGGCACCTGTACAGATTTTAAATCAAGTAACATCTGGATCTCTTTATCAAATGGAGGAATTTTCCCACTCAAATCCAGGTAATGCTTCTAGTTTTGACTTTATTTCACAGTATTTTTCCAAGTTTTCATTTTGGAAGTTGCACAGTAGCTGCCTCTGTATCTTTAAGCATCTGTGGGTGGGAAATCTATAGGATCATTTGTCAAAAAGCACACTAAGAAATGGTTTTGTTTTGGAATGCAGGAGGACTCCAACATTTAATCTGAAACAGCTGTAGGCTGAAGATATGTTTTCCTCCTACTCTCTAAGCATTGAGGAAGAGTTAGTCCACATTCCTGTGAACACCCACACATTCTTAATATTAGTAAGAATACTCTTATTAGAAATACGTTATAGTAAAATTAAGTAAGTTCAAAACAATTCAAAGATGAAGTGCCTGTTTCACTATTTCACTGAGTCAATCGTCTTAACATATCAAAGAAAAGATAAAGTAGATAATTGTGTCAGTTATACAAAGGACAGATGTCCTGTAGCATGCTTATTAAGTAATATATCACAGGATTTCTCCTTAGACATCAGAAAATCACAAGAAAATGCAGAAGAGTTAGTGTATAAGAGGTAGCAGCTGGGAAGTGTTCTGATCTGACAATGATATCTCATTTATAAACTGGGAAATCTTAGTAAAATTATAATACTTTCCAAGTAAGTAGTAAGAAGTCAGGTATTGACCATCCAGTCACCAGACAGTCCCTGCAGCTAAGATTATAATAGTGATGTAAAGCATCGCACAAATGGTGTGTTCCCTCTTAGACATGGAGTCAGGAAGAAAATTCAGGTTTTGAAGAAGTATGGACATCACCAGAGAGAAGATCATAAGTAAACTGTACAAAAGAGGGTATGCTCCCCAGGAAAGCTGTTTAGAAGGCATTGTAATGAACTGAGTTATGGTATTTGCACAGCAAAATAACTTTGGGAAGTGAAACCCACCTGAGAAAATGGTTCTCAATGATTCATGGGCACACAAAATGATCTTCAACATGCAACATGCATAAGCAAATTGAATGACCTCAAAAATAATCACACTTCCCATTTAGCAAGCCTCTTGTGGTAAAAGACAAACTGTCACAGCTTTTTCCTCTTTAGATACTTGAAATACTATCAAAATTTTGAGAATTTATGTTAGGATCTAAGCAGTTTAATTTCTCACCAATGTCTGTGATGTTTAATGAGTCTCAGTGCCATGCAGATTTATAGCACTAAACTACTGCAGAATATTTATTATATTTTTAATATTTATTTATTTATTTATTTTTAATTTTTAATGGGGTTAAGGATATTCTGCAGTCTTGGAATTGCACAAGAAAAATTTATCAAGACTCATATAATACTTCTAATAAAATGTTATTAAATCCATAAGGAAATTCCACTCTTCTAAATAAAACTATTTTTCTGAAGTTGCTAGCATTATCTCTATATTATTCACCTCATTACATGACTAAGCCTGAAACAATTTCAGTTTTGAAGCAGTACCTGGTATCTGCAGAATTTTTTTTCTGAATGATGCAGTATCAGACTGTCTGGTATAGTGAAATTTGGTATTCTGAAACCTTAAAATCTCTGCTGAAACTATAACAAATACATTGATTTTTAAAGTGCATTTTATTTATTTATCCTGGAGTACTGCATCTAGGTCTGGATTCCTCAAAAAAAGAAGAATGTGGACCTGTTAGAAAGAGTCTAGAGGAGGGTCACAATGATCAGAGTGCTGGACACCTCTCTTGCAAAGATGGGTTAAGAGTGCTGGGTTTGTTTGTCTCCAGGGAGACTTTTTCGTGGTCTTTCAGTACTTGCAGGGGTATTATAAAAAAGGAGGGAAAGTGATTTTTACATGGACAGATAGGGCAAGGAGAGATTAGATGTTGGGAAGAAATTCTTGATTCAGAGGGCAGTGAGGCACCAGAATAGGTTGCCCAGAGAAATTGTGGATTACCCATCTCCAGAACTGTTCAAGGCCAGGTTGGAAGGGGCTTTGAGTAACTTAGTCTAGTGGATGTCATCCCTGCTTATGGTGGTAGGGTTGAAACTGCATGATCTTTGAGTTCCCTTCTAACCCAAGCCATACATAGAAACTTTTAAAACACAAACTTTCAAAATTATTAATATAAACTTTCCCTATTCTATTCATAGTAAATAACTTACATTACTTTTCTTTCAATTTTTTTTTCTTTTAAATTATGCTATTTAACACTACCGCTTGGCATTTCTACTGTGTAATTCATCCAAGGATACGAGAATGCTTTGTAAACTCAAATTAATTAAATCCACATTGGTCTCATGTGGAAGGAATGGAACAGAGGAGTCATTTTACATGCAACTTAAATGCAAACACCTTCATGGGGATATGTGCCAGCTCTTTAAGACTTCATAGCATCATTAGGCAGTAGATTAAGACAAGAAGTGATTAATATTCAACTAAAACTACATAATTAATGTATTTACATAAAACCTGCTTACTTATATTGTGGTTTAATCATAGCACTAAAAATGAGTTATAAAATTTTATGTAAAGCATTTATTCTTTTATTTGTTTCTCCTGCCTCTGGGTACACAACCAATCTGTGGAAGGAAATCCACCTGAATTTCTAACTCTTCTTATTGGTAATACTTATTAAGTACATTATAATTAGCATATCTGACTATTATAAGGTAATAGTAATGAAAAAAAATTTCTTCTTTCTAGTCTTTGTTTTTAAAACATTCTACGGAATGTTAATTCCATTATAAAAAAGATTTTTTTCAGTTCTGTATTAATGCTATTGATCTATAGTTATTTTACCTATCATACTGCAGAATGATTTTATGTTTTAATTGTTCTCTGATATAAGGAAAAAAACTCCACAACTGTTTACTTAGAGAGCAACCAAACGTTCCTTTATTTTAGACAGTAAATCAGTTACAACAGCTGTAGTAAAAGTAGAGACTTTCAAGACATTATAGGGGCATTCCATATTCTAGTTTGTGAAATAAAGAAACATATGGAACACAACACCATGAACAGGTAAAACAACTAAACTATTTTAAAAGCCTAAGTATAATAAAGAATTAAAAAAATGTGTCCACAGAAATGTAGCATGTGGTGATTTATTTTGACAAAAGACTACCTTTGAAAATTACAATCTGTAGCCTGGACTCATATAAGTCCACACATTAGTTAATTTTGCATAGGAATTTTTGCAAAAATTGATATTTTTACATTTAAGTAATATAATTTCAACCACTTAAGAATACCTTAATGTTTAAATTACATACCATCCTCAACTTATTTCTAAGCACTCATGAACTCCAGATTTTGCAACTAGTAGCCTGTTCTGTACCATTCTTGCCCCTACTTTATTGTCTTAGCCTGACAAGCAAGAAAATACGTCTGCTTTGTGTTTCTTCTATTTTATTCAGTTTCTTTACTGTGAGAAAAAATACTATAAAATTTATAATTTAATTTAATTTAGTTTAATTGGCAAAATTAAGAGCTTAGCATATATGTTTTTCACTTTTTTTCCTGCCCCCTCCTGACCTTTGAATGCTTAACCGAGCAAATTTAGTGTTTTGTTATCACATATTTGGTATGGAGCAGATTAAATCATTTATACAGAACCTTTCCTTGGCAATCTGTTTTTGGTTTTGGTCCTCTCATAGTCTGTGACAGGTGGAGAGAGATATTGACAGCAACAAGTGAGCACCTCAGGCTCCCTCCAGTGGAGTCTCCTGAGCTCCCCTTGCTCTGTTGCTAAGGAACAGGACAAGCGTACAGCTGCTGCTCCTCCTCTCTCTGAAAACCACAACACCTAAACTGTGATTAAGAACTGTCTGTTTTCATGTTGAGGAGTCATAAGTTTTAAAGCTTCAAGCCCAGTGTTCTTTGAAGCATAACGGAGAAAGGAATAAATTAAAGAGTGGGGGAAAAAAAATCTTACTAAAAATGTCTCAAGATAGCTGCTGCTCTTTTAGTTTAGAGCTATGTATAAATACAGCTATTTATAATCTGCTGCTGCAATCATTATGTCAGTATATTCAGTGCAAAACCCTTTGCAAATAGTGCTGTGACTCAGAAGATACAGATTTTTTTTCAAGGGCAAGCACTCTACAGCTTGGATCTCCCTTATATCTTTGAGAGTTTTGTGACTCCGAGTCATTGGTCTCTAAGCTTGAAATTATACAGGGCATAAATAATACTAAGGCCCATTATTATTGATACTTAGACTACTCAGAATATTTAGGATCCTTAAATGATACTTAGAATATTTAGAATAATTGACTTAGAATCTCCTCATACTGTCACAGTACTGATCCGGAACTTTCCTTGCCTCATATAGCTCATGATTATGAAAAGATGTATCAAGACAGTTAGGTTGATACATATGCATTTGCAGCTGAATAGAAAGGACACAGTAAAGCTGAGGTTTTTGCCTGACTTCATGATCTCAAACAGTGATAGGACTTTTCTTATAAAGACAGCAACATGTACAGCTTCAAAGTAATCACAGCATTCCAAACGTAACACCAAAAAACATTAAGAACAGAGGCCACTGAAGATATAGATTCTCCATAGGTCTTACGCTGAAATGAGCAGTCATTTTCATGTTTCCATACACAAAATCTGAATTATCATGTATATAGTATATAAATGTATATTAGGCACAAATTATGTTATGTCTATATGGTCACTATTAAATGTGTTTGTGTGGATGTCTAAGAAAATATAGGCACATATGACTATTATGCAGAGATGCCAATAGCAAGCTAGACTTAAACTGTTCAGCAAGGTAACTTATTTTGACAACTACTTCCAGGAAGAAAAAAGCAAGTAAACAAACAAACTCCCATAAGCATAAGCAGTAAAGAGAACATATGAATATGCAAGAACTATTGAAGTGCTAGCAATTTTTATCCAAGGTCAGATGCAAACACTCTAGATGCTGTTTGAAAAGAAAAGCAACAAGGCTGTTTTCAGTAACTCTAGAATATGTCTCAACAAAGCATCAAAGTTTAAATGAACTCTAAATACAAAACACATTGTGAGTATCCATTCTGAAAGGACTACTGGGAGTGGAAGAAGCACAAACAAGCATTAAATATGGGCAATGAGATTTAAGCAGGCATGGACACCACCATTTCATCTGGCTTTGTTTCCGTTATGGCAAAAAGTAGCTTCCTATTTTCCCAATTATTCTTTAATGACAAATTTCACATCACGTCGCAGCTCCATTGATAAGCAGCTACAACTGTCTATCATAGTGTTTTGGTAAGTCATAGGAGTGTGGTTTTGAAAAAATCTCTTTATCATAGCACTTACTGTGCTTGCTTCATGAAATGAATGCTCTGTTCATAAGCTGGATTTCTTCTGGATGTAACTGAGTTGAAAGATATCTAGGAGCATATCTCAACACAAGTGAGCACTGAGTCTGTAGAATAATCCAAAGTTATTTCTTATATAAATAAATGAATACATACATGCATAAATTAAATAAGAAAAGTATCTAGTGCAGACTTCTCAAGGCAACATATTACACTCTATGTCTACTCCTACCAATCTGTTTTACCTGCTACTGCAGGTGAGGTTTATAAAGACCAAGTAAGTTTCTCTGTAAAGTCATTGTAGATTTATGGAATTTCAGTCATGTTTATATAGACAAATTGATTTTAAAGTCATAAAACAAGTTAATGAGTTAATATATTGCAGTAGGTAAAGTTCAACAATGTCTAACACCAATGATCTGGTCCTATGTATGATTTTATACGCAAAAGATGGAGCAAAATCATAACATAAAATAACTTTGAAAGTTGTTTTGTTTTTCTAATAGTTTAAGTCAGAATTTTTATGAAGATGAAGGATTTTTTTTCCCTGTGTCTGCAAATTTGATCCTTCAAATACAGATTCTAATTAGTTCTAAGAATTCAAAAAATATTTCTTCAGATATGGTTTTATACTCAATACATCTAAGGAATTACTGTCATTTAAAACAATCCAGTTAAAATGATAGACCAAAAGCTAACACGAATAGTGCCAGCAGATTAAAAAACCCCTCCTATAAAGCATTTGCTTGAAAAATGAGTAAATGAAAGCATTCTTGTGCAGAACATTGACTTCTATTTCTTCTACACATAAAATAATGCAGATACAAAGTGTCTCTTACCCAGAAATGCTTTTTAAATGCTTTTTAATGCATCTTTTTTTAAAAAAATTAGTTATGGTATAGATGTCTTAGTCTTCTCTCTGTGATTCTTTATAGAATGGCAACAAAATCAAGTGAGTTTTTTGCCTCAGGACCTCATCTGTGTACTGCATAGCCATATGCCGCAGAATACAGCCAAAGGAACTTTATTTCATATGTAGAAGGACATCAGTCTTCTTCCTCTCCAAATTTTAATCAGGGAGTTAGCTTTTATAGTGGAATTGCAGTTTGGGTTGTTATGGACACTGAATAATGAGGTATATTGGCATAGTTAAGTATACTGTTAATTTTTTTTTTTTTTACCCCTATTCTTAGTCTTTGGACTAATTTTTTTCTGTTATAATCTGTTAAAACATTTGTCCTGGAAGTCAAATCTCCTTGGATCTGAGAGAATTAAAGAGGGATCTCAAGTTTCATCTGGGCTTGCTTCAAGCTTTGGAGTAAGCAAGGTCTATAGTAGAAAGGCTTTATAGGTTTATCAGTAGTCTCGATTTTTTTTGTGAATGTATTGAAGTGCCAGTGATTATGGTGATCACTCCAAATGCAAGAATTAGAAGCCAAAGACATTACCACACCAGCTGGAATGCAGTCAATAGAACTGGTTCACTTCTGAGTGTACAAATCATTCTTTTTTAAAGAATATAGCAATAGAAGTGTTTTGCCTACATATTAGGAAGATTCAACAGATGCCATGTTGGTCTAACAAATAAAAGATCAGTGTGTTTCCAGGCATTTCTTTGCAGTTTGAGTTTACCAGCTTGTCAGTTATCAGACTTGACGATCTTTCTTACACATATCAGTATGTAATGTCATATAATTTTCAAGGTTTCTCCAACTGATACCTTTTGATTAAATTGACACAGTGGTTTTACTGTATTTTCAGACAGAGATGCATTGCTTTGACTTGCTGATTATGTAGCTGCTGATAAAGAAGTTCCACTTCAGCAGTTTCAGAATCAATAGCAAGAAATGCAACTGCATGCCATATGCTTGCTCCTTACTTTATTAGTTTCTTTTTTGGTGTTACTACAGTCTGGGGGCTCCCTAGCTATCTAACATGGTACTTTCTGATCTTTTAAAATGTCAAATTGATGCCAGTACACTGTTTGAATGGGTTTAGTCTAATCATTTCAGAAGGATAGCAATTGCAAAAGAAAACCAGGAGAGAAAGCATTTTCCCCTTATTGATTTTGACCTGAGGAGTCCATGCAGCACAGATCTGTTATCCATGAAAAATATCAGTTGGCATATTCACTGATTGCTTTTATTTTTTAATATACACTGAGTAACAAAAAACCAATTAATTTTACTGAAAAATGGTTTGTATTTTGCAGACATATCTTCAATTTCATGTGTTGCAACGTAAAAGCTTTCTCTGTGCATTGCAGCAAAATCATATTCACAGAGGTTACAGAATCAAAAAAATTCAAACCCACCTTCACCTACTCTTGAAGAGTTCTTTACATAGTTACATAAATTGATTGCATAATCCAGCTGCTGTCAGCTTCAGTCTGGGTCTTGTCAGAAGCATTTCTCAAAGTACCTACTTTGATGGGAACCTTTCTATTTCTTCTCTTCCTTTCTTCTTAGATGACACTGTCACTCTTGGCAAGCCTTGATAACTCCTTTAATTTTAAATTAGCAGAAGAAATGTAGATACCAAAGGAGAAGAATCAGTCACCAGTAAAGGAAAAAAAAAATTAAACTCTAATAGAAAATATTTAAATCTTAAATAAATGGCTTATGTAGTGTTTTCAGACTACCAGTAATATGTAGAATAAAAAATACCATGAATAAGATCTGAAAAGTAAGATCCATTTTGAGACGTGTTGAGAACTGTCTTGTTCCTCACCCCTTTCTCTAGATCCTGTGAGTCTCTGTATATTTATAAATGCTTTAAAATTTTATTTATTTGGGAAAAATATCATTCTATAGCTTACAAAAAAGAAAGTAGTTCTTGTATCAATCAAGACAAACCATTTTTATTTTAGTGGAAAAACTGAGTATGTAGAGATATACTTTAAAACTCCACTATGCAGGTAATTTTGTCTGTGGCACTTCTTACTGTGACCCAGTGGTAGGGGCCATGAAGTTTGTTACAACTTCTTGTCAGGCTGAGCAGAGACACTGGACCGTGTGTCAGGGAATCTTATGTTTTTATTATACAGTCACCATAACTCCAGCAACCAGCTCACTATTTAGACTGAAAAGCTGTTGTCTAACAAGCCTTTAAATTAATAAAATAGACTTTCATAAAAGTGGAGGCGAACAATCCCTTTATTTTGTACAGTAGACTTCAATAACTTCTCAATTCCCACAATACTCCTCAATGATGATGTCTCATAACCCACAATATACAAGCTTTCCACTCCCACAACAAAGTTCATTATGGTCTATGGAGTGGAATATGATAGCCATGCTTTGCTCAGACAAAGCAAGGGAAGAAAACAAAAAATACCACCTATCCTGGGATCCCGCATTTGTCCTGCCACTGGGACGGTCTGGAGCTGAAGCAAACAAAGAAAATGAAAGAGAGAAGAAAGAGAGGCAAAGAAAAAAGAGGGAAAAGACAGTCAGGAGGCCTTATCCGTTCCATTTTATAGTTAAGCTGTAACATTTCTGGTGCACGCCTCTTGTGCAAATTAGACTTTTTGTGCATTTTGTTCACATGTGTACTGCGACCCCTTCTCCAGGAAGCGAGCTGAGGGAGCAGGGGGACTGAGCATAAGTTTCAAGGTGGAGCAGAATGTTGGCTCAGAAGAGCTCTGCCCCACCTCCACAGGACCCTCTTCTCTGATCGCCTTTCCTGTAGCAATATTCAGAATGCTTGAAACAAAACATGCTTATGTCTGGTCCTCCACAGGCAGGTAGTTCACAGAATCACAGAATCATCAAGGCTGGAAGAGACCTTCCAGACCTTCTAGTCCAACTGTCAACCTAGCACCACCATTATCACCACTACAACCAAGAAAATCGCTTACATAGAGTATTACCTCCCCTGCTTTGCCTACGCCTTCTGAAGAGCTTAGAGCCATCCATTGCATCATTCCGGCTATGAGAGTCATGCCACCACATTTCCGTAACAGTTTTCCTGCTGCCCAACATCTTCCAGCTCCTCCTGTCTGTTATCTGTACTGCATGCATTGCTGGACTTCAGCTGGGCATTGCTTTCACCTCCAGTGCTGGCATGCCACCCACAGGCTCATCTCTAGAAAGCCTGGCTGTACCCCTTTCCCCTTTCAAATGTAGCTTAACGTCCTCTAAATCAGTCCCACCAACTCATGAGCCATAATCATTTTCCCCTTCAGAGACAGGCAGACCCCATCTCTCATGAGCAGGCCTAGGGCCATTTAAACTGTCCCAAAATGTCCCCAATAACACTAGCCTCTAAGTCATGTATTAATTAGGCTAGCTTTCATGTTCCTTTCAGTATTAACAAGGATTGAGGTGTGCACCGACTCCTTTGACCGAATGTCCCAGTACCCTGAATTCCCTTTTGTTTGTTCTAGCACTTCTTCCTTTAATCTCATCACTGTCAACCTGGACAACTAATAGAGAATAATAGTCAGAGGGCCATACTGGATCAGGAATTTGCATCTATATAAATCGTATTTAAGATTACTTTAAGTAGAAATGTTTATTTTGACCACATTTAAGAAATAGATTAAAATTTCTGCTTAGTCAGAGGGAACAAAAGAAAATAGTCAAATAAAGTGCCACAACAGGAGAGCATAACTTAAATAACTGAATATTATCAGATATGAAAATCTAGTTCAGAATCCATGCAGAAGATTACCTGTAAACAACTAAATAGCAGTTCACACAGAAATCATTTGGAAATCCACTAAAAAACCCAAAACCATTCCACAACCTAACCCTAGCTGTGTTGGATATGATTGATTCTTTGCATGTCAGATAAATCTAAGCAAAAATACAAGGCTGTCTGAAGGATATTTCATGAGCAGTATATTCCTGCTGCACTCCTCACAAGATGAGATTGATTCATCAATGTGACTTGTATTCAAAGACTTAGGCTGGTAATAGATTCAGCAATCATTAACCTAAAAGGTTCTTCCAAAGAAAGCTGGATAGATATCTGGTCCAAAATCTTTCTATTATTTCTATTATTACTTATTAGATTATGACAATGCCTTTAATTTAGAGGGCAGGAAGAAAATAGGAGTCTTTTAGACAAAACAAGAATATTGCCTGTTCAGAGCCAGAATTGACAGATCAAGTATGCATCTTTTATCTATTTTTATTTATTTATCTATTTATTTTATGTCCTAAAAATAGGCATGAATCAGTCCTTCCAGAATACATGGAAAACAAATTTAGACATATTAAACAAGCCATTGGATTTGTTGTAGAGTGTGTGACAGATACTGAAGAAAATAACCTTCTACCTTTAGATGTGATTGATGGAGGGGAACAACAAAAAATTTGATTTTTGCGCTTCATTCAGATCACAAGAATATTTATTTTTTTCCCCTGGAGTCATAGAGATGTTCATACTTGTGTATCTGACTACTCCTTGATTTTTTACTATCTTAATCAAAGTCCAGCTGCATTTCCACCATCTGCAGATCCCTGCTCCACAGACAAGTAGCTCAGCACAGCTAATCCACGGCATTTTTAATTATCGTCATAAAAATATATAACAGCCTTAAATAAAAAGCAGTGGATCTCAGTAAAATTGCTGAGTGGGTACTATTAAAAATTAATCAAGTAGCTATTTATTATAAGGGAGAAAATTTCTGAAAAAGTGGTCAGAGCTGAATCTCCTAGGGAAGTTTGCTGTCATCAAGGTGAAGAAATGAGCTCTTGGCATTAGGATGGTGAGGAAGATAATATGTATTCTGGAGTGGGGGAGTTATTGTAACTGATTTGAAACAACAACAAGAAAAAGAGCAAGTTTCATGACAATTTTCTTACCCTTTGAACAAGTTTGGTTGATCTCGTTTTTGTTTTGTTTTGGTTTGGTTTGGTTTTTTTTGCAATTGTTAAAAGAAGATAAAAAAATGGATCTTTTGATGGCGTAACACATTACGACCAAGAGGACTCATAACAGTTTCATAGCATAATTGAAGCAATAATACTGAAAAGTTGTGTAGCTAAATTACTTGGGATTTTATTCCGAAATACTAACTTTGTTATTTTAAAGCAGAAATTGGTTTAAACCCTGGCTGATGACATTCATTTCTTTTATAATAGTAACCAGTGTATGTTAAGCATGAAATAATAGTGTTGTTTTTTATGCAGACCTCGGTTCACTGTTAGAATGTTCACCACAATGTTTTGTTTATTATAATCTAATATTTAGATTATTTTTATTTTGAAATATCTGCCAATTATACTATACAATTATATGGAAATAATATTTACATTTTATGATAGGTAATTGTGAATTTTACATTATCATAAGGAATCATAAGCATCCTCAAATCAAAAAATGTGTATAATCATGTACTAATTTGCTGAATATAAAGAAAAAAAGCCCCCATAATATAAAAAAAAAATCTGAGGCTGTTGAAGAACAGAGAAGATCTATATCTTGTGTTTCTTGAATGCATTATACTGCGTTGTTCTTCCTTGAATATTTGCTGCCAAGGCTGAAATATTGAAAAAAGTTTTGCATACTGGAAAATCTGGTTACATGTGAAAAAATCTATTTTGAATATAGAATTTTGAGAAGGTATTTTAGATCTTTAAATAGGAACAGTAAACTCTCAAAATCATTCTTTAACTTTCTTGAGAACCATTGCTCAAGATGGGGTAAAAATTCCTGACTTTGATCAAAGACAGGAACATATACCTTCATATGGTTAAAATCATTAAATAGTTTGGGTTGGAAGGAAACTTTAAAAAATCATCTAGTTCAACTTCCCTACAATAAGCAGGGTCATCTTCAACTAGATCAGGTTGCTCAGAGCCCTGTCCAGCCTGATCTTAAATGTTTCCAGGCATGGAGCATCTGCCACCAATCTGGGTAACCTGTTTGAGTGTTTCACAACCCTCAATTAAAAAAAAAAAAAGTTCTTCCTTATATTTATTCTAAACTTACCTTCTTAACTAATTTAATAGTGTTATACTGTACATGTCCTGTTAGGCACATAATTTAGATTTTATTTATATACACCATCAATCTTATTTAGTGTGCTGTATAATTATTTTTAGAATCATAGCTATTAGTACTTATAGTAGGAAGACAATGTAATCTATTTGTTCTATACAGACCAGTAGTCTTAGATTCTAACTACATTAAAGAGTCTAAAATCAATATGTTAAATGTATACCAGACCAGTTGAGACCCTGAACAACAGAAATTGACATTATAGGCAGAACCACATGCTATTTTCTGTTGTCTTTAACATCTCTAAAAAATTTTAAAGTATGTGTAAGTTTACTAATTCTGCTTACAGAGTGGATAGTCGTCCTTAGAAGACAACTTTTTCATTCAATGTTTACAGTAGAAGATTAAAAAAAAGTCTTTTTATATCTCACATAGGGATTATAAGTTGTAAATTCTTCAAGAAAAATATGAAAATTTACAAACTGAGTTTAAGAAGTGATATGGAACCAGGGCAATAAAACTTACTAAATCAGCCAATTTTTATCCACCCCATTTCACTGACATATAGCAAAACATTATACAACAGAGGATAAGAGGGTAGAGAAGGAGTTGACACAGCAATAATAACATAATAAGTCAGGAAAACAATGTTTTTTTCTGTATTAACAATAATTTTTTGTGGTAGATTTGTGAATAGAAATGCATGAACTAATGCATAAACACAGACATCATAAGTGGCTCATCTAAATTAGAAGTCAGTCTCTCGAGGTCTGGAAAGTCATATACGTTTGTATTTCATGCAGCATAGCTTGATAATCCACCATATGTAAGAGTCTCAGATTTTGTTCAGGTATGCATTGAAGTGAAAATATGTCTTTTATATCATATGCATGCAAGAGACTGTTTTTTATGTTTCAATTTGAAATTTTACTCAGCATTTCCATTTCAATTTACTTTATTATAAGTATAATGTTCAGTTAGATAGTATAGCTAAGATCAGTACGGGCAACTTTATTTTCAATATTTTTTATTTACCCTAAAAAAAAAGGAAAAGTCTAGACTTTGCTCTTTTTACATTTTGAAAGTTCATTTAAACTTCTTTTACACTGCAATTGTGTTCATTTCCAGGAATTTCTCTCATGTTTTGACATCTTGTCAGATGATTGCTCTATAAATATACCAGTTTGATGGAAGCTGGTTTTCCACCCCCTGAAAGCAATCTTTTCTTATCGGTAAGTTGAGTTTCTGCTAACTATAGATAATTTTTTTTTTAATGTGGTTTTGTTGATGACATTCATTGTTGATTTCAATTACATAGACCTGTTAGATCAGTACTAATTTTTTAGATTAGTATTTTGTAGTGGATGTAAGAAAGACATTTGAAGGAGTTCAGTCATTAATGGTGATACTCGAGACTTAACTTCAGAAGCTTGATTCTATTGCCCACTTGAGACATACATTTCCATTTCCATCTCTAGTTCCACTTGAGAAGCTCTATGATATTTGAAAGTCGAAAGGAGGCTGGCAGGTACAAGAGAGGACTTTTGGGACTTCTGCTCTACTTCTGGAGCTTGATTCAGCTGCTGGCAATTGGATGTCCATGAGTCACTTGTCCTCAGGTCTTGCAGGTGTTTTTTTCAGGTTTGTGTATCTAGGAATGGCAACTGGGAACTAAACAGACTAGAAAATCTTTAGTCAGATTCACTTCAAAACTTTGGCTTCCTTGGTTATGTCTGAAATCATATAAAGTTAAAATTTGCAATCTCTTACTGAATGTGAAGAAACATATCTGTGAATGAGATGAACATGCAGCTTGATTAATCTACTGCTCTAACGTATAATATATCACTAATAGAAATGTTTTGACACAGTATCTTCCTGGAGAACGCATGCATATGATTTTATGTATTGATCTATTTTAAATAAACAAACCTTAAAAAAAAAGCTCTAATATGTCAATGAGAGAGTTCTAGACCATGATTTAAAATTTTAATTGGTATCAAGAAGATCGATTTTGAAAAAAAAAAATCTTCATAAAAAACAGGACCAAATTTTAAACATTGTTTTCTAATACAGTATTTATTGTAGTAAGGACAATGTATTTATTACAGGAAATCTCAATAAATCATTCATTTTCCAGAAATTTTCTCTTCTGACATAATTTGAAGAAAAGTAAAATAATAATTCAATCAATATATTTTAGAAGTATATTTACAAGATGAATATTACAAATAATAATTTTTATTAATCAATTTTATATTACATCATTAAGAGTTAATGTATTATTATTTTTCAGAAATTAGTTTTTTAAAACATATTAGAGTAGTTTTATTACCTTATCTTAGTTCTTATTTAAGTATGTTTTAGAAAAAAATACTTGAAGTTATGGTAAACATGCATATTTCAAAGGTTTGTTCTAAATATAGAACTGAAAATGCTTATATGTTAAAATATCTGATCTAATTTTTGCATTAATTAAGCATTTAAAAATTCATTTTGTGCAACTATTTAATGTCAGTGCTAATGCTAATAGTAATAGAAATAATGATAGTAACAATAATGTATTTAGATTTTTCTTTTTGACTACGATGATATAATTTGAGTCCTATGATGCACCTTTTTCTATCATTTATGTCTAGTTGCACTAATGGACATCCAGGTTTTCAGTTTTTGAGTTGCCTATTTTGAAAGCTTCTTGTTCTGTTATTTTTTCCCAGATATATAATTATGGGAGGTGGTATTAGAAAAGCCATTTACTTTTTATTTGCTCAATGTTTGTGATTTTAAAGTATCCTTATGTATCTATTAGTAAAGGCATTTTAGGGTCAATTTTCATCACAAAAGATAAACTTAATGAATTCCACTTCAGGTTTTCCTTTATCAGACAGTAAATTTCTGACAATAGCTACTCTGTGTTGGAGATGGCCACAATGAAGACGAAGCCTACCTACTGTGGAAAAAGGAATTCCTGGAAGAAAAGAACACTGAGTCTACATTCATTTAAAGGACTGTATTACAGAGACTTTAGGCTAAAACCTATGACTCTGTTCAAATACATTTCCTCCTGTTGTTATGGACTTTGCCCCTTCAGGTTGTTTACTACTTTCCCATTGGGCAGTTTACTATGAAGTATATGCCCTACCCAATTCCCTTCCTCCCCAGTTAAATCATTGTTGTAACCCTTCCCCTAAATGTATATTCATGTTGATCCCACCTATCAAACCCCCTGATTTTGCATAACCCTGCCCAGTTTCTAGAATCCTACCCTGTAAATAGCCCTCCATTTTGAAATAAAGCAGACCAGCCTTGTGCACTGGTCCAACCAGATCTGCAGTCCTGCTTCGAACCCTTCTGGTCTTGCGTGTTTCTTTCCGAACCACAGCAACTCTGCTGTGGTTGTAGGCATGCATTAATCCAAAAGAATTTATTAATAAACAAAAATACCTGTCTATTCTGATGAATAAGTGTAAAGTATATGCACTCTTCTTTTGACTCAGATAATACAGAATCGAATTTTTGTGGCATTTTATCATACTTTTATGTTCAGCTTTTCAAACTTGTCTTGTTGTGTTAAACATACACAGAAATTTGCTAATTAATAAATATTTTGAACAACATATATATCCATTGCCAAGCCAAATGGGAAATTTTTAATTTTATGTCAGCATCCATGAATTCAGGTCCTGCAACTTACATACAAAGAAGCATGTCTTTGTCTCGTGAAATTGTGAGTTACTTAGCATGGAACAGTAGAGTACATCAATTTGAAATGCAAAATCATACTTCCTGTAATAAATATCATTCATTATCACAAACGTCTTTGACTTTCCAGTGTGAAAATGAGAGCTTCATCATTTCTTTGTCTGACTTTCTGATGGTGTAGATTCTCATGAAATATATAGGTTTGGCTCCTACATAAAAATAGTTCTAAAGAGCACCGAACAGCAGTGAAGTTTATTTACAACTTTTCAAGTTAAATACTTTTTCTCAATATCCTTTTGCCTTTAGAATCCAAGAATATGATTAACTCTGCTACATCATTTTAAATTTTCCAGTTTATAAATTAACTGAGCAATTCCCTCAGTGACAATGGGTAGATACTACTCAAACAAATTACTCCTGTGGTGATTATGATTAAAAGATTAAGTTCTCATGGTGTCATAACCTGTATTCTAAATTTCCATACGACACTGAATATTCATATGAATATATACTTACTGTCAGTTTTACAGATCTGCAGCTGTTGCATGAGGATGTTGATGGCCTATAGAAGACGGATGGCCTATTGATGACAATGTCAAAACTTACCTATGATTCATGTTGTGGTGTCACTTGAGCTGTAATTGTTCCTTTAGAAACAGGTTTATTACATTAATTTATTAAACTATGTTATTAACGGAAAGGCTTGAGCTATGCATCCAGGGAACACTGCAGCACTAGCTCTTTTCCTCGTGCTGCTTTGAACCACCCCTGTTGCCTCTTTCCAAGACAAATCTGCCATGGATGTCAGTAGTACTCATCAGCTTAAAATGTCAGCCTGATAGTCTATGAATTATAGCCTTATGCAATTGTTTGGGTTGGAAAAGACCTTTAAGATCATAGAGTCCAATCATTAAACTAAACTGCCATGTGCACCATTAAACTTTCTAAATACCAGCCAGTCAATTAAGGATACAAAAAATGCATGCAAAATTCAGTTCTGGAGTTGGATCCACAATTGTGACAAAAATAGATGTATGAATTATCATTTACAGGGTTGACTGTATGTATAGCATCTGCTCATATATATTGCCTACCTGAATAGACACCTGTTTTTCCTCATGCAGTTGCTAATCTGGCCTTTGGGCATTGGTACATAATCTCATTTAGAATCTAATCCCTGTGCCAATTAAACCCTGTTGGACGAATTATAATTTTCTCATTTATTCTGATTAAGACTAGGGTTATATTATCTGAATGACTGTACAATAGATCTTGAGTTTTCTCTCTGCACATGGCTACCTCTGGACAACAGTGCAGCTGGTCTATCCAGGAGCATCTGCAGACCTCATAAACCCTGTGGAGACCATCAGAGTTGAACCTTCAGTGGGGGAATTCAGAAATACATGTCTACAGTCATAAAGATATTGGCAACATCTTTCTGACTATCTACCTGAGGATGAATATCCTTGCATCAAAAACTACTTTAAATACACATTAAAAATACAGAAATCCATAAGGCAGAATATCCCTTCCAATGTCAGTCTGTTAAAAGCTACAGCTAACTCTATAGGTACTCTGGCATAGGACATACAGCAGTCAGTAAGACTTCTGACCCATTAAGACCAAAAAAGCAATACTAGATTCTGTTAGTAAATCATTTTAATATTAAATACAACAGAAAAAGGCATGCATGAGAAAGTCTTGATCCTGTGTAAATTCCTGAATATGAACAATTCTGTCTTATTTATATGCAAGGAATAACAACAGTAGAACCAAAAATAATTTTTAAAAAATTAACCAAAACCCAATATAGAGCACTTGATAACAAAGGGTACCAAAAATGTGACTCTAATTTATACAATAATACCTGGGGGTGGGGGGTGGGAGTGGGAAAGTTAAATCAGAAATTCAAACCCTAATAATAATACTAGATAGGACAAAACAAAAAAAAAAATTTTTGCATACCCCAAATAAAATATAACAAAAATCTCCTTTATAGCTATAATGAAATACTTAAAAAAGAGACAAAAATTGAGAAGACAAGAGAAAAGTATTTTTAGATGAGTTTTGAAACAGATGGAGAATCATGTGGCTAAAATCCCATTTAAATATAAGGCACTTTAAAAATTCAGGAAAATGTTGGTGTTGTTAGACTGAAAATAGGTATCTATATAGCAGGATAAATTCAAAAAATATGAGAAGTTAACTCAGATGGTGACCTGAGGGAAACAGAGAGGAGGGAAGAAATATAGAGAGAGGGAGTGAGGGGGAGAGAGAAATGCTCCTTATAACTGCTTATAATTCCTGTAAAGGAATTGGTTAATCTTAGTTGCCAAGAAGCTGAAAAAAAATATACAAGAAGGTAGAAGTTAAAATTATTCTGTGTCCTGCATCCATTCAAAACTTCTATTTCTCCAGTCTCTTAAATGTGTAATTTATGCTAATATATCTTTCTGAGATATTTTAAAGCCCTTGTGGAAAGTTTGCACTCCTGTTAATATTCTTTAGGACATGAACAGCCCGCAGCAAAATATTTTATACTTTCCTGGTTCCAGCCAGGATAAGTGTTAATTTTTGCATTAGCCAGGAGGGTGCATGGCCAGAACCTGGAGGTTATTCTATAACATCTCATATAATTTGCCAGGAGCAGGGGAAGGTCTTGCTTCTGGGTCCATGCAGTGTGGTGGAGGGAGCGGTAGAGTATTATCAGGGGTTTTCCCTGGCAGGTGAGCAATAATGTTTCTTTTCTTGTACCCTCTGTCATTAATATTGTTGCTGTTACTGGATTTTTTTTTTCTTATC
>JAWWES010000001.1:71911562-71924491 GCA_035583135.1 Lophotriccus pileatus
GGTGAGCAATAATGTTTCTTTTCTTGTACCCTCTGTCATTAATATTGTTGCTGTTACTGGATTTTTTTTTTCTTATCACATTGCTGTTTCCAGTAAATTGTTTGTATCTCAACCCATGATTTTTACCTTTGTGCATTCAATTTACTTCTCCAGCCTTATGCAGGGGAGAGGAGTGTGGGGGAGAGGGGACCAAGTGGTACATGGTTTGCAGTATTTTCAGTGGAAATATTGAAGAATACCATTCTTAAACCACAACATATACATACAGTAATTGAGACATTAATCAATGGTATTTTTACTGTCATATTGCTCTATATACATTTACTGAAATTTGGGACATAAATTAATTGTTCTTGCATCCATAAAATTATTATCTGTCTGCTAAACAAAAAGAAGTCTAAATTAAATGTTGTTGAACTGTTAATATGATTGTTCAGTACTAGTCCTGATACACGTTCCATTGTTAGTAAACTGATTTTTTTGGTATTACTGCCAATTTAAAAAAAGGGTAGGATGGTGAGAAACAAAGACAAAAACTAAAGCATCTTCCCCCCCTCCCACCCCCCGCCTTCCTACCAGACTCAACTTTTGCCATTCTCAGCTCCTGTAGCTCTAAATCACCAAGCAGTGTAGAGTGGGATGGGGAAGGGGATTTGTGATCATGTCTGCCTCTTCTTACTCTTTGCACTACTCCCTTGCTCCAACATGTGGTTCCCACAAGGGGATAAAGTCCTTCAGGGAAATACCACTCCAGTGTGGGTGTTCCGTGGGATGCAGTGTGGTTATCTGCTCTGACATGGTCCCTTCCAGGGGCTGCAGTGACTACCTTCTTCACAGGGTTCCTCACAGGCTGCAGTGTGGCAATCTACATGCCAGAAGAGAAGGAAGACGTACATGTGTCAAGTAATATATTGATATATACCTGTCAGAGACTCAGGTCAGAGAATCAGCCAAAGTATAAATTTTTAAACATTAATTTAAAAAAGAGTAGGAGTCAATTGCCTTTAAGAAGTAAATTGACTACTACTAATTCTACAAAAACTCTTGCACAACATCTAAACTCCCCATTAGAAATTAATGGTCAAAGATTAGATCTTACTGTGATGGTGATCAATGTAAACTAATAAAAATTTCTGTGTTTATAGGGATGAGTAAAACAATGTGTAATGGTCCATGTCTGAGATGTGGGAAATGGAATTGCATATAAATCATGTCTGCCCTTCTGGGTATTTAATTTCTGACTCGTTTTGTATTTATGCCCAAAAATTATTGTTTAAGTTTCTCATTACTTTTGGAAATGGCTGCCTATTACAGTAAATGATACCTTATCCAGACCAAGATTTAATAAAAAAATATTGACGTGATGGATTTGTCCTAAGGAAATTAATTTTATAGTCATTACAGTGTGCATTGAGAGTATTTAATATTCATCTATCTGTTCTCCATCCTGGATCCAACTTGCACAGGTACTTACCACAGAAGGACATGAAAGGCCAGTATTCATTTGGCACTTTGCCTTCAAGCTTCCTACATACATTACACTTCCAGTGTTATTCAATTTGAGTCTGTGGGCACTGAGCTAATGTGAATGTTGTACAAAAGCCATCTAAAACAGAAAGAACAATGCCAACTACATGCCAGTGTTTTTATTTACTGATCAAATATCTTAGAGTTCTAGAAAGCCAGAGGCATTTAATATGCTTGTCTGGCAAGTAAAATCAATATGTATGTTTAGGAGGTGTAGGAGAAGGAAGATATTAATGAAGATTCATGTATCAATCAATTCTTTGAAAGACTGGAAAGTAAATATAAAACATTATATTAATGAAAGTTCAGGCTCCACAAATTAAAGCTGTATTTTATGTTATATATCTTTGGGCATAAACCTAATATATCTTGCAGTGCACAGCACTTTCCGAGCAACAATGAAACAGATGATGAACCTGTTGGTTCAGGTGAAATAAGGCTAAGACTGTCTACTTTCCATATTTCTAAATATTTTTTTGGAATTTCTTACAAGAATAATCTTAAACATTCTCCAAAATATATTCTTCATTTCTAGTTGTATTTTTTTACATGATACATCACTAGAATATCACATTTTCTAATAGAAGCTGCTACAAGGATCCATATCAATACAACTTGAAGATTCCTTCTTTAAACAGGAATCTTACAGCTTAAATATCTGAAAGATCCAACTTCTTTATTCACATAGACTACACCAGAGAGAATTTTTTAGGCCTTAGAAAAGTTCTCAACATTTCTTACTAGAAATAAATAAGAGGTGGGAGAAAGTAAAAAAAAAAAAATCACTCAAGTCATGTTCAAGACTTAAAGAAGTTTGTGCTTATATTAACTCTTATAAAATAACAGTGTACAATGCAACAGAGTGGGGGTTTGTTTTTTTTTTTCTTTTTAATACATAAAGAAAAGTTGTGAAAAAAAGATAAATATGTAGTCAAGGGTCAGTACTGGGGTGTCTAATATTTAAAGACATTCTTAAAGAATCCACCTGAAATTGAATGGGATATAAGGATGTAACCTAAAATAAATAAAGTAATGAAAAGAGATTTTAAAGACACAGAATGATTTTATATATATATATATATACACAGATATACATACTTTTCATTAAAAAGTCTTATAGTAATAATTAAAAATGCATTTCTTTAAATAATTACAAGGAGACTCTTAAGTCTCATTTCAGAGAAGTTATCTTTTGTTTTGAAAAATGTAAGCTCAGTTCTTTTCAGCAGATATAAAATAATTGATTTTTTTTTTTCTGCTACTCCAACTCAACTTTTAATGTCGCATGAAAAGACAAACCGCACAGTCATTACTAAATTGCTGAGCATTAGACAACAAAACATCTCAGTATGGTGAAAGTCAGTTTGTAACCCAGTCAAAATAAACTGTTTTGTTATTTGTCATATATTTTGCACACTTAGTAGATTTTCTTAAAGCGCATCTATTTAATTTTAGTAACCTTTTTTGATTGACTTCTACCCCTCCCCTATTCCAAGGCTGGGAGAGTAATAATACATGGGAAGATGTCTCTCTGAAAGCTGTTTAGGCTACTTACATCAAAATATGATGCAAATTAGAAAATAAAACAAGTGAAACAACAAGTATGGTGATAGTAGTAATTAATTTTGAAATACAGAACATCTCTTGAAAGCAAACCAATTACAATGTACAAGGTTTGCATACATTTATAATATTTTGAAAGAAGTGAAAGGAAACGTTGTGATTTCGTAAGACAGTAATTGAAGATGTCAAGCACATTTATTCTTAATGAAGTTAAGCCTGAACTGTGTTCTCAGTCAAAAAACCCTGAACTATGAATTGCGTAAATGGCCTAAACCAAAGGTCAGTGATAAGCATTTTCAAATTGCTAGCAGTTTAAAAGTGAAAAGCAGTTTATGATGTTTGAGGCCACTTTACCAATAAAGTTTACAAATTCATCGCTTCTGTTCCGAGAGTTTTATATGTCTGTCCTGGTTCCTGTCAGGAGAGGGCTAATTTTTGCTGTAGCCAGGAAGAGGCACTATTGCGGTCGGGGATGAACATGCGATATGGTTCACGTGTTCGGAGATCAGGAATTTTATATTAGATGCTGGAACCTACATAGTACTCACTTTAGAAGCAGCGTGGCTGCTTATATACTGTACTCGGTAACACGTACAGACACAATTGGTTTAACTGTAACATAAACATCTTACAGTTGGACACCTATCCAGGTACAACCACGCATGTCCAGCAGTCCTCACTCAGCATTCTTGCCAGGAAACCTAAGCTATTTCAGTCCGTGGTCATTACCTGACGAGGCAATAGTGTTCCACCTTCGACCTTTCAGCTACTCAGAGACCCCAGAACCAGCTGGGGTCCCCACAACAAGGCACGGCTACGACCTGGAAATTATTCTATACCACCTCAAGTCGTTTTGGGGAGCAAGGTAAGGGAGTCTCTTTGTGAGAAGGGCTCTCTTCCCAGTCAGCGTAGTGTGGTGGAGGGAGCTGTCAGGTATTATCTCTTGGGGAGGTTCTGTGTGAATTGTTCATTTATTGTACCCTCTGTCATTAGTATTGTTGCTGTTACTGTTCATTTTTATAGCTCATTGATGTTTCCAGTAAACTGTTCTTATCTCAATCTGTGATCTTGACCTCTGTGCCTCCACAGGAGAAGGGGAGAGGGAGAGAGGTGGAGTGAGCAGCAGCGTGATTTCCGTGGAAGCACTAAATTGGGCAGAACCATTCCTGAAGCATTACAATGTCTCATGGATATAACACTTATGCATTTATTAATAGAAGCAATCTCCAAACAGAAATATTACATGGAGTTGGGTCCAGATCCATTATAAAGAATGCAGACATAATTTCTTAAGATGTTATAGCAGATACAACTACTGATGAGATTTATTCAAACAAAATCTTAAAAAACTATTGGGGGGGCACTTGGCAACTTTTGTCAAAGTTATGAGTTGCTTCATCACCTTTAATAAGTTAATTATAGATGAGAAATCATAGAATCATAGAATCAGATGGGTTGGAAAGGACCTCTGAGATCATGAAGTCCAACCCTTGATCCACTACCACCACAGTTACAAGATTATGGCACTAAGGGACTCATCCAGTCTCTTCTTGAATACTTCCAGAGACGGAGAATCCACCAACTCCCTAGGCAGCCCATTCCATACTATCTTATACATGCTATGTTATCAATAATGCAAAAGTATGACTCAAGTGTGCAACAGTGAATGAGTTAAACTCAAATCAAAACAAAATTCATTAAATGTTTGTAGTTTATACTGAGAAGTCCTAGGAAAAATAATCTCAAGTAATAAATAAATAAATACTGACAGCCCTGTATTTATGAAACTTGTGGAGAGGCAGAAGTATAATGTTGAATAGGTACTCGTGTTGAATATAAACATCTTTAAAAGCTTTCAGAGAAAATTGGTGTACAATGTTATTTAGAAGACTGGAAAACATTTTTTGGACAATCAAAAGGGACCATTTTACAAATGCATTATTGTACTACAGGCAAAAGGAAGAAAAGTGGCAATACAGGTATGTCCTTGTTTTGTTCTAAAAGCCATAACAATATGTCTGTTTTAGAAACAGAAAATTTAAGTGCTTCACTAGCAGAGCAAACAAATATCTCTTATGGACAAAAGAGATGATGAGTGTTGACTGCGCAAGAAAAACAATGTATTCTTATAATGAGAACCCATTTTAAGTGAAGAGCCCAGTATTTATTCTATTTTAGTGCTGAAAGAAGTTAAAGTGTGGTGCCTTTTATTTCAAACTCTTTTAATGTCATTGCTGGGAGTTTGATATCAGTTTTCATCAAAGTGTTGCTGTTGATTATGATAAATGGATAGCATGAGGTCATAATACATGCAGCAGAGAACATAATGTGCCTCAGTAAAAATCACAAGGTTTGTCTTAGTTATAAATTCAAACAATTCAAATAGAAACTCGGACTAAATCCCAGTACAAACCAAGGTGATGATATGTACTAATGTATTTAAGTCTTCTTGATTAGAGACTTTGAAAACAAAGCAATACAAAATTAAAATGGATCAAACATAACAAAATTTTGTTGGAATTATACTATTAGCAAAACTTCTACAAGTGTCTTATTTTGACACTCTTTTGCTTTCTAGTTGACATAAGAGGTCCTTCAAGATGCTCTGCCCAGGGGAGAGCTCAGATAAACAGTTCCCGGCAAGAATGAAGCAAAAGGAATAAACAGCTCCAGAATAGATTGCTGTTTTTCTGAGGCCTTTTGTCAATCTTAGTGTTCCCAGGAGGATCATGAAGAAAATAGATTCTGATGATAATTTTAACATTTCTCCAGCTGAACTGGTGAATAGATCTCTGTAGTACAGACATAAAAGAGTTGAAATGAGAAGTCCTATTAAAAAGATGTAGTTTTAAAGCTGGGAAAAAGGGGCCAGTTGTATGAAAAAAACTGCACATGTCTAAACAAAGTAAACCTAAGGAAAAAAAAGGATACTGAATAGCAAAAAGTTGGCAGAAGCAGTTTAAGTTCACATTTCAAATAAAAATGGATAGGGTTATAGAAGAATTTTTAACAGGGAGAGGTTTTGGCTAGTGGCTGATCATTTCACCTTTCTCTATTAATCCCTTAAATGGCAGTGTTCTTTTCCATGTGCAGCCCATGCTATATTCTGGCATGTGAACCACAGCTTGTCCTACATAACTGGCATTCCGCAGTTCCTCACAGAGTGCATCTATGCAATGCTGTAGCATGGAGGAAGTTTCTTAGTGCTAATTTCCCTTGCTGTGTATGTGCTATGCATACAGTAGCAAGGGTGTTACTGATGGTTCCATGGTTTCATAATTTGTAGTACTAGGACAGAAGCTATACTCTAGGGGACACTTGGAAGTGTCCCTCTTGCAATGGGGTTGTCTGTGTCTCAGACTAAAAACTGCCATGAGAATCATTGATGGTAAAGTTGCAATCTGGTTGTAAATATGTGGATCAATCTCATGCCCTTTTTTCTTTGCCTTTTTTTAGTTTTTAATAAAATGCATCTGGAATACACTGTCATGTTTTCATGATGTTTTGTGTCCTACCCAGAATGAATCTTACTAATCATGCTTAATTGTGTTTAATTATGAGGTTAAGAATGTGTTTCTTTTTCATTCAAAGGACTTAACGTTTCTACAGTTTTGGAAAAAGGACTGTTAAAAACTAAATGCTATATCTCTTTTTTGCTTATTAATATCACTTTAATCCCTGATTGCTTTTCAGAACTGATAGCCTCTTTCTGAAAATTATTCTGTGCTTCCAGAAAGGAAAACCTTACCAACCTTGTCCACTTTCCTTCTTTTTAATACAAGGGTCATATCTTGAGGGAATTGCATCCTTGATACCCACTATAAGCAGCTGCAGTTATTACTTTTGGCCAAGTAGCCCACAATAAGGTCTGAATTGGACAAGTAATCCTACACATAATTATTGGAAAGTCTACTTTATATAAATGAAACTCAGCAATTTCTACTCATAGCTAATAGTGACAGCCAGGGATTATTGCTATAATATCCTGAAATAACAGGAACACAAGGAAACCATAAAGGAAGCCCAAGGAACATTGTTAGGTAACCTCTAATACAGGGCAGCGAATAGTCTGAGAGAGAAACTAGGGAGGTCTTCAAAATTTTACTTCATCCCCGGATGTTTCCTATTGCACACATGGTGCCACAGATCTGAGAGGAACATTATGAAGCTCATTATCAGGACATTCTGTATGTGTATATATACATATACACACACACACACACATATACTTTTTTTTTTTTTTTAAACCATGCATTCTATTGCAGCTCTATACAAGCTACACAGAAAAGTCGTTAAAAAAGTAAACCCGTCAAGTGCCTCAGCTATCAGAATTATCTTCTTGCAACCAGTTATTTTTTTCCCTTTGGATGGAAATGCTCTAAAAACTTGTCGTGCTCTATCTTATCATATAGATCCCTTCTTATATGTATTACTTTTACCAAGAAAACAAGTGCTTGTTCTACTTCTCATCTGTTATTTGGGGCTTCCATAGCAGTATTGTAGGATACCTAAATAAAATCTCCATGGATTTTTGCAATGTCATATGCAATTTTAATGCAAAGTCATGAACCATTGATTGCATTTGAATTTGAAGATTTATTCTCTTAATCTGAAGGAAATAAAGGCATCATGGTTAGGAGTCAGCTGTAGGTAAAAAGCTTGTGTGTCTACATGAAGATGTTTATATCTACATGAGGTAGATTAATTAATCATTTATTAGGCTTTAATAACACTTACGAAATTATTTAATTTTTCAATGAAACATCTCTGAAGAAGAATTTACTAATTGAACTTACACCTTCAAGGGTGTTATTGGGCCATGTCATGTTATATCATGTCATAATCCATGGTATTTATAAGGAATCTGTGTATTTTAGATTTTTCTTCTCAACTGTCATAAGTACATAATGGTTTTCCTGTTACAATAATGTGATAGTAAGGAGAATTCAAAATAGATCATATTTAAAATGTTACTTTCATATCAGGAAGTACAAAAAAGAGAAAATATAGTTGGGTGTACATGGCAATACAGCCACCCAGAGAAAGCAGAAGCATGCTAAAGAGCAGAGAGAGAGTTTATTTGGGAATAACATTTAGACCCTAGAGGGTCAGTAAGACCCTTGAAGGGTGGAAAGCATTATTTGCTGTTGTTGTTGCCAAATCCCTGGGCTATCATGGGCAACCAATAGCATCTGTGTTGTTGATCCATCAGCATAATATTCCACATGCCAGTTTGTTTCACTGGAGTGAGCAGGCAGAGGTTTTCTGCAACAAAGTAGCAAAAATCACCAAAACAGAATAGCAGGATGGCTTTTTCCCTTCATTACATTTTCCAGGTTATCTTTCCACTGTGACAGTTATAATTCTTATGTTATTATTTTTGATGCTCATGTCAACTGGTGCTAAGACTGAATTTATTTATTCACCTGATGCAGGATCTACTGACTTCTTTTGTTTATTCTCCATTACTTAGGAAGTTAAATTGCTAATCACAGCTGTGTTCAGCTCATGAGAGAATACAGTGCAATGTCATTAAAATGATCACATAAGCCAAAAAAAAAAAAAATTCCTGAAAGCTGTAGCTGGGAGCATTGTATAAGTAACTTTTATTAGGTGTGCTCCAGTTCTACTCTTATTCCATGCATTCAAATAATTTATTCAGTTGATTATATGAATATATATTTTAAAAATGTTTCCTGAAGCCCTTGATCCAGCAAAGCTTTTTGTTTACCTTATTCAAGGCACATGATGAAAGCCATAAAACACTTGTTATAACTGATTTATAGTTAAAATTTGCTTCATGTACGCTTATTGGGTCAGGACATAAATGCACGGATTGTGGATTTTCTCTGTACAAATTGCCGTATTTTAATACTATGAAAATTTTCAATAATATGTGATACTAACAGATATTTCAGCTAGAGCTTTATTAAAAGAAGTTCAAATTCTATGTTTCTGAGACATAACCTTTCAAATCATAAAGCCATAGGATTCAAGGTAATGTTATTTCTGATTTATTTGCTTTGTTAGCAGTTCACTTGCAAAGGAACAAATATTCTCACCTACAGAAAATCTTCTCTTACTTAAAAGAAATGGCAGAATTTTCAGAAAAAAAAACAAAACCAAAACAAACCACCAAAACAAACCAAAATGATTTCTGGTTAATTTCACATCACCAAGAACATCAACCCTAGATCCAAAATATAACATTAGTTTAGTAGGCTCCCTAGAGTTCCTTTCTTGACAAGAAGGCAGTCACATACCAGAAGTCCCAATTAAATAGAATTTGTGCAGGTTAGTTTAACAGAATTGAATGGCAAGAGCTAACTAACATTTCAATATCTAAGGCTGTTTTTCTGTATAGGCAACACTCTGCAAAATGGGCTACAGTGGTGCCAGTTTCTTTAAGGCTTTATAGTTTGTAGAACAATATAAAACTCTCCCAAGGAGCACCTGATAATAATTGTGGTTACGAGCAAGCTAAGTACACAAAGGTGACATTGAAATCTTGTAAAAATAGGGAATCCTGTGAGCCTTGTCTCCCTTTTTTGTATGACATATTTAGAGATATCAGCAGGTTTCAACATACTGGTGGAAAAGATTACTTACAACTATTTATATTGAATAAGAAATGATAATACATTATTCTTTTGTTTCCTCAAAGGGATGAAGGGCTTTGTTTGTGTGGTTATCTATTTAGAGATGTACTCCACTAGTCCTTTCTTTGATAATTAAATAATAAAAAAAAGAGTATGTGAACATATTAATTCTGTATTTTAATGCACTGATTTTCAGTATTTAAACTGCAAATGGCATCAAGCTGTGTTTTCAATTAACTTCTAAAAGGAAACTCCTTGCAATTACTGTGGCTAGGATTCCCATCACAGAGGACTAATATCAGCAATCTGTTTCTAATTTTACAATTGTATCGGAAATCTTTCTTATTTTTTGCATGCTATGAATTTCTAATCACTTCCATGCAATTACAGCCATGTTCATTTTTGTGTCCAGCTATTTAAAAAGAAATGTTTTTCAAAGAACTGTTGCTCCTTGCTGCTTATTTTTTTTTTCAGAGATGAACTTATTTTAATTTTTTGTCTGTCCTCAAAATTGTTGCCTTACTTTCCCCAGGAACAGAAACTATCTTTTTGTTTTGTTGGAGCATCAGGGTGATCTCATTACAAAGACCTAAAGAAGCAAATAATTTTAATATTTCTATTTGTTTCCCTTGAAGTTTTGCACTTACAATTCTGATTTAAATGTATGTGAAGCATGAAAAAAAAAGTGATAAAGAAAATAAATTCTCTGATTTTGTAAAGGTGTTTGAGGGGGAAGGTTTGTAGGGTTTTTTGTTGTACGGGGTGTTTTTTTGTTTGTTTGTTTGTTTTAGGTATTGGGCTGTTTGGAATTTTTTTCTTGAGTTGAAGGAATATGTTCCACATTTCATTTTTTAGATATGTTAAGTCAAAGGCGTTCTGAGCACCGTAGAGAATGTAGAGAAGAGACTGTACATGTGGAAAAGGCCACCGACCTGCAACATAACCTAGACCTTTGCTGCTATGTAGGGATGGATGGAATTGCACATTCATGCATTATGGATGTGTAGATACATCCAAAGACATTCTTGGGATTTACAAACATTTTCAAACATGAAGAGAACCATCAAAGTTTAAACAAGCAAACAAACAAGGAAGCAGAAAAAGCCCAACCAAACAGTCCAGAAAACAACAAGAGAGAGAGAAAAAACATGTTTGTAAAAACTCACGTGCATTCTGCAGGTAAAGTAATATTAATAAAGAATAAACCACTGATAATGAAATATTATTTCATTATAACACGGTTTCTGATATGTTTAGACCGTATAGCCAAAGGTTTGAAACTCATAAGGGTCTGACTACAAAACAGACTAATAAACAAATTTGCTTTGAAAGAGTAATACTGATCTCTTATCTTGATCTTCTCTAGGCGTGTTTAGTATAGCTTTTATTACCTCAGATATAAAACTATCTGTGGTCAATATTTTGTCCTCAAAAGGATTTATGCAGCTTAAGAGCTTTTAAAACTGCTGGTCTTAAGTAGGACACAACTGTGAAGGACACTGAAAATTAAGATAATCTATCACTGTTCTTCAAAACATTGTTAAGTGGAAAAATACCGTCCCTCCTTAGTAAACAAGCTGTGGCATGTAAAAACTTCAGGAACACCATGTGGGTAACAGCTGAAAACTGGAAAGGATATTAGTTTCTTGAAACACCCACAATCAATATGTGTAACTTTATGCAAGATGGAAATCACAGGAAAATCACACATTATCAGTGAAGTGAGTCATGGCTGATGGAGACCCAATACAAATGTATGACAAAGCAGAACCAGAAATTGTTAAAGTATGTGGGTTTTCTCCTATTATTTGTCCGGATATTAAACTAAGGAAAAAACCCACCATGTATTTTTAATAGTTATGCTTTTTATATTCTCTCTCTTAATCAAAAAGAAAGTAATTTACTACTTGTGGGGTTTCAAGTGTACCCTAACATTTTTTATAAAATCTATAAAATATATAAGCAGTAATTTAATTCCTCCAATAAAAGAATAAAAAACAATACTACAAAGAGAGATCATATGACAAAGCATATTTCATAATAAAAATTATGGAAGTTGCTTTTTGACTTAAGTATTTCAATATTTTTTCAGTGGGTCCAGGGTTAATATATTTTCAATAACAGCATATCCAAAAGTAAGTGTGCCATCAAATTCCTTGCAAATATACTTTTGCTTGATATTTTATAATTGGTTGGGGGTTTTCTAGGAAAATTACACCATGATCTACTTAAAAGTGTTTTAAAAGTTTCTCAGGAGAAGATAATCAGCTAATTACTTCCTTACAGTTTCTTTCAAATAATTCAATAATTCTAAATTAAACTTTTGTTTCTGTGTATTGATAAGAACTGTTTGGATTTTAAAAATGTTGCTGGTGTTAATTTATAGAGACTTAATTACTATGATGGCAGTCTCTAGGTAAACAGATTACACATCTTACTGTATCATAAGGTTTCTTAGTGCATCACAAACTGTGATTCTTCTTGTTCAGAAGGGCTTTCCACAAATAGCCATGTTCCATTGAGGGTTTTTTTCAGTTTTGAAGGCCAATCAAACTTTTCTCCACTTATTCCTATAATACTAAGTCTCATATTATTCCAAATTCATTCCCTGGTGGTTAGTTATGTGCATAAGAAATGTGCCTTCTTATATGTCTGATTATTCAGAATCAGTTTCATCGTTTACTATATTTTAGAGTAATTGATTACCAGTTTGCATCAATGGGATATCTAAAAGTAAGGAAATGACAAAAGTGTGATTGAAAATATGTTTTTAGATTTATTTTTTCTCCACAGTCTCTAATCTCTTCTAGATTAAGCCAGAATTTCCATCTGGGATATAGCTCCAGCTTTAAGACATTTCAGTTTATTTATCTGACTATAGATGTTTACATGTGAAATAGAGTAAGCTCACACTGAGTTTAATGGAAATCTGACCTAAATCTACATCCGTACTGGTGTTTAGTAATATTTGATAAGATTTAAAAATCAAAATATATCCACAGAGCAGAAGCAGATATAACAAAGGATTTATGGGGCATCCATAGAATGACAGGTTGATACCAGTCCCAATTTGCTGGAGTATCACAAGCAAATTTCTTGAGGCATAATTGTGTACAAATACACTGAAGATTACAAATACACCTGAGAGGAGGTTGTAGCCAGATGGGGGTCAGTCTCTTCTCCCAGGCAATCAGCAGTAGGACAAGAGGGCACGGGCTTAAGCTCTGCCAGGGGAGGTTT
>JAWWES010000001.1:71931268-71945746 GCA_035583135.1 Lophotriccus pileatus
TTATCAATTCATACTTTTGACTGATCACAACCTTGTCAATTAGACCATAGAACTAAGTGCCATGTCCAGTAGTTTCTTGAACACCTACAGGGATGGTGACTCCACCACCTACCTCCCTGGGAAGTTTGCTCCAATGCTTAACAACCTTTCCATGAAGAAATTCTTACTGATGTCCAACCTGAACCTCCCCTGGCACAGTCTGAGTTTATATTCTCTCATCCTGTCACTGGTTGCATGGGACAATAGACTGACCTCCACCTGGTGATTAAGGGCTCCCCAAGCCTCCTTTTCTCTGGACTAAACACCTGCAGGTCCCTCGTCCACTCCTCATAGGACTTATACTACGGGCCTTTCACCAGCTTCATTGCCCTTCTCTGGGCATGCTTCAGCATGTCAATGTCATTTTTAGAGTGAGGGGCCCAAAACTAGACACAGGACTCAAAGTGTGACCTCATCAGTGCATTGTTAGTTTTTCATATGTACACAGCTAAACATGCGGTGGTTCTCTGAATATTTTGGTTAGAGTAAAAATGGATACATTCAATTTGAAATACAAAGATAATATTTTAAGGAAAGTTTTTAAGGAAAACAAGGAGGTGGGTTTTTTTGTTTGTTTGTTTTATGACTTAGATTGGAAAGCAAGTAAGAAAAAAAAAGAAATTTACTCATTTTATGCTGGGGTTAGTTCATCTAAAATGAGATTGTGGAAGAAGGATTTTATCAAACACAGTAAATGAGACAGCCTAATTAATATATGTGCAATATACTAATGGCTTTACCTCCAAGTAATGTTTGCTAAAATAAATTAAACAGGAGTCAAAGTTATATCATTACAGATTCAAATAAATAGCATTGTCACACTTAAAGCAGCATATCAATGACAAATATAGTATATAGTGTACAGGAACTAATTTCATGCTTCACTTTGTACTTATTTGCATGTTTAGATAAGTGAATAATGTCCTTCCAGCTGTTCCTGAATATTGTAGTTCTTGGGAGTAGTACTATGCGTACCCAAACGAAATTAATTAAATGCAGCAAAATACTATACTTGTTGGAATAGGATTTCTAAAGTGGATAAAACCAACCATAGTAGTGAAATGCAAAGATTTATCTATCTCAGTCTCTAGATGCAATGAATGGGAAAATCTAGGTAAAAATATGAGAAAACTCCCATAAGGATATTTCTGTAGAAAAATCCCCCAAAACCTGCATGCAATACAGAGAGTTCCTCAACTCTGATTTTTCTTTGGAGTTAGTTACAATCTTTATTAAAGTGGAGAGAGATACAATATGCAAAATGGTGCTCTTTAGATAAGGTAGCTGAGTCTCATTGACAGTTAAATTCTGCCATTTTTAAGAGCACCAGTTTAACAGGGTCTTTATGTAGGCTTAAAGGTTAAGTGCCTTAACTAGGTCCTATGCAGTATTCACCCCTGAGGAACACCACTTATCACTGCTCTCCACTTGCACATCGAGCCATTGATCAGAACTCTTCGCTAATTCCTTTGAGAGATTCATCCACAAAATCTATGTCTCTCCAGTTTAGACACAAGGATGTCATGTGAGACATTATCAAATGCTTTGCATGCATCCAGGTAGGTAAGTTGCTCTTCCCTCAACCCTGTAAATCCATCATAAAATACCACCAAATTTGTTAGTCATGATTTGCCTTTAATGAAGCCATGTTGGTTGTCAGCAAGTCACCTCCTTACTTTTCATGTGCCTCAGCAGAGTTTCCAGGACCTGCTCCATGATCTTGAGAGGCACAGAGGTGAGACTGACTGGCATGTACTTGCCCAGAACTTCCTTATTTCCATTTTTAAAAATGGGGGTTGTGCTTCCTATTTCTCCAGTCAGAACATAAAAGGAATGTCACTACATCTCAAATATGATGGATAGTGTCTTAGCCACTTCCTCCAACAGTTTCCTTATGACCTGTAGGTGTGACTCATTATTTCCCATGGAATTGCGGCCCTTCAGGTTCCATAGATGTTCTCAAACCTGGTCTTCTACAGTGGGACATTCTTCATTCTACCAGTCCACATCTTTACCTACCATACTTGGTGGTGTGGCTGGAGCACAAGTCAGTGAAGACCAAGCACAAAGAGTAACTGAGTACCCCACACTTCTCCATACAGGAGGTGGCTGGGTCTCCAGTTTCCTGCTGGAGAGGGCCTGCATTTTTCCCAGTCTTCCTTTTATCACCGATGTACTATAGAGGCTTTTCATGTTGACCTAGATGTCCCTAAACAGATCTAATTCTATCAGGGCTTTAGCTTTTCTAACCTGATCTTACTCAGATAGTATCTCTGTAGTCCTCACAGACTACCTGTCCATGCTTCCGTTCCTGTAGTTTCATTTCTGTGTTTGAGTTTGTCCAGGAATGCCTTGTTATTCCATGCAGGCCTACTGCCATTTTGGCCTGTCTTCCTCTTTCTTGGAATGCATTGCTCCTGAGCTTGGAAGAAGTAGCCCTTGAATACTGAACATGTGGAAAATGTCAGTCTTTGAGGAAACATTTAGTACATTATTAGATGTTTCAAGCACTGCATTGCAAAAATGCAGTCTTGCCCTGCCCTTAACCAAATACAAAAAGTAAATAGGATGCAAATATTGAGCTTCAACACCTGAGACATGTTCTGTACAATTGTATGCTCTTTGGGAACACTGTAAAATGAATTTATACAAGAGGAGAAAAAATATAATAAAATGAATTCTTTGACAAACCAAATGAGCTAACCATTCTTTGCACAATGATTTAAAAAATATATAGAGGTCGAGCACATTTGTCCCTTTGCCTTTTGAACTCACTTCCCATATGCAAGGAAAGTACATCCTAATTCTTGCTCACATTTTTCTACCATTTCTTATTACTCTTTTCTTGATTCCTTGGTGCTCACTTCCATGTGTTGTCTCATGGCTGCCATCTCCACTACTGTCTTTCTCTTCCTATTTCTATGCTATCTCTATGCTATTTCTATGACTGCTTAGTCATCTCATCCTGCAAGTAAGTTAACTTATTTTCTTTTAAATGCTTCCTAAAATGATCACTCCGTAAAATGTGCAAATGTTAACTTAGGTGAAAAGATAACATTTTCACCACAATATTATATAGTTTTCTAAACAGCCTGGAAAAATTACATTTCTTGTGTTTATTTGTTAAAGACTGATTTCCAGTTAAAATGTTCTGTTGACTTTTGTCATGTCTTTCACATTAGAAGCACTCTATCACTGAACTAACAACAACAGTAATATCAACAAAAAAACCAATAACACAATAACAATAAAAAACATACCAAAACAAAATCCAGACCAATAAATGATGTTATTGTCTATGGCCAAGAAACACTAACTGGGAAAAAAACAGATTATTGAAAAATTAAAGGTAAGAAAAACCTTAGCAAAATTTAATGTAACTGCTTTTTTATTTCTTAATTATTATAGAAATTTTTTAATATGATATAATGTGGCTAATAACATACAGAATGGGACCCTGAAACTACATTTTATATGTGGACATAAGAGAGTATCTGATTAAAGCTGAACAAATATGTTCAATGCTGGATGGGGTGAGAGGATTAGTGACAGTAGGCACAGGTGGAGATTGAGTTGTCCTACATTTTCTTTGCCTCAGTCATCAAGAAATTCTTGCAGACCTTTACACTTAATTGAAGAGTTTTGGGAGAATGCCCAGCAATGGATAAGGATGAAATCGGGTGTTACTTGAGCAATCTTGACCTAAATATAACAAAGGGCTGTATCCAGCTGTCATTGATTCTATGGCTTAAAGGTTGCATCAAAGAAAGTTTTGCGTGGTTTAAACTTCATATCACACTCTACAGTTATTATGAATCTGGAATTTTGTTGGATATGGTAGTGGAAACCAAATTAGGTTTCTCCAGTATTCATCATTAGATTCTAGAGATGCTCTTAAAGAACTCCATGTTTTAATGAAATATGAAGTATATCTTATAAATTCCTGGCAATACTGAATATTGGTATTTTAGCACATTGTATTGTATAGGCACTTTTTGCCCCCACATTTCAGTAAGGGATAGGATTTTTAAAATTAAATTGTATATCATATGATTTGAAAAAATTAAATTTTTAGCAACTGTGAAACTTCAAGAACTTTTCCAGATAATGACTTTGAAGCATCATCCACTTTTAGTTAAACAAAAATAGTTTTCCACTACATTTTATAGTGATTAAAGTATTTTTCTGTACACAGATCTGTTGTCATGATGTCTGACAATGATGAAGAAGGAACAATGTCTGAGTATTAAGAGAGAACCTTCATCATCTAGAAACATTTGAGTTTATGGGGTGCTTAGGGATCTCACAGAACAAATGCTATCTATCAGGGGAACATATGCTGTTATTGATTAGGAAGTTTAGCTAGCATCAATGGGAGAAATCCCAATTCTTTAGACATTCATAGCAAGTTTTGACGCTAACTCCAAGAAAAACTAAAAGTATCCTATGTATCCTAAGATGAATCTGTAAAAATCTGAATGTGAAATTATATAACTTTCTAAGGAAGGCAAAAAAAATGTGAATAATTAATTACACAACTTCAAGATTATCAGTATCCTTCATAATGTAGAACAGAGAGAGGTACAGAATGGAGGTTGTTCACTGTTTTTGAGGCCCCAGTATGCACATACCTGTGCATGGTTTGTGTACTCATTTTAAGAAAAACAATTTAGCTTTAAAAGCCTTTCTGCTGTGCTGGTAGGCTTTATTTTTGGAAGTGCTCTTTAACGAGTGTAGATTTATAAGAGAAATATATCCAAAACTGTGTAAGTCACATCCCTATCTAACCTCCATCCATCACCCCAAACTTGAGAATTCATACATTTCAGTACAATATCATTAACTTCTTTCATCTATTTGTACTCCCATACAGACTACAACTGATCACCTATTGACTTGGTTCCTCTTAACAGTAAAAAGGAGCAGTGCTGTGTAGCAGCTAGGGAGTATACAACAGTCTTGTAAAACTTGAAGGAAAACAGATTGGAGCTAGTTGGTCAACTTGCTTGTGTCTGTTTGGTATTGATTGTATTCTGATTAGTGTTTATTATTCTCTCTTTAAAAACACATTACAGAAAGTTGAGGAAGTGATCCTCTGTACAGATTATAATTAATAATTGCATTCCGGAGCTGTAATTTGAATAAATATGGAATAATTTAGATTGAGAGGGACATCTGGAGGTACAACTCCCTGGCCAGAGTAATGTCAGATTACATTAGATTGCTTAAGGCTGTGCCCATCTTTCAAGTGATGGAGACTGCACAACCTCTCTGGACAGCCTGTTTCACTTTTTGCCAACTGTCACTATGATTTCTGTTTATTTGTTTGTTTGTTTTTATATCTATTTGACATTGTTCTTGCTGCCACTTGTGCCTGTTGACTATCACTGTGCATCTCTGAGAAGAATTTGATAATTTTCTTCTCTATTACTACTCATTAGGCAGCTAAAGACAAGCAATTGCCCCTTCTGTGGGCAGGGCATGGGAATTAGATTTCTTCTTCGTCGGGATGAGTAAACCCAGAGTTCTTGATCTCCTCATCCAAGTCTTCAGCCATCTTTGTGGGCACTTGTTTTCCTCATATTTGTGTGCTTCAGAGTGTGTCAATGCCAGGCATTTCTGCAGATGCAGTCTTATAAGTGGTTAATAGTCAACAATAATTACTTCTTTGTACCCACTGGCTACTTCTAGCTGGGGGCTGTGCTCTCACTCATGTAGCCCACTGTAGAGCTGATCTTCCCCTCCACAAATGTGCGCTGCTGAGTCTCTTTCAACTTGGTTTCCATCAGGACCCCCAACTCCATTTCTGCAAAACTGCTTTCAGGTATCACTGTGTAATCTCCATTTCACTGCTAATGCGAAAGATATCAAGACTGACAAGTCTACTCATAAGCTAAGTGGAAGTTAACTGCAATTTACAGAAAGTTATAAGGGAAATGGGTTTATCCCAGGTGAAAAAAGTATTTTTGTGAAGAGAAAAAATGGCACTGATCAAGTTGTCCAATTCGAGTAAAAAGAAAGTAGCTTGATTTGTTTCTTAAAACCATTTATAGAAATGAATCCTTATGGAGAAAGAAGAGGAGACAACTGGATAGCTGAAATGTTAGCGGAGGACAATATTCTATGCTAAAGAGAGGAATAGAAGGTAATAGATGAGGCATAAAATGATGAAAAGCTTAAAGACATTGAATAAGAATAAAATCTAGGATTTAAGTCTTAAAGTAGAATACAGTAAATTGACAAAACAGAAATTGAATACAGGGGCAAATAATATGCAAAGAATGTAAACCAGCAAAAGAATATAGGAGCAGAAATGGGCCTCAGGCTTTGTGTGATGAGATAAGGGAAATGACTGGAAGACCTGAATTGGAGATGTTGGCAGTGAGAGACAAGTGTTGACAGATTACTAAGGATATGAAATGAATAAGTGATGGAGAAAAGATTTTGAAGAACTGTACAGTGTGCAATTACAGGAGCTGAAATAAGCCTGGAGAACTTTCTCTCAGGAGAGATATACCTCAAGCAAGTGAGGAAAAGCAAGTCTCATAATTCTTGCAAGAAAAATTACAAATATCGGTACAAAGCTTGACAAGTATGAATCCATGAAGAGGAAGTAATATGGACTAAAAAATGTGAGATTTCCACAGTCATGCAAGAAAATACGAGAAATACAAGAATTACAACATCCGGGAGATAAATTTAACATCAATTACAGAAAAGAACAAGCATGAGGAAATGAGAAAACCCATCTACAAGAAAGGTGAGAAGAACAAGTGAAAGAAATATTGAGCGTTAACTTATTTGTTCTACTGGCATTTACAAGGATGCTAGAGATGTGAATGACAAAGTATCTGCCAGTGACTCTTCCAGAAGAGTGAATAATATAGTCAGATTCTTGTGATAGTACAGATTCTGGAAAATATCATCTATTGCATAACACACTACAATAACTCCACAGGACTCAAAAAGACTTTAGACTACATTTCAAATAATAGAATATAGAATGCCAAACACGAATGAGTGATATCTTCAAGCGCGTAAACTTGCTGACAAAAAATGTCTTTGGAGAAGTAGTGACAGCAGTAAGAGCAGATGAGAAAATGATCCAGATCATTACAGATCAACAGAGAAGACAGTCTAAGATGTTACCAGATGTGTTCATTTGAGTGATTAAAAGGAGAAAAAACTTTTGTACTGGAAACCAAAATGGGAAAATTCATTGTATGTGAGAAGTCAGTGACACAACCAAAGGGGAAACCTTAGATGTACAAATGATCATAGAAACATGATCCTGTTCAACAAGTCTTTGCAGAGATTGACAGACAGACTCATGGATGCCTTGAAGAAATTACTTGAAATCAAGCACTGAATTAAAGAGAGTTGAACCAATCCTGAAAGCCAGATGTGTTGAAGTACCCAGGAAGAAGAGGCCCTCTTTCATTTTACTTTGAAACTGTTCATCAATAAAACCAAGACAAGTGTGAATTGAACAAGTTTCCCAAAGAGGAAGAAAATTCCTTTAAGCTTTCAGTATTTACTACACAAAAAATTTCCACTCAATCATAGCAACAGCAAGACTGCACGGACAAAGATTTCTTTAACTTTTTACATTTTAGATTGTTTAGACATAAAATCTTAACTTCCTGTATGGTTAGTGTGAGCTTGTTTGAATGCATGTTCATTATACTTTTAAGTGTATATTTAAGTATATCTATTACATATATATATTATACTTTTAAGCACTTCTAAATTAATAAACTCAACAAATTTGACAAAGAAAATCATGCCATGAGGATGAAATAGAAACAACAGGTTTAAAAAGAGTTTAACCCTCAAGAACACAATGCAAGTTTCTACAGAGATAAAAGAAATAAAAGTTTTACACTCCCTATGATGAAAAAGTTATTATTAATCCTCTGGTAAAGATATTATACATTCAATATAACTTTCTTTGTAAGTCTCCATCTCTTCTGGAAACTATCCAAAAAAGGACTGGAGAGGTAGTAGTCTTGAAAAAACTTCTCAAGGAAGAAAAGAAGACATTAAAATTGTTTTTATGTTTCTTCCTTCTCTGCTACTGTTGGCGCTTGGCCAATTAGTGTCACATTTGCAGTATTTTAGCAAAATCAGATGATTTCTACAAAGTCAGTCATCAATTGTATCCTCTCTGTGCTGATTGCCAGCACTGGACAAAAAGTCGTAATTGTGAGAACTGAGGGCTAATGCTCCTCTATAGTTCTGAAATAACCCATATCTCCAAACACTACTTAGAGCTCCATCATAAATCCTCTGCTGCTCCTTCTTCTCCTGCTCTAGTGTGAGGCCCCTACCATAAGATACAGTCTTTCATGAGTTTCTCCAGTGTTGGTCCTTCCCACAGGCAGCAATTCTTCAAGTACTGCTCCAGGGTGGGTTACCCACAGGCAATAGGTTTTACCAGAAAACTTGATCCTGTGAGTACTCTTCAGAGGTCTCAGTTCCTGTGAGAAGCCTGCTCCAACATGGGTTCTTCATGGCATGCAGCTTTCTTCAGGGCACATTCACCTGCTCTGGTGTCCTCTGTTCTGGTCCACGGGCTGCACGTGCATCTGTGCTCCACTGTGAACCTCCATGGTCTGCACCATGGACTGAAGGGAAATCTGCTGTGGCACCTAGAGCACCTCTTCCCCCTCCTTTGCTTATCTTGGTGTCTGCAGAGTTGTTTCTCTCACATTTTCTCACTCCTTTCTCATATAGGTGCTGCACAGCAGGTTTTACCCTTTATGAAATGTCACAGAGGCTCCACCAACACTACTGGTGGGCTCAGCCTTAACCTGTGAAGTGTCCTGGCTCTGTTGGACACAGGGACAGCTCCTGGTTTCTTCTCACAAAAGCCATGCCTTAAGACTCCATCCCGTTAGTAAAGCCTTGCCACACAAACCCAATGCAGTAAGAAATTATAATTATTTATTAAATATTTACTGGATGTTTGCTAAAAGGATGTGGCTGGGTGGCAAAAAGTTTTCCTGCTTCCAAAATGCTGGCTCGTGCAGTCTGGGTCAGACAGAACCTTTTGTAAATAGAAAATGTAACCAGAGTTTCTGGAGTTACATGGAGCAAAGAGAGACTAAAACTGATATAAGAAAGAATTAATGGAAACTGGAAGGAATAGTGTATAAAAAGATATACTGTCAGTCCTTGGAGATAATAAAAAGAGGTTCTCTACTTTGAACGTTTTGGTCCACCACACCTTGTTCTTCCATTTTAAGCCCCCAATTTTTTCTGCTGAGGTGAAGCTTAATCTGGTATGATTGACATACATAATGAAAAAGTAAAAGATCTAAGTAAAAGATCTATGATTTCTGGCCCTGTAAATTGTCACTCTACTCTATTGTTGGTGAAGGATGATGCAAGGGAAACCTTGGGGTCCGCTGTTCTCATATATAACTGCCAGTAGTGCACCAAGCCACATTTCTAAGGATGCTTGAAAACAGCCCTTACTTGGGCAGGGTGGTAAAGAGGGAAGAGAATAATGAAAAATTTGTGAAGTGCTGGGTTGCTTCTCCCATGCCTGCTATAACAATTCACTCAATTTTAGTGCCAATGAGGAGGGAAAGGAGAGACTGGTATTACTCACAGTATTTTCCCTTTTGATAACTCTATTCAGTTCAGACCAGAGCTATATTTCATTTAACCACTTTAATCATACCAGAGCTACAAAGGAAAGACCCTTCAGTGAACCTGGCCAGAATGATTTATTATTACAACACATCACCTGATAGGCTGAAAATGCACAAAAAGCGATTTTAGCAGCTCTCTGTGAGATGTAGGCAATATAGATTTCATGTTGCAACACAAGAGGAAGAGCAGATATATATATGTCTATACTAACTCTGTCTAAGACGCCATGGAATCTCTTGCTGGAGGAGGATTAACTTCTTGTCTGGTATTAAAATCTATAATAAGAAATATAATAACTGAATGGTCTTAGTGGGTGTTTTTGTTCAAAAGCAAACAAGTTGTTCTCTGTGCCATAGGACTTAAAAAGCCTATTTTCTGTTCAGTTTGTATTCATTAATTTCTTTATGCTCTGCTCTGACTGAATGCCTATGACAAGTTTTTATACCTAAATTTTTTTTTTTCCATGTGCCTCAGTCCATGTAGCTTCTGGATCCTAAGCCAGTTGAGCAAGGAATTGCAGATCTGTTACCAGCTTTGGAACTGTGTTTCTGCCTGCCTGACAAACACATGTATAAAACAAAATTAAGGAGGAGTTATTTCTCCTAATTTCTTCCTCAATGCAAGAATAATAATAACTCCAAGCTTTACTTTAGTTTTTAGATCCTTGAAAACATTTAGAGTGAGATTTAGGTCTCTGACAGCTCAAACCAGCTCCCTTGAGGCACTTTACTAACTATCTACTAAGATCCTTAGGATATCTAAGAAAACAGAGTGGATTTGACAGAATATCTGATGGAATATACAGAATATACCAACATGCTTTCAGGTTAGTAGCTGGAGGTCAAGATGGATAATTTAGGACACTCCAGATGGTGTTACATGCTTAGGGCACACCCGAGGAGGGCACTGAATATAGGAATCTAAGTGACATCCAAGTCTCTCAAATCTCATAATTAGCAGTGATAATATAGTTAGCTTCAGCTGAAGCAGGAACACTAGAATCTGCTCTAAAGTTAATACTTACTAAGACATTGGACAATAATCTATAGATTTTTATGTCTGGGAGTCTAAATTTAGAAGCTTATGGTCTATATGATGAGTCCACCCTTATTATTCAATTTAGTTGTGTGTCTACAAGTGTGTGTCTGTGGGGAAATTATCAACCTAGTCAACCTGGTGATGAGAGTTTTCAACAAGGTATATCAAGAGAGGGAGAAGATGACTCACAGTCAGATGAGAAAGCAGTGGACCAGGTTGGCAAGCAAAGGATGAAGTATGAAAGATGATCATGAAAATAATAAAAAGGAACCACAATCAGGACTGAAGGAGGACCATGCTGAGTCTATGCACACAAATACAGATGTGTTGAAAGGATAGCACTATGAGGGAAAGTTAAGTCACCACACAAATCCATGTTGTTTATTTAATTATTTGTTAAATGAACATTCTAGTGGTCTAAACTTTACTTCACTTGTAAAGTCTTGCATTGGTCAACCCTGGTTGGATGCCAGGTGCCAACCAAAGACACTCTATTCTCCATCTCCTCAACTGGACAGGGGAGGCAAAAGACAAAGAAAGACTTATGGGTTGAGATAAGGACAAGGAGAGATTACTGAGAAATTACTGTCATGGTCAAAACAGACTCAAGAGGGGGAAATTAATTTAATTTATTACCAATCAAATCAGAATAGGACAATGAAAAATGAAAGCTGAATCTTAAAACATCTTCCTTACCCCTTCCTTCTTTCCAGGTTCAACTTTAATCCTAAGTTCTCTACCTCGTCTCCCTCAGTGGTATAGAGGGACAGCGAGTGGGGGCTGCAGTCCGTTCCTCACATGTTGTCTCTGCCACTTCTTCCACCTCACCGGGAGGACTCCTCAAAATCTGTACCTGTTCCAGCATGTAGTCCCTCCCATGGTTGAGAGTCCTTCAGGAATGGACTGCTCTGGTGTCGGTCGCTCACAGGATCACAAATCCTGCCAGCAAATCTGCTTCTCTTTTCAGAGGTCCTGCCAGGAGCCAACTCAAGTGCAGACTTCCTATAAGATCACAGCCTCCTTCAGGGCACATCCACCTGTTCTGGCATGGGGTCCTCCATGGGCTGCTGGTGGATCTCTACTCCATCGTACACTTACATGGACTGCAGTCCCCATCCTGCCTTACCATGACCTTCACCACAGGCTGCAGAGGAATCTTTGCTCCAGCACCCGGAGCACCTAATCTTCATCTTTCCTCACTGATCTTGGTGTCTTTAGGTCTGTTACTCTGACATATTCTCACTCTTTTTTTTTAGTTACTTTTGCACAGCAGTTTTTTTTCCCCCTTCTTGTATGTGGTACTCCTGAGGCACTGTCACTGATGGGCTCGGACTTGTCCAGCACTGGGTCCATCCTGGAGCTGGCTGGCATTGGCTGTGTTGGACACAGGGGAAATTTCTGGCAGCTTGTCGCATAATACACTCCTGCTGCTGCCCTCCTACCAAAGCCTGTCCACACAAACTCAATACAAGGCTAGAGCAACAATAAAAATAAATGACAGAAGGTAAGGTACTGTCTTCAATATTACATATCTATGATAGTAAGATTGAGAGGTAACCTGAAGAAATATATTTTTCCCTTTAATTATAAAAGGATTTTATATAACTAATGTAAAAAATTATTCATTTTTCGAATGCTTGAACTTAAGTGAGATAAAAGTCATTGTTAATGCTTAAACTGTTATATAACTCAATATTACTGGAAAATAAAGTTCAGAAATCAGATTTGGCACATTGCATGAAATTTCTTATTCAGAAAAAGAAAAAGGGGAATCCCTTTTCTCTACTAGTAAGTTGATTTTTGTTTTTAACAGTACAAAATAGTTCTCTGTGTGATTTCAAAAACCGTTTTCTTATTTTCCATGAAAGCAAAGTGCTTAAGTAAGATTCAGAACTACATCAACAATAGTAAATCCTTTATCCAAATACTACACAGTATAAGCAGTTATTTGAACATTTCCCAATTAGAATCTTGCCCTGTACAAACACGTTTGATACATATGGAGGGACTGTTGGCTGATTATTTTCTATCACATCTGTTTGGATGGCATCATGCCCATTCATAAGCTTATCAAACCCTTGCCCGAGGGCAAAGCTACCAAGCAAGCACTAGTTAAAAAAAGGCCAACTAAGAAGACACAGTAGACTAAAATAACATATTGTCAGTTAAGGAAAATAGAGAGCTTCATACATGCTTCAAATATAGAATAGCCTTTGGTTATATTGAACGTGAAGCTTGGAGGAATGACGGAGTTTTTTTCTGAAACAGCTGTACGCTAGAGTTGGTGAAATGCTATCTAAGATAACAGGCAATACTTTGTTAAATAGATCATGGTAAGGGCAAATATGTGTTCAAGTAAGTAAAATAAATATTAGTTTTATAAAAAAATTATTTTGAAAAGACTATATTAATGCTACTAGTAAGATCAGTAAACAAGCAGATGGTGACACATGTATCTGTAGTACTTCACTCAGCTAGAATTTGAAGCACTTTAATTAGTTCAGCTGTCCAACCCTCTTTCTCCCCCATGTCATCCTTCATGTATAATGCCAGTAGACAAGGAAATATTAAAATTATTATCCTTATAGTACAGAGGAAAAAAGTGGGATAAAAGGATAGAGGTCATAAAATAAGGCTGTAGAAATGCCTTGGATAAAATACAATTTTGTTTCCAGTCAAGGAATATAATTTCAGAGAAAAAAGTTGAAATCGACAGACTGCTGAAAACTGCAGGATATAAAGAAATTTAGATTGATCTGGATAGCTAGAGATTTAACAAAAGCAGAATGAAGTGGTGTTTATGATCATAAAAATGGGTTGTACTTACTGTGTTTTCTAGGTTATATTAATAAACAACACAGGTATTTAACAAGATTATCTAAGATAATAGTGTTGAAGGTATTGGGAATAGTTACTAATAACAACCACAACAGCTGATGTCTGGAGAATAGTCCTCGGTGGAACAAATGGGGTTTTCATTCTAGTTTTCTCTGTTTCTTTCACCATACAACAACTCTTACAACAACTCTTTTACTTCTAGTATTAGCAAGCAAGCAGAAAGGAGGTGTGTCCAAACCTGAGTCCCACATCAGCCTTTCAGAACTTGCTACTCATGGACTTTTTGTATTAAAAAATTAGAGAAATGAGAAACTCTATGCATACTTTCTGAACTTAACATGCAACATAGTTTCTAAATCTGAGTCTAATTAAAATTAATTATTAAATTAACAATGATTTCACGAATACAGTATTGCATTCCTTCTTTTAAAAAAATCATATATTTTAACGACTTTTTCTCTGCCTTGGAATAGTTTTTCTATGTTTAATAGCAAAACCACCTGTCTTCCTCAACATGAGGATGTACCCATGATATTCTGTAAAACTTCAGTTTGCATGGATTCTATGCCAGTGTACAAAGCAATCTCACTTCTATTCTAGTTTGTGCCAGTGTAAGTGCTGGTTGGTAACCAAAGTAGTTAATTGTCACACTTGCATCAGTGATTTTCTTCATGAAAATATTTGTAAGTTTGTTTTGTAAGCAAATTTGCAAGTTAGATTCTTTTCTCTTTTTCTTTTTTTTTTTCTTATGTCTAAATTAACAACATGGACTAAGCCAATTGTCTACAATGAACTAAAGTAAAATTGCAGTCTATTAATATGTTTAATACGTCCTGAGGACCTCGCTGCCACCGTCCAAGCTCGCTTGGCCCCGGTAGACGAACCTCAGGATTAAAGGGTGGC
>JAWWES010000001.1:71945846-71970238 GCA_035583135.1 Lophotriccus pileatus
TCGAAGGCCTTATCTGCATATGCGGGTAAGGACCTTCCCCGGCTCTTCGTTCGCGAAGACGGGCCATTACTTTACTAATATGTTTAAACTTTACCTACTACTTCTTTGTAAATTATAATAAATAGCTAACTTATGTTGCAATAGAAAATTGATCTCAGAAAATAATGGTAAACTTCTGCTAAAAACTTTTCATTCGTAGTTCTGTTACATAAGTAATATCAGAGCAAGCCCATTAATTCCAATAACACACTAAAATGAGAAGATATATGCTAATTGACAGGCAAAAATGTACATAGACTGTTACTATCTTGATTTTATGGTATCTCACTTGAGACTATACACTGAAAATTCTGGTTAGGGTTCCAGCCAGCATGAGCAAGACAGTGTGGGCATCTCAAGAGCACAGTCATCATGCCTAGAACTCAAGTTTCTTTGAGAGGTAAATTTGTAAAGATGAGCTAATGATCTTGTTTGATACTGTGAACAGATGTCAGTCAAGGTGATGGACTAAAATACAGACCTCCACAAAAAAAATTTTAACTGATTTATGTAAGAACTCTTCCAATATGAGTTTTGGGCTGTCCTGCAGGCAGATCCTACTCTGCATAGTCCAATCTCAATGTTCTAGTATGTTGGATAAAATCCCTTGGATAAAAACCCCATGAGTCTCCTTTTTTCCAGGCTGAACTGCCCCAAATCTCTCAGCCTGTCTTCATAGTAGAGGTGTCCCAGCACTGTGATCAACTTAGCAGCTCTCCTCTGGACTTGTTCCAAGAGGTCCACATCTTTCTTGTACTGGGGGCCCTAGAGTTGGAAACAGTACTCTGTGTGGGGTCTCAGAAAAGCAAACTAGAAGAGGAGAATCACCTCAATTCTTGACCTGCTGGTCATGTCTCTTTTGACTCAGACCAGGATGCAGTTAGCCCTCTGGGCTGCAGGCATGCGTTGCTGGTTCTTGTTGAGCTTTTCATCCACAAACATTCCCAAGTCCTTCTTCTCTGGGATCTTCTCAATTAATTTTCCACCCAGACTGAATTTGTGCTTGGGACTCTCCTGTGCCAAGTGCAGGACCTTTCAGTTGGCCTTGTTGAACTTCATGAGGATCACACAGGCTCACCTCTTAAACGTGGCAAGGTCCCTCTGGATGGCATCCCTTCCCTCCAGCATGTTGACTGCAACCACACAGCTTGATTTTGTCAGCAAACTTGCTAAGGTTGCACTCAATCCTACTGTCCATATTGAGGACAAGAAACTAAAAAGTACTGGAATCCTTTCCATTTAAAAGACATCTGAAATTTTTCAGATTTGGTTCATATATCTCTAGCAGTTTAAATTTGCAACACCTTCACTGATCCATTTAACACATTCCTAATGAGAAATGCTTGCAATCAGCAATGTAAATTTGCATAACAAAGCATTTCAAGTACTTGTGTTTAATCTGTGTTAATTATTCATTACTTTTTACTGTCTGTCTTTTTAAACTTTTGTCCTCATTTTAGTTTAGGACCCTTTATTTACTCAACACCTCAGTATTTATTTATTTTCCCTCTGCTAAAGCATATTTAAAAGTACACATCCTACTACAAAAGGCACAATGTCTTTGTCTTCCTTGAAGTTTTGTACAGGTTTCTGTTTCTGTACTGTTTTCTATAGTTATTTTAGTTATTCTACTTCAAGTTGAGTTTAAGGAAAATTTATAAGGAGAAGCTGCGGGTTTCTCTCTCTCTCTCTCTCTCTCTCTCTCTCTCAAATCAGTTCTTGTATTTTAATTTACTGGAAATACAACTTTAAGGTTTGGGGTTTTTTTCTAATTACTTTTCACTTCCATGGGGCATAAAATATGAAGCAGTTATGGTGAAATTCAAAATATAGTAATAAGATAATTAATCAGACATTTGGGAAGAAATAGGGACTAGACTAGTTAGGCATTGCTGAATCTGGTAGCTGCAAAAAGGTAAGGTTTTTTCAGCTCCCTAATTCCAAGTCCCACCAGTAGAGATGATAAGCATATGTTCTCCCTAGACATACAAAATTACAGGTGCAATACACATCTACTTGCAAGTACAGCCAGATACACAGATTAACAGTCAGGATACATAGCACTCATGCAAATGCAAACAGCACCAATGGCCTTCTATGGCAGTTCAGGATGAAGGTCTGCTGGTGGATCCCCAGACCATCCCTGTATTCTCCTTCTCCTCAGTTGCTGGCATTTTGGCATGGGAGTCCCTGAGGCCTACAGGTCAATGTGCCTGAGAGTACACATACACACACACATATTCCCCTTTGGATCTTTGTGTCACCAGTTGCCTCATGCGTGCACGCACACACGCAAATGTGTTTCTCAGTTGACCCAACAGCCTCTCCAGAATTGGATATACTGGTCCCTCCAGTAGCCAATTTGCAGACCCTCTCCTCTCTCCATTTTCTGGTCTGTCCCAAACGTAGGGCGCCCAAAACCTTTATTCAACCTGTTGACTAGTCTGGTTTGTTATTTGCAAGTGATCACACACCAATGTACCCCTTGCTCCAGTTGTTGGTATCAGAGAAAATATTGTCCTCTCTGACCCATGATCCCAGTCCACCTGCTGGCATATAAATTTCCAGACACATGCACGTGGGTACACAAAGTATATGAAAGAACATCTCATCCAGGAAAATAATTAGAAGTGGAGTTCAGTATGACAAAACTGTTCATCAGGTACAGAACTCGGTCAAATGTGTATTGACCATTGGCCTGTTAAACATACAGCCATACTCTTTCTCTATCAATTTCCTCATGACTGATCCCTCCCAAACAACCTTGATGATTCCTTTTCCATTCCTTTGATTATTCTAAACATCCCATCTGTCCTGTACAATCCCAAAATGTACTTCCCCTGTGTCTTGTAATGTGTCCCATACCCACTAGAAAGTAACTCTTCTCAGCTTGTAAGGTGATTTGAAGAACCTTTTCCATTTCACCATGGTAATGAATGTCATTCCTGGCTCATGAACCTGACTGTCCTTTTCTATCTGTTTCAAAAGAAGCATGAATTCATAGTGAGATGGGAAAGAAAATATTTACAATACTTTGATACTCTTCCAATTATGATTTTTTTTCTGACACTATTTTTGGTATGGGGACAACTGTGAAGCAACAGAGATAAAACCCAAATTAGTTCAAAGTTCTTACAAACTTCCTCATAACAAGTATGTTTCATATATTGCAGCTAGAGGTGCATTCAGACTTCACAGTCTGGGTTTATAGTTTCCACATCTTCTGAGAAACTTCAGTGATCCCCTTTGTACAAATCATATTTCTCATACTAATTTCTGGAGGAAAAGTATGTAGTGATGGTCTGCTAGTAAGAAACTGTTAAAAGTCTCCAGATGGTTTTCTGGAATTAGGACAGCCTTCTGGGGTGCTATGAAACAGATCCCCATACATTCAGTTCTCTGGTCAAAATAGAAAAAAGCAGAGCTTTATAGCACATTATCAGAATATCTGTCTTAAATGCTCCTGGGAATAAATGTAAACCTCCAAACCAGTGCATAAAATACACTCTAGCATGCTGTCTTTTTCATTTTCTCTCCTTTAAATAGGCTTTCAAAATGAGATGGCTCCAGCTTTTTCTTCACAGTACCCGCTAATTATAGCTAAGAAAAATATAAAACAGAATTGCTTTTTTTTTTTCTCTGATTACTGTGGATACTCCATCAAAAAATTTATTGTAAGAGATTATTAATTTGAAGCTACTCATTTAATCTGTCTGTGGGAAGGCCACTGTGTGATCTGCAAAATTAAACTGACAAAGGACAGGAGTAAATTCTATCCTGTAAAACGTTCAAATTGTTTCCAGCTGACAAAAAATGGTCTGTAAAAACTTTATTTATTTTTATTCATTTGAAATTTAGTCATACTTGGACATCTTGACAAAACAAGTGTTCTACATGCCTCCCTGTGCAGAAAGACAGGGCTTTCCCATGGAGGCTTGAAACAGTTAATCCTCTTGTACATAACTGTACCAAAAAATATAGAGAGCCTTAACGTACATGTGTTTTGGTGATGTAATGCTGAGTTTACCACCCAAATATATATTTGAGCAGTATTCTTTCAGTACTTTTTTTAGTTGAAGTTTTTAAACAGAGATGAAGATGATGTTGAAAGGACTCTGTAAATTGCTTTTCACTTACTCTTGCAAGTGTTATGACAGTCAAAAAGCTCTAGATTAAGAAAAGAACTACCATGTTCAGGAAAAAACCACAACTCTTAGTAGATTTGAAAATCATAGGTTTAAATACAGACAAGCTATGAAAGCTGTATATTCTTCCTGAACAGAAGGTTGAGGATATAAAATGTGTTTAATAGCAAAGAGATCTTGCAGGCAGGAGCCAAGCAGGGTGGTCACAGGGACTTTGTATATGGGTCTGAGAGTAGGAGAATCAATCTGAAATAAGCCATGTCACCCCAAGAAAGATGAACAGCTCCACTGGAGATTTGATCTTACATGAATCACTGTTAAACAATCTATTTATGAATAAAATATGATTTTCCATAAACCATATTATTCTCTTGAATTGAATCTACTTCATCTCTGTTTTAGATGAAGTTAGGAATGTGTAAATCAGTTATATGATAATCTTGCATAAACTACCTAGAGACAATGAATTTTAAATCTAATAATCAAAACAGAATGGTGAATTTTTTTCTGTACTTTCCCTTACACGTCTCTCAAATTTGAATTCCAACATGATTTTACATTTATAGAGTAAACATAAGGTATTTATTTATTTTTAAGCTATTTTTTTTAAGAAGAAACAGTCAATGTAACACTTAGCTCTGCAACCCATCTAATCTGGGCTTCTTCACTGTAAATTGTAAAAAGTCTTGTCATGTGAGGGGAAAACTCATGGTGACATGAGTTACATCAGGCTGTCTTTTTCCTCTATTTTCCTCTGAGACTGGACTTTTAAAATGAACTTATTGTTCTGATAACTTGTGTAGCCATATAGAATAATGAATGTAGCAAACTATGTAGCTTGACCTATATAGCTTATATTAAAGGTCGTCAGTCTCAGAAGAAAAAAACTTCTTAAGAGACAGAGGGTCTCCTTATTCTAAAGCAGAATAGGTAAAAAGAATACAAAACTAGCAGGCCAGTAAAAACTGGCCTTGTGCTCTGACACAGTTCCAAAGGGCATGAAGATGTGCCAAAATTGAGAGTTCAAGAAAAGGACAGCATGAAGAAGATGAAAAACAACCACCAGGGGGTTGTGAACGATCACCCAAAGGGACCATCAACTCAAAGGGCGGAACAGGTTTGGGAAAGGGGAGGGATAGATCTGGGGAATGTATGAATTATTAATGAGATAACTGAATAAAGGTATGAGGCTTCTGTAACTCAGGTGTGCACAATTTGGAGAAAATATTCTCTTGTGCATCCAGCATGCTGAAATAAAGAAATGCTTGCTCCCTAAGACTCAAAAAGGGTCTTAGAGGATTTCCTTATCCCCGGTTTTTGGGCAAAACTTGTTATCTCTTTGCTTTGATTCACATAATTTCCAAGAGACATCCATCTTTTCTGAAAACAGAGTTAGAGAGAGCAGTCATCTAACACCTGCTGTTAAAAGACTTTAAGTTAAGGTCCACAATAATTAGACTAGCCAGTGGATACTAGGAAGTGTAAAGCATCTTCTAGAAAAGTGTTTCACTTTTGCATTTGCGAGTTTTAGAAAAGTGCTCCACTTTTTGCATTTATCTCCTTCAGTTTTTTTAGATTTCTGAAATAGGTTATGAAAAATTGTTCAGTTGGTGGGCATCTGGATAGTAATTTATGTACATTTAGAAGATCGACATAGACTACATTGCCCTGTGTATGCAAGCTAGTAAAAAAGCTATGGTTTCCTCAGGTTTTAAGCAAGAACAGCATGATAATTCACTGAAGATTTGTTTCTAAAAGCAGTAAGTTCTTGAGACATCTCCAAATAGATTTTTCTGGGAATTTAATTTTCTCTTCTAATGAAGATTTCCTTGAATATGCAAATGACTAAATAAGTAGTCATAAACAAAATAATATAATCAGGAAAAAACCAGAATAAATTTTTAATTTACTTTATTAAAAAAAGTTTACAACTTTTGCAATTTTCTTGTATTAGTGTCTAAGACTGTCTCATCTGCTAGAAGCCTAATATTGCCGATTAGACACAATACTGAATACAAATGTAAATATAGCTATCAGCCTCATATAGCTACATAAGTATGTTTGTATTCCATGTCACTCATTTTTTTATACATTTATAAACTGCATAAAACCCCCCAACACTAGCCCCCTCTCTGAGTGTGCTTCTCCACTGCTCTTTACAAACATGGTGTGTTTGACATATTCAGGGCATGCTGAATTTATTCAACTTACGCAGGTTTTGGCATCAGCAGCAGATCTGATTCACACCCAATATATTATATCTTTCATTTATATTGTGCCAGCAGTCTGTGTACTACATGTTTGACAGTTCTGGTTGTCCTGTGGCCTTGTCAAAACTGCAAATTCTGAACATGTCAGAAGTCCTCAAACTCCACTGGAACAAAATTTATATGTAAAAACGAAAAAGAAATTTCTTGGCAAACACGAACATATGGTCCTACTTCCTACAATCTTATTTTCTCACTGAAAATGATGAAGTTGCAGGACATTGAGTGTGAATTAGCTTCAGAAGTGTTACCTAGGAAACTCTTCTAGTCAGAATTCACAATTGTGTTCCATTCTGCTCCTTTCTATTTTGATAGAATCATAGAATCATTAAGGCTGGAAAAGACATCTAAGATTATACAGTCCAGCCTTTGACCAAACCGCACCATGTCAACTAAACCACAGCAACAAGTGCCATGTCTAGTCGTTTCTTGAACAATTCCAGGGATGGTGCCTCCTACACTTCCCTGGGCATCCTGTTCCAATGCTTATCCAGCCTTTCAATGAACAAATTCTTCCTGATGTCCAACCTGAACCTTCCCTGGCACAGCTTGAGGACATTTCCTCTTGTCCTGTTGCTAGTTGCCTGGGATAATCCTACTTCACCCTTTCTCCCCAAATCCCCGAAATATACTGCAGAAATATTGCAAATCCCTGAAATCAAAAGCCCTGGATAATATAAAAGTTTAATTTTTTACAGCATACATTTAACTCAAAAAACTTTTATTGCAAATGTAATTATATTTTTTAAATTAATAATTAAAATATTACATTATTATTATGCTTTATCTCTATTATTCTAAAATTGACTATCTATCCTCTTTTTTTTTCTTTTTTTTCTTTTTTTTTTTTACTTCAATACAAGATAAGGTTAAATTACATAGGTGTGTGGAATTGATGGACTTTCAAGAAAATTAGCCATACCAGGACTTTGCAGTGGATGAGGATGAGAACCTGATGGTTCTGCATATCGGAGTGGGTTGGTGGGACTGAGTTAACTGATGTGCAGGGGGAGGGGGAGCAGAGGGGAACAGAGAGGGTGATAGGCAGAAAGACATATAAAAGACATCAGTAGTGTGTAAAATTGGACTTGTCAGTATGCTTGTCTGGATGAGCCCTGTGCTTGATCCCTGTAGGTTGTCCTGTCTTTCTGTATCTCCTTGTTAAATCTTTTATTAACTTCCTCTCACCATAATCTCACTCACTGTGCTGTGTATGTGTGCATGCTGCAAGGACACAGGGGAGACCTGAGAGCGTGTGAATGAAATTTGGGAGCAGCTACTGGAGTCAGAACAGCGGATGAACACCGCTGGCCATTGGTATCAGCTACAGGAGAGCAGCAGCTGCATCTGTAGCTCACACCCTCATTGCAGGTCGTAGGTCTGGTCTCCAGCTACTGGAACAGGAGGGATTCTGTGCTGGAGAAACTGGAGAAGGCGACAACAGTCCTTACATTCCTAACACAAATCATTCTCATCTTACTGACCTGTGAATGACTAACTATGGAAAGAACAATTGCTACAGTGAAGTATAATCTTTCACTAATGTCTTAGTCTTCTATTCCTAAATCATTGATGCCACTGAATTTGTTTGTTACAACGCAAATGTTGCCACAGAAAAAAAATGAAACATACCTTATAGGTGGAGCTGAGAATCTACTGTCAATCCAATCTGTATTTTAGCAGTATGCTAGTCCACATAATTAATCCAGTTACAAAAATTCTTGCTTTAGAGCTCAGCAGTAAAATGCAGTAACACAAGTACACCTGCCTGGAGGGATGTGCAGTTATTGTTGGAATCTTGTCTGTTTACTTGGAGGAGCATGATTCTGATGCTGACATTGGGCCTTACATTCTCTTTAGCCTGAAGGTCATGCTTGGAGATCTGGGAGTGCATTCCCTGCACCTCATTTCCTGCCTCCTGGGGTCCCCACATGGGAGAGGAGCAGGATGGAGGAACCAGCTCCAATCAGTCAAGGCTGCTCTGCCACTCTCAGCAACCCCTGCCCTGCCCCTTCTTGGTCTGGTGACAGGAGGAGAGGATCCTGGTTTTTACCTCTTTGGAAGTACACTGATCTTGCTTGAAATCATGCTCACCAATTTGTAACCTGATTGCAAAAAATGGCGATGCTCAAACTATCCCTTTTGTTTTCCACAGTTAACAGTCATTTTGTTCTGTTCTGTTTTTCACAGCTACAAACACAGAAAGGAAAAGCTGTTCCCATGGAAATAGATGAAAATTTGTAAAAAAAAATTTGAGTTGTGTATTTTTAGCAATATACTACTAATAGACTGATTGCCTAGTACTGAAAAATGTTCACATAAATAATAAACCTACATTAATATTTTTTCAAAATTACTCATAATCTCTTTCAGGTGGGGGTATTTTCAAGTATATGGGTCCTTTGAGAGTGGAGGTTGTGCCTAACTCTCATAGCACAACTATTCCCAAAACTGATTAACTCTGGCAAAAAATTCTTCGAAACAAATCCAAAGCTGGAATCATTCAAGATCTATGACTGCAATTGTCCTATCTAGAGGTGCAAATGCCCAATTGTATGAAGTCATGCAAGGGGAGTTGAACCACAGCTGTCAAAAGACATAGACAAAATCTATTCATTTCTTCAGGAATATTACACAGATCAATTCCTCATTCCCTGTCTTATCCTATAACTTTTTCCATAGACTAAATCTTTAACAAAAATGTATTCCTATTGTCTCAAGGAGAAGAAGAAATGGTTCTTCACAGACATTGCTCTTTGCTTTTAAGATTTGAAAGCTGGATATGCAAATAGGTTCTGTCAAATGCTACTGGCAATGTACTATATATGCACTATGAATTTGTAATTATTGTTTGCCAGCTTTTATTGTCGTAGCAACCAGTTCACTTCAATGGGAGATCTGTACTGCTTCTAACATGGTAACTTGCTGGAGTTTGAATATACAACCTTTTACTATTGCTAATTTCATGCATCTTCCTAAATATACGATACAACAACAAAGGATTCTTTGTTGGATGAAATGTTCGGACAATACTTTTGTCTATTCAAAAGGATATTTTGCTGGCTTAGGCAGTGCAATATTTCTTCAGCATATTTCTCTAGGTATTCGTTTTTCAGACTGACTCGGGGGGGGGGGGGAAGGAAAAAAAAGGAAAAAAAAGGAAAAATATGGGAAAATACAGTTACATGGTAATATATCTATTTGCACTCAGTGGAAATGCATTCACTTAGGTATATCTCTCCAATTATTTTCAAATGAGTACAAGAAAGAGAGGGAAGCTACAGGGAGATAGGAATTTATAATCTTAAAAGTAAAAAAGCTTATATTTCAAAAGTAGAATTCTTTCTTCAGAGGTACTTTTTTAAAAAAAATGCTTGAATAACAGGAAAACCTTTAGGAATTACAGAATGTGTGGTACTTTTATCCTTAAAATAATAATTAATTGTCTGTTTTTAATACAATGCAGATAAAATCGTTTGTATTTTTATTGTTGACATTTTTATGATCTTTTTAGATCAGAAGTTCTTTTATAAAAACAAACATAAATTATGTGCTTTCAATATAAAACATATTTTATATGTTTATATAACAGTTAGTGTCTGGGGGTTTTGTAATTGTGAGAAAAGTGTTCATAAGCAACATATTGCTATAGTCTAGAAAGTCATGGATCTCCCATTTCCATTGTATCTTAAGAGGAATTAAATATAAGTGGTTTAAAATCAATTCAACTTAATAGGTAGTTGAATCAGGGGATAGATACCTGTGACCGTTTGCCTGTTACCTTCAAGATTTGATAATACTTCTTACTTAGAGTGGTTTAAAAGGAAGTAATTTTGTTCAAAATTAGTATAAAAGCCAGCCATTGATTTGTCATTATCATGAGCTTTCCATGGTTTTGAAATTAATCTAAGTTTAATTTTCATGCAAAAGTGAAGAAATAATTCATTTACACAGTTAACACAAACCTCAGGATTATCTAAAATATATTTCTATTCCAGTGCTAAATTTGTGCTAAAAGTTACATGATTTTGTCTTCATGAAAACTCAGAATCTAGACAGTGGCTCATGAGGTGTGTAGAAGCATATAAAATCGTGTCAACACTGAACATAATAGTTTACCTTCAAAAGTACTGCCTAGTAGTATATTCATCAGACAAAGGACTTAATTAAAAGGGAAAGATTGTAGCTGACTGACCAAGAATACAAGCCGTCTAATTATTCAAAAATGTCAGCATTTCCCACATAAGGTAGTTTCAGAAACTTCCTGAATTAAGTTCTAGTTTTTCAAGCATTGTTATCCTCCGAAAGAGTAACTTTCATTCATTAATAATAAATCCACTGTAATTTATTCAGGAGATAGCATTTTAGTGACTGTAAAGAAAAAAAAAACGTAAATTCTGCCTATACAGTAAATACAGCTGAAGAAATAAATTAAGTATGAATTACATATTGGCAGTATTACACCACACTGCTGGTTAAGTATAGTTTAACTAGTACTCATTTCCTGAGACAGAGCAAATCACCTAAGTCTCCACACTATACCTTCTGTACTGAAAACGACAGTTTCCAAGTCTATTATTCTTCTGTTTGCTTTAGAAGTTAGTAAGCATTCCTCCTTTTCAGTGCCACCCTTTATACCCCAATCAATACCATTTTCAATAGCTAAAAGATAAGCAAAAAAATCTTGGTGTGTTTTTCTTTTAGTTGCATAGGATGGAACTATTTTGCAGGCATATATTACCAGCAATTTCAGGATCCAATAAGATCTCAGTGAGTCTATGAACAAATTACTGTATGTCATTCTCTTGTATCCTGATTTAGATGGGCTTGTAACAAACGTGTAATCACACCTTTAGGATGGGAAGACCAGATAAAGGGAATATTGGACTGACTTCCACGACCTGTGATTTTTCAGTGATGACTATCTGAAATTATATCATCACACTCTAGCATATTGGCGTAGATATGCAGGAGATGGATAGAGAGGAGCGCAAAAATCCATATCAAGGTTTAAAAATTCTGATAGACTATCAGGGGAATCATTTACAGGAACATTGAGTTATTTGTATTGGAATTTAGGTGCCTTAGTTGTTCTGTTCTTAATTTATGGAATTTTGTCTTTAGGACACATAGATGGCGTAACAGCTTTAATTCCTACTCACTTTTTCATTTTTAGTTTATAATATGTTCTTTTTTTCTAGTCCAAAAAATTTAAAGTATAAACTGCAAAAAACTGAGAGTAGGGAAGACACCCTCAGGTCTACATATTCCTAGTTATGTGTGGAACTCATTGGAAAACTCACATTTCTTTCAGTATTGCCTTCTTCTGAACTCAGGTGTGTTCTTGACTTCAGAGTGACCCAGTTTCGAAAAAGTACTGCCTGGCCCGTCTGCTGGTAGATAGGATTTGAGAATAATTTTTTTTTTTTTTTTTTTTCTCTAGAGAAATCCAAGGTGTCCCAGCTTTTGGTGAGCTATAGTTCTACAGAAATGTTTTTTTATCTCTGTTGCTAAGTCTATTCTCTTCAAAAGCCAGTTCAGTGTTTTAAACTCCAGATAGAAACTAACATTATAAAACCACACATGAAGGGCCTGTTTTAATCATCCTTCTGGTTTCTTATTTTTCTAATAGTTGCTTACTACGCTTTAAATGAAACAGAGGCATTTAACACTGTATTTAGTGGATGGAAAAGGAAAGATTCTCTTTAGCACCCTGATGGAGTCTTTGAAGGTTTTCAGTTTTCTTCACTGACAATATTGATTTAGTAATGCCTAAATTAGGAATGCGAAGAACTAGTAACCTGTAGGAAGGTAACCTTTGATATTACAAAGGCAAAATATAAATTTAATAGAGGACATTAAAAGTGTCTTACAGGTTTTGTTTGCTTTCAGGTAGCTCCACTCCAGCCTGAGGACCTCAAAATGACACTCTAAGTGTAATAATGGAGATTTCTATGGGAAATTCAGGCAAAACCCTCATCACTATACTGTCCATTATTCTAAAAAATACAAGTTTGGTCTACCAGAATGTTTTATCAAGGACAGATAAAGTTCAAAACAAGCCACAGCTAAAATTGAGAATAAATTAGTTGGGTTTTTTTTCCTCTCTCTTCTGGAATTATTTTCTGTCTACGGACCATAGTGTGGGTAAGTTATGTGGCTGCAAAAAAAACTAATTTAACAATGTGAAGACCTCTAAGAATATGTCTACTGCCCCTTTTCCACAAGAAAAAAAAAAACAAAAAACAAAGCAACCCCACCCCGAAACTATAAAAAAACACATTTCATTTCAGTATGATGCAAGTTACACACACTGAAAGAAATTATACAAGGTGCAAAAGAGTTTAGAGAAGATATAAATAGCTTGTGATGAATTATACTGGTAACTGGTAGTAAACCTGAGAAATAAAAAATCCAGAAGAGGAAGATTAAAAGCTTCCTGACTTTTGACTTTTCCTGTTCAGAAATACAGAAACAAATGGTATTTTATTTTTCATATGAAATAATTTAGGTGAGGAAGTTTTGCAACAATAATAACATATGAAATATTCAATATTTATGGAATATAAAAAAAAATTTGATAATGAGCCAGTGGTTTTACAGTAACTGGTAAAATAATTAATTGCAAGTGGTTTCTGTCTGTCTGTATGTGCTTAAATGCATGTGTGTCTCCTAATCGATCACATATTTTGTACAGTGGACTTTTTGATGACCTTACGGCTGTACTCACAAATGATTGGGTTATGTGAATAAAGTTGCAGTTTAAAGGCTATTGAAGAAACACAGGATTGTGTCAGGGACTCCCAAAAGAGCAATCAGAAGCTGACAGCAATAACTTTGAAAGGGCAAGCACGGGACCACAGACAATGTCCCAGGCTACTTGGATGTAACATATACACTAGAGGGCAGAGAGTAAGTAAGTAAACTGTATTAACTAATATTTTAAGAAATGACCTAAGCAAACCCAAGAGCCAGGAAGAAGATTGATTAATCCACTTTTCCTTTTGGTATGTATGGGAAAAATACCTGAAATACAGAGGTTACTGAAAATATAGGCTGAAACGAGATGTGAAATCTTAATCCATATAACAAGGATCTACCTTTACAAGAACTAACAAATGTGCCTTCACAACTTGACTGAGATCACTGATACATACCTAGAGTGCCTAGTTTTTCCTCCAAACACTCATGCATTGTGATATTGTGATTATATATGAACCATGTTTCCTAAGCTTTGTTATGACGTGACGTTTTTCACAATTGCGAAAAATAAAAAGCTATATTACATAAATTGTTCCACCTACAGATTAGAATAGGTATGCTGATAAGGAATGAAGCTGGATTAATTTTGTATTTTTGACAAAGCTATAGTTTTTCTTGTGCTACTTATTTAAAAACTGATTTTTTAAATAATATATTGACAAGCCATTTCCCAGATGAAAATTACTCTGACAGATATGTCATTCCTCCAGACCTTCTCTTCTTTAGTTCTTAGGGCATGCATATTCTTTTTCTATAAATTCTATAAAGTAACAAGCATTACTTGAAATATCCTTTTGAATACTTCTGTTGCTTTAGGGTCAATTTCCTTATGCTTTGCTGTACTTGTGATAACATAAAACTTTTGTTGCTTCTTCTTTCTTTTCTCTGGCCTATATTCTTATCTCCCTGTCAAAATTATTTGCATGCTATGCAGTATATGATAAAAATTAGTCTTCCTTTTTTTTTTTTTTTTTGGTGATGACTGAAGCAAAAAAGTGTAACAAGCTATTGAAGACATTTTTATAACTACTACTTTTTTTTCTGTTCCTCTTCTGTACTGTATCTGTACTCTTCATTGTTTACCTATATGCAGAAGGTTTCCTTGTTACCTCTTTTTTATTAATATATATAAATGAATCTTACTCTTTCTAGCTTTAGTATCACTTGATGTATTTCTTCTTACTCATAATTCATAATGGTGTTGTCTTTCCATTTATGCCATCTCTTTTTGATTTCCTAGCCTCTGACCAACTCTTGGTGCACTCATTACAATATAACACTATCTTTATTTCATAATGACAGTTTGTTATTTCAAGTTAATATACCTCATTAAATAAATCCCCGTTCCTTTCCATTGTTTAAACCCACAGATTATTTTTCTAGTAATTCTATAAACAACACATTTCAAGTATTAACTACAAATCTCATAGCTAATCTATTGATCATGTTATGTTTCAAAAATATGTTTTATTTATTCAACAGGACTTCAATATAACAATTTTAATATTCTCGTTAGTATTTTAGGTGGATTTCTTTGTGTTTAATTATACTTTTATGCACAGAAGCAGTTGTCTACTTAAGAGCCTGAAAGTTTCAGTGAAACAGTTGAATGTCTCTAGATGAAATTCCATACATATGTCTTTTCACAAAAGGTACGCTGGCATTTTTAAAACCAAAAAAATGTGTCTTCAGTTTAAACAGGCAAAAGGATGTCTATACTTATATTTAACGTTCATGGTCCTTAACAAAATTGCAAACTCACACATTACTTCTACAGATCAGTTTAATAATTAAGAACAATCATATACTTGAGTATCAGTGCAGTAATTTCTGTAAGAAAATGTGATAATTTCTAAGAAGAAATCAATTATGGCTTGGTCACTAAAAGGGAATAAAGGCAACAATAATTTGAGGCAAAGTATCACTGGACAAGTAGGAAGACTGATTTCCCCTTGGTTTTATTTAGGAATAAAAATAAAGGTTGGGTTTTGTTTTGTTTGTTTGGGTTTTTTTTTCACTTTTCTCTTCCCTAAAATGGAAGCAATAAATCAGCAAAAGCCTCATATAAAAATATCCAAATTGCAAACTAAAAAAATTACAAGATAAAATTAAAAGCCCCAAAGACTACACACTTCTTCCAGCCCAGTGTTCCCTCTGATAGCTAGGATTCCTAAATTATATGGAAGGGAAGGAATACTTCTCTGTCCTGATCAGTTTCAGTCTCTACAGCTTTTCCTTTTGCCTTCAGTAATATTCAAGACAAGTAGAGTGTGTATCTTTAGCTAATTCCTAAAGTGATGTAGACAAAAAAGAGCCTGGACATGGAAAAACCTCCAACCAGAAGAGAAGAAAAAAAGTAAAAGGAAAGGCAGAAAAAAACCCTAATCACAAAACATTTTACTCTTTGTGTATTAGACTTTTGTTAAATATTTTATGCAACTTCTTTCTCCCTTAAATTTTCAGTTGAGAGATATATCAAACTAGATAATAACTCGCTCAAAATAATTCTGCATGACAAGGTGTTTTCTTGCTTGCAGAATGTTAGATCAGATACAAGGAATAAGGACTTAAAAATAATTTATTTTTTTTATTTTAACAGGTTTTATTAATCCAGCATTAGCAGCAAACACTTCAAAGTATATTAGTATTTTTATAAGATGGTAATCACCAGGACCTGCATGAAATCCTCAATAAGTTCGCAGATGACACCAAGTTAAGTGGAAGTGTTTTTCTACTTGAGGGTAGAAAGGATCTGCAGAGAGATCTTTGTAGACTGGATTGCTGGATTGAGAACAACTGCATGAGGTTCAACAACACGAAGTTCAGGGTCTCCTGCATTTAGATCACAACAACCCCATGCAGTACTATGATCTTGTGGAAGACTGAGTGGAAAGTGGCAGTGGCATTGTGACCTTTATGAAGAATAGTGTAGCCAGCAGGACTAAGGAAGTGGTTGTTCTGCTGTACTTGGTTCTGGTGAGGCTTCACCTCAAGTACTCTGTTCAGTTTTGGGACTCTCACTTCAAAAAGGACATTGACATGCTGGAGCATGTCCAGAGAACGGCAATAAAGACGGTTCAGGGTCCAGAGAGTAAGTCCTATGAGGACTGGCTGATGGAACCCTTCTTGAGAAGATGAGTCTTGGGGGAACCTCTTTGCTCTGTACCACTACCTGAAAGGCTTTAGCAATGTGGGGGTTGGTCTCTTCTGCTACACCTTAAGTGAAAGAATGAGATGAAATGGCCTTTAAATGCAGCAGGGGAGGTTCAGATTAGATATCAGAAATTTTTTTTTCTCTGACAGAGTGGTTAGGCATTGGAACAAGGGAAGTGGTGGAGTCACCATCTCTGGAAGCGTTCAGGAAGTGTCTGGACATGACACTAGTGGATATGGTTTAGGGGTGATTATGGTGGTGAAAGGTTGACAACTGGACTAGATAAATGTCTCTTTTATTAGAAAGAATGTCTCTTTCAACCTTGATTCTGTGGTTCTGAGAAATCTCTAGTCTGAAAAAGGATTGGCAGTTTTTCTCATGTACCTGATACTTATTCTGCCACACTTGAAATTTTAAGAGCCTCATTGTTTTATTATTTCTATTGTTATTTTCACAAAACATTCCCGAGAGAACAAGGACTTGACATTCCAAGTACAACAGCAATAAAGAACTGTTCCAATATTCTTTCTAAAAAAAGTGTGTGTAAAGGAAAATGACAAAACAAAACCTGATGTTATTAACCTGCTTTAAGCTATGTTTCTAAACACGATTCCAAACCAGCATTTTCTACTTAATTATTGTTATGATCATCACATACTTTTCTCTAAATATTTTCATAACCTTACCTGTGTATTTCCTAAGATGCTGATGGCAGCTCATCTTTGCAGTCTTTTTGCATTGATTTCTCTCTATTGTAGAAGGGATACACATTCCTTTTCAATTAACATTAAGGATTATCCCTAATGTCTTCAGTTACAATGGTGGGTTGCAGATTGGACCTATGTGTCAAAACAGTGTGATTTTTCAGGAGAATGTGGAAAAATAATTTTAGTGGAATGTAGGTATTTGAGATTAACCACAGGAACAACTTCCAGTCCATCAAGCTTATGGATAAGAAAACTTTTGCCATGTTTTTTCCTGAGAAACTAAATACATCACAGAAGAACAATCTGTATATGAGAAAACAGTAGTTCCTGCAACAGTACCTCAAGACCTAAGATACTTTTACTGAACAGGTGCTACACGCTCTAATAATGTTGTCTGTGGAGATATCACTTCAACATCAACACATATACCATTTCGTTACTTTAAACAAAAGCAAGTGTAAAACATGCTTAAAATTATTGGACCCATTTATTTCTTTTTTGGTAAAACTTTCATTTCTTCTCTTGTTTTTTTCCTCACAGATATTTCTCAGCATGAGACAAAAGATTTTTTGAAATGATGGCAGCACATCTTATATCTGCTGACAACACCCAGAAGCAATCAGACTGACATGACCACTTGCTTCTTGTTTATTATTAAAGTATCTTTTTAACCTTTTTCATGTCCCTTCTTGGAGTAAGTTTTTTCCTCTGCAATTTTAAAAATAATAATTCCTTTTAAAACTAATTAAAATTTTTCATCTTTTTCTGCTCTCAGCCTACTCTTTTATATTTTTTCTAACTTTTTTTTGTTATCTCCTTAAGGGCTTTAAGTCTCTGTGTGGCTACAGTTCTATAAAAGCTTATAAGTACATGTTGTGTTACTTGATTATTTAATACACGGGTCCTGCTTTAGATGAGCATGTTCTGCAGATATTTAATGACTTTTAAAGCATACACACCTAAAACCTGGAGCATCATGTCTAATTTATGCATTACCCATCAGTTCCATAAAAACAAGTGTTTCACTGTGTGTATTTCATTATCTCTCTGAAAATAATTATCTAACTAACACGAGGAAAGAAAAATAATATTAAAACATTCTGATTTACTCATTAAGAGAACTAGCACAAACTGCAACAATAATTTGGACCTAATTAATTATGACATTTTGCCTTTTGACATGACTAGTCCTAGCTACTGGAGTAAAAATGTCTGACACTGTATAGATTGAATAGGCCAAACAGAAAAACATCTTATTTGACTATGTCTCTAATTTATTTAAATAATAGATACATGTATATTTGCTTTTAAATGAAGTTAAGCAGTTCTATTTTGTTATATATAAACTTAAATGCACAGATAAGTTTTTGATGGGACCCAGACCTTCCATAATGCATTTAGGTACTCAGATAATTCCCATGTCAGGTAATTTCGTAGAGGTTGTGTAGAATCTTTCTTCAGGTTTGTTGTTGTTTTTTTTTTCCTGAGATTCCTTGCGACCATTTGCATTACTTATTACTAAAATATCCTGCTCTGAAAAGGTGTATGTACAACACAAGTGGTTCATCAAAGCCATCACAATGATTAAGGATGATATTTCAAATTAAAAGTTGTCAGTTCCTCCTTCAGTAGAGCTCCTTGAAGCTCAAATGAGTTAATTTCCTTCCTTAGAAAGACCACCATAGGAGATGGAGGGGACAGGGTTCAAACATGAATCTTTCATATACCTTTTCACATATTTCCATGTATATGACTAGGTTTCAGGAAGAATTTCTTCACTAAAAGGTTTGTCAAACATTGAAGTGAACTGCCCAGGGGGTGGTGCAGTGACCATTCCTGGAATTGTTCAAAAAAACAACTGGACTTGACACTTGGTGCTATGGTCTAGTTGACAAGGTGGTGATCAGTCAAAGGTTGGAATCAGTGACCGTGGAGGTCTTTTCCAACCTTAAAGATTCTATTATTCTAGGCTCTCTAGTACTGTGTCTAGTCCTGTCTTGAAAACTGCTATGAACAGAAAATACACAACCTCTGTATATGATAACTTGTTCCCCTAGTGGAAAAGTCTTTTCTTATACCCCATTTGAACCATCGCTGTCACAATTTATGAACATTAAATCTTTTGGCAAACATAAAGACTTTGAAAGGATTATATCAATTGCTTTGTATTTCTCCTCTTCATCAGGAATATAGATTTCAGCATAATGTATGTGTTCAAATCTATTCCTTTTCCTGTTGTTTTCTGCCTTGAAGTGCTAAAACTGTCAGCACTGTTCAAAAAAATATTTAACTTTAAATAATTGTTATTTCTATGTGTAGAACAATAGTTTAGAGTTTTTTATGAAATAGGTACATAACAAAAGCACACATAGAAGCCACACCTGAATGTGTTTTGATTAATGTAAATTGCCATGCATCTTGTGAGAAACAAACAAAAATTATTAGAAATTATTAAAATAATAATCATCAATCTATATTTTACTGAATAATGTAGAAAGCTATGCATGCTGTAACATATTAATGTCTAAGATTTTCATAGCTTTAAACAGAGGTAGTATCTTCCACAAAAAAAGAATTTAATTGCCAGAATCTGAATTAATTTTTTCACCATCTTTTAAAAATAGTGGTTAAAAATCCCTTGACACATGTCAAAACTAGTGCTTCACTCTCTCAAAGTGTATTATTAATTGTATTAGCATGAAGATGATACCAAATAGGTAGTAACTTCTGAAAATTATCTCTCTTATTTGATATTTTTCACTAATAATTTTCCATTAAACACTGATATCCTACTATAGTATTTCCTTACTACCCATAGTCTAGATTACTCTTCTGAAGTCATGTGAACATTTCAGAATTGAAGGCGAAAAATCAGTCCAGCTTAGGTCAGCTCTGTCTTAGAGGCTCCAGAAATAAGCAGTAAAGAACCATAAACATTTCCCTAGAACAATTTTAGAAAAGTACAGGACATGTTTAGTAATTTTGCTATTTTTTCTGAGTTTTTTAAGTTTCAGCCTCTTGTTCAATGCTATGTGAAACTGAGAAAACAATATCTAAATCTTGGTTCTTTGAGTAATCCAATTTTCTAGATTGGCTTTATTTATACCTAGCTGTCTACTGTTGTATTGAATTCTAACAGAAAACCAGAAATACAGATTGAAACTACAGAACGATCCCTGAAGATAAATTGGATTTTAAACTCTCCTCAGTCAAAAGTGTATTGAGCCTCCTAGGTATTAGGGGAGAAGAGAATTTCTGATAAAAGCGACACTATTTTCAGTGCTCTAGTAATTTTAGCAATGGTTTAGTTTGTTCTTAGCTAATTAAAGCAAACTCTTCCCACAAAGACATACCATATTCTTGAAAAGCCAGATGGCTCTTGCATACCCCAGAGCTACATAGCCCTTACATTGCCTCTTAACACCACCTTCTTCTCTTTTGCCTGTCACAGCCAATCCTAAATAAAGTTAAGAATACAATACAAATTTTTTTACATTGTGAATCTTATTCTACTGGATAAGACTGTAATCACCATATATAAAATGTTGAGTTTCTAAATCTTGAACTGTTTCTCTATTTGAACTTAGGATCTGAGTGGATTTAAAAAAAATGAAGATACACATTGACACACTTGCTTAGGTCTTGCCTTTTCAGATTCTAAAATTTTGTATTCTTTACTTACTGGTACTGTGCTTCAGCTGGATCCATGAAGTCTGCCTCTTCCTAATACATTTTTCCTGAATGGATGAAGGCCGTCTCCTGAAATGTAAGATTCATGGGCCCTTCACTCCCAGTCTGAGAATCCCCATACATCAGACCCCATATTTCTGAGTAAATGGTCTGTATGCTGAGTTAAATTCATACAAAAGGAATCAAATACTTAAATATCTAGGGCCGCAACAATATTTGAAACAATTAAAATCTACTTGGTCGATACACCTTTTTGGAGTCCTTGCAAAGGATGTGGAAGCCCAAATGTATTAACACATGGATCCAAAAGAAGTTCAAACCATCTACTAATTGTTTTTCTTTAAGTCATTCCAAAGTCAAAACTCTTCTCTAGCTACTCTCTGAGGAGTTTAAAGGATCTAAATCATCCTTGAAAATTCCATTTTTAGAGCTAGGCCAGTAGCTTTTAGATATTGCAAAATAATATTCATAGTGCCTAATGTTATTTTGCCTATATCTATATTACTAAAATAGTAGGCCTGAACAGTTTGTGTTAGTTCCATTAGTTTTTTTTTCTGCCTATTTCTACCTACTTGCAGTCCAGATATGACTTTTGTTAAATCTAATTCCAAAAGGTTCCATTTACTTCTCCTTTTCCTTTTAATTTTACTTCTTTTTTCTTCCTTCTGCAACAACATGACCCATTTATTCATCTGAACTGTGATCATGTAAAACATTGCCTTTAGTGTATTTGAAGGAAATCAAAAGGCTGGAATACAGTTATTTTTAACTGTATTGGTGCATAAGGTGATAACATTAAATTCATTATAAATACTCAAATACTGTCCATAAAATGTATTGATACTTGATGAAAACACTATCAATTTGCCTGAAATTAAGACATGGAAGCTGAAAATTCTTATCACTTTGATATGGAAAGTATGCTAGTACTACAATTACATTTATAAAACCAATGTGCTGTGGGAAGAGAAAGTTTAAAAAGCTCATCCTTCCTAATATAAAATATATTCAAGAATCATAAGATCATATGATCATTTAAGTTTGAAAAGACCTTGAAAATCATTGTGTCCCACTGTTTACGCAGCACTACTCAACTCCACCACTAAACCATGTCCCTCAGAGCCATGGGTACACATTTTTTAAACACCCCCCCCGGAAGGGTGATTCAAACACTTCCCAGGGAAGACTATTATGGTGATTGACAACCCTTACAGGGAAGAAATTTTTCCTAATATCTAATTTAAATGTCCTCTGGTGCAGCTTGATGCCTTTGTCCTGTCACTTTACATGGGAGTAGCGACAGCCCCCACCTGGCTATAAACTCCTTTCAGGTAATTGTAGGGAGTGATGAAGTCTTTCCTCAACCTCTCTTCCTACTGACTAAACAACTCCAGCTCCCTCAGCTCTTTATCAGCAGACTTGTGCTCCAGACCCTTCCCCAGTTTCATTGCCCTTCTCTGGACATACTCTGGCACCTCAGTGTCTTTCTTGTAATGAGGAGCCCAGAACTGGACACAGTTCTTGAGGTGTGGCCTCACCAGTACCAAGTACAGGGGGCCAGTCACTGCCCTGGTCCTGCTGGCCACACTATTTCTGATACAGGCCAGGATGCTGTTGGGCTTCCTGGATATCTGGGCACACTGCTGGCTCATGTTCAGTGGTTGTTGACAAGCACCTCCAAGTCCTTTTCTGCCAGGCAGTTTTCCAGCCATTCTGCCCCAAACCTGTAGTATTACATGTGGTTGTTGTGACTCAAGTGCAGGACCCAGCACTTTCTTCCAAAGAAGCAACAGAAATGTGACCAAAAAAATGCATACATTAATTCAGCCAATGCTGCTGCAAGAAATTAGTTAATGGTAATAATAATTACTATTGTTAGTTAATAATAATCAATTTTCAAATTCTGGAGTTAAAAATAAAACAAACTTAATTTATTTTTATTTTTTACTTCTAAGTAAGATTGAATTAAATATTGATTACTATTTCTAATTTTTTGTTAAGGTATTAATTAATATTCCAGGATGTAATTAGCAAATATCTAAGAATCAAACTAGCAGACTTTAAGAATGAATTTGATTTGAAATAATATTTAAAGGTCTCAGAATATTACTAAGTGAGGGTCTGGAAAGATAAAATCTTCAGTTTGGAATCAAGAGGTGTTTCACCACTAGTTTTCCTCTGCTGTTTTGGCAGTGGTAGGTACAAAACTCTGTGTGAGTAAAGACAAACTAGGGAGTAATTGGGCAGAAAATTGCTGGGACTGACCAAATGGCAATATGCATATGGTGGAGATATGAAAAACAAGGATTACTTCTGCTGAGAGAGGTGGGTTGTTTAATTTATTAGATACCATCTGGGAGAATAACAAGCAGCCGTTCCCTCCCTCCCATCTCTTCATAGTCAGAAGAGCAGCACACACAGTTCTCTGGCATGCTCCCCTGCTTATAGCTGTACATATCTGTTTGCTTCCTCCCTCTCTTAGAATAGAACCAGCAATTTGACACTGCCTGTATCACTGTCCTGTCTTTTCAAGTCACAAAATTTGATTGCAAAAACAGTATCAATAAACTTTAAACTAGTCCTAAGTTGTGAGTTTCTTCTAATCCTCTTCAGACAAAGTGGGTAATACTAGATTCAGAGATTCAAATGTGCAGACTTTTTGAATTTGGCTAACTTTTACGTGTTAAAAAAAGTGTTTTAATGAACAGCTATATGGACAGTAGTGGGGAGGGAAATATTTCAGTAAATGTAGTGGCCTGACCCTGCCTGGATGACAGGTGTGAACTGGAGCTGCTCCCCTCCTCAACTGGACAGGGAAAAAGAACATAACAAAAGGCTCATAGGTTGAGATAAGGACAGGGAATGGTCAGTCACCAGTTACTATCACAGGCAAAGCAGACTTGACTTAATTTAGTATCAATTGCATCAGACTAGGATAATGAAAATTAAAACCAATTATTAAAACTTCTTTCCTCCACCCCTCCCTTCTTCCCGGGCTTAAATTTACTCACAATTTGCTCTACCTCCTTCCTATAACAGCATAGCAGGATGGGGAGTGGAGGTTGCAGTCTGTTCATTATGTTTTGTCTCTGCTGCTCCTTCCTCCTCATGCTCTTCCCCTGCTGCAGCATAGGGTTGCTGCCATGGAAGAGTCTGTCCCCCCTGTCCTCCCCCACTCCATGAACTTCTCCAGCATGAGTTCTTCCCACAGGCTGTAGTTCTTCATGAACTGCTCTGCTGTGGATCCCTTCCACAGAATGCAGTCTTTCAGGAGCAGACTCCTCCAGTGTGAGGACCCCATGGGGTCACAAGTCCTGCCAGTAAAGCCGCTCCAGCAATTGCTTCCCATGGGGTCATACCATCCTTAGGGCATCCACTTGGTCTGGTCATGGGGTCTTCCACAGGCTGCAGGTGGAGGTCTGATCCACTATGGATCTCCATGGGTTGCAGGAGGACAGCCTGCCTCACAATATTCTTCACCATGGGCTGCAGGGGAATCTCTTCTCTGGAGCCTGGAAAACCTCCACCGTCTCCTCCTTCTTCACTGACCTTTTGATGGGAAAAGGTTTGATAAGTGAAGGGCTGTTGTCCTGAGAAACATGAATTGGACACAGCTGTGTGTAGGAGA
>JAWWES010000001.1:71970338-72000735 GCA_035583135.1 Lophotriccus pileatus
ATAAAACCAATCAGTAGCGGACAAGTGTGTAATTGTGTACATATGTATGAGTTTATGAAATATAAGCACGGTGTATGATATAATAAATTGGAGTTTGCTTATGAATCCTATGGATTTGCGTCTTTCTCCCCTCACCGCCCGGGGCATCCTTTGTGTCTTCAGGGCTGGTTCACATATTCTCTCTCTTCACTCCAGCTGCTTATGGTGGTGCATCTTCCCCCTCCCTTTCCAGGGCCATCACTATGACATTAGGAATCCCCATCAGACCTGTGTGTAATGAGTTGGACAGTGAAGTATCCTTTGACCCTACCAGGAACTCCTGCATGGCTCAGGTCAGAATTGCACTGAGGTGAAGGACAAGAGTGAGTATAGGAAGTTGTCCCTGACAGCCTTGAAACATTTGCTACCTGAACTATAGTCCAAGGGAAACGGTACCATTGTTCCATAAAGTCAAATATCTCATGACTCTATAAACAGCAATCCTCAGTAAAGCATTTTGAGCCATTCTGCACAGCATCAGGCTGTAACCAGCATGTCCCTCTGAGTGGAACATCTTTCAGAGCTCATGAACTCTCAAGTTTGTGAAAATTGGAGAATCGCCACCAAAAGATGACGATGTTGCCTGGGCTGATACCCACCCAGTCCTCAAGACTCAACCCTCAACTACTGAGAAATGCAAAGGCATTCAACATATTTCACTGAACTCAAGGGTTATTTTTAAACTGTACCCTTGTACATTTGTATGTCTTTGTGTCTGTGTGTGTTGCATGTAGGAATAGACTGTAGGAAATATAGCATAAATATTGCACTCTCAGATCTATAATTAAGTCACTGTTGCAACTGACCAAAATTGTGGTAAATTCTATTGAATCCCTTTATTAATGTTAAATTAATACTATTATTAACTGTTATTAAGTGCTATTAAATGCTGCTAACTCCTTCAGACATAAACTATTGATCAAGTCTAAGGCTGGATGTGCAAGGCTGTCCACTTTGAACAGGGTCTCCCTTACACCTTTTCACTCTTGCTATTTTCCATCCTTACCCTTTTAATTCCCGGTCTCTGTGCAATCCATTTGAAAATTATTATAATTTTATTTTATTCTGTGTGTTTCATCCATGTAGTAAGTAGTAGAGTGAATCTTGCCATCAAATTTTGTCAAGCTTTTTCAAATATATATTAAACTGCTTTTACTCATACTTTTGCTGGTAATTTCTTAAGCAAATTAAACCACCTATTGACAATATTCCTGTTGTGCAGCAGTTTTTACCCGTTCTTAAATATGTTATCCCAAAGGCACCGTCAGTGATGGGCTCAGCTTTGACAGCAGAGGGTCTGTCTTGGAGCCAGCTGGCATTGGCTCTGTCAAACACAGGGGAAGCTTCTGGCATCTTCTCTCATAAGACACTGATGAAGCCTCCTTTCCCCCACTTAAAAATTTGCCACAAAAGCCAATACAGTAAAGGAAAAAAAGAGTAATTTCTCTTTCTTACTATTATCTTCTGAATGTGAAATATTGTTCCCCTTTCAATCATACTCAAATTGGTCATTTACAATGTAAGTTTTCCAGAGTTGATCCCAAATACCCAGTAGCACAAGTCACAGGTCAGTGGAAGCCACAGTTCTTTTTTGTTTAATAATTTACAAACTGTTTCATTAATTTTACATGTTAAGCATCATACTTGTATATAGGCTAATTACATTATACATATGCTGAGCACACACTCAAATGCCAGTCACTAAGACTGTTTTTTATTCAATATCTCAGATTGTCAATTATGTAAGTTTCTGTTTTCTTTCTAAAATACCGGAACTCTGCTGTATCAGGTTTGTTAGTTTTGATTGACTTCATGCATTCCTCTCATTTAGTTTATTATTTTTCTACTCATTAATCATAGACTTATCTATGTTTTTTGATCAGCTATCCTATTTGGGAGTTATTTTTTTTTAGTTGTTATTTTTAAGGTCAGGGTGGGATGAATGTAAGATTACATTCTGGTTCAGCTGGATTCAGAACTGAATATGTTTCAGTCATGATGCAGCCAAGTTCCAGTCAAAAGGTTCACAAATAGTTTGTGAAAGGGTAAAAGTTCTCATACACTTATGACTTCATCAGATCAAGATGAAGAATAGTGGAATAAAATCAAGAGAAGCGTACATACAGTGGTACAGAATGTCACACCAATTTCACAGGTATATGCTCAGTGCAATGAAACTGAAAAAAAGTGAATGAAAAGCTAAAAGTTAATACTGTAACAACAAATAAGAAATTAAAAATGGAAGAGTTGGAAAAATGAAAAAAAAAAGAAAAATGCTTATATACTAGGGATGAGTTAAAATGGGTGAGTGTATATGTCGGATTTAAATGTTATCATGCATGAAACCAGGAAAAAAGTAAAAATAAAAATACAGGGAGTGTTTTAGGTTGGGCTTTGGAACACTTTTTAGCAGACAAGGATTTTTTATTCTGACTTAAGAAAACCACCAGAAACAGATAAGATTAGTATTTTTCCTAGCAATTACATTTAGCATTGCAGTAGCATCAAAGGTTATTAAAAAATTCCTGTTCTAATATACTTTTTCTAAGCTGTTATGCTGTGGTATGTTGACTTTGGGCAGCTGCCAGACAGTCATTCAGCTGCTCTCTTACCACTCACCCTCACTCTGAACAGGACAGGGGAGAAAATTAGATGAAAAGGTTTCTGGCTGCAATTAATACAGGGAAGTCACTTAACAATTGCTGTCCCTGGTGGTAAAGAGGCTCAACTTGAGGAAAAATAATTTAATGTCCATTTAAAAATGGAGCTGGATGATGAGAAACTAAGACAAAATGAAAGAAACCTTCTTCCCATTCGTCTTCTCCCCAACTCCTTTCCTTTATTTCTCTTTTGCCTCTTCCCCATCCTGAAGCACCTCCTCCGCTTCCTCATCTTGGTGACTGCAGGACTTACTTTTCTGTCACTTCTCACACACTGCCAGTGCATGTTTTACCCTTTTTTTAAGTACGCTTTCCCTGAAGTATCAACACGTCAGGGTGTCAGTACTGAGGGGCTCAGCCATGCCTCTTCACCAAGAGGAAGGCCTCTGGGATTAGTTGAAGGGTTCAAGGAGAAGGAGAACAACCAGCAGTCGACAGGGACTGAGTCAGGGGTTACTTGAGAAAACTGGACCTGTACAATGCCCTGACACCCAAAGGGGTGTATCAAAGAATGCTAAGAGAGCTGTCAGAATTCCTTGTGAGTCAGCTTCCTACCATCTTTCAAATGTGTTGGATAGTAGAGAAAGTCTCAGACAACAGAAGTGTTGATAAGCATTGAAAACCATCTAATTGACATCCTTAGGACAGCACTGGATAACATTAATAGCTCTTACACAATATTTTTCATCTGATGGTCTGAAAATTCTTTGTAGTTGACTAGAAAAAGCCTTGACCTTCTTGTTGTCATGTCCCAGGTGACCCTGCTTTGAGCAGGAGAGTGGACTGGAGATTTCCTCAGGTTCTTTCCCACCAAAATAAATCTGTGAGCCTATGATTTTTACAGATACATAGTGGACAATTTTGATTATTTTGGAACTACCTAATTTACTTTTTAAAATTAATATTAGTATTTCTCTGCATGTAAATTTCAGATTTCCATTAAGAATACAGTACTATCACAGGTAGTTTAGGGTAACTGATTAACTTGGGAAGAGTTGATGAAAAAGAAAGTAAGACAAAAACAAGACGTTGTGATCAGCATTATTAATTCTTTGTGACATCCTGAATGGCATTAACATGAACATAAGAGTTGGAATTCATAGAAGGAAAATGAGGTAGCAATGTAGATTTTGTTGCCCTGTAGTTGTTCAGTTCACTTAAATTGAAAAAGATTCTTTGACTAGCGAAGTGGTGTCCTGTGTGCCTTGGATTCTATAAAGATAGAATAATTATGTTTCTTTTTCAAAGTTATTTTAGACTTATTTTAAAAAGTTCATAGAAGGGCAATCTATTATGTGCAGTAACATTTCTCTTCATTTTTTTTTCCAGAAATATGCATAACCAAGAAAGTATTATGGTAACTAAGGACATTAGTTAACTTACAAGGATTACTTAGCACACAGTTTGGGGGAATGAGATTATTGGGACATTTATACAGTGTAAATTGCTTTTGCAGAAGACAGAGAATCCTAGTAGAGGGAAATATTCTGCACGGAGGTAAAAAGCAAAAGATTAAATCTTTCCATTTTTCCTAGCAGATAGATATATGTTGATTTTTCAAGTGGTACTGGGTAAAATTTATCATTTGAATAGATTAAGTTTCAGACATACACAAATCAAATGTCTAAACTCCCACTGCGACTATTGTGAGCTATTAAGTTGCCCTACATTACATTTCTGAATCTACTTAGTTGTGGCAGGAGTCTGTTCCTTAAACAACATTTCCTAAGGCCATTTTAGATGTCCTAATTCACTCCATCTGGCCTCTTACTCCTCCTCCAGAAGACCATAGGTAAACTCGGTCCTCTGCTCTATCTGCCAGCTCCATATGATTGCACTGAATAGCCTAAGGTGCCTCAGAAGGTAATATTCAACTTCTGAACTTAGGTAAATAAGTCACAAATTTGACCATACCAAGTCACTCTCTATATAATCTAGTCATTTTAGTGAAAATTTAATCTAATTAATGTGTTGGTGACTGAAATGACAGATGAATTAATTGAATAACCTGCGACAGGCAAGCATGAACAGGGAGTTGACATACTTGAATTCCGGTCAAAGCTCCACTGCATCTTCCTGTAAAGCCTCTGTTTTTGTTTCTTTTTCTCTTTGAAGAAAAGAGTGAGATGAGTAAGAAATATTAAAATTACTCAGCCCTGCCCTAGGGATGCCAATTAATGATTAATTCTTCTGTGTTGTTACCAGTTATAGTCACTGCCAAAAAGAATAATTTGGGCTTTCTTTATATCAACTGTTTCAAAGAAAATGTTTCAAAATTTCAAATTACAGTGCCTATACTCTGACCTTTTGGTCTGCAAGTTTACCCAAACCAGGCAACACTGTCTCCAAATCCCTATGAAATCATTAACCATCAGGGTTTCCATAAATTATCATTATTTTGTCGGTTTCTTAGCTATACAAGCCCCTGTTTTATTCCTTCTATCTCTAGTTAGAGATATTCATATTCTGTAGTCTGAAGCAGCATGAGAGAAACACATTTCAACACTTCAGAATGTAAGTATGCCTATGAAAATGCACATGGACACACACATTACTTTTTTTCTAAAAATTATCATAATTTTCCCCCTAACTGAACAAACTAGGTACTTGAGATTACTAATTGAAAAAGAAAATGTGCTATCAAATAAATTTTGCTTACAGCAGAGAACAGCTCACACAACTCATAAGTTTATTTCAATTCTCTGGAGCAGTATTTTTATTTTTATTTATAAACATTTTTCATGGAAGCAGACAAGTTATCATTGTACTGTCGTTCAATCCACCCTTCTATACATATGCTAGTGGTGGTTTGTGTGCTGTTCCAAAAAATGTGGTAATGTACTCTGAATGTGTTGCAAAATACATCAGAAGGAAAGGTCAAATGATTTTATATGCCACTTCACTGCTGTGTTTATTCTGATAATGAGATATACGAGTTGAAAGATGGGAGATGCATGCTTTGCAAACTAAGAATCAAAATTAAAGGTGAGATTTTAAATATAAATTTAAATATAAATTCAGACAGGTTGTGTTAGGATGTGTTAGTAACAATAATGCCGTTACCGACAAAAAATGATCTCTTTTCTTTTTCTTATATGCTCTGTTTCTTACATGTTCTGTTTCTTACACCTTCTGCCCTCTTCCTTTTGTCCTTATAACTCTTTTGTTCCTTAGTTAAGTTTAGTTTTTTAGCGTACATTTCAAGTGTTGGTATGTTTTGGTTTTTTTCCTTCCCTATCTTCAAAAGCCTGAAGCCTTTTTAAGGTAAATCCTCTTAGTTCAGCCTTGCTATGGTAGTGGAAGGCATGACAAGTCTTTAATTACAGATGTCTCCATTGTACCTTTTACATATGTTTTTAATTTCTCAGGCATTTTCCTTTTAATGTCGTTTCATTATCCCATTATTGCTGCTAATTTTACTCATTTGAGAAGCCATTAAGAAATACTAAGCTAATTAAATAAGATGGATTTCACTGGTAAAGGAGATTTATTTTTTCATTGTGCAGGAAGAAGAAAAGAAGAAGATTAAAGAAATTAATCCATCTATTTGTAACAAATTATCAAAGGAAAAGTACTGAATATATATTTATGAAGAATATTGTTTCCTAGTAAAGAGAACAGTGGTCTGATACTCATAGATGAGGTTTTGATTTGTTTTCTGGACTACCTTGAGCAAGGTACCTTATTATGTGTCTTTCTTCTAGTCTATTAAATCAAGGTAATTTTAATGGCCTAACACTTTTAGTTGTTTTTAGCTAAATTTTGTTAGTTTTTCACAATGGAATTTAATTTTTAAGGAAACTACTAATGCACCTACTTAGATCACACATTCTGGGTGTATGTTTGGATCACACAATGACAGAAACACAGAATATGCTGAGTTGGAAGGGGCCAAAAAAGATCATCAAGTCCAACCCTTAGCCCTGCACAGGATCATCCCCAAGAGTCATACCACCCGCCTGAGAGTATTGCCCAAATGCTTCTTGAACTCTGGCAGGTTGGGTGCTGTGACCACTTCCCTGTGGAGACTGCTCCAGCACCCAACCACCCTCTGGGTAAAGAACATTTTTCTAATATCCAACCTAAACCTCGCCTGACATAGCTTCAGGCCATTCCCTTGGGTCCTGTCAACTGGTCACCACAGAGAAGAGATCAGTGCCTGCCCCTCCTCTTCCCCTCACAAGGAAGTTGTAGACTGCAATGAGGTCTCCCTTCAGTCTCCTCTTCTTCAGGCTGAACAGACCAAGTAACATCAGCCACTCTTCATACGGCTTCCCCTCAAGGCCCTTCAACATCTTTGTTGGCTTCCTTTGGACACCCTCTAATGGTTTAATATCTTTCTTATATTGCAGTGCCCCAAACTGCACACAGGACTCGAGGTGAGGCTGTACCAGTGCAGAGCAGCGCAAGACAATCACCTCCCTTGACCAGCTGGCAGTACTTTGCCTGATGCCCCCCAGGACACGGTTGTCCCTCCTGGCTACCAGGGCACTGCTGACTCAGATTCAACTGGCTGTCGACCAGGACCCCCAGGTCTCTTTCTACAGCACTGCTTTCCAGCATCTCATTACCCAGTCTGTATGTACACCCAGTGTTGCCCCATCCCAGGTGCAGAATTTGACACTTCCCCTTGTTGAACTTCATATGGTTGGTGATTGCCCAGTCCCTTAATTTGTTGAAGTCTCTCTGCCGGGCCTCGCTGTCTTTGAGGGAGTCAACAGCACTTCCCAGTTTTGTGTCATCTGCAAACTTGCTTCATATCCCTTCCAGTCCTATGTCCAAGCCATTTATGAAGATATTGAAGAGCACAGAGCCAGCCTAAGATGGAGCCCTGTGGAACCCCACAAGTGACAGGTCACCACTTCCCCCATTCACCCTCTGTGCTCGACCCTTGAGCCAATTGCTCACCCACCACATGATGTGTTTATCCAGCTGTGTGCTTGATTTTTTGTCCAGAAGGATCCTGTGAGAGACAGTATGGAAAGCTTTACTGAAATCCCAAAAGATTACATCAACTGGCTTCCCTTGACCAACTAGGTTGGTTACCTTGTTGATAGTTACAGGAACCCACATCTGGATCTGACTTTTGGAGGAAATTCAATAAACAAAAGCAGAGCCATTTTTTTCAATACTGACATTTAATAAGGTGTTTATTCATTTGTCATTACATGGCAAAGCATTCAACAAAACTATTTTTCTCATTGTCTATTTTACACGTGGTGACTGGTAACACTGCATGTAAGAAATACGTATGTATGAAGCATTCACCACTTTTCTGGAAAGATGGAGAGATTATAAATTGAATGAAAAGTTAATTGAATTAACATTTTAAACATGAAACTAAAATTATCTAAAATTTCACATGTTGTTCTTTGACAAAACATCAAAGTAAAATCTACAAGTTTTGCACTTGGGTCCTCTCCAACCTGCCAACATACACATAAATCTGTGTCTAAAATAAGTTCTGTGCAACCATAGGGACCTAAAAACTAGCAAATCAGTTTCAAAAACCTGTTTTGTCCGTTCCAGGAAATATGCTTTTTATAAAAAAATTAGTGAAAAAAAGAGACAAATTCAGTATTGCTGTAAATGAATGACATGCAAAAATAAGCACTCTCTAAAGATAGCTAAATAAGAAAATATGTGTGTGTTTCTGACCAGGAATGATGGTAGTTGAACATTTTTAACTTCAAGGATTATATCTTGTTTTGTACGGCCAAATGGGCAGCAAGTACTCACACTAAGCATGCTATTAGCAGGGTTTTTACAAGCTTTCTCCTTCAAATTAAATACAGTTACCTTGAGATCTCCTCTTTATACAGCTTGAATTCCCAGTAGAACCTCAACAAACATTGGACAAATTTATAATCAATGAAGAGTCAATTGCTCTGCTTAGAAAACACAGACAGAGCCATCTTGTCTATATATTTAATAGAAGGGGAAAATATATTTAATGAAAGGGAAAAAAGTAGGTGGAAATATAAATATAGTGATTCCTCTCCAGCTGCCAAGTTTCAATAATTATTTACTTCTATTGGTTGTAACATTGGTGACAATACTAGAACAAAATGAAACCATAACATTGTCTACTGGCGGTAGCTATAAAACTTTACCAGTACATCCTCATCTGTTTTAACAGTCACTAGTAAGATTTCAAAGTCAGGGAACGAAAAGACTGGGGTCAGAAATTTGCTTCAGAAACTTTAATTTTGTCATCATTTTTGTACAAATTCTGATACCACCCTTACTTGCATGAACTTTTCCCGTTACACCCATGATGAGGATAAAGTTCCATTAAGAAACAGCTCCTCAATTCCTTTGTTTCCCCAAAAGTAAATGCATTGATGTAGGTTTTATTTGTCTTATGCTAATCTAGAGCTCTTCTAAATTCAAAATTACTATTTGACAGGTAATTAAATTTCCTCTTTTCTTTTTATTACAACAGTATGGAAATACTCTGTTAATTTAGCAGCATATACTGTGTCTACAACACTGTGAAAGAAGTATTACTACCCTCTTTTTATGAAGAGTGAAGCCAAAGCCAACAGCATTATTTTCATCTGCCTAATTTTAAAAACCTATGGAATGATTTTTCAGACTATTTAGTGTGCAGTATTCTATACATTCAAAGTTCATTGACTCAGCACTACTTCTGAGTGGGCTATTGCCTTTGCATTAGTACCCCATAAAATGAAAATTATTAGAAAGCCACAAAAGATTGTTTGCATCATAGTGATGATATTATAACAAGGAACAAATTATAAAAAGCCTTAAGTAGCCGTATATCATTCAACCCACAGTTTAGATGCCAAAGTAAAGAACAACACAATTCTCATCATGCATTGCTAATCCTTAAAGTAAATAGGATGGGTATTCATGTGAAAAAGAACAGCCTAGAAAAACTAGGTTTCCTTAGCTAATTTCAGTCACTGTAATTTTCTTACAAAACTCCTGTAGCTTTAAAAGTCCTAGATGTGGTACACAAATCCAATTTATATAACCAATGCCACAGTTTGGAGAAATAAAGAACATGGTGCATTAAGATCAAGTTATGAGTCATTTAAACTAACTAGACATACACAGATTCATGAAACCAGATGAGATGTATTCAGAGGTGCTGAATACTTGAATTATGTCACTGGGAGGTTGCTCTTTATCATCTGTGAAAAGTCATGTTAATTGAGGCGGGGGGAGGAGGGAAGAAGGTGTCAACTTCAAAGATAGACAAAAGAAGAATCAGGGATGTATTGGCCAGTCCACCTATCTTCAGACACTGGGAAAATTATAGAGCAGTTTTTTAAAGCTATTTCCAAACACGTGAAAAACAAGAAGGTGTTTTTTAGCAGCCAGTGTGAAGTTACCAAGGACATATCACAGTCAGAGTATCCTGATTGTATTCTGTGTTGTGTTGACTGTTTTTTGGTATAATAACAAAATAGAGTATGATATTTATCTTGACTTGAGAAACGTGTTTGGCATTCTCTCCAATAATTCCCTCCAATCATATTGCCAGGGCTCCGAGTGCACTGATAAGACCTAATGAACCTGAGTAGCATCACCTGGAGCTTCCCATACACACCTGCTACCCATGAGCACAAGACCTCTATTTAAACTTAAGGTTTTACTTCCCTGTCTAGCATGCTCTGTCCATACATGCTGTTGAAACAGACCTAAAGCTGTGGTTTACATTTTAGTCATAATAATCACTTGCCTGATGATCATGGAATTTGTTTCCAACTCTGGTTTGTGGATAGACTTCCTGGTTAGACTTTGAATCTGTCTTTTCACCATGAACTTGCTTGATGATTTAGACTCTTGGATGGTCTTTATGCTATGCTATCTTTTCTGGCAGTTCTACAACTTCTAATTCCTGTCACCATTCTGTTCTCTTTGTCTGGTGCTGGCACTGTAGTGTCTTGGTGAAGTCATTGCCTGGCAATGTGTGCAAGGTAGTCACGAAAACCAAGTTTGATTATTCACATTTTAATTATATGAGTGTGTGGTAGAGTCCATATCTCTATTCCACCAATGTTATCTGATCAGAAACCTCATAACTGGGAGGATGAAAGAAATAACAAAAAAACTCTAAACGTAGAGACACGAACCTGACCAAATTAACATGGAGACAGTGATAAGAATAAAATCTTACCAGTCACACTGATATATGGGCTATCAAGAAACTAAAGGTAAAGTTGGGGGGGTGGGGTGTGGAGGAGGAGGAGGAAGAGGGGATGGAAGGTGGAGAGGGATGGGACAGGTCCTGACACCAGGCTATGAGGAGGGAGGGAATCTACAGGTTTATACAAACCCATGGTGCAGGGGAGGGAGGGCAGGGAAGTGAGAAAGGAGATGCTATAGGCAGCAAAAGGTATGAAAAACATGAGGTCATATGTAAAACAAGGACAGTCAGAATGCCTGTCTGGCTGAACTCTGTGCCTGATTTCTGCAGTTTGTCCTGTCCTATTAAACATTTTTATAACTAACTGTGTCATTTCACTCTATTCTGTGTATATGTATATGACTCTGCAAAGATTCAGTGCAAACTACTGGAGAGAGTAGCACGAGAGTGCTGGGTGTTCAGCTTACTCTAATTTGAGTTAGAACAGGGATGTGGGTGCCCTTGTCCTGAAGTGTGAGCTACTGCAGCTCATATGGCGTCATCAATATCGGCTGCTGGAATCAGCAGGCACTGTTAACCTCCAGCCGCTGAGATGAGAATGGTTCGTGTCTGAAAACCAGCTACTGGGTGGACCAGGCTGAGCAAGACAGTGAGCCACTGGAGCAGGGCTATAAGGTCAGAACCTGTGTGTCTAAGACTGGCTGCTGGAAGCAAGTGTCTGTATCTTCACCAAACCAGGTGTGCATGTGTATTTGCTGTTAAATTTCAAGTATGATGTGCTGGTGAATAGGGGTCCTCGGGCCCAGGCTAGGGGATTGGTTGGGCAGGGGGTGTGTGCTGATTTTCAAGGGGATCCATTAGTGTGGGGTGCCTGTGGGATGACTGTGTGAGCACTGCATGTTTGCAGTGAATCAGAGCTATGGTATTTGTAAAGGATGTACTGCAGGAACATTTTTCATGTGAATTCATTAATTACAACTCGTCTCAGAGTTACCTTAGAAATGTTGGGCAAAGATCTTCAAAGTAAGTAGTGCAGAGGACACTTTTTACTTTAAAAGGAACAGATGCATACGACAATAAGATAACTAGAAGTACACATATGACAATGAAGCTACATATCCGTGAAAGCACTTCAAGCAAGTCTGTAAAAGCTTCTCTGCACTGCTATTGTCATTCATGTCAAAACTACAGAATGAAAATGTTCATTAATGGAGCTTTGCAGCCAGCCATTTTACCTTTAGTGTTAATGCAACCGAGCAAAGCACAGTTACCATTCATAGCAGAATATTTTAAAATTTAGTTAACCAAAAGGTTTCTACGAGTATATATGGGGCCCCTTCATCTTACATCTTCATAACATAATTGTATAACAACTTTCCTTACTGCTGATTTTATTAAACAGTTCACCAACAGTCTGATAATTTTAATCCTAATTTGTAGGTAATTAGTTCCAGTACCACTCAAAACAACTTACAGAATATTTTTTCCACAAATAAGAATACAGTATAAGACAGGTAAATAAATATACAGTAAAATTATCCAGGAAATATAACCTTAGTAATCCTATTTCCTTATACACCAGAGAAGATGGAGAATTATGATCTCTACAAAGATAGGTACTCAATTTAGAGAATACAAAGTGTATATATAGTCTTTTGTATGAAAACTGAAAGCTGTGCTATTCATAGGAATTATTATTTTCTTTTGACCTGGTCAGTGTAAAACTGAAAAAAGTCATTAAGAATGAGTAAGTTCCTGCAGCAGCAGCATCAAAATGCCTTTTTTCTCATGTAAAGTTCAGAAAAGACACACAATTTTAAATAATTTAATGGAAATATAAGATGCATCAAGCATAAAGCAGGCTGGCCAGAGGTACTGTGAACTCTCTGTCCTTGAAGGTTTCCAAAACCCAAATTGAAAAAAATCTGAGCTGCCTTATCTAATTTTACAGCTGATCCTGTTTTGAGTAGGAAGTTGGACTAGAGATCTAAGATCTCTGAATTACTCAATAACAGCATGATCCTATGAACACTTCACTATGTGATAAACTCTTCTCTGCCTGAATACACCAACTTGACCCACCAGCACAATTCTGTAGAGAACCTGAAATATATTTTGAAATGAAATAGGAGAATAGAAAAGTTTAAATGTACTCCCCTGTGCATCTGTCGGAGATGAAGACAGCAGTATAAGAAAATTCTGACAATACAGAAAAAATATTTTTTGGGGAAAAATCTCTGCTGTGCATTAATAAATAAATCCACTGGATTTTCACCTGCTAAAATCAGTTTGGTTCATTTGGTTCTACTACGCTGCATTTTATTTAATATTCTGACACAAGATACTGAAAAAACAAAGAAACAACAACAACAAAAAAATAAAAAAGAGGAATGGGCATCCAGTCAACTTTTAATTTCATAAAAGAGGTCTGGGGTCTTTAGAGCAATTGCTACTCCAGACACAATACTATAGCAGAACAGTACTTTAGAAACCAACACAATTCTGTTCAATACACAACAAGAATTTTGAGTGAATGAACCACTCTAATTGCTTTTTATAAGTTTGTTTTTCAAGTTTATTCTGATGGACAGTCATAAAATATCACCACAGGCTGAACCTACCAAAAAAAATAGAACTATGGAAACTATGAAGTAATATAACATAACTGTCTGAAGTGGATTCCTTGAAATCTTGAAGTAAATGCACTTTATATGGCAATAATATGAAGAAAAAGCCCAAGGAAAATGAGTGTTAAATTTTTCAATTTGGAAAAAATTAGAAATTATTTCAACAAGACCATCCTGTAAAAGAGATTCACTGGGAAATTCCATTTCTCATATGACTAACACATAACGTAACCCATGATATTAAACTGACATGTAATATTGAGTATATACAGAAACACTGCTGACTGCCTAGATATCACTATATATTTAGTATTCTTTCTGACTGAGATTTTGATTAAAATTTAACACTGGTGTTGATAAAAATAAAGCAAGATAAAAAAGTAAGTTCTTAAAGTTATTATGTCATTGGTGTAGAATCTGACTTTTCATAGGCAACTTGTCCTTCATTCTTCACCCACTTATTGCATTGAAATTATAACTGAAGTCATCTCCACCAAGGGGTTTTTTCCCACCACAAATAGTGTATTTTATGTGGAACAAAGAAAGATAATTTGTATGAAAATTCAAAATGTACTGTTTAATTGCAATCTACATAGTGTAATAAAAAGCTATTATTGATCCAGAGCTATTTTTTACAATAAAAAGTAAATACTTAAGAAAAAAAATTACTATTTAGGGAAAGTTCTCTTTAAAATTATTACACATGCTTTATTCTTTTTAATGTGTTTTACATATGCTAGGTACCTGCTCTTTGAAAATGCTTCAGAACCTATTTCCTAGACCTGTATCCTTCAATAAGCATTACCTTATCTTTGGTGGTTTATTAATAGCTCTGGTATCTCAGTATCATGCTGGTTTCACACCTAAAAGGCACTTCACTGACCAGCATTCTTATTCTGATGTCCTATGTGGCAAAAAACCGCAGGCATCTGTAAGTAGTAAAATTATTAATTAGGATATAACTGGTAATGGTTTGCCATAAATCCAATTGGAAGAATATATTTAGACTTGTCAGAGTCACTAGAAGAGCATAAGCATTCTGTAGCACTGTGATGGCATAGGTAAATATAACATGATCATTTTTCAAAAGTGTGCAAGCAATCTGATCACCAGTGACTCAAAGACATATAATTGCACTTAGGGGGCACACAAAAACGTGTGAACAGTGACCCATGAAGTAATAGATAGAGAACAAAGAAAAAAGTGGACTGCAAAAAGACAGGGCATCCTGCTGAGCACACCAGAAGGATGACTGGCAAAACTGAAAAGATTAATCAGCATCAGTAACAGGGGATGAGGAAAGGGTGAGTAAACAACACAAGAATTGCAGGTGTAAGTAGGGAAAACTGGGGAAGAAAGAGGTCATATGCTTTTTTGGTGTTATTTAGAGTCATCTCTGCTTCAGCATATACTCACAGCTAATTTAGAAGTGTTAAGACATAACAGTTTTTTATATGCAGTGATAAATAGTGATAATGATTAAGAATTAATCATTAGCACAAAATGTGTTGTTAATAAATGGCTTTGTTCTTCAAGTTTTTTTAATTGGACTAAATTTGGTCTTCCAAATAGTCTCGACACAAAGATACCTATTTCCAAACTGATATGCATGTATAATATATGCATGAATGCACAAACACACACATATTCAGTTTCATCTCATTCTTCACTCTACACAGTCTATCAAGTGGTCATTGGTCTCTAGTTTTTACTTAAATGTATCAAAATTACTATGATGATGAACTTTATACCACACAACAGCAGAAAATTAAGCTAATATTAACACAATCATGTTATTAGACAGTTACCATTACAGCTCTACAAGCTGAAATAAAACTTCAGACAGGACAAGGTAAGTTCAGATAAAAAGCCTGACAAGTCCTTGTTATGAGGCCTATTTGGCTAGCACAGAGTCAAAAAGGAATTTGAATCTGTGCAGCCTGAAATATACTGAGACTTCACTGTTCAAATGCCATTATTCTACAGTCAAACCTGTCAAACATATTTCATTTAATTTGTGTAGGTTCAGAGAGAGGGAAGCAAGGCTGAATATTCAGGAATGACAGAATTTGATGTTAATGATATATGTATCCATGTTATAATGACTGAACAACACAAATTTTGGAAACTCTAGTGGTGTGTCTGTGTCTGAAAGAACAGTCTATAGGCCAGTTGTATATTGAATTTGCTCTATCTCCTGCTAGTCTTCTAACCACTGAAAATTTCTGAGGGTTACTTGCAGCCAGCCTATGATGTCTGTGCTTGACGGGAGGCTTGTCTATGGAACATGTTCAAGCATAAGAGGGTCCTCTGTATTTTGAAGGATGTGTACTGACTGGCCAGAACCTCCTCTTGAAGGTTGTTTTTATACAGCAGGCAAGTGTGTTTAGTATGTTCAATAATCTAAGGACTATTCGCAAAATTCAGTGTAGACAAAGCTTGTATTTATGAGACACACAAGCTAGATACAATAGTATAGTTCTCAGTAAACAGATAAATAGGGGAAACAAAACTTTTTTTTTTTTAATTGTTTCAAGAAGTGGCTAATCCTTTAACAGATGTTATTTGGAAGTGTATTAATTTCTTTTTTGACAGCAGTACAGATATTATAAACAAGACTTCTGCTTTTTTTGTTGAAAAGTCAGTGATATTTCTGTATTTACTTATTTCATTACTCTCTTGTGTTCCCCCGAATTTATATGTAAATATTATGTTTAGATAGCCCCAAATATTGAGTCAACACCTGATTTTGTTAGAAATGCATTTATCACACTGTTTGTATAGATTCTGTGAGAATGAAGAGATATCACATTAATACATGTGCTAGATGAGTTCTTCGAGGTTTGAAGATTTAATGTCTCTGCAAGAGAGAATTATGGGAGAAAAAAAAATCAGAACTATTTGAGTTCTGGTTCCTGGACTGCTATGAAAAAAAAAAAATCTCAAAATTCTAAAATAGATGTCATGCAAAGAACAGTGTAATCAGTCACCATTTTTCAATTCAAGTGTCTAATTTTGGATTTAATGCCCTAAACAAATTTAGGCTGCAATATTAAAGCAGTTAGTAAGAATTACTGCCAAGTATGAATTGAAACTCTATTTTCTTCAGAAGTTTATAGCCATTAATGACAGAAAAGGCAGCTAAAGACCAATTCCAAAAGCCTTACAAATAATTTTAAAAATATCCAACCAAAACAAAAACCCAAAAAAATTTGCTTTAGTTTCTATAATGCTGTTAAGAATGGAGTGCAAGATGGACTAACTCCATGAATGTAGTAAGATAAATTAAAGGCTGTCCATGAGCAATATTTAGAGCTTAATTCATCTGAATACGTTTTTCTTTTCTTGAAAAGGAGCTCATAGGGTTTGGCAGCAATTCACCTCTGGCAGAGACAGATGATAGAAAAACAGTCTTATGCTTATGGGGTAAATTTCCAAATACCATAATAAATATTTCACTTTGCAGTTCTACACAAAAATCCCTCTTCTCTGTATCAGTATTTAAACTGTGATTTTCTATAAATATTTGTATAAATATTTTTTTCTTTCAGTTGTTAAAAAGCTTGAAACATTAATATTTTGAATATTTTTTTTCCAATCAGTCTACTCTATTTTGTTTTGTTTTCCACCTACAAAACTATGTGTTAGACAGAAAACAGAATTTTAAACCAAACATATTATTTTGGTTTTGAATTATTTAACATCTGTCTTTGTCCCCTTCTGCACTCATGTTTAAGAATACATAAGCATCTCTTTCCAACAAAATGAAATATCTCCACTTTTAAATCACATTTCCTCAAATGCATTTTCCTGTATTTTGCCTGAATCATTAAGAAACTCTAGTCCCCTCTTGTAATTATATTCTTTAGGGGAATTTTGCTTTCCAGAAATGAATATTCAATTTCTAGTTTTGATTAAATATACTAGAGTTTTTATTTATGTGTTTGTCAGGACATCTTGCCTTGCAAGCTTTTAGGATCAAATTCTGTTTAAAAATCTGTAAAGCTGAGAGAGACTAGGTATTTTCCTTCCCATTAAGCTTCTTAATTCTTCCATACAGAGAGCAAGAGTTGGTTGGCAGCAGTGTTCATAAAACAACTTCCTTATGGTCAGTTTTCTGATTCTTTTAATTCCTCATGTTCTGTTCTCTGATATGCATCCTGACAAATCCTGCTCTATCCTGCTATCAGTAAGAAGGAAAGAGAAAAAGAAAAGGCACCTCAGCTGTTTTTTATTTTCATAACAGCAGAATTATCAGTCATATCCTGATTTTTCAAAGAAGGCTGGTAGAGGAAAGATCATCAGTGCAGAGTAATCAATTGTTACATGTCTTACTTCTATCTTTTCTCACTAGCCCTCTTTTTCTGATCTGTTCTCTCACTTACAAATACAGAGAATAGGTATTCAAACTATACAAGAAAACTTCAGTTACAGTAATTTTGAAGCATCATAGGCTTTTTGATTTTCTGGTTATGCAATCTCCCCTGCCCCTTTGCCAATGTAATTATGAAAATTGTATATAGATTTTAACAAAGTACTTAAGGCTGTAAATATTTGTAGTGGAAAGGTGTTCTAAAAAGCAAGGTGTTCTAATGCTTGGTGGTCTATTACTATTGAATGCCTCCATTTCTCTAACTTGCACAGAAATAAGAATAAAGACATTTGGATCCTTTGAGTTATTTTCTGGAATGCTTTGTGTGTTTCTCTTTCTTCCACCAGGGACTAAAATTCAAGGCATCATACATTTGAAAAAACAAGTGCATTGTGTAAATTAATTGGAATTAGCTTTCGGATCCTGCATTTACATGGAAAATTTTTGTTATCACATATCTAAATTCCATAACTATATCTGGAAAATTTAAATAGTAGGATTATCCTATCAACTATATAAAAGAACACTGTCAGCATTTACCGGTAGTCCTAAGCAAATAGATAAGAATAAACATCTATCAGAATTAAGTATCCCAGCTACAGGGTCACTGAGAAAAATAGTCTGTCTTTGAATATTCATGGACTCTATCGGTCATTAAATTAGGGTATGGAAACTGATTGTAGTAGAAAGTGGAAGAGGAAGGTTCTGCTCCCTTAAGAGTATATAGTCTGTGACTTTTCAATGCAAAAAGGGATAAGAAAAAGTGAAAGTTGTAACCAAAACTTATAGAGACATAAATCAGACACACAAATGGTTAAGCAGGCAGTAACAAGAACCAAAACTGGTGAGTCAGACTAACTGACAACAGTATCTGGAATGTGAGAATGTCTATTCCAGTAAAATTATCTGATCAAAGATAATGTCAAATGGTATATTAAGGAACAGGAGGAAACCATAAAGAAAATATGCAGAGAAACAAATCTGAAAGACAAACAGGACGAGGCAAAGATAAGAAACAATCCTTACAAGTCATACTAATTAAGACCTATGAGAAAACTTCAGGCAAACCTGAGCTTTGATAGTGGAAAGGATGCAGACCTGTGGATCTGTAATGTCAGAAATCTGTATAGGACACATTGGGTGGATAAGAAGATACAGGTAGGGGTGTCAGACCAGTGCTTGAGGGATCCACAGGTGCACTGGTGCTTGTGAACCTGGAGGGTGTGATGTATGTGCCTCTAGACTGCTGCACCAGTGCCCTCCTGCTTCTGGCAGACCAAGAGGAGGAGACATGACTGTCTGGGCTTGTGTCTGGTGTGAGTCTTGTATGTGGGTGCTGTTGAAGGCAGCACCTTGTCTGTGACTGGCTCTATTAATTTCAGATATGTGTGTGTGTGTGTGTGTTAGTGCATCAGTGTGCACGTGTCTTTTGGATACTCATTCAGTCTTACAACTAGTTGAAACTGCAAATAGGAAAGTGGTGGACATATTCCTCAACATGGACAGACACCTGCCTCCTGAGGGCATAGGTCTGGGTTCCAACAATTGATAGAGGGTCAGTTGGGCCAGAGGTTTTGGAGACAGTGGACATTTATAACATCCCTTAGCAATTATATTTTCATATAGGTGATGATTTTTGGAGTCTCTAAGCAAGATATTATTATTAAAATTTCTGTATATAGTAGTTATCATAGAATAGTCACAAACCATAGTCTCGTGTAAGAAAAAATTGTTTGTGAAATGCTTTTTCCTTAATAAGATGCAATTTATTTTTTAATGAAAAAGTCAGAGGGAAGAATTCTGCCAGAGAATCAAAAAGGCATGAGGGATAATCAGAGTGTAAAATAGGATTTCAAAGAGAATAAAACCAGTGCAAATGAAGCCAAATTAATTATTTGCTTCAAAGTTTATAGGAGAGGCCAGTAGAAAGATTTGAATGTTGAAACTATTTTTAATGGGGATTAGTCAGAGTATTGTACATGAGTAAAGAGATTTTGAAAGAAATCACTGAAAAGAACAGTAAAAAAATTTCTATATCTGATGGCATATACAATAAGTTCTAGGGGCACACAAATATGAAAACAGGTTTTCAGGAAAAGGACCTGGGGGTCCTAGTAAACCACAAGCTGAACGCAATGCAGCAATGCACACTTGCAGCAAAGACAACCAAATGTAACTATGTTACATTAGTAAAAGTGTCACCAGCAGGTCAAGGAAGATGATCCTTCCTCTCTCCTTTGCACTGGTGAGGCCATCTGGAGTACTAGGTCCTGTTCTGGATTCCCCAGTGCAAGAGAGACGTGGACATACTACAGAGCGTCTAGAGAAGGGCCACCAAGATAGTGAAGGAACTGGAGCATCCATCACACGAGGAGAGACTGAGAGATCTGGAACAGTTCACCTTGGTGGAGTCTTGAGGGCTGAGGGGATCTTATCAATACGTACAAACATCTGATGGTGAGGTAATAAATAAAGCCTTTTTCGTGGTGCCCAGTGGCAGCATGGGCAAAGTAGACATACAGGGAGTTCTTATACATAAGCAAACACTTTTCTACTATGATGATGGTTATATTGGGTGCAGGTTTCATGGTGGGCTACAGGGGTGGCCTCTATGAAGAGAGGCCAGGGCCTGCCTAGTGACAAACACAGCTGGTTCCAGGCATCTCTAATGCACCATAAGGCACAGCTGAGCCCTGCAGCCAAGACGATGGTGCCTTGGAGAAAGCATATATTAGAAAAGAAAAAATGCAGGATCAGCTGTATGGGTGTTCAGATGGGGTGAACCCGCAGCAGCAGTCAACCAGTGGAACAGGTATCTGAAAGCCTGTGGAATCTCCAGCCTTGAAGACAGTCAGGCATGATCCCATGCACCTTACTCTTTCTGAGGCCCTTTGATCAGGGAGTGTGGACTCCTTCTGACTTCAATTCAATGTAATTCTTAGAAATTACCTATGGCCCCAGGACTCTTTAACTAGAAGACACAATTATGTATAGGTATGTGTTTTCAGTCCAGAATATCTAAAAGATTTTTTTTTTTTTTTTTAACTGAGTGCTATTCTAGTGTTTAAAGTACTTGTTGAAGTTCCTTACACATTGCATAAAATCATGTAAAGGAGTTTTAGATGAAAATTTTTCTGAGACAACATTTGAGGAATGTGAAAGACACTGTAAAGAAAACATTTTCCTTACCCATATTATTGATAAAGATGATCAGTAGAATGACCTGTCCTAAGAAGCACACCTGAGTTTGATTTCAGAAGTAGCTCCTTAACAAACTTCCGGAAAGAAATTAAATTTTATGAGATGTGTCTCATCAAAGAACTGGAATATGTAAGTGAATATGTAAGTCTGATGAAAAAAGTTCCTCACAAAGTACGAGGTTAAAAAAAACCATGCCCAGAACAAACAGTACAGCTCTCCCTATCCATAGAACGGTTAAAACAAACATAATTTTTTCTATTATGATAATGTACATACAGTTCAGCAGCTTAGACCATCTGTAAGAAAACACATTGCTTCTGCAAGTACAGCAGCATGGACAGTATTAGATGCACTGGTAAGTCTGACCACACACATTTAAAGATGGATTGGATGGAGGCTTTACTAGATATATTTGCTCATGCACAAGCAAAATAAAGCTATTCACAGATTTTGTAAATCAACAAAATGTAGATGGATTTGTGAATCATATGAGGAAAAAGTATCCCTGATGAAAAAGCCAATGGTTCATTTAAGTGATGTAAAAACAAAAACTCTTAATATTTTCTCAAAAATGTAACTATATGGAAATAAGCTCTGAAAAAAGGAAGGCAAACCCCAATAAACAGGCACTATTACAAGCATCCTATTACTGTGCCTACATAGTAAGTTCATACTTGCAAATATGCTAAGTTATATATCCCATATGCACTACTACTACTATTATCTACTCATATTTCCCAGCACACCTACTTAGTATATAGTGTCTACATCTATATATAATCATAGAACAGTTAGGGTTGGAAGGGATCTTTAAAGATCATCTGGTCCACCCCTCAATATGTATTATAGACTAAATCCTATGCTTCTGAGTTTTAACAGACCTGTCACATTAGGTCAGAATAAACCAGGTTGTTCAAAAACGTAATTTTGAAAATCACACTGTGCTATCTCATAGAAATAAAAATTAAGAACTTTATCTTCTTGTTTTCCTGATTCCTAAGTTATATAATGCTTGCTTTGATAATTTGATACCAACCTCTCCCTTAGTATTGAAATAGCAGAGTACATCATAGACCTCTCATCTAGATGGTGTATTAAAAAAAGAAATTAAAAAGCATAAAGCATATGTGTTACATCTTTTCTGAGACACTGCTTTTTTTTCCAGAAACAAATTATTTGGGGGGGGGGGGGGGAATATTTCACTGATATCAATCAAGTCTTCAAAACACTTAGGCTTTAATGTTTATCTGCACAGTAAAATGTTTGAGAAAATAAAACTTCTACAACTCTTTTTTTTTTTTTTCCAATTCTCTGCAATAATACGTTGTTGCTGACAAGACTAATCTAGTATTAATTATATTTACCTCAGAAATGTTGATCTTTCAGGGAAATAAATCTGTATGACAATAACAATCCCTATCAGTCATCCTTCACTGATCAAGGTCCTCTGATTATATAAATTGTGGTCCTCTGATTATATAAATTGTTTCTTTTAACTTCTCCTAGGAGACATTTCCAGGAGAAGTTTATTTATGTACGTATGAAGTTTGTCACTTTTTTTAAGAAGTTGTGATAAGGGTGGAAAACATTCTTAATGAGACACACAATATGATTGTTTTTACCATGCAAATACTTGTGTAGCAAAAGGAAACAACTTTAATCATTTTCAGAAACAGTGGCCTAAATCACTTTGACAGTGCAACATGTGATGGGAATATTTTCAAGGGAAAAATCGCCACAGGCTGTTTACTGTCAAGCATAGCAAGACAAAAGGTTAGTTCAGTAGGAGGAATTGGATGTTAAAGTTGAGACTTAAGCCTATATGAAATAATAGGCTTTTCTTGTATGACATTGCATTGGTAAAGGATTTTCTGCATGTTGGTAAAAGCAAGCACATATACATATTTTGTTAAGAATCCATGTCAAGTCTTTAATGTACAATTTATTCTGCATAAATATTCTGAGTTTTCTCTATGTTGTCAAATCAGTGTAATGCAGTAGTAGAAATATGTTATGATGCTTTGTAGCATACAATATATATGTTCTCAGAGAAAATAGATGATAATAATTCTTAGATTTTTACATCTTACCTTTTAATATAGGAAAATAAACAATATGCTAAAATATGATAGTTCTTCTTGAATAAAAATTCATTTATGCACCATTTCACAGTGACTTATCACAAATTGTTTCATGTATTTTTATAGAACAGTGCTTGAGTCAAAAACTCTAATATGTTTAAGCACTGCTTGCAGAAATTTGTGTAGGTCAGCAAGCCTAGAACTGATCAAACAAATAAGAATATTTCAAGGTGTTCTGTTAATTTGATAGGCAACTCTGTAAATAAAAATTGCATTCTTGCTTTTTCTGAATGCTGTCAGTTCATTCCGCTTTATCAATGAACAGTAGGCATGTACTTTTTTTTGCTACACATGTAACCAAATATACCAAAAGATCACTAACCTCATGGTATTGAACTAAAATTCAGGAAAATAAAATGCTCTCATTTTTTATGAATTTTTTCACAACACAATTAGCATTTCATATTTACTATACAGAGAAAAAAAAATATGAAAGTGATCCAACAGAAGAAAAAATATTTTAATGGGTACAGTATGTACCATATTTTAATGGGTACAGTATGTACCCTGCTAATCTGTACACCACTGCTCAGTAATGTTGGGTCTTCTAGTCTAACAAAACAAATGCCTACATAAAACACAGAAAATGTTTTAATGACTTTTCAATTTAAAGCCGCTCTAGCACATAGATGTTAATACATTTGAACATCACGTTGTAAACTGTATAAAACTGCGTAGAGGAATGCTGATTGAGTACATGTATTGAAGTGTTCAGATATCACCCATTACCAAGCTGGTACCTGTGGATAGGTGCATGAAACTGGAAGAGATTTCTATTTTTTTAATTGTTTGTTATAAACACCATGCATTTAGGTTCACGTTGTTACACAGGAACAAAATATGTTCAGTTACACAGAGACTAAATATCATCACAATAAGTGGTTATATTAGTTACACACTCAAAAGCTCTTTTATTTCTGATATTTACTTAGGGGAAAAGCTTCCTGTTAAAGGAATGCTGAAAGTTCAAAGGTTTGCTTCCCTATATACCTGCTAGAAAAATTAAAAGCAGCTCACTCTTTACACATAATGTCATTGTGTGTTGGACCTTGGATAAGCAATTACTTTTTCATTGCCTTCATCCTTTGCTCACCCATTCCCCTGATGCATGCCATGCTACTGTAGTCTCCTCGAAAAAGATTGAGAACTAGAAACCTGAGTCAGGGAAAAAGGGTAAAGTATGTACATATCAGAATATACTGTTAAAATTCAACTGAAATTAAAAACCCCAACAGGATTAGAGTTAAAAAAAAGGCAGGTAATGAATGGAGAATTAAAAACTCAAAAGGAAAGTAATAGCTGTGTTAGTACTTTGCATATCTTTTGTTGTTGTTCCCATTTTGAGGTCTGAATGGAAAAGCAAGATTTTATCTGTCTTCCATTTTGACATAAATTATATAAATATTCAAAAAATTAGATTGACTGATTTTCCCTTGGAATATTTGAAATGGGGGTTTAAATTTACTGTATTCTCACTGTTTGTTAATACTTTTTGATGCAATATTTCCTCTGTCTTGTTTAATGTGAGATAGGCCAGATATGAATTTCCAACATTCAGCATATTTAACATTTTTAGTCTGCTCTTGACTTATTTCTGAGGTGAAAATTATGTGTGGCAAGAGTCTTAAATATGATGAAAACACAAATTTAGTTCTTTTTCCCTTCTCCAAAAATTTAAATCAGAATATGGATGACTTCTTTTATCTTTAAGTTAGGGACACATAAATCTAGTCATGTACAAAGACAGATATATCTAGAAGAGTTGTTTATTTTCCATTTTCCAACCAATACATCAGAAATATATGTGATACTACAAGGAGACTGCTAGACCAGGGATCTGGTTTTGGTCCTTTTACAGAGTTTGTAAGCAATTAGCAAATGTGCTAAAATATAGTAAAAAAGGAATAATTAAAAAGCGACATTTGGAAATGGGACTTTTAATTTACCTAATTGGTTTCAACAGGGAAAGATGCTGAACTAAATGCACACATTATGAATTGACGAACTTATTAGACCTCTCAGTCACTTTTTCATGTTCCCTAATAGTAGTAAAGTCTAAGAGTAGTGTCCTGTTACAATAGTATCAAAATGTTAGAACTAAATTAGATTGCTTCTACTCTGTATTTTAAGTATGGGTATGTGCTTCACCTTGTCTGTGTCAAACTTATTCTCCAAATTGCTGTTTGTGGATTTTCATAGAATCATGGAGTGGATTGGGTTGGAAGGAGCCTTCAAAGATATTCTAGTCCAACCCCCTGCCATGCACACTAGATTAGGTTGCTTAAAGCCCCATCCACCTAACTTTGAACACTTCCAGTGATGGGACATCAACATCTTCTCAGAGCAAACTCTTCTAATATACCACCCACCTTACAGAAAGAATTTATTCCTTATAACCAATCTAAATCCACCCTCTCTCAGTTTAAAACCATTTCCTTGTGTCCTTTCACTAAAGATCCTCTTAAAAGACCTCTCTCAGTCTTTCTTATAAACCCTTTTTAAGAACTGAAAGTCTGCAATGAGGTGTCCCCAGAACCTTTTCTTCTCTAGGCTGAACAACCCATCTCTCTCAGACTGCTTTCATAGGAGAGGTGTTCCAGCCTTCTGATCATCTTTGTGTCCCTCCTCCAGACCTGTTCTAACAGGCACATGTCTTTCCTGTACCGTGGACCTCAGAACTAGATGCAGGACTCTATGTTCAGGTGCAGGTGTTAGAAAAAAAACTATACAGCATCTGACACAGAAAGTTAACACTTATTCTTTGTTTTAGGATCCTGAGATTAGCTCAGTTAGTTAGAGCTTGGTGCTGATATTGTCAAGCTTGTGGGTTTCATCCCTATGTGGGTCATTCACTTATGAGTTGGACTTGATGGTTCTTGTGGGTCCCTTCAAACACAGAACATTCTGAAACATTCTGTGTAATCAATAACAGATTTACAAGGCCTATGGTTGAGCAGGAAATAGTCACAGATTGCCTGCTTATCTTTAACCACGAACAGGTATTTTACATGCCTGGAAGAAGTATCATGGTACTGATGGAGGACAGACAAGGTTTTTTAAGACTTCTTCACTGCAATATGTAGATACTGCCTTATGGGTATCATAAGGCCCCTGTGTGAACAGATGGAACAAAGGTCACAGAGCATGCTGTGTTTCAGCCTGCTTTCAAGCCATCCCACTGAGGACCTGAAAAATACCTATAAATAAATATATCTTAATTAACTCGAAGCCCTGCTTTCACTATGCTATTTGTATCCCAATTCAATAGATATTTACAATATAATTATATTAAGCAGAAATTACTTTTGTGGTCACATAAAATAATGTGTATAGGCAAAGCAATTTAAAAAGTTTAATTAAAATTGATTAGAACTACAATAATTAATACTATGATAATTTTAGCCTACTTTTATAAGTTTTGTTTTAAAAAAATCAGGTTCTATTCACTGTTTCTCCCTGTACACACCAAAATATTCCTCTTCGAGCTGATTTCCTTTCACAAAATTATTGATAGTAAACTGTGAATCAAGGATTGTAGAAATGATCATGATCTAATCAAATATCAACCATTTTTAATTGAATTATTGTTGAAATGTAGTTTTGGATAAATGAAAACTAGAAGATTACTTTGATGTTAAAATTTATGTATGCATATTGTATTTTACTTTGGTAAATCTACCTTTCCTTCATAGCGCTAAAATTCTAATTTTCTTTGTAATTGCTTCTGAATCTACTGTTATCACTGTATGCAGTCTAAATTTTGCTGGAATCCCAGACCATGGATTATCAAATTATAGAAAGCAGAAAGGAATTCACATCGATATTATTACAGTATTGGTATTATTGGTATTATTATTGGTATTATTAAAGAAAAAATCAGTGTCTTTTCCAGAAAAGTTATTAAAAATAATATCTTTATTTGAGGGTCTCATTTCTTAAAAGATAGACTATGATTATGTGTCCACACTTGTACCTCAAACATTTGAGAAATTCTTAGTTGGAAAAAAAAAAAAAAAGCCAAAACCTAGCAAATGAGCACAAGTCATATTAACTAACCTACACTCCTGGAATTCTCATCTAATTGATCAGTTGACAAAAGATTTTTTATCCCCTCAAATATTCATCCCTCTTTGATATGACTTTGTATCTTTTTTCCATATTTATGCCTATGACTAAATCTGCATCTACATCTACATCTATCTGTATCATCCCTCTACAGAGACCTGTGAGATTGCTTTCATATCAGCCTTGGATAGGCAAATACTAACTGTAGAAGGGATAATATTTTCTGCTGTTTGATAAACAGTGCTGGACAGAATGCTATTATAACAGATATTCATAATCCCTAAAAATTTTGGTGCATTACACCTGTGAGAGAGTCATGTAGCCAGGGCCCTTTTGTCACCATTGAAATTATAGATATACTGAAATTTTATACCTGAAATTCCAACTCTTCTGACATAAGTTCCTCTGCTCTCAGTTAAAGCAGACAGCAGAACAGAGAGGAACCAGGACTATATTCACGAATAGCTGTTTTCATTCTGTCCTTGAAAGCCACTGTACAGAAATCAAACTAACACTCAAAATGCAATCATGCATAAGCTAATCATGCTGTGTTGCTTGAGGCTAACAGTTCTGCAGGTATGCATCAATGAAATACCAACTTCTTTGTTTATCACCAGCACATTGCCACTCTTGCTGGGACCTCTGAAAGCCATTATCCCCACCTTTCCTCTGGCCATTCAGTGGTTGACAGTAGCAGTCCCTCATTCAGACAGTACAGGCAAAAATCCTGGTATTTTTTGTGTCTTGTTAATTAGTCTGGACCATAAATGCTGCCACTGCTGAGGGATGTAATTACTCAGGGAAATCCACTTCATTGTACCCTTGTGCTTGCCTTGTATCATAAAAAGGCCCTTCTCAAAAATCTGATATTCCAGGAAGTACAGCCCAAATTGAAAAGAGATGTGAGAGCTGACAAGCGATGACAAATGTCAGTAGTTCAGCTACACTGTTGACAGGTCTGTCCTTGTTAACATCAACAGTATTAGTAGAATGGTAAAATAACCTATTGCAAGGTTTTGCTGTTAGCAACTTCCTGCTCTCCTGTAATTCTCCCAACCTTCCCTGCCAGCTACCCACCCAACACAACTCCCATACAGACCTCCTGGATGCAATATTTTTTTTTCCCACCCACATAAAAATGTTAGATTAAACATAAAATTTCTGAAGTTGTAGTGTTCTAAAAAAACCCTACATGTAAAGTTCTCCCAAATATCTTATTACACAGATACATCTGTTTGTTAATGCACACAAGAGATTTGTAATTACTAGAGACAATGCATGAAGGATGGATGTGCAATGAAATAATTCTCTCTCTGTGAATTTGTAGCTTCCAAAACAGTCATGGTGATGGACCATGGGAAACTCCTGATCTCAAGACCTTGCTCTTAACACCCCTTGCCAGTGGTCTGGAATGAACTGTTTGTGCTGATCCCGCACACTGATGGCCGTCAAAATAATAGGCTCCCTGGAACATGTGCCCAGACCTCCAACTCCTGCCCCTAATCTGGTTGTTACACCTCCCAAGTCTTAATCTGTAGCAAACCAGACTCCTTTCCTGGTGGGAATGCTGGCCATGCATCAGTCCTTCCCTGCTCCCCGCAGATGATGTATTCCCTTGCAAATGAGGGAGCAAATGGCTCTTGCCACAGGGCTACAGATCCAGCCAAGACTGAAGCACAAATATCACCAGTGGTGTCATTCACCCTCTGATCATGAGGTCCAGACCCAAATACTGTCCAGATAGTTAAAACAGGACAGAATGGTGAATTTCTGGTAATATTATTCAGACAGAGTTTCTGACAACATTAGTGTTACTCAAATCTCACGTCCAGGTGTCTTAACTCTGCCTCCTGGAAAGTACTTCCTCTAGATTTTGGAGTTTACAGATGTGTTTTTCCTGAAGATAGCTGTCTATAGTACACCTTTAAATGGGAGGTAGAGATATCATTTTATCAAACAGATTTTATAGAAATATTCCTGAACTCTGAATCATAGTGTTTCAGGAGATTAGAAATTAAAACTCGTATGTTCTTCTGTGAGATGTGAAAGACTCTTAAACATCTTAATCCATATATGTTATCTTTCATGAGAAAGCTCTTTCTAATGTGATCACCAGAAACTTTGAATGGTGAAAAATTATTTTTTCCTAACCATAAAGCTTTTCTATACTGGCAGAAAAATTCAATATTAAAAAATAAATAATAATAATAATAAAAAAGAAATCTAGACAAAGTATTTTCTTAAATCGGAAATGAATATTTCAGCTCTTTCAACTCCTTTCATTGATTTTCCCAATGGTTCTACATTCTTTTCCTCCTCATTCTTCTCAAGATTCAGTAGAATCAATGTCATGTAGGTTATATTTATCCCTGCTCTCCTTCCTGCATTCTGTCCTGCTTCTTTAAAAAAAAAAAGAAAAAGGTAATACTAAAATGGAGATAAATAAACTAAAGATACAGCAGGTATCCTAAAGTAATTTCTTTCTTCTCTCCTTAGAAAGATGTAGAGCCTTTCAGGTTCAGATGGAAAGGGTAAATTGGAAAGAAAAGTGAGCATAAGTGAGTATTGATGAGCACGCTCAGTGGCAAAAAGGAAAAGAAAACATAAGAAAATAATAGAAGAATAGAAGAAGTCAAACTGCTGAACAGAACAGTCTTACTCTGACATATGAAATAAATTACTCCAAGACTAAAATTTTGTCTTCAGTTTTAGCTACTCAGTTTCATTAAAGCAGCAGTGTGAACTGGAGAATGATATAACCAAATATATGTTAACAGGACATGGTTATACACTGACTAGTGATAAAGTTCAGCTGGAACAGGGAAGTCATGTTAGCCTGAAGATTGATTAAGATTGAGGTGATACATGACATGACTGATACATGCTGCTTGATAATCTTGTCATAAACTTCACTTCTTTGTTGCTTATTTACCATCAAAAAGCTAACAGTTTATCTAACAGATATTGTTTTAAAATGATAATAAAAATAATGAAAACATGTTTATCATTTTTTCCTGTCTCTGTAGAACATGAAAAAGTACAGATTATCTTCCAATTAGGTGTCCTTGGGAAAGAGAGAAAGTAAGAGAGAAAGAGAGAAAGGAAGAAAGAAAGAAAGAAAGAAAGAAAGAAAGAAAGAAAGAAAGAAAGAAAGAAAGAAAGAAAGAAAGAAA
>JAWWES010000001.1:72000835-72050628 GCA_035583135.1 Lophotriccus pileatus
AAAGAAAGAAAGAAAGAAAGAAAGAAAGAAAGAAAGAAAGAAAGAAAGAAAGAAAGAAAGAAAGAGAGAAAGAGAGAGAGAGAAAGAAAAGAAAGAAAGAGAGAAAGTAAGAGAGAAAGAAAAAACGAAAGAAAAGCTTTTTATAATTCTCTTAAAAAAAACACACAAAAAAACCCAAAAAACCAAACCAAACCAAACCAAACCAAACCAAGCAAACAAAAAAACAAAACCAAAAACAAAACCAAAAACAAAACCAACCAAAAAAAAAAAAAACCAACAAACAACCAATCAACTAAAAACAAATAAGCAATTCTTATCTGGCCAAAAATAGATGAAAATTGTGTGGAAAATATGTTACATTTCCACAGATTAAGTGGAGAGCATGTATATTCCTGGAAATATAACATTTCTCTTTTTCCCTAGAAATGGACTTCTTCATAGTAGCATTCTAGTTCTCTCTGTCTTTCTCTCTTTCTTTTTTTTTTTTCCCCTCCAGAGAGAGTTTACTGTGCAAAACATGGCAACTTAAACATGTCTTTAGTTTGAAGAGTTACTAGTTCTTCTTTATTCTATACTATTTTACTTTATATTTTTAGGAGTCTACTTATGCTTAGGAATTTGGAAAAGGTACAAATAAATGAGAAATAAAATTTAAGTTTTTAAACAAGAAAATTTGTTATGTTCATTTTGGTAAGACAGAAAAATTAATTTCATTAGTTTTGCCTACACATAGTAGCTTACACATAGTAGCTGTCCTAAACTCTTCATGGACTGCATACATATATCTGCCTTCGAAAGGCAAGTGTCCCTCATCATGGTGAAACACATGAGCCCAGCTCTACAAAAATGTTTTACAGTGTTTCACTTATGTTTCTGCTTACTGAGATGAATGCCTCTTCTTCAACTGTCATATTTCATTTTCACGTGAAAACACGTCATATACCACCCAGATGCAGCAAAAAAAGGATTCCTGCCCTGTGCAGACTAAATCAAACATGACATAACAAGTCAGGTTTATGAACAGATGTGGTGTATCCGGAGGGAAAACAAAGGAAAAGGCTGAAAAAATTATTAGACTGTTAGTCAGCCATTTACTCAGTTTAATGTCTCAGTTTGTCCCATCTCTACAATTTTTTTTCATCTTTTTCTCTCTTTATTTAAGAATTCAAAGGTTGAATGTGCTTTCCCTCCCTTTGCTGATCAGGTAGTGAGCAGATAGTAAAAAAATACTAACAACCCTGTGAAAGTTACAGTATAATCCCTTTTAATATGATTTCTTTAAAACACTAAAAAATTAGCTTTTAGTCCTTTATATTGTGTGTGTGTGTGTTATTTTTGCTACTATTTGGATGTATTAAGCAATAGTGGGCTCTTGGAGTGTAACTGTATCACAGGGTTGCACCTGACTGGCTGCTAGGTCCTCAACAAGCAGCTCTGACAAACCCCACACTCCCCTTTGCTTTGAATAGAAAAAGTGCTCTTTGCACATACCTCGGGTAAGAGCAGCAGTGCACTTCAAAAAACACTGAAGCTGACCCCAAAACACACTGACACACATGCCTGTGTGTCACAGTGTAAAGGAAGGTGTTGCTAGATGAACTGTCCAATGCAGTGAAGTCTGTAAAGATGAAGAACATGGGTGGGATTTTGCTATGCATTTGTACAACCCCTATGCAGGTGTAGTGGGTTTCTGTGTCTGAGTTTTGATAACGGTGAGGGCTATGGGGGTGCCTTCTGTTAGAAGCTGCTAGAAGCTTCCCCTGTCCAGTGGAGCCAACGTCAGCTGGTTCCAGGATGGGCTTCCTGTCATTGGCCAAGGCCAAGCCAATCAGGAGTGATAGTAACACCTCTGTGATAACATATTTAAGAACAGAAGGTTGTGGTGCAGAAAGAATTCCAGCCAGGGAAGAGTGGAGTGAGAACAAGTGAACAACAATGCAGACACCAAGGTCAGTGCAGAAGGAGGAGCAGGAGGTGCTCCAGGCACTAGAGCTGAGGCCCTGCAGCCCGTGGTGCAGACCATGGTGGGGCAGCTGTGCCCCTGCAGCCCAAGGGGGACCATTGGGGTGCAGAGACCCACCTGTAGCCCATGGAGGAGCCCATGCTGGAGCAGGTGGATATCCAAAGGAGGCTGTGACCCTGTGGGACGCCCAAGATGGAACAGGGTCCTGCCTGAGACCTGCATCCCATGGAGAGGGAAGCCCACGGTGGAGCAGTTTTTTCCTGAGTAGGATTTGTGGCCCCTGTGGGGGTCCCACGTCAGTACAGCTCTTTTGTGAAGGACTGCACCCCATGGAGGACAACAGTTTGTGAAGAACTGTTGCCTGAGAGATGGACCCAGGCTGGAGAGGTCCATCAAGGACAATATCCTCTGGGAGGAACCCCAGGGGAGCAGGGGAAGGACTCCTCTCCCTCTGTGGCAGCAGAAACAACAACTGACCATAACCCCCATTCTCCGTCCCCCTGTACTGCTGGGGCGGGGGAGGAGGGAAAACATGGAAAGAAGCAGGGGCGGGGGGAAGTTGTTTTTAAGTTATTTTATTTCTCACTCTTTGGCTCTGATCCTGTTAGTAATAAATTTAAGTAGTATCACCACTTTGAGTCTGTTTTGCCTGTGAAGGTAATCGGTAAGTGACCTTTCTCAGCTGTTATTTCAAGTTATGAATCCTTAGCTGTTTTTTTTCTCTCTCCTCTGTCCAGTTGCAGAGGAGAGTGAGAGAGAGGCTTGTAGGCTCCCTTGAGATTCTGGAAGGCTGAAATTAGATCACCCTGAAGCCTTCTCCTCTCCAAGCTGAACAGCCCAGTTCTCTCAGACTTTCTTCATAGAAGGTGCTCCATCCCTCTAATCATCTTGGTGGCCCTCCTCTGGACTCACTCCAACAGTCCTTGGTCTTTCCTGTGCTGGGGACTCAAGATCTGGATGCAGCACTCTCAGTGGGGTCTCATGAAAGTGGAGCAGAGGGGCAGAATCATCTTCCTCAACCAGCCACGGTTCTTTTGAGGCAGTCCAGAATATGGCTGACTTTCTTGACTACAAGTGCATATTGCTGGTTCACGTTCAGCCTCTCATCCACCAGCACCCCCAAGTCCTTGGCAGGGCTGCTCGTGATCTGTTCATCCTCCAGCCTGTGTTGACACTGGGTGCTGATCTGATCCAACTGCAACACCTTGCATTTGGCCTTGTTAAACCTCATGGTATTCCCATGGGCCCACTTCTTGAGCTTGTCCAGGACCCTCTGGATGGCATCCCAACCTTCAGGTGCATCAGTCACACCACTCAGCTTGGTGTCATCTGTAAATTTCCTGAGGTTGCACTTGATCCCTTTGCCTATATTGCTAATGAAGATATTTAATATCACTGGTCTGACAATGGACCCCTGAGGGACATCACTTGTCACAGATTTCAATCAGGACCCTGAGACACTGACTCCTACCCTCTGGATGACACTGTCCAACAGCAGCCTCAGAGAGGTAGACCCATCGAGTCCATCTGTCTCCAGTGTGGAGAGGAGGATGTTGTAGGGATCAGGTCAAAGGCCTTACGCAAGTCCAGGTAAATGTCATCTGTAGCCCTTCCCTTGCCCACTGATGTAGTCACTCCACTGTAGTATACCACCAGGTTGGTTAAGCAGGACTTTCCCTTGGTGTAGGCAAGATACTACCTACCTGCCCAAAACAGATATTGCCCACGAACCACACTTGAACTTCCATTATAGAAAAAAAATTCCAATCTGTCAGATGCAGAGTGAAAAAGCAAGTATTCACTTCGCCTCTGTGCTGCTGAGGTTGCATGAAACTGAAATCTCCCATAGTGAAATAAAAAGAAAAAACAGTTGGGCCTAAGTCCTCTAGTTTTTCCCAAGGCACAATCCCAGATATCGTAATTTCTGCTCAGAAATAGTATATTTTAAATGATATAATAATAGTAAAGAAAAATATATCTTTTTTACACATTGTAACAACTTTCTCAAAATGGGTGAGGAATATTTTTACTTATGGAAATGCATTGCCTGTTATTATGGCACTCTTTTGTCAGAGGAGAGGGGAATCTCCTCAGGCTATAACAGGAACTGCACCCCTGTTACTTGGTCAAGATGAATGTTTCAATAAAAATCAATTGAATAAAAGAAGTTACAATTCTGTCATCCTATCTCAGTGCTTTAAAATAAAGTGGTCATGGCAACGCTGCTTAGTTCAGATCTGGATATGAGTTTGTTCGTGTATTTAGTAAATATATTTTTTAAATGTCAGAAGAATGTATTTTTGCAGGTTTGTTGAACTTAAACAGGAACTGAATCCAAAGTTCACACTGTCCCTTCTTGGTAAATTTTGGTTATGTTGAGGTAATTGCAAACAACAAATTAGTCTGCTGAGAAGCATCAGTTACCCCAGTGTCTAAATTTAATAAGCAGGAGAATTCAGGATCACACTGGGTCTTGGCACTTAGAATCTCTATAGGTCTTGATTTTAAAGCTTCTTTTAAATGATATTGTTAATGCATAAAAGCATCAAAACTGCACACAAAAATTACTGGTTTACCTTTAGCTTTTTCCAATTTTTTTAAATTGTTATTATTATTAACTTTTATTATTGAATACTCCTATATATTGAAAAGGCTGTACATTTGAGTAGCCGAGTCCTTATTTAGGTCTAGCTTCCAATCTATGAAACAGATTAATACAGAATTAACTTGAAACATTTTGGATTTTAGCTTTGTGATCTTCAGCTACTTCTGTTTGATTTTATGCTGCTACGTTTTATTGTCATGTGCTTTGAAATAAGACACTTATTTGGCATTTGATTCATCAGGACATGTGGAGGCAGTTCTTACAACATTTCACCAGTTTTAGTTTTTTATTTAAAATTATTGTTATTCTCCACATAAATACTAGAAGAATGATGCTTGTGGAAATCCCTACAGTTACTGTACCTAAAAAGTACCTTCAGTCATTAACACAATATATCTGCCAGTAAATATTTGCAGAAACTTTTCTTTTAATGCAAATTAATTCTCATAAACAATTGAAACGGAACAAAAGCCTAAAGAATTAACTTAGAAGGTGCCAGAACCTTGCTCCAAGAGGGAGGTTTCAATACCTTGCTCTGAAGAATGCGATGCTTATGATAAAATATAACAGAAACAGAGACCAAGTTTCTAAGGATTAATTAAGAAAGAAATAGTATCTTAGAATCCTGCCTAAGCAAAGATAGTTCATTCTGTTCTGTTCTAGTGAAGATATCAAGAAAGTCAACCTAGTAGTCATAGACTAAGACAGGATGAGTATCCAGGGAGATAAAGGAGTAATGAGTCAGGAGAGTTTTGCAAGCCCCAGAAAACTACATCAATGAACAAAGAAAGTTGAAAAAGAAGAGTAAGAAGACACCCTTGAGGCTAAAGAAACTGGAAGGACCACCAGAACAACACCCTGAAAGACGACTCCACCCCAAACTCTGGCAAGACTCCGCCTATTATAAATATTATGATTAGATGTTGCAATTATATAAATATGCATATAAGGATGTAACCTCTCATAAAAATGTATATAAACATGAATTTTTCACTGGATCTTCAGAGCTTTTCTGTCCGGTGCGAACCAGGAAGCTTTCCAACGTTGCAGTAAATACCTTTGCTGTTTGAAGACTGAAATTCGGTCTCTAAACAGTTTCACTGCACCTTTTCTTGGCATCACAATCAAGTTACATCTTATCACTAATGCTAAACTTGATCCACTTCAATGGATTCACTTTGTCATGCAGTGGAGCAGCACTACATAGAAACTTCAGTAGACCTACAGGGTCTTTTATAGAAAACCATCAGCTCAGACAGTGTTTCTATTCATCATTTAATAACACAAGTTCAGAAAACAATTTTAGTCACAGAACTAGGTAGATTAAACTACTGATGAAGGTATTTCTTTTACTTTGAAAGTTTTTCTGAGATTATAATAGGTGAAGAAGAGAAACTAGACTATAGCAATGGAGTTATCATTTGTTTACAAAAACTCAGTCATCCTTCTAGAATTGAAGAAAAGGAGATTTGTTGGTGTCCCTTTTGTGATCTTTATATTGAAACTTCCCACTAATTATTTTTCTGCCTGGTTTTGTCTCAACATGCAACAGAATGATGGGTATTTAGGTCATTTTTTTTCTCTTCTCTGCTTTTTCAACTCCAGAAGAAAACAGAAACATGACATATTTTATATGAAAATAACCTCCACAAATACCTAAAAGCTGGAAGCCTTAATGGGATGGAGTGACCTTGGCTTACCTCCACACCATTCTGGCATTTCCCATCTTCAGTGGGACAGGGGAAGAAAGGAAGACAAAAACCTCATGGGTCGAGACAAAGACAGTTTAACAAACAAAAGCAAAGGTCACACATAAAACCAAATAAAGGCAAAAATATTTATCATCTAGTTTCTATCTGCAGGCGACATCCAGCTCCTTCCTGGGAAGGAGGTTGCTCTGTAAAGAGAATACCTTAATAATTAATATCCCTTCCCCCCTTCTCCTTTCTCTCAGATTTTATTGCTGAGCACTATGGTACAGAATATGACTTTGGGCAGCCTGGGTTAGCTGTCCTGACTGTGCCCCTCCCAGCCTCTTGCAAACCCTTAGACTACAGGCCTTTGGAGAGAGAGAAAGGGTTGGAGAAACAGAACTGATGCTGTGCAGCCAAGACGCTGATGTGTTATCAACATTTCCCTGGCTATAAACATAAAACAGCACTATGAATTGTACTATGGGAGAAATTCACTTCATCCCATCCAGACCCCATACATGCAATCATGAAACTGAAAAATTGTTAAGTATTTGTCCTAACTCACCGTTAATTTATTAAAATGAAACATTATTTAGATTATGCATTAAATATATAGGAAAGATTATGCAAATATGACAGATTTCAGCAATTATTTCTCTGCATTTATTTTGTTTACTAATCCTCAGAATGTAATTGTTCTATACACTGCTTCTAACTTAAGGGACTGCTGTATTTTTGCAATCTCTTCAAAAAATCTTTAAATAAATGCTTATATTTTAGTTCTTTTTTTGGTAGGATCTTGTCTCTCACAATTTTCTGACAGCTACCAAATACCTTATAAGCAAGAAGCAGTATACGTGTCTTTCCAGATCTGTTACTTGGAATAAATGAAAACTTTCATAGAATACATTCTATTAAGAAAAAAAAAAAAAAAGCTTTTAGATAACACTTTTCATTTTTGTTTGTCAAAATGTTTTTCAAATTCTCAAAGAATAGTTTGTTCAAAATATGTTGAAATTATAGTGCAGAAAAGCAAAATGACATAACCACTGAAATAAAGTTACTTTCTCTGCTGTTATCAATAAATATGGACAACATAAGCTGTGGTTAATACTAAATATAACCTGGATTTCTAGTGAAAAAGATACTATAATTAGGATCTAATATTGACTGATGTAATTCAAGTTTGTTACTTTTTTCTGTAATCTGGACATATTCTTAGCAAGACGAGAGTTCTCTGATATCGCTTGCAGTGATGAAAAGTACAGTTCTGGTCTTCCTAATGATCATCTGGAGGGAAATTCATACAAATATATAATTGAAAAAGTGAGCTGGTGCCTGGATATCTATTTATTAAGTATTAGGAGTAAATTTGGGAGTATTTTAATATGAGTTGAATGACTTTTCGGTATTAGGTACATACTTCCATCAGAACACTATAAATTATACAACTTTTTTAAAAAAATACATCATGTATTTGGTCTCAAACAACACAATCATGGTAAGCAGTGCTATAGGCAAATGTCTCTATCTTTTTGGATTCTTCCATAGGTAAAAGTGAGTTACAGTGTGGTCCTTAGAGAAGAATCAAGTTTCCTGTATATTATGTTTCTTGATTTTCCACTCTGCAATTCTGCTTGTAGAAAAGACATGCTTTCCACCCAAAAGAGCACAAAGTCATTGTATCTTTCTTCTGTGAGTATAGGCATCCCAAAATACTTACATAACTCTTTGTATGTCTCAGAGTGTCACTGGAAAGGATGTTGTTATATCTTATGGAAATGAAGGAGGTTAAACCTTTTAAACTTTTAAACAAAAATTATTAAACTCAAAAAAAAAAAAAAAAAAGAAAAAAAAAAAAAAGAAAAAGAAAAAGATAAGCAGTACCAGTATAATACAGTAGAACTAAAAGTGCTGGAAATGAAACTTTCTGATGCTGACACTGTTAGAAGCATTAAAAAAGCAACATATCTAGTCAGAATTTCACATCATTTGTGCTCACAGCAAAAGAATTTTCACAGAGCTAAATAAACATCATTAGATTATTTTTCTAATTACTTTTAATCAAATAAAATAATTTTGGTTTAAAATCATGGCTGTTATTGTCTATTGTGTGAATAGACATAAAGATAGCATACTTAGAAGTGAGAAATTCTGCATAGGAAAGCCTTATGGAAATTTATCAGGGACTTACTGAGACAGAAAATATCAACCACTTTTACCTCCATAGGGAAATACATTTATATTCCTATAATCCATCCTGAAAGTAATACAGTATTTTAAACAACCTATTGAAGAGTTTTCATTGGAATATTCAGAAGTTTCTTAGTTAGTTCTTAGCTTTACTAGCACCAGAGGTTTGTCAATTTACACATTTAATATGCTAATTTATACCAGCTGAGAATCAGGCCTTTAAAAGATTGTAAATTTGTTTAAAGGTTTATTCATAATCCTGGATAATGGAAGGGATGGTTGGGAGGATTATTTCAGTCATTTTAAATAGGCAATTAAGACGAACATATAGACTTTTTAAAGGTCTTTCAACAGATGGTTGATATTTTTAGATGACCCTTTTTTTCTTGTGGGAAGAGATATATTTACAAATAAATTCACCTCACAAGGAACAATTTAACCACTTTCTTACTGGTAAAAATAGTCCAGAACACAGGTAGATCATAATCTCAGTTTCCTATGAATTTGTATATACTCTTAGGTCACTATGAGAAGCTAAAATGGTCTTAAATACCGTTAAGGTTCAAGCTCAATATCTAAGTTCCTATCAATGGTATGTAAAGCCTGCTTAACCCCTACATTTCTCCATAGTTACTCTGCTATCATGTGAAAGTTCTATCTGCCTGAGAGTTTCTCAGTATACAAATCAAAAAACATCTTCAGATGTCTTAGACCACCTAAAACTTAGAGTCAAAGAAAATTGGCTAGGAAAGAAAAAAAAAAATAAAAATCTCATACTCTTCAGTCATTGCAAGTGGAATATAAAAGATATGGATTTATGTACCTGCTACCATTCTGTTCACAGAAGAGCATTTTGGGCTCAGAGTTCTCATTCTCAAGTGGTAGGTTTTCAATGCTAAGAATTTTGATAATTTCTTATGTTATTTTGCATAGGATATGACAAAATTAGAGATGAGCTACCTAATTATCTTGTGTAAGATCATAAAATCATATCTGAGTATCTCAAGTGGAACAATGAAGAAACAGTTTCCATGTGTTTTGGTCAGAATAATAGTGGCAGATTTACTATAATCTGAGTTTGAGTGAGTTTAATACCGAATACTCATTGTGGAAGACTCATAACAGGTCTTGCTCTAAAAACTATTCAAAGGATTCTTGAAGCAGTAGTCTGTTTTCTCTCTTTAATATGAAATTAATAAACAGCATAGTCATAGCTGTTCTTACTCTCTTTTTGGTAGAACATTTAAATCTTTCTTTTTATGATATGCCAGTGTTATTTCAAACAGATAATGAGAGAATAGTTTAGGTTGGAAAGGACTGCAAGTAATCTGTTTTTACCTCCTGCTTAAAGCAATGCTAACTTCAAAGTTACCTTACATTGCTCAGTACTTTGTGCAGTTGTTTTGAATATCTCAAAGCCTAGGGATTCCACATCCTCTTTCAGCAACTTGTCTCAGTATTTGACCACTTTCAATGTGAAGGGTTTTTCCCCTTTTATTTAATCAGAGTTTTCTTTGCAGGAAGCTATGGCTGTCAACTTTTGCCTTTTTAACTTTGCAATACTGGTAACAGTTTGACTCTGACTTATCTCCCACCTCCTCTTCAGTGGTTAAAGACAGCAGTAGGATTTCCTGAAAGCTTTTCGTCTTCAGACTACACAACCCAGGTCCCTTAATTTCTCCACATGTTCACCAGCCCCTTGATGATCTTGATAGTCCCCTGCTGAATTAAATCCAATTTTTGTTTTCCTGGGGGCCTACAGCTCGTGGCAAAACTTCAGATATGATTTCATAAATGCAAATAGAGAATAATCACTTCCCTCAGCCTTCCAGCTATATGCTTACAAATGTAGCCCAGTCTATATTTAGTCTTCATCACCACAAGTGCGCACAATTGACTCACATGTAACTTGTTGCCTATGTGGAGTCCAAAGTCTAATTTCTGAAAAGCTCCTTTCTGGCAAGTTTGGTACGCACAGTCTCTAGACATGCCTTGTTTGTGCATTTGCCTTGATTCAAACCTTGATGTTTCTGTCATCCTATTTCTCCAGCTTTTTGATGTCCCCTTTCATGGTATTCCTGTCCTCAAGCACATCATCTATAAACTGTTTGCACTCTGTCCCATCATCCTTGTCAGTAGTGGTAATATTTGTTCTACTATCAACCCTCAAGAAGTGCCGTTCATTGATGGCTTCAAGTTGGATGTTTGAACTCATGATATTTGTATCCAGTAGTCCAGGCAGTATTCAACATTTATTTCAGTCTATCCATCTAGTCAATAACTCACCAATTATACCAAAAGAATCCTGTGGGAGAACACATTGAAAACATTATTAGAGTGGAAGTAAATAACATGTTTTCTCTCTTGTTCATGGTCAGTCACTTCATCACAGAAGACAAACCTATTTGCCATACACACTGGTAAAATAATGCTGGGTTAGGGTTAGACTGGGGCCTGCAGCAGGGTTTGATCAGTGGAAAAACAGTTCCCCAGACCAGGAAACCAAGATATAGAAAGAGGAACTGTCCTGGCCCCCAATAAGTACTTGAAAGCTGCTGTGAGCAACAGCAGCCAGAGAGACAGGACAGCCTGAATGATTTATCACTTCCTTGACCCAATTGTATTCCCCATAGTTATCAGTAGAGTATCCCCCTATTCCTGTAACTGTCCTATCCCATATGTTAGTTTTAAATAATCCACCCTTTTTCTAGCTCTTTCCACACAGACCCCTATAAAACCTTGTACCCTTGCCTAGTAAACTAGTTCGCCATTTTCCAACAACCCTGTGTGATCCCTTTATTCTGCTAGCTGGACTGTGGCCTCTGCTCCTTACATGGGGCAGGGCCCACTCCCTGACGAGCACCAGGAGTTTTCCCCGCAGACTCTTTTCTTCCCCTAAGACCCAAACCGGGCCAATTCCGTACCACTTTTTGTTCTCCACATGCCTGAACATGGTCCATTTCTCCACGTGGTCCAAGGATTTGGTCTATTATGTCCTCAAGGATTATGATTACCCTGACCTGCTTTTAATTTCATGCATGCTCTTTGAGGCAAAGCGTGACATTTGCGTTCTTCACATTATGAGGGAATTCAGTGATTGTCAAATATTTCAAAGATGGAATAGATCTGCTTCATAAAGACATTAGCCAGCCCTTCTAGGTGCAATCCATCCTTCCCAGTCTGCTTGAGTGGTCTCCAGCTTGATTCTTCTGATTGTGCAGACAATTTTTTATCACATGACACAACAACACGATCTCCAGAATGTGTCCACCACAATCTCACCTCCACTGTTGACCTAATCTCTGATCCTGACCCATAAATTATGACCCATCTCTTAGAAATATAAATGTACACTCAAGCTACTCCTTCACATAGGGTACAAGAATTTGTGTCCTTTCTCAGTTATGCTTTTGAAGAGCTTGAATTGTTGAAGCTATCCCACCACGTCTTGCTCATATCTCATACTGTGGTTCTTTGATTAGGCACGGTCTTTTAATTCCTTCTTTCTCTTTCCCTTCATATGTTCACATACACACACAGGAGACAGGACTTCACTTGTGCCATTTACTGTGGGGATGGAATGATATACCATCTCACCTTCCAACCCTGGTTCTTAGGTCCCTGTAGTTACAATATTATATTTTCAATAAAGGCATAGCAAATGTTTTTACATAGCAAATGTTTCTACCACACTGTATTCCAAAACAGCTATTGAATTTCTAGAACTACCTTGAATGTCATTTTGGTCTCAGAGGTATTGAAACAAGTATTTTCAGATGCATATTTCATTCATGGTCCAATAGTATTAAAAGAGGGACAAGCATTTGATTAACTCCTATTCACTTGGGTAAATTTCCAAAGAAAAATTTTAAAAGTACACCTATTCATATATAGAGGAAAGCTTGTAAGTATTTGCCTTTAGGAGAGGTTTCAGGTCCATAGATTCTGTTGTCAGACGCACTGTCTTACAACCCTGAGTTAAACAAGCAATTTAAAATGTAACCCTGACCTCAACATTTGTAATTACATGGCAGTATGTAACTGCATGATAAGGGCAGCAATCCATTCAGCACTCTGGTCTTAAATCCGAAGTACCAACTATTCTCACACCTTGAAGAGAGAAGAAAATATTTCATATTCAATACCTGTCTGTGTTTCATCAGTTGGGTACCTAAGCATTATAAACAGGTTGGATTGTAGTTGTTTTCTTTTGGACTTGTCCTTGAATTCTTATATCTAATATATTTCTTAACACTGACACTGAATTTCACAAAAGAAGCAGCCTGGAGCACACAGCAGGAGAAATGCAGGAAATGCAAACAGCATATCAGAGCTGCTCAGTAAAGGTTCTCATTTGATTTTCAGCATTTTATAAGCAGTAGTATTTCATAGTAAAGCCCAGTTCAGTTCAGGTAAAGCTCAAAACAAATACACATGCAAGAATACATCAGTCAAATTGCTTAAACTAAATTTCCCCATGCTTCTCGCCGTTAAAGAAACTGAGTCTGGTGGTCCTCAGGGCACTGGAAATTCCTCCTTCCCAGTCTGCTAGAGCTCGATTTGGTACACTTTCACTCCCCAGGGAATCCCAGTCTCCTAGTTGTAGCTGCTACTGTTTCCATCAGTAGATCCAGCCAGCAAGTAAATGTTCCCAAAATATCTGTGTGCATGTGTACACACACACAGGCACATGTGCATGGACACATACAGACACAGAAACCAACAAAACCTTTACAGGAACTCACAGGAACACAGACAACACTAAATCCTGTTCCTCCCCTTCAGCTGATCAGGACTGAATAGATAGTCCTTACCCACAGTCATACTCACACTCACAGGTCACTGGATTATTAACACAGGTTTTAAATTCACTTAAGACCTGTGCCTGAATCCTAGGTCCACAACTCATTCAGAAACTCAGACCCTTGATTTTTCCTAGGCTTCTTCTACATGCTGGCTTCTTCTACATGCTATGAAACTTGAAGTTTCATAGCAGAGCATACATGCAGATATACAGAAAACTCAGGTCTATCGTGCAGCTAACTGCAAATAGACCTCAGATAGAGACCTCAGTCTCTCCAGTTGCTGGTTGCTATATCCATATTTGGCCTGAAGTTCGCTATCAGTCACATACATGGTCTCAGAGTACAGAGCACACTCACAGAGTGAAATGAGAAGTAAAGTTCAGTAAGAAGGTTGGACAGAATGAAATCAGTAGAAACAGGGCTCAGCAGAAAAGTAAAACGGCTGAGTCTATCAGACACTTGTATCTTCCCATCTCTCTACTTTTTCATGTTTGTTCCCCCCTTATCCACATTTATCTCTCCTTTTCTCTTCCCTTTACTTCTTCCAACTAATTAGTTCAATCTGGAGTGTTCTCTTTTAGTATCAGATCTGCTGTATCTTTACCCAAAGTTGGTATTTCTGATAGGATTACTGAGGCACTGCCAGCCTTGCAAAGCGCCAGTACCCAACAGGTCCTCATTGCTCCCTTCCAATTAGCTGGGAAGTGTGTCTGTCTCACGACTTCCCTTAGCCCCATGCAAAATCCTGTAATTTCTCAGAGTGCAGTCTGAAAGTTGTTTTCTAATTTGTTATGTTCACCATTTTCTCGTGTTAAGCTCATGTTGTCATATTTTTCATGTTCTGTCCAGTTAGCTAAATGCAAAGTCACGGCCTAGTCATCTGCCTACACATGTTAATAGCAATAATACATATATATATAAGTATGTGTTTGTGTTTATTTTCCTTTAGTAATCCTTTTTTGAGGTAAACATGGAAAACATTGATGTGTATCGATATTATACAGGAACTGACATTCCACATCTACTAAGAACATACCGAGGCAAGCTGAATGTGTTCAACACAAAAGAAACAGTTGTTCCCGGTAATATATACTGCAAAACCTCACTAGTCTCCCTTTCCTCGTGTGTATGATTAAATTCTGGTCATAATGAAAAAGTGAGAATGACTGAATATTCTTCCATGGAAACACAATAAGAATTCATTCTTTTATATAGGAAAAAGCACAGAAACTAGACACCTTAGGTTAAAAGAAAAAAAGAGTGAGGTGACTGTGACTTGAAGCTCTGCAAAATAATGTTTCTGCTTCTAACATGTTACTTAGGACCACTGTCCAGAGGAAAGGTGAGTGTAGCACTTACTGCCCGAGTCTAGTAACCATGGTGGTAGTGGATCAAGTGTTGGACTTGATTATCTCAGAGGTCCTTTCCAACCCAGCTGATTTTGTGGTTCTATGGAAGGCTGCATAACTAAAAATTTCACAAGAATTTGATATAATATTCTGCACAGTTCACAGTGCCATTCCCACTTCAGCTCATTCTGAAAGCAGGGAAAGGAGAGGAAGAAGCAGTTTCATTGAGCTCAAGTAAAGAATTTACACATTTATAGTAGCCAACCAAGTGTATTATCTAGGAAAAGAGACAATTGTATAGTTGCAATTTCAACCTAAGGAATGTGAGTGCAGTTATCTAAGTGAGAAGGTGAGTCAGGAGCTTCTTTTTGATGGACAAGGTTTTCTCTTCTTCCACTGCTGCCATGATTATGGGGGTATAGTAGATGCAAGAAGCCAACTGAAGAGCAACAAGAGGTGACTAAAAAGTGAAACCAGTTCTCACCTGCCTTTTCTGTGGAAATAGTAGCAGCTGTCATTTAGTTTCTCCTAAAAGCATAGGATTTGCTTTAGGAGAAATTTACTGACTCCCTGGACACTGGTCCCTAAGCGACAGACCAAAAGTGCTGAATAGCAGCAAAGGAGAAATTTGCCAGTTCATATGAATGAAGCTTGTCAGGCAAATGATTCTATAAAAATGGGCACACTATAGTACAGGAAATGTTACCCCGAAAACAAAGAACAATTATACTCTTTTATGATCTTATTTTGTTAATACTGAACTAACAAAGTCATATCTTATGTAACAGTGATGACCGTGGTATCCAACTCTTTTGACAAAGCTGAACCTTCATGTGCTTGTGATCCTGTGGCCATCAAAAAATAAACAAGTAAATGTTTCACAGGACATAGCCGTATAGTGTCTATATATTTAGTGGAGTAATCAAATAAGTTGTTTTTGATTACTCATGAAAAAATAAAACTAAAAAAACATCAGTACATAAATTATTTATCACAATTATTTCATCAAGGTCTATAAAAAGAAAATATGAAAGCCTCTTTTAGATTTAAAGATTTCTTTGCAGGAACCACTGTAAAAATAAGCATAGGTCAGCAAGGCTTTTTTGTATTCAGCTATCTTGGATTATTTTATCGAACTCTTCAGACCATCTGTACTGGTCTTTTTTTTATATGCGTGGTACAAACTATTCTGCACATCCTAATTTTTTTTTTTCCTTGTTAAATTTATTTATGTACTATAAACATTTGAGCATCGATGAAACAAACTGTTTACGGTGTTAGTTCTGTAATTGTCACTTTGCGTAGAAAGATTTGTTTGTTTGATACATTTGTCATTGAGGAAATAAAACTAGTTTTGACTTTTCAGTTTAGAGAGTTGAAAAATAATTTCTATCACCCTCATTTACAAGGCTTCATGATTGTTGTAGCTAACTATGGAATGATTTTTTTTTTGTAGTTGTTGAGCACAGGTTTTTATTTGAGAACAATATAGAACTTCCACATAGATCACTTGTTTCCAAAGAAAAATTTTAACATTGAGAAACTTTGTACCATCTTCACAGTTTTGAAGTTCTTAATAGAAATCAAATGTCTATATTTGCTTGTATATTGACTGCAAATAATAATAAGAAAAAAATTAATCTGAATTATGTTATCCTGGTATAATTTCCTACTAATGGATAAAAAGGTTGTATTACTTTATGACATAGCAACTTACTGTTAATTTAATAATAAATAGTATATATTGAGATTTAACAATGTAAAGATATTTTTAATTTTGATTTTAACAATAAAATTTATTTTTGAAGTAATCAAATGAATATATCTATTTTTAGCCAATAATCCTTTTTTGATATATATTCTAAGTAAAAGAATGATATTTTATAGTTCTCACTTTAGTAAGTTTAATTACTTCCTTATTTGGCCTACGGGGTTAAAGAGAATAAGGTAAACTTTAGTTCTACCCTATAAAATCCCATACACATTGATGGATATGGCCCACTTCCCACAATGCTAATCTATAAGGTACTACTTACAGATCAACATAGACACACTTGCAGATTTATCGGATGGACCAGTGAATATTAGACTGAGCACAAGAGCAGAATAATTTTTTTTAAAAAAAAAAAAAAAAAAAAAAAGACAAGATTGTCCTGCAGAGAACTTCCATACTTCAGTTAAGGTCCCTGTACTCAATTTTTGTGTATACAAATAGTGAGGTTGGACTTATGTTGGAAGTAGAAATCGAGGACTTGGGAAATTTTCAGTGCCTTTTCAGAAGAGGTTTTATTTTTCAAATTGTATAGCATTTAGAGGTATATAACTCTATGCATTTTTTCCTAAGTTAAAATTTTCTCTGTGCATGTTTAAAAGTAGGACAAATTTACCAGCCACTCTGTCTGGAGGGGAAAGCAAAAAAAAAAAAAAACAAAAAAAAAAAAAAAACATAAAAAAAAGGAAGAAACTATTTGGGGTAACTGAAGATGAATAATGACATATTTTGTGATTCTGTGATAACAGTGTTTGTCTGCAGTCCCTTAGGTCAGTGGTTTGAGGACTCAGATTATGGAAAATTTCAATTCCCTTCTCCGCCAAAGGAATTTAGACAAATATTTGTACTTTGGGGATTCTAGGTAATCTACAGTAGTGGAAAGAATAGTGACTTCTTTTCTCTTCTTGCAACTGATCCAATTTTACTTTAGAAATACTCCAGCATTCAGAGAATGCTTCTCTGTGGTCTGGTAGGCAGAATATTAATACAGAAAACAAAAGGGGAATCACTGCATTGCAGCTCCATGTACAGCAATTTTATTATTTGTATAAAGTGAAAGAGCTTCAGCAACACACTTTATACCAGACTATGTACTGGTGCCTGTGGTATGGAATTTATAACTTAACTGTGAGAACAAAACCTATGTAAGTTTTTATCTATTCAACAGCAAATATGTTCAGCCAGTCTCATCCCAATATAAGCAAAAAAAATAACCAAAAAAACCAAAATCAGTTGTTTTAAAATAATTAGTTTAAGTCCTAAATTATCGTGCTAACCTATTTAAACTGCTTGAATTCAGTGTGACCGGTTTTGTAGTCTCTAAAGGCATTTGTAAAAGAATCTATGATCACTCTTTCCTTTTCAAAATCTACATTTCCTTTGAAGTGTATTTGCTGAGTCCACATGCTTGTCATAGCTCAAGAATATTTAGGTCTTACTTGATGAGTAAGACCTTTATGTTTTGCTGATCTAGTACAACTACTGTGCTGATTCAGAACACAGGGTCTGTCACCTGCTCCTATCATCGTAGTAAAGCTGTGTGAGATGATGTGAAAAAAATGGCAAAAATTAATATTGCTGTAAGTAAATCAGGTTGAAGGAAGATAGTCCCAAGGAAAATAGTCACCTGTCATTAATTTGTGTCTTACTGACTGGCTTACACCATCTAGCTTTTCCTGCAGGATACCCTCATCTCCCTTCAAATTGAATATAAAACCCACAACAAAATAATGTATATACATATTCCTATGTATACACATACATACACAATATGTATTAATTATATATAATTTTTCTCAAAAATCCTGATGCTATAAAGGTGAAAATATAATTATCTGTCTTGAGAAATGTCTCATAAATAAAAACATCTGACTCTAGTGTGAAAATTCAGTTAATAGATCACATCTTGATTGCTCCTTGTTATAAACTTCCTTGATACATATATTTACTGCAGAAACAGTGTCACCTTTGGAGTTTGCAAGCACAATTTTCATTCCTTAGACTTTGCTGTCTGACCTTGTTTCCTTCTCCTTAATTCTAGCCACCTATTAATAACACATCATTCGGGATTCTATTTATCATGAACTCACTCTGTAGTTAGTTGAAGATGAAAAAAAGAGACTTTAAAAAAACAATTTAGTATTAGGTATAACGACATCTAAGGAGAATTATCTCTTCCTACCCATTAGGGAAGAAGCCCAGATAAGCATATTCCTGCTCAGTGACCATCAGCTAGGTGTTTGGTTTTTGGTGGAAAGACCTCCATTTTTTTTTATCTACTTCAGCCAAATTATCTTTTATCAGCCAAATACCATTCATAGTCTGTTAATGGCATCATAAACATAGCAACTATTCTTTAGATTGGTTTCCAAAATAGAAACACCATATTCCTATTTTACAGAGGTAAACAACCTTTGTAGATGATATGCATTTCCCAAGATAACAGAGAATACAAATGAGAACTTCCGTATGTGCAAATTGACCTGTATGCATATGTAAAGCATTCTTTACCCATTTTGGATTTGTCTCACTTAAATCTCACTGTCTAAAAAGTATAAGGTTGTTGCCAAGTTGTTTCCTACTTTGGCAGTACCTATTTTCTTTCTATGAAAACAGAGGGAATTTTCTTGGAGGAATTATACTAGATGTCCAACTTCTTGTCATGGTTTAAACCCAGCTGGCAACCAAACATCATGCAGCTGCTCACTCACTCTCTTAATTTTAGTGGAATGGAGAGGAAAATCAAAAGTAGAACTTGTAGGTTGAGATAAGAACAGTTTAATAATTGAAACAAAAGTGAAATGTAATAGCAGTAAATAATAGTAATGTTAATAAAAGGGAAAAATAAAACTCAAGGAAAAACAAGGGATGCACAACAAAATTGCTCACTACATTCTGGCCAATGCCAGACCCTGTCCCTGTACCCCGATTGGTCCCCCTTCTGGGTACCTCCCCCAGTTTTTGTATTGAGCATTGGCTAGTTCATGTCACCTGTCCCAGTTATGACCCCTCCCAGTTATTTTTTGTGTACTTCCTCACTAGTAGAGCATGAAACACAAAGTCCTTGACTTAGGATGAACAGCATTTAACAAGAAGAAAAACACCAGTGTGTTATCAACATATTCTCATACTGATTACAAACCACAGCACTATACCAGCTATTGAGAAGAAATTGGCTCTATCTCAGCTGAAACCAGGACACTTGTATATGGATGCAGTTAGTTAAGTGAGAATAGCATTTCCTCTGACTAATTTGCAATTTTCTTACAGTTCCTTATGCTGAAAATTTCTTGGTTTTGAGAGCAGAACAGTTAAGAATCAACTGTCTCATTTTAGAAATCTTAAGGAAAGACATCTGAGATGAGAGGAACTTTTACATGCTGAAAAAAAAAATGCTTCTGGGGAATAAACCGTGACAAGCTTATATGGATACCAAACTCCAAAAACTAATTAGATACCCATTTCAAACTAAAAATAAAGCTGGCTTGTCGGGGTTTGGAAGTTGTTAACTCGTCTATCATTGGTTTCTGTGTTGCCATAGTTATTATATTGTCTCCTTGCATTGGCCAGCTGAGTGACCAATCCCCACCTGCCCCCAGCAGCCCTTATAAGCTGCGAGAGATTTGAATAAACGGCTCTTCTTCTTCGCTGCTGCATTCCCTGCGTACTGCGTGGTCTCTCTCTCTCGGCATAGAGGCCCCTGCCGCCTGTCCCTGCCACAAGGGACGGGCGGCGGGGGGGGTAATCTCAGCCTTGAAAACCTTCACAGAGCGGCCGGCAGGACCCTCCCCAGGAACCCCTCTAACTTCAACACTGGCTAACTCATATATACTAGTGTTCCTCTACAGAAAGGCCCAGATAAAGTTCTTTACCAGTGATTTAATTCAATCTTAGATATAAAAATTGTACATTAATGAGTCTGTTTAAACATGCTAGACTGCCTTTACAGTCAGAGATAAAATCAGACACTTCAGAGAATCATTCATGTAATTGACGTCACCTTCTCACAAAATAAGATCCATCACATCAGGAAGACACCTATTTCTCTATGTTAAAATAAGACAAGTCTAAGGTGACCTACTCAGGCTTAGACATTTAATCTGCACATCCTCAGGTTAGAGCAGATTCATTCCACCCATAAACCTGAGAGATAAATGTAAATAAGTATCTGACAGGAACGTTAAAAACATGTCCATATAGTTATGAATGTGTATGTGACGGCAACTCTGGGAGATACTCAACAGAATAAGAACATCCAGATAACAGTCACAGGCTTCTATTTTATCTCTTGTACTCAGCTCTGATTTAGGCCATGCATTATATCATGTCTCTCACCCCTCCATTTTCCCAGTGAATAAATACAGGCTTGATAACCACAGCAAGTGCCCTGACTGAGTGTTCTATAAAAGAATCTCAGTTCCAGCTGTTCAAGTGGTTAGTCAATAGGTTCATGGCAAAACTACACTCAGGGACAAGGAAGAAAAACAGTTCTCTAAGGACACTTCACATAGCACGCAAGAGCTCTCAATCCCCAGGTGTAAGAAATGAAGGAAGGCAAGAGACTGGCATGGGTGAGTAAAGACCTGCTGGTCAAAAGAAGGGTAAGAAGGAAATGTACAGGCAGTGGAAGCAGGGACAGGTATTCTGAGACGAGTATAAAGATGCTGCCTGGCTGTGTAAGGATGAGATCAGGATGGCTGAGGTGTGCCTGGAGCTGAACTTGGCAAGATATGTAAAGAGTGATAAGAAGGGTTTCTACAGGTATGTTAGACAGAACAGGAGGATCAAAGCATATGTGTGGTTGACACTCCTGAGTGCTGGAATGCCACCTAAAGGGTCCTGGACATTCTTGAAAAGTGGGCCCACATGAACCTCATGAGGTTCAAAGCCGAGGGTGAGGTCCTGCATCTGGGTGGGGTCAACGCCCAGTATCACTACAGGCTGGGGGATTGAAAGCAGCCCTAATAAGAAGGATTTGGGGATGTTGGTAGATGAGAGTCTGGAGACGAGCTGGCAATGTGCACTTGCAGCCCAGAAAGCTGATCATGTCCTGGGCTCCATCAAAAGCAGCATGACCAGCAGGTCGAGGGAGGTGATTCACCCCCTCTGCTTTGCTCTCATGAGACACCACTTGGAGTGCTGCATCCAGCTCTGGGGCCCCCAACATTAGAAGTGCATGGACCTGTTGCAGTGAGTCCAGAGGAAGGTCACACAAATGATCAGAGGGATTAAGGCTCCCCTGTGAAAACGGGCTGAGGGAGCTGGGGTTATTCAGCCTGGAGAAGAGAAAAGCTCTAGGAAGAACTTCCAGCAGCTTTTCAGTAATTAAAAGGGGACTTGTAAGATGGGGACAAACTTTTCAGTAGAGGCTGTTGCAATAGGACTAGGAGTAAAGATCCCTTCCATCCTTAAGAATTGATTCTTGAAAATATATTTTCAACAAATCTATCTTTTTGCCAATTTTACAATTACCCATGATTTCAAAACTTTTTCAAAATCCCTTGAGGAATTCTTCATCAAGATTTTGTCAGCCTGCAGACTGGTCATTGTACTACTTATTGTCATTATTGCTTTAAAAAAAAAAAAACACCAAAAAAACCAGAAAAACCACCAAACAAACACAAAGCCCTCCATAAAAATCTATTTGCTATTTATAGGTTCCCATAATTACCCTAAGAAGTGTTTGTTTTTTTTTTTTCCCATTCTTCAAGCAGATAAAAACACTGTCACAGGCAAAGAAGGTTTATCCCTGGCCATAAAACTGCTTTTAATGTGAATACAAATTTTTGCAAACATTTGGAGTTATTTTCATTCTGTAGCCACTTAAGGTAACAAATCTTTCTGCATTCAGCTTTAGAAAAATTGCAGTCTTAGCCTTTGAATATTTCAAGTGACATTTTTTCCTTTCCAATAAATAGTTAGACATTATTTTTTAATAATAAATGAACTGTATTACTAAATGTCTGATTTGTTTTCTTTTTGTAATCAAAACCGAATTTGAAAAAGTTAGAGTTTAAATTTTGCAACAGTTACTGCTTTGAAATTAGCTAATAGAACAAGTAGTTTTTTATGTGAGACAGGTATCTGACTTAGCCTCAGTAAATAAATATCAAACAGGAAAAATTCGTAAGGAACATACTGAAAGAAAAGCACCACATGAAATGGGACCTCTCAGTGAGTTTTTCTTATTAATTGGCAGCCAGATTAGCAATTACTGACAAACTAGCAATTATTAAAAATAGAATTTAAAGGTCACTATCCTTTACTTTAAAATCTCTGTCTTAAAACTAGTTTTTCTTACATGGAGACTTAAAAAAGAAACAAAAACATAGCTCACTAAAAGGTAGTTTATGTCATACTATCTTACCAAATATGTGGTCAGTTACCATCAGAGAGCTGGTTTTGTAACAGTCTATGTTTCTATGCAGTGGGACTAACACTGTATTGTCACCATGGCTACCAATAATGTTGTTCTTCCAGGACAGATAAGATCATCACATTGGATCCTAGTGTCAGTAGGTTACCATGCTGATTTTATTTTTCTTTTTTGTCTGTTCAGTTCATGTTCCCAAGTGAAGTAACATTACCACTATGTATCCTATATTTTTTATTGTTCCTAGCAGACAATCTGCTGGAAGAGTTTCACCCCACCTGCAGAAATGTTGTTTGTCAGTAGGCATAGAACCGTGGGAGGTTGGTAGGTTAAGTGTGGATGTATAAATGCTGCTGATGTTCAGCTGTGGTGTTAAAATGACCCTCCCCCTCCAAAAAAAATCAAAACACCAAACTGTTTGGCAGATAGAGTTTGACTCTACCAAGACTAGATAAACAGAAAGTGTAGAAATCTGCATAGAACAATAAAGAGTAATTTTCAGTGTGTATAGATCCTAAACTAACTTTTTAGAAATCACATCTGCCTTTCAGCAGCCACAGAACTGGTGAAACACAATGGAGTAAAGTCTACCTTCTACCTGAGAGAGGCATAAACAGAAAACCATAAGACCTGAAATTTCTGCCAATAATTGTTACAGATGCATCTTGCCCAACTTGTATTCTCAGTGTGCAATTTCAACGTTCCTTCAAAACATTGGGATTAGCAATGATAATTTCCCTATGAATTGAGTGGGTAAATTAATACATAACAGATGCAAAATGGCTTATAGCTCTTTTATGTAATCTGAGATAATTTGCAGGTTCATTTTAGATTTGTTTCAGTATTTTTAAGTTAATATCTAAGTTAATAAGTGCAATTTATAATTTCATTGAGTTAATTCATTTTTGGAAGTAAAATATATTGTCTATCACTGTGCTAGCTCTCATTGCAATGTATCTGTTAAGGACTATGAATGATTAATATTTTATTAATTCATCATTTTCCACAGATTCAGTCCAGAAAAAAATTTTTTTTAAGCTAATCTGGATTCCAAATACAGAATTTTATTCTCAGCCTCTAGCAGTGTATGCTAAAGAGATCAGCAGAATGCTGACATTAGAAAGAATATATTTCCAGATCATAAATTCACACAAAGCAAAGCAGATTTAAATATCCATTTAGTTAATACTTTAATTGAAAACATTTATTTAATACCAAGATCCTTTTGCATAGTTGTTTCCAAAATTACTTAAATTAAAATTGCAGTGACTCAAACAGGTTTCTTAAAGAATCTTATACACAAATATGTCATATAACTACAGCTGAGAACATTGTAGACAATTTGGTCCTGATAGATTTTGTGTCTTTCAGCAATTGAATATCTGGGATTCATTTCTCATCCTATTAAGTGATAATCATTAGTGGCCAGACTGTATCATTAGTTTTTCAGGAAAGCTGCCCATTGTGCTTGGAAATTAATAGTCCCACCGCTGACAGCTAAAAAGCACCAGTGTCTTAATATTTTTCTCTGGGTATATTATTATCATCATAATCATTGTTATTATCATCATAATTGTTATTGGTGGTGTCGTTCTTGCTGTTGTATTTTTTATTATAGTTTTTATTATTAACTGTCTTTCATTTTGAAACATCTGTCTGTCTTACTGGGAAAAAAGTTCTTTTGAATTATGATACATTTTGACATCTACAGAATATCCCACATTTGACATACAACTCAGTGAATAATATTTAACAAAAGATTAAAGTTTTGGGTTTAGAAAAAATTAAATTATATTTTTCTCTCTTGAAAGACATGATTGTGATTTTCCAGAATAGCGATCATTAACTAAGCCCTGTCTGAAAATTCAAATGATTAATATCACAAATTTGACCTATTTTTTTCACTTAATAAACAGCATTTCTTTTTTGTCCTTTATTCCATTCCTAGGTTTTTTTCTGCATAATGTTATATATTATTATATCTATGGATGCGTAAATAAGAAAAATAATATGATTTTTAAAACATAATAAATTTTGCAGGATATTAAATCACAACATTTAAAGAGGAATTTTTCAACCTTTTTAGTTGAAAATCAGTGTGATGTGTAGACATTTAAAACCATAATACCTATAAGGTATTATAGCTATTATGTTTTTAAATATATATAGGTATCACTTTCTGATGCTTCCTTAATATCTTCACCATTTTCATATGCATTTATCCTATTATTTTACAACAGCAAAAATCCATCTACAGGCAGCACTGCAAAAGGTTCTTATTAGAAGTGTTTGTTGAATTTCTTTGTAAAGAAATAAGACCTTGGAATTGTCCATAACACTCTTCATTGCAGCATTTGGGTTTTTTTTGCTCATGATTTGGATTTTCCTTTGAGTTTTACTGCTATGTATTGTTAGACATATAGATATAAAAGGGACTTGTATGGATTTAAAAACATTTTCTTTTATCCTAGCATATCTTGAGATGATCTGAAAGCAGAAAGAAACCTTAAAATGTGTTTTAAATTCGTAAAATAAATTCAATAGAGTGTAAAATTTAAAATCAAATCAATAACATTAGGCAAAAAAGAGACTTTTAGAAATTTCCTTTCTGTTAGGGAATTTGAAAGTCAAGAGGGAATGGATTTAGTGTGCATGTAAAGACAAAAGGAGGTTTTTAGAATATATGAGCACCAAATTTTAAGCTATCTGCTTTAAACATGTATAAATCTTTATAAACTCAAGTATTCCTGAGCAAAGAGTTCATAATTGCAGAGCCTGTAGGACTCACTAGAGACAGGAAACGTGACTTGAGGACCTGTAGAGTGAAGAATAATTTGTTTGGAGAAACGTCTAAGATGAGTTTGGGGATAGAGAGGAGATCAAGGACATAACTGTGAAAAGGACTGATGATTTCGTAGAAGGAAGATGTCATATCAGCCTTCTTACCTTTTGCTATTGAGACACAGGACACTGGGGAAAAAGTATAGTGTCATACACTGTACTGAGGGCCTGACAGAAGACAGAAGGGAATGTCACTGGAATTTAGGAGGACAATGCAAAAATGAGTAAAATGAATAAAAACTGAAAGTCGAGCTATAGTCCAGTATGGGATGGGATACTGAATTGAAGGTATTTCAAGAGCAACAGAAATGGTAGAACAGATGGACATCAAAATATGGCCCTTGAGTAGTCATGAGTAAATGTAGAATGTCTTAATGAAACATAAATGGTGGAGAAAAAAAAAGCACAAACAAATTATTAAACATGACTTCAACAAACATTTCTAATCATTCTGCTTCAAGCTTAAACCGGACATGAACAATACTTTTGACAAATAAATTCACAGCTGTTACAAAGCTGTATTAACTGTGAAGAAAAAGGTTGGAGACGTAAAAGTGAATAAAACAAATCTTCTTATTTTATAAATGGAGGCTAAATGTAATTTAAGGTTTAATGTAAATATATTTGATGGTGAAAATGGATATTTTTAGACTGTTTGCTTCTATAAAATTGCATTCAACTTTAAAGCTGATCAGTGATTAGCAAGAAGGAAGAAAGAAACCCCACAATAAATCCAAGGCTAAAATGACATCATCCTAAAAATTCCATGAACATTTTTAATAGAGTAACATTTATGAAATCTGTGAAAAGATATATTACTGGAAAGATTCCAAGGACAGACTTTAATAATGTCAAGATGCTGCAGTGTGATAGGATTCTACTTTCATCTGCCTACTGTGTCTTGAATAATGCATTTTGATGGTGTCTTACTGGTCCATCTCACCGACATTTTTAGTGACCAGTGTTTCAGACTATGTCAGAAGCTATCCTTAGAAGTTACAGGTACTAGATGTTGCTCAGCCTTGAAGGTTGTGTATGTATTTTTTGTATCCTGGATTCATTAATATGCTTTCAGATCACTATTGTTTTCAAGTAACCTTATACATGACAAAACTGTGTATGCAGAGCAAAACGTCTCAGATTTCAAATAACACACATATATATTTAGAAGTCTGAACTTGAAATATATAAACGAAAAATTCTTATAATAAACAGCTTACTGCAAATTTTATGCAAAAAAAAAATACATAGAAAGAAAGACCTGTTGTGGTAATGTACTGAAAACCTGTGCCAGTTTATTTACTGCAACAACCCTTCAAACCAAACTTCTGATATTTTAGCATACTTCTTTTGTGTCTGAATGGTTCCGTCTTTTGGATCTTTTGGGAGGTACCCTAATTTCTAAAGAACTTGCAGGTTTTATTTTTCCTCCGTGTAGAAAAATAAAGACAGTTCCTTAAGTAACAAGGTAGAATGAGAGGGAACTGGTATGTGACTGATTTATTCCTGACACAAAGCTAGATGAAACTTGGAGGTATACACAGATTGAGGACCTGCTCTCATACAGCAGAACTTTTGCTTATCTTAACAAAGCAATTGCATATGTGACCTTGTCCTGACACTATTTTTGGCACCTTGACAAAAAGTAATGATTGGTATGGTCCCTTGGCTTGTTTCCATACGCATCTCTCTGTCTAGCTATCTCTCTGCGTGGGTTAGTGCACGTGTTAACATAAACAAATAAATTTATATAAAGATGTGTCTGAGAGTCAGTTACAGGTAACATCCAGAAAATCCTCTCATCCAAGACTCTTAGTTCTTTAATCAGTATCCTGCATCTACAAAGATACTAAAATTATAGACAATGAAATCTAGAATAAATTAGCGTCTGTCATAATTTTTCCTCTTCTCAAAAAAACCTGAAACCCAAGAAAACAACAAAACCAAACACAAACTCAACCAAGAATAAAAACAAACAAACAAACAAAACAAACAAAAAAGGAGAATGTCTGTGAATGTGAAGAAACTTTTTTACAATATGTAATTACTTCAAGGATAAAAACTTTGATTGAACCACGGAATAGGATAAAACAATGGTTGCTTTTCATAAATATGGTCCTGTCTGCTTTATAGAAACCCTGACTTTTGACTTAATGTGTGTCCTAATAAGCAAAAAACTAGTCTATGGTAACTTCCTGAAGAATCAGATATCCAGCTCGCTCCTCTTAAAGTTGCATTTTAGTGGAATTTTTGATTTCTACTGTCTACATCACTTGACCACAAACCTGTCAAAATAGCTGCTGTAGACATTTTTTACTGTATTAAGTAGGCTTAGATAATTTAGAAATAGAAGCTTTTGTAGATATTTATGTGAAAGTCTGTGGTATTTTTTGAATGAAAAGGACAAAATATTAAATCTTTTTAGTTTTGTGACTAATATTTTGTATTCCCCTTCCATATTTTCTTATACATATTTTTATATTTTCTTCCCTCACACGTATCACGAACAGATAAGGAATTCTGTCCTCCTTTGCTATACTATCAATGCAATTTTTTGTCATACAGTGCCAAAGGCATTCTTTGATTGCTATCTGAACCAGATTTTATCAACATCTTCTGGGCATTTAGACCATGTCTACTCTTATTTATTAATATACATCACTGTGCTCCACAGGGCTCTGATCTGTGATCATACTGTCAAGTAGCTGCTTGGAGCATGCCCTTATCAGTATCTCAGTTGTTTCCCTGCATTTTACTTCGCCTCATTTTAGATTTATACAGTGCAAAAATCTACCACTAGAACCAATTTTCTAGATGTGAAATTCTTTATCCAAGACATGAGTGGCATCTATGAAAGGCAGGTTGATTTCTAGGGTTACTGATGAATATTGGCTCAAGATATTGCTCAGAAACCTAGAAAAATAAACTGTCTTGATACTCGGTATTTTATAATTCTTGATTTACAGTCAAAGAACTAAAAAATGTAATTTGTTGAGTGAGAGTAAGAAAGAAAATAAACAGAATAACCGTGTGATAACCATGTAAGTAATTTCTGATATAAAATAACAGTCAGATTATTTAATTCTTGATATGCAATTTGTTTGGACAGTTTTTTAATTTTTACATTTTTCAGTGAAGCTATCGCAGTTACCAAGTCACAGAGTTCTGTCAGTTGTTTAGCTAGGTAGAAAAATGTCATGAAGTCTGCTACTGATAAGTAGTGTTAAAATGATTGCTCTTCAGCCCAAGGAGTTGCACTTGGGTTTTAGTATTCTGGTATTTAACTTGAAAGAAGGAAATATTTTCTTTATTAATACATATAATGCTTTCTATAAAAAAGTCTTATAAAACAGTCTTCACAATTTTGGACTCTGGATCTGCAGGTTTTCTCCTGCATAGACATATCTGAATTTTCATATAAAATGTTTTCAACATAACTCAACTGGCTCTTATGAAAAAGCTATTTGAACAACGTTATTCTTTTCCTACAGGTTTACAACACAATGCTGTCCCTCCCCAGCTCTCCAACATTTTTGAACTCTGAAACTCCTTTTTTGTATCTCAGCCACTAGGCTTACACAAGACAAAAGTAGGATTTTCCAGACCAGAGTTTTTCTGCTTCAGATATTTATTGCAGGGATTGCACAGTGGAAGGGTTTACTACTCTCTACAGTCTGTAAAAGAAGACTGTCTGGTGAAACTAAATGCCGATGCAAATAAGTTGGTCATCTAAAATAATATTACATAAATTGAAGCCAGCTGACAACGGGATATCTTCTTTTTCCCTTGAGTAAAAACACATAAATGAAAAATATATCAAGACCATCAGATATATCTACGTAGGAAATACTAAGAGAAGAAATTGCACTGAATCAGAAGTTAAAGTCTCATTATCTTGAGATCTGAGATAAGCACTATCATGTTTTTAGTTTTTATATTTTTCTACCATGTCATTCCTTTCCATTTAGACATAAGATCTTCCATGTCTTATTGTGTGTGGTGCAGAATGGAGATTTCTTGATCTTTATCTACTATAGAAATAAGACATTACAAACCCCTTAAAATTATAGTATCGAAGAACATAGTGAGGGGCTCTTTCCCTTTTCTGCTAGTAACTATATTTGACTTCCAATACTGACTTTACAAAAGAGAATAAAAATGAAAACATCATGATATCACTACGAATTGCATATAATTATAACTTTAAAGCAAAGGAAGATAGGATTTGAAGGTTATTGTAAGTGAAAGCAGATCTCTCTTTTTCTTCTCTCATTTATACTTCACTTCTTAATTCCCATCTCTCTAATAATTCAAGACCTTGGTAGATGTTTCTGTCAGAGAACAAAGCCTCGTACAAATGGTGAGCTGGAAACACTGGGATTTTTTCTTGCATCCTTGCACCCAGACAAGTTCCTCACTCACGTAAATCTTGGAGTTCTGTCATATTTGAGTGACTAGGGAGTAAAACTGCTGGCTGGAAAGTGAAATTCTAAAAGCATGGAAGATTACCTCTCTTCTTCAGTTCTTTCTCTTCACCATCACAGAATGGTGATATCTTGGAAATAGCCCTAGCTGGGGTATACCTAAGCCAGGCCAAGACAGGAAAATTTTCAAGACAATATGTCTCTGCTATTCAAGTAACTCAAATGTGTATGTCTAATCTAGTGGAGGAGTAATCGTTCATTTATGTAATAATGAAGGCTTTTTTCAGAATAAAATTAAATATTTCACAAAAAAAGCCTGGAATATGCCATCCATATTTCCCAGTCTCTTGCAAAAATTAGTGACTTTTGAGAAGTAAATTGTTAACTCCCATAAGACTAGAGTTTTACCATAATTTATGGAAATACTAATGAATTTACTACAAATGTTTGTATATGTTTAAAAAAAAAACCCAAAACAAACCCTGTGTTGTGTTGCTGTCCATTTGACAACATCTTAGATGATGCTAAAAAGTTTTCAACCTTTATTTTTTAACTTGAAATAGTATTGGATTGCATACTTGATATTTTTTTCCTGACTCATTTTCTATTTTGGGAGTTCTTTTGAAATCAGCAGATCTTTTGCATCCCTGAAAACAGACCTGGAACTGAGGAATATCATGATCAGAACCATGGGGATCTTTCAGAAAAGTATTTTTTATACAGTTACCTGTAAATCCATTTATTCTGTAAACACAGAGAGATTATAGTTCCCTCCTCTAATGCCTACAAATTTAGCCTGCTTTTCCCCCTCACATTTGCTATTAGTCCCTCATAATGTTCCTTGTCAGGGTCAACCTCTTAACTTTGTCAGAATCAATAGGATTTTTTTCCCCTTAATCTTTGTTTTTATTCTTATAGTTAAAAACAGTAAAGTAAAAGTACAATAAATCTTTAAGCTATTACTATCAGAATAAAATGCACATCACTTATAGTAGCTGATTGTTCAGAAAATAGATGCATATCCTATTTGATTTGCTGTTCACTAGAATGACTTTCTTTTTCCCTTCTTAAAAAAAAATTCCCTTCTTTTGATCTTATTCAGAAAGGCAGTAAGTCTTTTTTAGGACACTTGAAACCCTCAATAGATGCTGATTTTTCCACAACATCTGCCATGTTCCTACTTTTCCATGCTGAACAGACATTTTTTAAAAGTAAATGCAGAGCAAACCAGATTTTGCTAAACCTTAATTAGCATTTTTATAAAATACTTCACCCATAGAATTTAATATGAGAATTCTTTATGGCATGGCTAGTTTGGCCCAACAGGAGAAGTTGTATTGCTGTATTATTTGTCTACTGGGTAGAGATTTAACAGCCCTGATTTAACCTTTCATGTGCTTTAAAGCTAAATTTTAAACAAAAGCAAAGCTTTATTGCTAATCTGCTCTTTTAATTGTGTCAGCATTCATTAACTTATTATAATAGACAGCAAAAAACCTTACACTGTCATGTCCTTGTTAAAACAGATACTCAGTAGTGAATATATAGTGCAGTATACCATGAAGACTTTGTAACTCAAGGGTAAGGTTTACTGTGAGGTACATTAAAACTCATAACTAATGTTTGTATAAAAATATTGTCATAAAAATATTTCATGTACATTATTTAGACAGAAAGTTATGATTACTGTAAAACTTGTTTTTTTTCAAAAAGTAGTATCTTTCTAAGAGTAATTTCTGTGCTAACAATAAAAGCCCCCTAACTTCACAAAAAGAGCATTCAGATAATATTTTATTCCTTGTTGAAGCTGCCATAATAATTTGAAATACATTTCTTTATATTCACTTTTTTTTTCCTCACTGCTACATATTCCCACTTACTATGATGGTCAAGCTTCATTCATCGTATGAGAAAGGAAAATTCACCACCTTGAAAAAAAGCTCATCTGTAAGTGTATCACTGTTCAGTATCATAAAGAGAATTGCTTTTTGTTGGGATATATGATGTACAAAAGAGTTCAACAGTGTTCAAATGAGCTTCCACTAAAGCATGTCTGAAAATGCAAAGTATTTTGTCAATACTGTTGTTGGGGGGCAGAAAAGATTCAGTCACTTTGAATATTTCAGTTTTGTTCCAGTTGCTTAATTGCTGAAAGAGGGGAGAAGTTTTATTTCTACTATTATGACAATGTTAGCCATTTTGACTGTCACAGTTAAAAAAAACCAAACAACCAAAGATAAAGAAAAGAGAAATGTATTCAGTTGATGAATTCTCACCAAATTACATTCTTCCAAAGAACGAATGAATATTAGGCATATTCTAGCTGTTGTATTAAATTTTTTAAAAAAATTATTTAGCATGTTTTATGAGTTAGAATACAACTTTTATAATGATAATGAAAAGTTATATTTAGTTCAGCTTCCACAGGTTTTTTTGTTGATATATATTTACTTCTATAAAGCTGTCTTAAATATAAGCTTTTCTTAGCATTCTTCTCCTGGCAGTCTTCTTATAATGATATTATATTCTTAAAAGGAGTGGTGGTGGCACATCTCAGTTCTGAAACTTTTGGAAGAGGTAGCATTTTCAGGGTTTTGTCACCTCTGCATGTCAAAAATAAATTCTCTCTAAGTTAATTCTATTTCTGTGCCACACAATAATTGCATTTGTTTTACTCTATCAGTTCCATTTTAACCAAAAATTGCCTTTTATCACTCTTCCTCCCAGTTGATTTCTTTTTCCTTCTAGAAGTTGTCTCATCTGCCAGCTCATCTGGTAGCTAGACAATTTGGTATCCAGTGTTTAAGTGCTGGCAGATCCTTATCTCTTCCTAAGTTCTTACAGATCACATCAATTTTATTATGATTACGGACATTTTCAAGATAGCTAAGGGATGTGCTTCTGCCAGCATGTTCATAACATTCAATCCAGTCAATATTATGGCTGTGGATTGTCTGACTAGGAGACTGGGTTTTTTTCACAATTCATGTGGGTTTTTTTGTGGGGTTTTTTGTTTTGTTTTGTTTTGTTTTTTTTGGTTTGTTTGTTTGTTTTTTTTGGGGGGGTGTTATTGGTTATTTGGCTGGTTTTTTGTTAGTTTTGGTAGGTGGTTTAGTGTTTTGGTTTGGTTTTCCCACAAATACCCTCAGCTGATCATATGTGAAAGCTCTGGAAAAAGTCTGTTCCTCTTCCTGGTTCCCTGAAACCACTGGGGAGTCACTGGAGAAGGAATTAGAGTTCTGGAAAGGCCCAGGGTTCCCTATGTTAGCAAATGCCTTATTCAGATGCAGGTTGTTCTGAGGTGTCTCTTAACCGAGTTTTCTCTCTGCGGATCAGTTATTGCACTTCACAGACACATGCGGTAGAGTACTGAAAAAACAGTACTTTTTAATATGCATTCCCCTCCAAAACTAATACATGCTTATTTTTCTACCATAACAATCTGATCTAAACCCAGTTGTATAAGTAGTATTAAACTAATGTAAGTCTTAATTTAGAAAAGGATTGAGCCTGTAGGTACTTATGTCAGTCTCCATTTATTCTGTTTTTGAAAATATCTGGAATTGTTATAATTATGCCCCAGACTCCTTCAAAGTAAACTAAAAAATAAAGAAGATAGTTGGGAGCTTTATTGATAAGATTAAAATTAAACTAAAAATACTAAATTCAAGACGTATTTTTTCTTAAATAATTTCTAAGGCATTAGAGTGCGAAATAATGAAACATCATATACTTGAAACTAACTTTACTACAAATGATAAAACCTGGAAATTCTATGACACAAACATTTTTTTAAATCAGAAATGCCTTTCTTATGATATTCCAATGCACTCTGGCATGTATATGTTTTTCACAGTTGGATATTCTGAACTGAATGAACAGAGTCACTTCACTATCACAAAATGACCAAAGCTCAACAAAACATATTTTTAAAAAAGCAACTTCAAAGTAACTCATCTGGAAAGAAGAGTGCAATTTGAAAATGTGCATTAAAAAGGACTGAATCTTAGTAAAATAATAAAAAATGAACCCTTGGGAAAAAATTCTGTCCAATAAAGCAAAAATCAGACACACCCTTATAAATTTTTGCAAGTTATTGTCAAGGCAACCATCAAAGCAATACACACAAGTTTGGGTATTCTCAGCTGGAGGAAAAATGGCCAATGAAAGTGCAACTAGCTTAGGAAATAGAAAATAATTCTATCAGCAAAAAAGTGAAGTTTGAGATTGTCACTGTAATACCAAAAATATGTGTGACACTTGGATGCTTGTTTTTCAGTATAGCTGACAAAGCATACATGCTTTGAAGAGAATTAGGCAGATTCAACTATGAAATGCAACACACCTTTCTTTTTGTGATTGTCATGAAAAACTGCATCAGCTGGTCAGAGAGATCAAAGAACATTCTGCATATTTAAAAACAAGATGAATTGTGCTCCTATAGAAAAATAAACTCATTTATAGTCAAATCTTCTCACATTTTGATGGTGGCCATGGTGGTCTTCAAATTATGAATCTATGAGTCACTTTAGTCATGTAATTCCTTCTGGGACAAAAGGAAAATGGCATTTTTTAAAATTTACTCTCTATTATCATAACTAATGCAAATATGTTAAGATGGCTGTCATAAATGACAGGTTTCAGAAATTCAAACAGCTAATTGAAGGAATTATCACAGATCTTTTTTCCCTCTTTTCGACAAGTAATTACTTGTAGTCTATATTTTGTCTCTTCCTTGTTTCTAAATCCACCTGTCCTTTCTTTCAGCATATCAAGAATTTACTACAGCTATATCTAACACACTACATATGCCGGGCAAACATTCTAAGATACTATGTTAAATGCCGTTTCTGAACTATATGGTTAATGTGCTTTCCTAACATGCCTAGAGTTGAAATGATCACTGAATGAGGGTATTTTTCACTATGATAGACTGGTAGAGACCTTCCATTTTGTGAGTTTTCTTTTCTACCTTTCTTGGCAAACATGACCATGTCTGTTGTTTGGAAAATAATGAAGCCACTAATTATATAATTAGTAACAATATTATGCTAAACCACTATATGCCTTTATGAAAACTCAAGTGTCAGTAACAATCTATTCTATTTGATACATATCTGTTTATCTGTTTTCATAAATAGGCACTTGATAACAAAATCTGACATTTGATAGAATTATTTACTCTTGTTTGATAGAATTATTTACATAGGCTGGGACAAATCATCTCTATAACTCTTCAGATGCAAACATATAAAATGTACAGATCAACCATGGGATGAGAGAAGTCCCATCCAGAAAGATTACAACATGTTAAAACAATCACATTATTCAAAGAATAACATAAAGAATCGCATCTTTATAGAACAGTTTAACTTAAGTGGAACCTTTGAATGACACATGGTTCAACCTTCTACTTAAAGTGAGTCTAACACCAGGGCAAATGGCTTAGAGCCATCTCCTGGGAAACTCCAAAAATCTCTGAAATGGAGACCGCATGTCATCTCAGAGCAGCCCTTCTTATGTTTTTAACTACCTTCCCTCTGAAGAATTTTGTCATATATAACCAGAACCACCATCGCTGCAAATCGTAACTGCTACTATTTACTGTTCACTTACAGGAAGAGTCCAGCTTTATTTTCTTATTCTAAGAAGAATGGTTAGTCTAATACCTTCCCATTTACTGACAACAGCCCTTGGACCTTTTTTATCAGGTTGAAAAAATAAACTTTCCTAAATTCTTATGTTATGTACCCTACTCCCTGACCATCTTAGTATCCATCTGCTGAATACACTAGTTTGTCCATGTTTTTTTTTGTATTGAGGACTCCAAACTAAACACAGGACTGCAAGTGCCACCTCACAAATATCACACAGAGAAGCAAAATCATTTTCCTTGACCTGTCAGCTCTGGTCTTAAAAATACAGATGAATATGTGATGGATTTTTGTCATTGCTAGTGCTCTGTGCTGACTCACATTCACCATTTTATTCATAGTGGTCCTCTGCTTCTTTTCTGCAAAGCTGCTTTCTAAACAATTTGAGCCTCTAGCTTTAAATTTTATGTGGTGTAATCCTACACCAGAAGCAAAGCTTTCTATCTAACTTTGCCGAATTTCTCAGCAGCCCATTTCCGTAGCCTGTTAAGAACCCCCTAAATAACACCCCTGCCCTCCAGCATACTGACTACCTGCTGCATTGAGCAGAGCTAGTGTTTAGTCAGCCTGCCCAGGGCCTTCTGGCAGAAAAGAGAATATGCCACACACTGTAAGGAGGTGGTTTGTTTGTTTTATTGAGCTTAATACTTGAAAATACAGCTTGGAGGTCAGAGAAGCCTTTGGAGGGTTCATCTCAAACCTTGACTAGTTTGCACTTCTTCCAGTTTCATTTTATCTGAATAATTCTATTGTTTTATTATGTATTTCCTAACTGGGACAAAAATATCTTTCGACACCCTTAGGGGGAAGATGAGGGAAACCTAGGAATGAAGTACCTCCCCTGCCTAGCTTCCAGAATTATAGATTTTTCATAAAAACACTTCCATCTGTTAGCAAATGTTATGCAACAGAAACTCCTTTTAAATAGGGTGGTATGTAACTTAATCACAGGAGAAGAACTGAAGAAGGTGAAAGCCTGATCATTCACCTGTTACCCATATTGTAACTAGGAATGCATGTTCTGTCTGTGCCTAGACCTGCCTAGAATGTCCAAACAGAAAACTGTAAGCACTTTGAAGCTGCTGATTTGATTTCCCTTTGATTCCGGTCACACTGTGACAAGACTCTGTAGGCATTTTTCTCTCTCATTATTCAAGTTTCATCTTGTTTAACTGTTTTAGTTGTATTTAGGGAAAAATATGGATCAAAGTCAAAACAAAATGTAACTCTTTTTTAGGTACAAACCATATGTTAATATAGCTGTGAAAGATTTATTCAAAGTATTAGATATTCCTTCCCACCCTTCACCAGTTTCTTTATTTTGCATTTTGTTCCATGTTGTTGTCTCTTTTGCTCCCAGATCCATATATCTTCTTTATTTTTCTTGTCCCAAGTGTAATTATTATATTTGTTCTATGAATTTCTCTTATACGTAGAACTCATAATCATAGATTGCTTTTTCTCAGCCTGTTTGATTTTTGAAAGCAGATATATTTGGAACATTTTAGAAGTTAGTAGCAATCATTCATTGTCAAGTTAAGAGAAAAATGTAGTTACTCTGAATTTCCATGAGCTTACTTATCAGAGTGGTGATGCTGACCAAATTCTGATCTTGCACTATAATTTCCAGGGACTCTATTTCTTAGCTGTCTTTTCAGTTCTTGCAGCTCTGCATGACATGCAGTGCAAGTTTCTTAAGGTTATTTGTTGCCAGTATAATAGTCATAACCCAAGGAGATAGCAGAAGAGATTTTGCACATTTAAAGTCCAGTTGCAATTCTGATAGAGGTTGATAACGGGGCTCCGTGCCTGTGCACAGCTAATTATTTACTCAGTAACTCCTACAGTGATGTAGGGCTTCACTAGCCAGTCATCTGAAGTATGAATTAATAGAATTGTCTTGTCTCAATCTTCCTATTTAGTATTCCACTCATTTTAAAGCAGCCATCAGGAGGATAATGTTGGGTAGCTCTATAATTCCACACACACAGCTTCTGCTGTATGTATGTGAATTTGTGTACTCAAATGTCTTGACTGAGACCATGGATTGAGAGATCGAGAGAATATATTGAGACTAGTGCTGAGGAGAAGGACATGGAGGTGTTGGTGGATGAGAAGCTGAACAAGGCCTAGCAATATGCAGGAATCCAACCATATCCTGAGCTGTATCAAAAGAAGCATGACTGGCAGGTCAGTAGAGGTGATTCACCCCCTCTACTCAGCTCTCAAGAGACCATTTCTGGAGTACTGTGTCCAGTTCTGGGGGCCTCAACAAAAGAAGGACATGGACCTACTGGAGCAAGTCCAGAAGAGGGGCAAGAGGATGATGCTTCATCTGGGGCTGCAGCACCTCTCCTCTGGAGACAGGTTGAGAGAATTCTAGCTGTTCAGCCTGGAGAAAATGCTGGGGAGACCTTCTAGCAACCTTACAGCACCTAAAGGAGGCCCAGGGGAAACCATGAGAGGGACTTTTTACAAGGGCTTGTAGTGATAAGACAAGGAATAATTACTTCAAACTGAAAGAGAGTAGATTTAGATTAGATACTAGGAAAAAGTTCTTTACTGTGAGGGTGATAAGACCCTGGAACATGTTGCCCAGAGGATATGGCTGCCCCATCCCTGGTAGTTCAAGTCCAACCAAGGCCAGGTTGGACAGGATTTTAAGCAACCTGGTCTAGTGAAAGGTGCCCCTGTCCATGGCAGGGTCCTTGGACCTAAGATGATAATTAAGGTCTTCCAACCCAAACTATTCTACAATTCTATGATTAAAATCCTAAATGGGCTGTCTCAAGTAGTCACCATTTTACCTTCTATTTTTATCAATAAAGAAAGTCTTCATCTGGAAAGGAAAAAAAAAGCTTCTGTAAGTTGTGTTTCACATTCATCATTCTGTGTCAATATCTTGGATAGCCCAGAACACCTGAGATAGTGATAATATTTTTATAACTATAAACCAAAGGGTGTGGAGCTTAACTGAGCTTTAAATGTTCAAGGTTAAAGAGCTCTGATCTTTGCCCACTCATGACATGTCCACTCATGGCATGTCCACACACTTCTTTATAAATAATGTATTGTTCCATTTTGTTACAAAGTCTAGTGATACTGCATTGCTATGCCTTCAGTATTTGTTAAGAACATGAAAAGCATGTTCATAGCTAAAAATCCCAAAAATAATAATAATAATAATAATAATAATAATAATAATAATAATAAAGGTATCACTCCGTCTATTTTTCTTAAGATGTCTGATCGCAAAAAACCAGATACATTATGAGTAAATAATCTATTACAGAAAATGTTTTGTGATGACAATGTTTATATGACAGAAAACTACAGATTACTTTTATTATATTAACTTTCAATATTTAATATTGCATATATTTATTATTTAATTTAAATCACCATGAAAAAACCTTTTACTTGTGATTTAGTCTTCCAAGTATCCAATGTATTTCAAAGAGACCAAAATGTCCTGGATGTAGGTGCTCTGTGGTACTTATTGCAATATAAGGAAAGAACCATGTGCTTAATTCACTCCTCTACAAATAGGCTTGTAGAATCATCTGAGACACACTGGAGTTCCCAAAACATATACTGGCATCTTACAAATATGATAGAAAAACTAAGAGAAACCCAAGTTCCTCACCACCCACTTAGTGGTGAGGATAAACTGTATTTTGTTGCACCCTTTTTATGTGCCTTCTTTTTTTTATGTACCCTTTTCATGTACCTTCTTTTTACTAAAAAGAAAGGTACATAAAAATGTACCTTTATATACCTACCTTCTTTTACTAAAAAGAAAGTAGGTATATATAGAAAGGAAGGGAGAAAAAATAACTGTGCACCATTTAAAAATAGTCTGCAAATGATAGATGTTGAAAGCGCATTTAAACAATTACTGATGTGAAATGAATTTAACACAGGTTGTGTAATTTTATTTGGCAGTGCTTAGTTACTTAGTTAAGCCCATAAAATTATTGAGATTTGGAAATGAAAATGACAGTTTGCCTTCATTTACTCAAGATATTATTCATTTTTTACCAAATTTTTAATTTATGCATATTAAAATTTTTATAAATTAATTATCTACACTATTTTTCTCGTTTAATTTTCTCTTTTGAGATTTAATGTGTCCTATGTAGAATAAATTATAAAATGTCACATTCTACTTCTGTGTCTTGAGCCAATGTTGTGATGGAATTAAAAAACACTGTGTTCAAGGTTCAAACCACTACAGTTTCTGTCCCTGCTACATCACCTGGGACAGAACAAGGATGTTGCCAGCATAACAAACACACTTGCATGAAATCAGGAAGGCTTAATTGCCAGGGATCAGTCCATCACTTCCTGATGAGTTTTATTTGCTGTTTTCTTAAATTTTCATACTTTAATTATTTTTGGAGAAAATACTATGTGAAAATCCATCACTGTGATATTATTATTAACTTTTCCAATGTGAGTTCTTCCCATGGGCTCCAGGTCTTCTTGAACTGCTCTAGCAAGTTCCCTTCCACAGGATGCAATTTCTTGAATGTTCACTTTCTTGCAGGTTCTTGAGGCTTCTGAAAGTACTTGTGATTTGATGGCCTCTATGTGGTGTTCCTCCCTCTTAAAGGGAAGATCAGGATGGTGAGCTTTAGGACCCAGGGCCATCCTCCTTCCTGATCTGCTAGAGCATGGTTGCTGTGATCCCACAGCACTAGATACAGCCAATGGCAAGGCTTAGCAGGCATTCCTAGGGTTACACACACACAAGAACACATGTCAACACAAATAGAAAAATGATGCCTTTACAGGTATCACACACAAAATTAACACTTACTTAAACAATACAAATGACCTGCACCTGTACTTACCCTTTTCAGTGTAAAGGTAAGACAAGAGAAAAGATAAGTAATAAGGGAACAAAGTAGGCAACCCTAGGAAATGAAATATGGTGTGAAAAAATAGGAATGAAGGGAGAGGCATAGCTGAACAGAGCAGAGGCAGAAACAGAATTGAAGGAGAAGCATCACGACAGGAAAAAATATGAGAAAGCAGTTATAGTAAAACCAGAAATTTTCATTAAACAAACATGCAGCTGTATCCTCAGCTAGATAAGCTATTTAGTTGTAGAGACTGTCTCTACAAATGGGCATTGAGTTGACTCCTAAATTTAGTGATTGCATGGTCACACCAGTAGAATGACTTTCAATTCTGTGGTTTTAAGAAATGCATCCCTCTGTGCATGTATTTTTCTTTCCTTTCTGAAAACAATTTCTCTGTTTAAATAACTTTTTCTATTCACAAGAGGCTTCATCCTTACTTTTTGTGTTATCATGTGTCAGGATTATATCTTCATCAGGGATCACTCTCTGGGAAACTAAAAAAAAAAAAAAAGAATTGTGCAGGATGATGCTAGTTGAAGGTGGCCCACTTCCAGGAGTACCATAAACTTTAGCAGATGTTGGCCAGACTGCGCTAAAGATGTTTCTGCAACTTTAAGAATCTCGGAACTCTTCAGTCAGTTGCCATAGACTACTGCTTTCAGATGTATTTTTTTTTTTTTTTAACAGATAAGCACTCAGACTCATGTGAATAGCAGAGAGAGTATGCAAATAAGCAGGAACTCAAACACATTGTGAACAATGGCACAATGTGTCAGAAAGCAGAGAGGACCAGCTGCTCCCTAATGGATGGGAAGTCAAGCGTAATAACATGCCAGCAGGGCAGAGGCCTTGACAGCCAGAGTAATGTCCTAAAGTGCCCAGCCAGGGGGAGCAAAGCAAGATCAGGTTAGCAGCCAGAAAAAGAACAGATCTTTACAATGTCATCTTGGGCTCTCATCTTCTCTCTACAGTAAATTCTTATTTTAAATTCTTATTTTCTAAACCCAGATATGTTCTAAACTAGACAATCTTATTTATGTTACTAGCATGACTCCTTATCTCTGTCATAATATCAGTAACCTGTGCATCACTGAAGAGTATAAAATTGTGTTATAAGGAACACAGTACCTATCTGCTAATAAAATAGTTCGAAAAGCACCTGCAGTAGAACATAAAAAACTTCTTAAAGATGCGAGTGATAGGTAGTAGTTTAAAACTTGTGCTATTGTGATCTTAATTAACTTAGACTACATAAAACAGAAATACGTCTGCCTGTTATGTAGCTCGTTAAAAGTAACTGTTTTGAAAACATATTAATAAATATAAATCCCTCATCACTTTAAAAGATGTTCTATTTGCCCAAGTCAAAGGATACATATGAAAGGATCAAGAAAGGATGAAAAGGTATAGAAAAATTAGATGCAACAAAATGCATGAAGAAAGTTAATTTTGAAATAGAATGTGATCTTAAAAAAAGTAAAATACATGGAACAGAGGAATATATAAATTTGTTTATAGCTTATAGTAAGAATATGTTTTGTCATACTAAATGTAATTAATGTTTTTCATAGTTTTTTAAAAATTATTTTTTCTGTCATGTGCTAAAGTTTTTATAATGAGACAATTTTTTGAGCAATATTTATTCTATTATTCTCTCATTTTATTTAGTGATTTTTTTTTTTATTTTACAGAAATGGTATTAAAGCCCCAGTGCAAGATAATGGATAATATTCAGTGTTAGTGGTAATGTCACAGAGTTTGCATTTCTGAGAAAGTGAAACATGTGAGCCATATGATCACCAGGTATTTTTATTATTCTGTGTGATCTTAGATTTCATAACAAATATAAAAACAGTATTAGAGAGTTTAAAACGGGTTTATAAGAAAACTTAAGGCTTCTGGCCTCCAGAAAAATAAAGGATACTGTGGCCTATTATTTTCTCTACTCAGTCCATTAAGAAAATTAAAGAGAAAACATAAAAAAATAGCTGCTAGGAAAAAAAAAATCTGCAAGTCTGTAGAAAAGATATCAACTTTCAAAAAAAGCTTAAATTACCCCAACCAAAAAAACCCCAAACAAAATAAAATCTGATTCCCACACCAAAGTCAAACCTCAGTTAATTTTATATTTACTTTTTTAAATGTTAAAAATAGTGTAAAAATATATGTTATAATTCTTACATGGAATCTTCTATAAGGATATACACTGCTAAAGTTTTTCTCTGTGAATGAAGAGGCAAATTCTCCAACTAATAATTTTCAAAGGCATTGAAAGGATTGTTTCCTTGATCTACCACTCAAACCAGCAACTCAGAATCAATCGCAATACACAATTTCTCTTTGTTCTGTATCTATTTTATTTCTGTCTCCTGATATGAACTTATTTTCCATAACCATTCAATACTCACTATGGCAGTACTTTAGTATCTGAAAATATTTTATCATTATAAGGTATTATTTAGGAAAATACTTTTAGTAGTCAGGAATTATGACTCATTGTGTAGCAGATCAGAGAAGATATTAGAAAGACTTTAGCATCTAAGAGATAATGGGATATAAACATCTTTTCAATCCTTTAAAAAATCCTCTAATTCATTATCTCCTGCGTATAATTTGTAGTACTAGATTATTTTAGATTATCTATGCATAAATTAAAAAAAAAATAACAAAACTGCTCACCAAATGTTTTAATTGTTCATTAAGTGTCAGCTAACTGTAGGACCAAGTAATGACTGAAATTATAGCTTGAATGCAAACGTCAAATCTAAGCAATTACTCCTTAATTGAATAGATTATTTAGACCCCATATTTGGTTCCAGTGAAGTTATTTCTCTATTGTTTTTAAGGAAAGCCTCTGCTACTTTGGATTACCTTAACTTTGGTTTTTAGAAGAGACCTGTCTAAAACTTAGGTAGTCATAAGCTTGCTTTTAGATAGGGGAGAGAAACAGACCTCTCCAGCAGAAGATCCTTCTTGCTGTAATCCAGCATACACTAATAATGCCTTAGATGCACACATTTCTCTTCTCTGAAAGGGACACTAGGTTGAATGGCTTAGAATCAGACACATAATTTTCCAATTTCTGAAGCTAAGGAGACAGATCAAAAAAGTACTCTCTTAAAAATAAGATAAAGAAAAAATATACAGTTGTGTATATGTGTATTTGTAGGAATATCTCAGACTCAGAGTTTCACTTGCTTGTAACAGTAAGTGTTTTTAAGAGGAAACCAAGGCACTTCCTGGAAATGCATGAAGATCTGTTTGTGCTAGAACAACCTTCCAATGAAAGTAACAGAAAGCTTGTGAAGAACATTCATTTTTCTAGGAGAAATAAAGAAACATATCATTTTGTCTGTTTTAATAGTGGGCTGAAACCATTCCATGAGAGGTTATTCCAGTCCCATTTCCTAGGATTTGTGAGCTGTTCCAGCATTTTAAGCTGTATTTCAAGTTACATCAAGAATGAATTGCTGAGCAGGTAGGCATCTCAAACATGCATAAAACCTTTCCTTATTCACGTGTTACTTATTCTCTCACTTCTCACCAATAGCCTTACAGTAGGCTATGTTTTTAGAAAATAATTATGTATTAGTTTCCACAGTAAAACTTTTTTAAGGAAAGGTATTCTTTCATCTCTGATTAGTAAACCTCATGTAAATTACAAGTGACCAGATTAAAATTTTTCCATCTCTCTGAAGAGAGTTTCCATGCTTCTAACTTGCTATGAGATATGTTGAAATTCTTTAAGACAATATTAGCTAGCACTGGGAGAAAATTGTGCTTAAGCTTCTGCAAGGAGAACTACCTCCATAAGATATGCTTGATCAACTTAATTAAGGTACTTGTAGTTCTAATTGAAACACAGAACAGGAACAATGAAAGCAAGACAGGAAAATTATTTTTTTTATGTGGTGTTTCTAATTATTTATAATAAACAACACCTTCAATAAACTGTGAACTTTGCTCACAAACAATATGATGTTGTTTTCACAGCAAATTATTGAATTATCTTTTTTTAAACATTGACAGAAACCCTGGACAAGAAATTTGGAACTAAATGCTGCTGATTAAAATGCCAAACTTGCCTTTTCTCTTTTTTTTTTTTTTGGTATCCTTTTTTTCAGAAAACAGAAATTGATTTATTTTACATGGAAAAAAACTGAAGGTCAAAATTAAGCAGTTTTCAGGGGGAGTTTTAATTAGGTAAGGTTAAAGCCCCACAGAGCTTGCATTCTGTCTTTAATTCCCACTCTGTAAGAACTTTCTGAACTTTCCCTGCTGCTTTATTCAGATGTAATCAGCACCCTTCAATGAAACTCTAATTTAAAGAGAATTCATTATAGTAGATGACTTATTTAAAAAGGTGGAAAATTAATGTATCTGAACAGCGAACTGCTTATTCTAAAATGAATGTAAGGTCTTACGGGTAAGCTATAACAACACTTCTCACCATTGAACACAATCTATATCTGCATATGGATATATCTCTCTATAAAAAAGTATATATGTCCATATAAATAAAATTCATGATGAAGTTTCTCTAAGTGTTTTGAAAACATATTAAAAGTGTCCCTTAAATATTGAAGTGTAACCAAATATTATTTTATTACCAATTATTTTCCTTCTGAGTATTAAATATAATAAGCCCAAGGAATCTAAATTGCTTGTAATTGCTTAGTGAGTCAAAAACAGATATCAAAGAAAAGAAACCGAGTTTCTTAATTCATACTCTCTGTAATTAGCAGGATACAACAAAGCTGATTTTTCAATTACTTTACCCTTGATGTAGTCATGTATTCATGCACTGTAGCTGTAAACCTTAGACATAATTTTTTATTTGATGGTACTATAAAGTGCATTTTTGCTCATCCAGGTCAATATCTCACTAACTAAAGTTATTTAATACCTTAGATAAAAAGACTAAAAACATGTTTTCAAAACTTAGTAGTTAAATACATTTCCACTTAAAGGTACAGGACAGTGGGAAATCAGTCCTCCTGCTTCTAATGGGGATATCAGTATTGCAATATATTAAATGAGGCAATGCATATAGGAAAATATATACTCCTTCCTTAGACCAGATGTGCATCCAGAAAATTTAAAAAATTTCAGACATGCAAATCAACTTTTAGGGTTGAACATTACATACGAGCTGAGAACAATTTATTCCGAATTTAACTTAAAAATACAGTAATCATTGATATAGTTTGATAGTTCATCCATAGCCAAGCAAAGGAAAGAAAGCGTTACAATAGAAAAGATGAGGATATCATATCTATCGTGACTGACAGATTATCTCAGTAATAATAGATGCTGGCACCAGTGACATGTGCTGTATATTGTAAAAGACAAATCCATGCCATTGAGATTACATTTACCCATTTGGCTTATATATAGAGTTTATTCTCTATTTTTGTGCCTCCTGAACATAGAAACCAAGGTCAGATACTGAATGACTGTTATGTGAGAAATAATCTTAATTTTTTCACTGGGCAAGAGGGAGTTCTGGCATAAGCAAATGGAGGATGCAGACACTCATTCCTTCCCATGTAAAACCCTATAAAGAATTTAACCAAATTAATTGCTTCAAGGATCTTAAAATTGAGGTTTATCAAAGAACATTTTGTATCCTGAGACAATGTTTTTTCAGAATACATTTTAATTCTTAGTGAAACCAAAATTGTAGAACTCTGAATACTTTAAAAATACTTCAATAGAAAAGAAAATCACGTCTACCTATAGTCTAATCCCAAGTCATCCATGTGGATTGTATTTACTGAATGGCAGCCAAGTTAGACAAATTTGAGCAATGGTGCTTTGTTTTTAATTAAGTGGGAAAGATTCCCTAATCAGTCTCTAAAATGACACCAAAGCTCATTCGTGTATATGCACATATATATATTTGATTCTTCTATCCATATCTCCTTAAAGCCTAGAAATATGTAGAGTTCACTGTTTTGTTTACATATTATAGAATTCTTTTGCTGAATTTATTTACATTTTTAAATATTTATAAATATAATTTATTGCACACAGTATTCAGAGAAGAATGCATCATATTTCTTTACAGATATTTTATATTATGTAGGACTTTACTGAGGGCAGTAAGCCTGTTTAAAGAATCCAAAATTTGTGGCTTGCCCTGAAAAACGAATCCATTTTCTCTATTTGAAATATATAATTATAATTTCTCCACAATAGAAATAAGTCATTTGCCTTAGAGCTCATTTGCTTTGAATGCATGCTGGTTTTTTGTGGACTTTGAGTATATTCTACATACTTACTCACACAGAAGATAGTAAATATCAAGCCAGTGAACTGGAAAATCAGAATAACTACAGTACTTAGAGTATAATATTACTGCCCAGTGGGATTTTTATTAGCCACTAGCTGTAACGAAAACTATTGCAATGTGATTTATAGTACATAGTACATTCAATAGTATTTTATGACCATCAAGAAAAGGGTCATAATTTTTACATAACTGCATGGCAGTGCTCAAAATTTCTTTCTGCAGAAACAAGTCAACAGACTGAAAATTAGTTTCCATGGATTGAAAATGGCTCATTTAGTCTGAAGAAATTGATTCATGAAAGTCAGGGATATAAACAATCAAATGAGTTTAATCAAATGTTTAATCAATAATAATGCTGAATTTAAAGCTGACATCAGGTGATTCAAATGAACATTGCTACAGGAGGTACAAAAATATGAATGATCTGCCACTTGAAACACAGACTACAACTCATTCTAAATGAGACAAGGAATTTTAGGTATTGCTTCTCTTGATGCCTGGGTAACTATTACTTACACCCTTTACTCACTGAGATTAAAATTTAGTTCAGACTAAATTTTTATCTCCCTAGGTGCTATTTTGCTATAGTACTTACAGAAAAAATACAGATTCACTGTTCTTAAAGGTGGCAAATAATCTGTTTCATGAAAATAAAGCTTCACACAGAAGCACGTTCAGCTATTTCAATATCTTAGGTCTAAATTCCTACTTCTCACTCATACACTTGTAATGCCCCCATTCTGCTGTTCTCTTTCTATTCTGCTGTTAAAATAAGCTTAAAAACATTGATAGATTCTGGGAATTAAAGCTTTTAAATACCAATTAACTTCTGACCATGTAGGGTGGTACACTACACCATCATGTTCTATAATCTTATAGATTCTAAAATGGTGAAATAAGCCTAGAGTAGAATATCAAGAGAATAGAATGGTAAAAGTAGGATTAGCCTTTTCAGACTAGTGTCATATATTTCATGTAACTGTAAGCTGGGCTTTTAAAAATGAAAATGTTTTGCAAACCATGTCTTTAAGGAATCAAAGACAACTAAAAAGAAAAAAAGACATAGGAAATTCTTATTCAAAAACATTGCAATAGGCTTAGCATCAATTAATCTTTGAGATATCTTTCTATACAGGCACATCTCTTCTTATTACCAGAGCCCTGTACCTGCACTCTCATGAATGCCTGCAATTGAGAGGGGAGAAAAAAAAAAAAAAAAGAAAAAGAAACCTTTTTTTTACCAGATAAAAAGCACAAGAGTCTACTCATGAAGGAGCTGAGAACTGAGACACAGTGACTGCCAAGAAAGACAGTTGACTGCCAAGCAGGAATGCTCTCAGAATAGACAGAGATTTGTACCCAGTTTCTTACTGGAAGCTGATGGCAGGGAATGCCAGCACACCAAAAACACTAAAAATACATCATGCAAAAGGGAGCTGGCTAGTCCTTGCAACGCTTGGTCACACCAAAGTCCCAGATATGATGTTTGAGACTACCAGTCAGCTCAGTTGACACCAAAGGACACAGCTCAATTCATGTGACTTGTAGATTAACAGAAATATTGATCCAAGACGGAATACCAAGATTGTCTTGGGCTGCAGGATGAACCTGATGCTCTTCTCTCAGGTAGGAGCTGAGAATAACTTTACTTGCAGGAGGTATGCTCTGGTCAAGCTGCTAAGCCACAAAAGGAAGGAGAAAATGGAGAACAACACATCTTATGAGGAAAGATGTATGGGAAAATGAAAGAATCTTTGCAGAGGTCTGGCAGAGTCCAGAGCCTAAGCCTGATGGCAAATAGAAGGAGGAACGTTCAAAAGCTGTGCTTGAACAAGGGTTGGACAAAGATTCCAGGACCATGGGAGCTGGAAGTTTAGAACTCTTAGCCTTAAATGGGCTAAGAGGGCAATGTCCTCAATCATACTGTTAAACAGAAACACACACATCCTTGACCCGATTTGGGTTTCAGGGAAGCATAAAGTCCGCGGGGAAAGCCCTAGTGCTTGGCAGGATGTAGGCCCTGCTCCATGTGAGAGCAGGGGGCTGCAATCCCGGCTAGTAGAATGACAGAGATCACACAGGGCTGTAGGAAAATGGCAAACTCATTTATTAGGAAAGGGAACAAGGTTTTATAGGGGTATGTGTGGAAAGGCCTAGAAGTAGGGTGGTACAGGGATGGAGTATGTAAAACTTAGAGTCGGGATAGGGCAGTACACAGGGATAAGGGGTAAGTCTACAGATAACTAAGGGGGTTATAATTGGATAGGGGTGGTAATAATTCACTTAAGCTATCTTGTCTCAGGGCTGCTGTTATCCAGAGCATCCTCCAAGGACTTATCTTGGGCCAGAACAGTTTCCCTTCCTATATTTTTGTTTCCTGGTCTGGAGAGTTATCTTTCCACTGGTCAAACTTTGCTGCAGACCCCAATCCAGCCCTAACACATCCTGTATATCAACTCCTGGCTGCAGCGTTGTGATGTTCGTGACTTTGGCTCCTATAACTATGAACCCACTTCAAGGAGTAAGAGCTGCTAAGAGTCACTTGATAAAGTGGGGCATCATAGTTTCCTCTCGCTAGCACAATGAGGAGAGCTTTAAGCAAGATTCATCAGAGAAAGGAGACCAAAGCCTGAAGATAAGTAGGAAAATGTGGGTGAGAAAGTTCAAAGCAGGAGATGCTCACATTTCCCTTGAAACAGTGAAGTGAGCCCACAGCCAACCGAAGTGCCCTCGCTCTAATGTGTACAGCATGAGAAAGAAATAAAAAACTGAATGTCAGTAAGAAACTATAGAGAATTGTAAATATGCAGCACAGTAGCATGAACATCAAGGGAGCCCCCGGTGGTCTAGTGGTTAAGGACGCAGCGCTGTTACCGCTGAAGCCCAGGTTCGATTCCTGGTCAGGGACCTCCCCGGGCAGATGGAGCTCGTTAGCCCTTAAGGCAATCCATCTAAGAG
>JAWWES010000001.1:72050728-72068896 GCA_035583135.1 Lophotriccus pileatus
GCAGGCTCGAAGGCCTTATCTGCATATGTGGGTAAGGACCTTCCCCGGCTCTTCGTTCGCGAAGGCGGGCCATTATTATATTATTATTTAGCATGAACATCTGAAGTATTGTAATGTACGAACAGTAAATCTTTAACATAGATAGGCAGAGAAGGTGACAGTGTATGTAAGGAATAGCTGAATGCAGGTCCTGGAATAAGGAATAGGACTCTTATTATAATGATAGTAAGTGGCAGCTGTTACTACAAGAACCATGTGATAATAAAGCTTGAAGATCCTTAGGGAAGACAAGAAAGCATGCAGCAAGGAATTTGGACTTCAGGAGAGAAGACTCATTCAGGGTGCTGGTATGCAAAGTTTTGCTTCCCCAAATAATCTGATGGCATACAGTGAATTTTCATTTGCACTTAATTATAGATTGAGGAGAAAGAATATTTTGTCAAGAAACTGCTCTGGTGTGAATTACTGAAATGTAACACAAAGAGACATTTTTAGTATGCCATGGGTTTTTTTAAAGATGATGTTAAAATTAAAAAAAAAAAAGACATATTTTTAACTTCTTAAAAGAAATAGAATTATGAAACTTAGGGATGGATAACATCTAAAGAGAAAAGGAAGAAACTGGAGATAACATCAAGACTAAAAGGTCAGAAAGGATGGTAGGAAAAGTGAAATACAAAGTCTTTAATAAAGAGAATTGACAACTTCATGTTCAGCACATGAAACTAATGAAACTATGTCCGAAACACATTGAAGATGTTTTTAAGATAAAAAATATCACAATCCTTCAGCTATTAGGTTTTAGTAATGAGATTTTTTGGCAATACCGTTGTACTCTGAAAGCATATTAAAAGTAGTTCTATTCCCTTTAGAAATGTGTGCTGCTTTAAAATAGTACTGTTTGTCCAGACATCCACCTTCAAAATCCATCCCCATTTTCAGCCTTCTGCTGTTTTCTGAAACTCCCTTTACATTCATGAAGTTGTGAAAAGTACATTAAGAAATTAGATAATACATAGTGTTTGCTTTTCTTTAACATTCTCAAATATTTTTAGTCAATTTTTTGGAATATGAGTATAGAAACTCAACATTTCTAACAGTCTTTTCAAAGCTTTTCAGGTTACTGAAGGTTAAAGCAATCTAAACCAAAAATACATTCCAAATTCCGTTCAGGACCATTTTAAAGCTGTTATTTCAGTTATTTCTTGGTGATTGCCGAGCAGACTTTTTTTTTACTATTTGATTATCTCAATTATCATGCTGGCTGAATGTCTGAAACAAGTAATTTTGGCTTATACTTGTAATTTTATGTTTCATGAAATTCCAGTTCACTAATCTTCATTTACAATTGTGAATTCAAGACATTAAGGGAGATTGGTAAAAGGCCTAATTGTGCAAGACAAATCAAGAGTTAGAGGCTTCACCTCACCATCAAAGGTACATAGGCATCTTTCTGCCTTCTTATATATCATTGCTAATCTTTAAAATAAATCATTAGCTATTTTGTTATTTAAAGTACTTTCAGTTCCAACACTCCATAAGCATAATATTTAATTAATCTTCCTCTATGAATTAGTTAAGAATAAGTTCAAGCAAAAGAATTAACAGAATATGGATAAGACAATGTAGGCAAAAATAGTGTGTGAAAAATGTTTAATATTTAGAAAATAGAGGTTTAATTACATTTCAAACCTTTAGCTTAAAGTCTCAGGATGAGTGCTCAGGTTGCCTTCTAGTTTAGCTGGCTTTAAATCTATGTTTCACAGGACAAGCAGTGTGATTCACAGTACTTGGATGCCTCCGTCCGGTTGGGGAAAAGGAACACGGCAGCACACAGGGGTTCATGCAGAGTAGAGGGTGAAGTACTATCTCTTTATTAAGGTAACACACCACCTTATGTAGGGTCGATGTGGAAGGTGCTAGAAAATGAGGAGCATGGGATTGACAACAGGGGCTAGCTAATGGGAAGAACAGGAGGAAACATGACATCAACAAGGGCCAATCATAGGAACAAGGGCTAGTTGCAGGACTGCCTACAATCTGGCAGATCCTGGCCAGTCAGGGGCAAGGGAGAACAACAAGGGAGAGAAACTGGGAATAGAGAATCTCCTGAACCATACACTAACAATTCTCAAATTCTTTATCAGTAAAGTCAATTCTCAGCTCTGCCAAAACCATGGAATGTCGAAGTTGCTTGAGGTCTCCCCAGTCACCTCTTGATTCTTTCTTGTTCCTCAGCTTCAGCTGCCACACTTGGACTCCCTATATGGTCAATTGAAAGCTGCAAGTGCCTTTGGAGAGCAATTCAGAACTGTGAAAAGAAACACCTACTTATTTATGCATTGAGTTATCGACTATAAAAGAGTATGTGCCTCTGTAGGCAATCTGGTGCTCATTAACAATAGATCAGACGCTGTATAAAGTCAACCACTAGAAATATAAGCTATATGGATGTGTTAGGGATCACTCATCTCAGAGTTAACTGATCTTAACATTTCTTCACCTGGCATTCAGCATACAACATATTTTTTCTATGACCGAGTTCCTTACAAAGTAGAATGAGGAAGTTAAATTACAAAACTTCTCTATTGTAGTAGTTCAGCAGAATTCTTTAAACATTTATTCGTAAGATTTCGACAGAAGAATGACTTTGGGGGAAGCTGTCTCTTTAGCCTACTGGTGAGACTACTTCTTTAGGACACTGGTATTTGCCCTCTTGAGATCTAGTCCTAAAGCAGGGCCTCCTAGAGCTGATTGTTAAGGATTGTGTCCAGTCAGACTCTGAAGATCTCTGTGTCTGAATACTCTGAGCAATCTGTTCAGTAGCTTGACCTGGGATTTTTGCGGTCAGTAGATTTTCATATAATAAAGAAAACACTGAATATGTAGCTTTTCTATGTCTTCTTACCAATTCCCCTGCCCACTCAGCATTCAGACCATAAATATTCTCTGAAGTAAAATATACAAATCACAATTATCTCTCTGCATCAGTAATTTGTTTTTTGTGTAGGCCACAAATGTATAATTTAATCTCACAGTATTGACTTACATTCTTTGCTTTAATAGGAAGAATAGAAAAATAAATAACTCCTCTTATGTTCTATAATTTGGATAAGATACCTTTTACCAAGATAATTCATGAATTTAAATGTCCGTGTATAGAAGAGGAGCTGTAATAGTTCTGTTTCATATGGGAATACTTGAACACTTCAGCAACTAAATGTAAGTGTCTAACAGTTTCATACACTGAATTTAATACTATCATTTATTTAAGACATGGTTTAAGCTTATCTAATGGATTAGTTTTTCCAAGAATTAAAGCAGAATTTTGCCTTTTCTGGTCCACCTTTGAATCAAAGCTGCTCTTAATCATCCACTGACTTGAAAAGGAATGTTTATGAGCATGTCTAGAAAAACGTGATTAGGTGCCTAGAGAACTTAGCCTAACTAGACTGAAAAATTTTATATGCATCAAAGATCAGAAAGCCATAGATAATAGAAAACCACATTTTGCCTAAATCTGAGTAAGATAAAAAGTAAGTGGTCTGAATTCTTCCCCCAATGTCTATCTTTTTCTAGTTCAAGTCATAATAAGTTATTTATCCATAATAGAAGAAATGTTTCCTCTCCTAGGACACCTGGTGGAAGGCAACCTCTGGATGACAAATAGATGTGGTATTTGATAGTCTCTTTTAATACAAATTGAGTTCCTGTACTGAGTTAAGCAGAGAAGGTCTTTGAAATCATCCCACTGAAATAATGATGTCTAAGTCATTAATTTCCTTTGCTTCTTCTCTTGTCTTTCTATATCTCCTCTTTCCTCTCCTGTTTTCTCTCTTCCCTTCTCCATTTTACACAGAGATTTCTAAACTTTGACAGCACATCACAAGTCACAAACAGGCTTTACATAATCAGTGGGAGGCATTGTTACTCAAAGTTATTACACGCTTTGAAGAGCAACTTAGTGAAGAGTTGTCATGCAATGTACCATGAAAAAACTGACCCTGTTTCACAGAAATCAGCACTGGAGAAGCAACACAAGACACTGGATCCCCTATTAGTGACACCTCTAACTGTATTGTAATCTCACATTTATTTATTTGTTATCTTAGTGTATTCTGTACTCGGCGATAATCAAATCACACATTGGGTGCCCAATTACATAATATGACATTATTTGAAATTTTAAATGTCATGGTGAGCTAGGTTGGCTATCTTTATGGTTATCTGCTTGCCCACATCTTTGAGAGTCAGCTTTTGAGGTGACCAGAAGTATTTCGTCAAGCATCTGAAAGTGAACCTCCCTCAGTGTGTAACAAATGCTGTTAAAATACATTAGAAAGGCAAATAATCTATATTATTTTGGTGAAAATATGCGTTATATATGTAAAGATTTAACATATGAATTTCAATAGAAATTATTACTAAGTGGTCAAGATGCAAAATGCCCTATATGCATTTCTGATATATTCAGTGTTTTTGAAATTGATCTTAGATTTTGTTGCCAACTGTGAAAATGGTATGATGTTTAGTGCATTATCTAATAACAGTGGGAGATTAGTGTTGAAAATTAAACTGTGTAGATTTAAAATCAGACTAAATAAATAATATTTCTCACAGAGAAAAATTATATGATAAATTATAATGTATCAAGAAATAAATAAAAAAAAACAATAAAAAACCCACACAAAATATGGAACAATACGATATCACCTTGAAAGAAAGATGATAGAAAAGTCCCTTTTTCAGTCTTGTCAAATTAGTTGCTAATTGTGGTTCCTTGCAGAGCAGGATGGGCAACTAATGTTTTAATGATTAAAACCACTGCAGAGGTGAACAGCAGGAAGTACATAAATCAAAGTCTACAGGAACATGTAGTATATGTTCCTCCTTTTCTAGAATACAAGGGACCCTTCACTAAGTAATTACTGCATCACACTGACTTTCTCAACCTGTTTGGTTAGAAAGACCTGGGAGTGGGTGTTAAGCTTTGTACTGGTATGGAATACTGAGGAATAGAAACGATACCTAAAAGTTTCTATCTAGGAAAGATGGCTAAAAATAATACTCCTGAATGTAATCATGTCTTCTGCTCATAGGGCAGTTCAGTTACATAAAAATAGCTAACTAGGACCACTTGCAATAATCTAATGTCTTAAAACATTCCAGGAACACAGAAAAGGGTCTTGCAGGGATTTAAGACTACTATTCTGGTTTGCAACCAGGGTAAGTGTCAAAAACTATAATAAGTCAACTTCCACCAGTCATCTGTTCCTGATCATCTAAAACAAACCCCAGTGACTGTAGATGTCTTCCATATATTTACATCTGAGTTTCTCATGTAGCCTTCCTCATAGATAATGAACAGAAGCAATGCTTTTTCAGTGCAATTTGTCTGACCTATTTCCCCTGTCTAGAAATATCTCTGAGTTGATACATTCAGATTTAGGGGAATCGAGACTCTAGAAATCAAATTTAGGCACCAAAATATAAGGATTTACCTGTGAATTAAACTCCCATTATATTACAGGGATAATCTAACGGGGCTTTTTAACACTAAGTTTTCTATTAAGCCTCCTACAGACATCTAATTTAAGGTGTCTACATGTTTGCTAAGTGATTAAACTTGCATCATAGACAAAGAGAACACAACCAGTACATTCAGTGGATTTTGTCCTAATTGTTCATAAAGTTGTGCAGTGTTGAGGAAGTCATCTGGTGCAGGTAGCTTGGTTGCAAGCTGCAGACTGAGCAGTGGGAGCCCAGAACAAGAGGTCTTGCATATTTCTCTTACAGTGTTTCTTTCTGTGTTGATTACTGACATAGTAAACCATATTGCCACAAAGTCTAGTGAAGGCAGACAAGAAGTCCTGTTCGCTCTACTTGTTTTACTGTTTCTTGTGTTGATTGTGCTACATAGATCAAAACTTTACATTTTGGTCACAGCTCAAGACACCTTTTAAAAAAGCAGTTATGGAAAATTTTAGCAAGTGTTAAGGAAACATAAATCCTTTAAAAAGAGAGACAATGCTGTCATTTCTGTTCTGAGAGCATCATTGTTTCACTCTCTAAGGTCTAAGTAAAATGTCTTTAGATAACCCTTGGGTGCTAACAGGTTTTATAACAATTGGTTGGCATAAAATTGGTTTTATGGTTAAAAGAGTGTCTTCAGCCATAGCTCCGAAGCATTTCTAACTGCATCAAACATATTGATTTGATAACACTTATGAATCTCGTTCAGATGTCATTGATTCTCAATAAAAGACTAAGGAAGCCATATCAATTTGAAATCAATAGCAATATTAGCTGTTTAAAACTAGCCATTTTTTCTCTCAAGAAAATAAAAGGTGGAGGGTAAATTACACTAGAATAATATAGTATATACTATCAGCAAGATAAATAATTTTTTTCCAAATAACAAAAATTAATATTATAACTACACTGTGACAGTATATGGCAGAAGGCCCAGAGAAGGTTATGTGCACCATCTTTGCATATAAATTTTGAAAAAAAAGGTATACCTAAGCAACCTTCCATGGTGGTGTTCTCAGTAATATTTATGCATTTGGGCTGTTAACTGCGAAGTGAAAAATGACTAAGCAGTCCTGTGAACAAAGTAGATCCATAGCCATTCTCTATTTGAGATGTCTTAGGAATAAACATCCCATTCTTTGACTGCAGCTCTGGGAATCCTGCATCCTTCGTGTAATAGTACCAAAGCTTACAAAATGGGAATAGAAACACTTTGTACTCTATTTCTCACTGGTGTGGGACTGATAGATTCAGCATAATCACAGTGTTGTGGAACAAGAAAGTAGCTGAAGGAACTGCTCTGGCAAGTTAGAAGACATGACACATCTGAGAAAGGAGAGGAGGACACAGCTATGTGTGTCTTAGGCTTCAGCAGATGCCTGGTTGAAGCACCAGGGGAATAAGATGCAGGAGATGGGAAGGAAATGCCATGGTATCTACTAAAAGAATAAACAGAAAATGAGCAGATTCTTCAGAGACACACTGGAGAGACAAGATGCATGCTGCTTAGGGACAACCAGAGGATGTCAAATAAGGAAACCCAATTAAATTTATTATTAACTGTGTGGTTAATTTTAATTTCAGTTCCAAAAACAAAAACTAAAAGGAAAATTTAGACTAATTGCAAATACAGCTGATGCTGGTTTTTTTAAACTTTGTTTTCATCACTAAGCGAAATTTTATTTCAAAACAAATTTAATAATTTTCACATACCATCAGAACCCAGAAAAAACCTCAACCAAAGCAAATCAAAACAACGAGGAGATAAAAAGCTATGAAGAAGTTGTAAACTGAAGTTTGAAATTTAGAAGCCTTAACTGTTTCATTACTGGTATATAACTTTCTACAAGTTACCACATCTTGGACCAGGAGACAAACAACCAAATTTTTTTACTTCATTAATAAGGAGTTAAACATACAAGTTAATCATAGATCTGTTATTCAGTTTGCAGATCCACCTGTTTCCATTGACCTGAATGAGATCTCTTTATTGCTTGTTAAGAACCTGATCCTACAATCTCCAGTTGGAAAATACACAATAAATATGAAGATATTCAGTCATGTAACAGGCAGATATATCAATGATTACAGTCTTTTTCTGGGACTGATGAAACATGAATTCAGTTCTTGTTCAAATACAGTCATTCTTTCTGTATTTAGGTGAATTTCCACAAATGGTTTCTACCTATCCAGTGTAATTAGCCCCAGGATAAATGAAGAGAGACTGCATCATCACAAGGTATCAGCAATTTAAGAAGGTAGTTTTCTTCCACTGTTAAATACTGCTTTTCAGCTGAGAAATAGTGTAGCTGTGACACAGTAAAAAGGCATAACACACACAAACTTATATCATAAGGCCCCCTTATATAGGGGCCCCCCATTTGACATATTAGCATTAAGTGACTGAGTTTCACCAACTATATCTGTATCCATCTAGGCATACCTTAAAGCTTTCTGGCCCTCAGTTCCCAAGCTCTGAATCAAAGTAAATAGTAGCTTCCTGCTTGATGGGATTCTTTTTTCTAAGTAGAATTACGTATGCAGAGGTATTCAAATCACATGGTATCTGAAATAATAAAGATATTTTAATATCATTATAAGACTAATCAGGTCATTTACATCTTATACCTATTTTTCACTAATTTTTATTTAATCAAACTGTCTATGCTTAAATTGCGCTTTCAAAAATATTCTGAAAAATCTGAACCTAGTTATGAACCTCATTACGGTAGTTAATCTTGAAAATCATTAATTAATTTTGAATACGTATTTTCAAAAAGTGCCTAAATAATTCGAATGGTTCTGAAATAAAATGCATATTTTTTCTCATTAAAGCTTGTTATTATTCTTCCCATAGAAATCTACTTATTATATTCTCACTGTGCTTTCCAGTTTATAATTCAAAATTCGAATTATCTTCTAAAAAACTTGCTTGTGTGAGGAATTTGTTAAAAGTCAGGGGAAACATTTCTTTGTTCAGTCTCCTGAATTTTAAGGAAAATAATTTTTTTACATGGCTCTTTGTTTCTAAATAATGAAGAGTTACTACTACTTGCTCTGCTTCCATCACTAAGCAAACTACTTACATTTTGCAGCATCTGAAATAAATTTATCATTGATACTTGTCTCATTTGCTAAGGACCAGATATATGAATCCAGGCAGAGATCTTGTTTTTAATATATGATAGGAAATCTAATACTAAGTATGTCCTCAGAAATACAAAGATTTAAGGAAGACTGTCACAGCTGTTCTCTAGCTCTCCTATGAATCCGTATTATGGTCTGCAAGAAGAGAAAGTGTTATGCTAAAAAACCCACATATTTTTAACTGAACTTTATCTACTATGCTCTATTCACTAACAGTCATTTACACTTTATTCATCCATTCTTTTCTCATAAGATTAAATGAAGAGAAATTAATTAAAAATGTTTAATGAAGATTATAGTTCAAATGAGTATGCCTCCTTTATTTTGAACCTGGCCCCAAAGTAAGACTAAAAAAAAAAAACAAACAATTATTCCAGTTGAGAATTTTTATAATAGTTTTATCTGCATGTTGTAACTGAGAGCCAATTTGAAGTAGAAGGAATCAAATATCAATCTCCTGCTAATTCCTTGTTTCCTTTCCTCCAGCTTAGCTTTCACAAAACAATGTACAACAGCCAGTACAAGCCACAAAAGCTGATTTCCTCCCTGTTATGTAATCATACTCTTTCAACAAGAAAAATAACTATGCAGTCTCTTATCATCACATTACCTTCTTCTACTTCTCCTTGATTACTTCATTGGATTACTCTTTTCCATCATCTTTTTTTATAATTACGTCTTTTGTGGATTTTACCAGTTATTGCAAGAAACATTTTCAAGAAATACCTCTATTTATGAGTTTTTATGTAAAAAATATGATCATTTTCTCTTGATTTTCACCATGGATATATAAAGAAAATCTGTGGAACGGAGAGTTTAATCACTGTTTTGTAGACATGTGCTCTAAATTCAGTATGGGACAATTTGCCTGTCAGGAAGGAGACAATGATACCAGTTATCACTGGCATATCAGCGAGTTTTAGGCTGTGAATCTGTAGCTGCCATGGGTTACTGTGTAACTGAAATATCTTGACTCTAATGTGTGTTTAGATATGTTTAAATCTTCTTTTTAAATTTAAACAAAATATGTTTAAATATGCTGTGTACATGAGAATGAGCAAGTAGCTGAGGATGTCAAATGACAATCAAATTGCAGATTAAAATACGTGGGGTAACTTTCTGGATGAGTTCTCTGAGGTAGAATAGAACCAAGATCCTTAAAGTTCTGAACTAATATGATTATATAGATGCTAGTACGTGGTTAAAACAAAGAAAAAACATTCATTTTATCTTAACATTACAATAAATAACTTTTCTACATGGTTCACACGCATCTATAGTCAAATCTACAGAAAGCAAGAAAAATGAAAAAAAAGAAAAAGAGGAGGGAACCCTCTAAGACAATTCATGAAATTATGTATGTATAGTTATAAAAAGCTTATTTAAAATAGCTTGAGAAGCAGAATTAAGTTAATATAAAACATTATTTCAGTTAGGGTTAAAAGACAAAGTGCACTGAACAAAGTAAAAATTATTTTAGAATAGTCTAAATATTTTAATTACTATTAGCACATCAAGGAGCAATAATGCACAGAAATCAGTAAGGAAATCTTAAACTACCAATTTATTGCTACCAAGTAATGATCTTGGTGTTCACCTGACAAAGCAGCAGGTTTAATAAGAGTTGTTTGGGGTTTTTTTGTGCGAGGAAATGTAAGCTTAAAAGAAGCAAAAGCAGCAAGTTAATAATAGGAAGGCTTGATTGCAAATTATATAAATCCACAGCTTAACATAATAACTTTTAAAATTTAATATACAACAGACAATCTGTTATTAAATCTAAATTAAACCATCACCTCTTAAAAAAAAAAATGGGGAAAGGAGTGATTTTCCTTATTTACTCCAGATTTACCGTAAGAACAAATCTCTTTTGTGACAGGGTAGAAAGGCATATCATACTCAAACACGTATTATAAACCCACTTATTTGATATATTAGCATTCAGTGATGGAGTTTCATCAACTATATCTATATCCATCTAATCATACCTTAAAACTTTCTGGCCCTCGGTTCCCAAGCTCTGTATTGAAATTAAATTGAAATTAATAATGCTGATTGAGTCCTGATTGAGAACAGATTGCCATTTTTAGGCAAAATATCTCTGATGCAGTACAGACAACCCTCCAAAGCACAATACAACCTTAGTTTGAGTGGAGAATAAATGGAGATGTCTTCCAGTCCATGCAGCTTCTTCACACTATCATTTCAACCAGCAACAAAGCATGAAAGTTCTTCCCCATATTCCCGTGAATTTCTCAGCCTGAGAACCACTGTGCTTTCTGCCTATTTCTAATTACAAAGTACATCACCATTAAAACACAAAACCCATATTCTCAATTTTTTTAACTTATAAGCTACTAAGATATCACGGTATATTTTACTACCAATTCACAATAATAACCATAATTCTTTTAAGCTTTAGTATTCACTTTAAGTTTTAAAGCATGATATTTATAATTAGAAGATGATAAAAATGTCTTTCTGTTGAAATTACTGCATCACATACTTGCCATATATAAATCAGTTTGCTCATTTATTTCAACTTCTTCTGAGGGTCTACCTCACTTCCAGGGCTGAAATCCTTTCCCTGAAGCAATTTTCCAAAGTCATGTTTACATTTTGTAAAATATATATATGAAATATACAAGAAATAACTTTCTTTTTTTCCATTTCAAATGTACAAAAGTGAAAAATTAGTATCACTATTTCATAGTTAAATAATCTTCCATATTACAGTATTTTTCTCCATGGTTTCTTGACTTTGCAGTGCAAGCAGAAAACTTTATTGTTTGTACAGTATGCTTACACAAAGCCAACAGTCATAAGCTTTGCTCTTTTCCATTACAAGAAAATAGCAACACTGATTAAATGGTACATTTTGAAAGTGCAAGGTTAATCCAGCGGAAATCTACTTTAATGAAAAAAAAAAAAAGGCTCAGTCTTCACATAACAGCTTTAGATGTAACCCTTGAAGTATGAAATTTAGATAGAAACACAAAATGTAGAAATGTGCTGGAATTTGCACAAATCGTTAGTGAATAAATAACACTTATGACTTATATATAATTAAGTTCAGCTATTAAAATATTTCTGCTTGTTTCTGTGAGAAGCAATCTAATATTAAAGTATGTGAGACACAGGGGAAAGGGAAAGACAATGACTATTATGTTTTATAGGACACTTTTTGTCAAATAAACTACATTATATCTGAAAATCTAAATTCTAGGATTCTTATCTTTTGTTTATTAAGCTTCTTAAACAAAATATATGGATTTAAAGGAATATTTTGTCTGAGGAAGAGATATAGGTAATATAAGAGTAACCAATGTAAAGCTACAAATTATTTTCACCTTTACATTGGTGTTAACAATTATAGGTGTTAGTTTAAAATAAAGTCAAAATATAATAGGAGGTGGAAGTACAACTAGCCTTCCATTTTTCCCTGAGTTTAAGAGAAAGTTCCTATTCAATAAGATATTTTCCCTGTAGAATTTGTATAGTTCCAGAGCTTACCAGTGGGATGTCAATTGAGTGTTTTACTCAGTTCTAGTTATTTTTTTCTGTTGTACATCTTTCATGATTGTAACTCTTGACACATTTTTGAACCAGTTTATTGATTTAACTGGTATTTTATTGAGCTGTATAAGCAAAAAAAAAATATTTGAAGAATCTGCAAATATTTCTACAATGAATTAATTTCCTTGGTCTTGAACAGCTGGAATAAAGATACCTCTCTTGGAAACATGACACAGAACATTTCACCCACAGACGTAGTTATTTGCTTCCTGCCTCTGAAAAATGGTTAGTTTTGCAGTCTGTCTAATTGGAGAATTGAATTCTTCTACCTTCTTACCTGAAAGTTATTATAGACAAATCTTTGACCAGCATATGTTACCATAGCTCTGCAATGTTAATTTCTGTCGTTGAAGAATGTAGTTCTTTTTGTTCAAACTGAAGTGGAAATTTTCAGAACAAATTATTGGTTTAGTAACTAATTTTTCTCCCAGTTACTACACATGGAAACGATGACTCTTTCAGTTTGCTACATATTTCCTATTTTATTTTTTTTCTCTCATATATACTCTACTTGATATAAGAGTAACTTAATATATGGAATGGTGTCTTAGTCTTTTTATAACCCCTTTGTGACGATGGGACAATTTACTCATCTGCATGGTCACGTATTATTTAATAATTCTAGGCTGATGTAATTTATGAGCAGTTTCAGGGCTTAGAGTAACAGAAAATTACAAAGACACAGTAAATCACTAGTTTTGGAACTAAAAACAGTAAAATATGGATAGAAGAGTGCCAAATATTTTCATAGCTTTACTAACTTTTCTTTGTACAGGTAAGATCATACACTAAGACTCTCATTAAAGATTTAAAATTTTATATAAGCTTCCGTAAGGAAAAAGATAGAAACTGGTTATGCATAAAAAGTGTCACCTACTATTTTCAGAAGTTTTGCCAGACCCATTGTAGACCTGGGATATAGAAATTTATAGAAAGACACTACAACTAAAAAAATAAATAAAAAATATTACTCTTTTCATAGTATATTGTTTAATATAAAAACAAGTCAGAAGTGATGACAGTGACTTAAATGTCAACAAGTTTCCTTCTTCTTTTGGCCTGAATGCAAAACTTATGCTAAAAGTCACATAAGGACAATATAGAAACTTGCTTTTGTGCTGTAGCATAGTGAGAAAAAGGGGAAAAAATATTAATACTGAACTAGAAGTCCCACTTCCAAAGTTTTCATCATTTTAATGCACCATTATAACATTATAACATACTCATGCTGTAGCCCTCATATGGACAAAGCTTTCTTAATTTTTAATTACATTTTTCTCTAGGAAAGGACTACTTGGAAAGGCAAATTTTTTTAACATTTATTCATCATTTTTTTAACTGTAAGTTGTTTTGCATTTCTTTATCACCATATAGATAAAGAGAATGTGTATGCTGTCTTTAGTCTTATCTTCGTTCCTGATTTATTCACTCAAATCACGAATAACTATTCTGATTCCACGACATAGAATTACGAAAAGTAATTCTAATAACACAAACAAGAAATTTTGTTACTACTCTGTGCCTCATTGCTGCAGCAATAAATATTTCTTTATACAGATATATAATTATGCAGAAATTTATACATTGCTAGAGAAATAAATATTTATTTACTTCTATTTCTACAGTGAACATGAACATTGGTAACAAGTGTTACCAATACTGTGAGATAGTACAATGAGACACACACGGAAAAAAGAAATAGGATAGGACTAGTTGAAATACAGTGTGTCTGCATGTAAGACCCCAGGCTCTCATCACAACCTCATCAAAGGGGTTTTAAGTTAAAAATATACAAGGCTCCAAAAATCTGCCTGCCAGATTTATTAGAAGGCCATGCACTCTTTTTATACGCTGAGATGCTAAACAGGAGGTCAAATAAAACTCTTTTACTGGCAAACTTTAGAAAATAAGGGAAATTGGCAAAAGTTTAAAGGGCAACAATCCACTAAAACGAAGGATTCCACAAAACATTGACTTAGCACATGTTAACCCATACAACTTAACAAAATTCAACCCATCCAGCTTTAAGTTACCCAAATATCAAGAAGGGCGATTGGGAGAAGTAAAGGAAGAGGAAAAAAAAAAGAAAGAATTATAGCTACTGCCTTGAGTCCTGTGCAATTTCAGCTTCCACATGTCCAGACAGAGGGGTCATAACCACTTGGAGGTTTCATAGCATTGGTTTTATCTGCTCTAGCTGCCTGTGGCCACCCTATCCTAGGCAGGACTTCTGACCCTCTGGCCACCCTGGGGCTGGATTGGGGCTCCAGGGCGGGGTGTCTGGCAGTGGTCCTGGTGTCCAGTGACTGACAGCTGCTTTAGGGCTGGCCAAGGAGGCTCCAAGAGGCTGGGGTATGGAACAGGGAAGCATGCCATCTTTGTGAAATCTGACCTGTCCCTTCCCCCCCCCCCCCAACCTCCCCCCACAATTGAGTTTGTCTGAGCCAATAATTAATATAATAATACAGTATCTCACACTGCATCAAACACTGCTGGTGGAATTAATTTCTGAACCTGTAGAATCTATGTCAGCATGATACTGCACCACCGTGACAGGAGCAAAGCCTAACTGTGCTACCATCACAGCTACAGCTATTCCATTTTAAGGATCCAGGTTATTATTTTTGAATTACGCTGTATTCTGTGGACAAATCGTCCTGTCTGGAGACTCTTAATACACAAGACTCATAGTACAGTGTTCAGTTTCATTCTATAGTCTAAGAGAAGTTACAGATTTTTGCATTAATTTACATCCTAAAAATGCACCGAATTTAAAGTGATTTTTAATTATCTGAGCACAACATGTCCTTTAAAGGTTATGAAAATGTTCACATATCCATATAAATATATATGCTACCTGTCTAAGCATCTGTGTATCTATCTGAAAAGTGGTTCTAAGTAACAAAAATGCTTAGCTATATCTCAGTGGTACAGTTGAAGCTAACTGCATCAGACTTAAATCTTAATTTCAGATATTAAATCAGGATATGTGTGAATCTATTTGTTCACATTTTTTATAATTAATTAAACAATTAAAAAAAATAATTGAGAGCAATGATTAACTATTTGCTTTTTAAAGTATTATTTAAAATAAATAATTATTGATTATTATTGTATTTGGGTGCTTCCCAGTGTCTCAGGTCATTAATTCATGTCAACTTCTTCTTAAGCATATAATATAAAAAGTAATGAGTAAAAGTTTTTAACTATAAACAATGTGGAAACTGAGAAACGTATGGTTAAATTCAGTTCTAATTCAACATTTTACCTTGATCACTACTCCTGAGATAACAAGATTCCAAATTATGGTTGCAACTAATCAGCATAACTTAAATGGCATGCAGAGGAAAGTTACATGTAGGAGCTGATGGTTGAAGAATAAATTATTACCCATTTGCTAATAGATGTTCTCAATGACATCAGTACCTGTTACATTATAATGTGTAGTAAATTTGATAAGCATTAAATACATTTATCGGGCATCAAACTTGTCTAGATGCCAGGTCCCCAACAAGCCTGTCTATCACTCCTCTTCAACTGGAAAGGGGAGCAAAGAAAAAGTAATGAATGGCTTGTGAGTAGGGTAGCGAGAAATAAAATCAAATCTTAAAATACCTTCCTCCCACCCTCCCTTCTTCCTGAGCTTATCTTTACTCTGAGTTCGCTGTCTTCTCCCTGCACGATGGCACAGGGGGATGGGAAAAAGGAGTTGTGTTTGGCACATTGTGTCTACCACTACTTCCTCCTCAGGGGAAGACTCCTCACTGTTTTCCTCTGCTCCACCGTAGGGTCCCTCCCACAGGAGACAGTTCTCTGTGAACTTCTTCAGTGTAAGTCTCTTGCACAAGCTGCAGCTCTTCATTAACTGTTCCAGAATGGGTCTCTTCCATGGCGTGCAGTCCTTCAGGAGCAGACTACTCCAGCATGGGTACCCCATGAGTTCACAGGTCCTGCCAGTAAATCCATTCCAATGTGTGCTACGCTCTCCAAGGAGCCATAGGCCCTTCCAGAAGCCTGCTCCAGTGCAGGCATGCCACAGGGTTACATCCTCCTTTGAACATCCACCTGCTTCCCCATGAACCTCCATGAGCTGCAGAGGGACAGTCTGCCTCACCATGATTTGCAACACTGACTGCAGGGGAATCTCTTCTCCAGTGCCTGGAGTGCCTCCTCTCTCCCTCTTTCTTCACTGACCTTTGTATCTACAGTTTCTTACTCCTTTCTTTTGGCTGCTGTTGTGCAGCATATTTTCCTCTTTTAAAATATGTCATTACAGAGAAAAAATTAAGATGATATTTTTGTGATCCTACTCATGCATAAAACCAATAGTTTTATTTGGTCATCAACTTTATTTACATCCAAAGATACACAGTTTCAAAGCATTTTAAATTTACTAAGGAAATAAATAACTTTCATAAGAAACTTGCTTCTAAGTTTACAAGCCCTTTTTCTTTTCATTTCTATCCACTAAAATTATGGGAAGTCATTACAAGTTTGGATTTTCATCAGAGTATCATTTCGGTGTTTACTGCATTTTTCTTTCCTTTCCCTTTTATCCTTCTTCAAATATGTATTTTTATACCTCTATTTTTTGCAAAATTCCTCTTTATTTAGATAGAGTAAGGACAATTTTGTCCTGAACAATTTTATTTGCTTTGTCATGCTTAGTTATCCACTATTTTTTTTTCCTTTTTTTTTTTCTTTATTCCTCTCGGGATAGGAGCCTTTTCCTGTATTAAACAGTGTCTTACAAAGTTGCAGTCCTGCCATCAATATTCCTGTGAATATTTCTCAGAAAATCTCTTTAGTTTGACAGTCTATGTCTGTATTACCAAATAAAAGATTAGAGTTTATTCAACCTGCAGACTACCTTTCACAGGTGGATTTCTCTTGACCCTGCTTAGGCCCTAGTGTAGACTAACTGTGTCATATTTTTTCTTAGTCCCTGCACAGCTCTTGTTCCCAGCTGCACACCCTTTTCTTTGAGGTGCTTTTATTTCTGTGTCCAAACCATAGCCAGGGGAAAAGCTAACAATTAAAGAGTGTGGATGAACAGGCATCTCATCCTCTGAGTTGTTCCTGGTCTTTTATTATTTGGCAGTGTGGTTATTACTTGGCAGTGTAGATAGACCTAGTGAGACTATTTTACTGACAGCTCTGAAGCGTTAGTGCTTATATCTGTCCTCACTGAAGTGAAAAATAAATGGAATACATATTCTGTAGCCACTTGTGCCCCAGTGTTTCAGACACTCTCATCCTTTCTCTGTGTGTCCCTGCAATCCAGCCTACATTCAACCAACTCCATCAAGAATAAAAGAGCTCTTGGATGTTTCTTTATTAAAGCCAAATAAAGGAAGATTACTTTAAGCTGTATTAGATCAAGTTATTCACATTTGCTAAATTGATTTTTTCAGCTACTAAGATTTAAAATATTTATGATTGGAAAGCAAAGTTTAAAATCTTCCTAATTTAGCTACACTGAATTAGGTAGTTCAGTACACATAAAAGAAAAATTCACTCTTACCTGTGTGAATGCAAAGCATCTCAGACACAATGGTTTACTAAAAGAGCACACAATTTTACAAGTTTTTTCAGTGAAAGGTTTTGTAGTGTATTCTCTGTTGAATGCCTATGGAAGTAAAATACATTATTCAGCAAATTTCATACACTCTTTAGTGGTATATAGAGAGCTTATGGTTGTAGCCTATTTTCAATCAACACATTTTGTATTACAAGTGGCAGCTTTTAGTTTTTTAAGATGTCATGTTTAATTTTTAAACTATTTGACAACCTTGATGTTAACATGTACTGGAAAGAATACTGACCATGATACTTGTCCTTTTCCCTTCCCTTCCCTTCCCTTCCCTTCCCTTCCCTTCCCTTCCCTTCCCTTCCCTTCCCTTCCCTTCCCTT
>JAWWES010000001.1:72068996-72116613 GCA_035583135.1 Lophotriccus pileatus
CCTTCCCAAACCTTCCCAAACCTTCCCAAACCTTCCCTTCCCAAACCTTCCCTTCCCTTCCCAAACCTTCCCTTCCCTTCCCAAACCTTCCCAAACTTTCCCAAACCTTCTCAAACCTTCCCAAATCTTCCCAAACCTTCCCTTCTCAAACCTTCCCTTTCCAAACCTTCCCAAACCTTCCCTTCTCAAACCTTCCCTTTCCAAACCTTCCCAAACCTTCCCAAACCTTCCCAAACCTTCCCAAACTTTCCCAAACCTTCTCAAACCTTCCCAAATCTTCCCAAACCTTCCTTTCTCAAACCTTCCCTTTCCAAACCTTCCTAAACCTTCCCAAACCTTTCCTTCCTAAACCTTCTCTTTCCAAACCTTCCCAAACCTTCCCAAACCGTTCCTTCTCAAACCTTCCCAAACCTTCATTTCCATTTCCTTCCCTTTCTTTCCCTTCTTTTCCTTTCCATGTAATATCTGTGTGCTTGGACGGATGCCATATAATTTCATTAAGCGGTTAGTTGTACTGCTACTCCGTAAAACACCATGTCAGCTTTTTACAGCAGAAAATATTTTGAGAAGGTGTAATGAAAGCATAAACTGAAACTAAGCTGGAACATTTTCTTGAAACTTTTTAAGCAGAGCTAATAAAGGCATGACTCTGGAAATTTGGAAAAAAAAATTTTGCATTTCAAAAAAAGACAAAATATAACAATACATAAGAAAATAAATTACAGAAAAAATATTTCAGGAAGATTGTTTTATTTTATTTTTTTAATATCAAAATATGTCTTTTCAGCACTTTTTCTTCACGTTTCTACTTTCTGATCATTTTCTTCATAATTCACGTAACTTTTCTCCCCTCAGTTTATCCTCTTAAAAGTTACTTTCTGAAATTCCTTAACTTCCCCATAGTCTTCTTACGTACCAAGCTTGTTTTTGCTTTGCTGCTGTCCTGCTCCCATAACAGTATATCAGTCATCAGTTCACCACTTTTGTCATATGACTCCTAGTGATACGTTCTAGATGATTTGGTTTCAAGAGAAATTGTCAGGTCGAAAGGACTGGCAGCAAGGCGGGAGTTCATTTGCAGAGCACATGCCAGGTGTAGTGAGCTTCCAGCAACCAGGAGGCAAAGAAATTTGGACTTGCTCCAGGCAAAAATTCTGTCCTACTTTTTCTGCCAGTTACTGGACACTGGTTGGTCTATCTGAATCTACAAAAAGAGATTAAAAAAAAAATAAATCTAAATGTCACCTACTGCCTCTGGGTCCCCAGGGCGGTCAGAAGTGAGCTGAAACTCAGAAGATTCTGTTCTGTTATATATTGTATTTTTTACATGTGTTAAAAGGTAGTGTGGTAAATTTAAAGCAATTGGAGAAATAATTATTCAATACTGCCTTTTGTATTCAGTGGAGTGAAGTACTATTCCAAAAAAACCAATTTATCTGAAAAGCTAGGTAGGTAACTAGGATAGATCAGAGTAAATTTCCCCCAAGGATGCCTATTTTTCTCCACTGAATAGAAAAGATGGCAAAGGCAGGAGCTTCAAATATTGAAGTTTATCTTTTAGAATCAAGACATATGCTGTAACTGAATATAGAAATATGTATCTGTTAAGAAATAAGAGTTTGCTATGACAGTAATGTTCAGATGACTAATAATTCAGTCCAGTTTCCAAATTCAAAACAACACTATTCAACTAACATTGACACAGCTGGGATGGCTTTTTCCAACCTACCAGACGGATATCCTCTGTCATGTAGTGGCATGCTCATCATAAAGAGTTGGGGGAAGAAGAAAGGTAGGAACATTTGAATTGATGGCATTTGTCCTCCCAAACAACCATCACGCATTATGAGCCTGACTTTCCTGGAGATGGATGAACACTGTCAGGGGGAAGTAGTGAATGAATTCCTTGTTTTGCTTTGCTTGCACATACATGGCTTTTGCTTTACCTATTAAACTTTCTTTATCTTAACCTCAAGGGTTCTCACTTCTACATTTCCGATTCTCTCCCCCATCTCAGGAGGACACAGCAAGCAATTGGCTGTGTGGTGCTGAGTGTCGGGTGGGGGGCGAGTAAACCATAACAGTCACCAAATGCAAATTGGCCAGATGTGAGAGTTCTTTGATGAGAAAAAAAAAAAACAAAACAACAGAAAAAGCCAACACAGAAATGAGGAGATCAAACTCTTCCCCATCAGTCTCATCGCTGTTTTTTTAATGCTCCTTCCTAAAAAGGAAGGGACAAATTGTTATTTCTTCCTAGCATAGTTCAGATTATTTTGAGGACTAAGAGTGGCTCAGAATTTGTCAGGCATCTTTCCTAGTTCTTCTGCATCTCTTGTTTTTATCTTGCAGATTTTACTCCTTGCACATGTTTTCCAGTTCTCTTATTGAACAATTATACCCAAGTTTTGTTTTACTTCTTTCCCTTTATATGTTCCTTAAATACGTAAGTTCAATAATGTTACAAAACGTCAGTGCATTGCTGCTAAGCATTCCAGTTTGGTGTGCTTATTTTTCGGTTCAGGGCAAGTAAACACTATTTATGTTTTTATTAGTTTATGATTTTTTTCTGTTTCCTGAGTGCAACAGGCCTCTACATTGGCCACTAACCTGAGGCAAATCTGCTTCCTTCTTCAGGTAAGACAACAAACCACAAAATCTGAGAATTGATGTTATTTTAGAGATAAATGTATCTAGATGTGCAAACATATCTACCACTGTAAAAACAATAAACAATAAACCAACAAACAAAAATAACCTCCCTTATGAGTATATATTCTGTTTCTGCTCTTTCTAGATAGCTTAATTTGTAACCCACAATACTCAGACAAGTGAATAAAGACTGCATACAACATCTACCTTCCGGGTAAAACCATGATCATTTGTTTCCAATCTTTACATAGATCAGCTCCTTTAACAATCAATAACAGTTTTCCCAACAAAGATATTCTTTAACCACTACAGATAGTTTAAATGCCCCATCAGCTTGTCATTAATTTGTCTGTTATCACTTGAGATGTGACAGGTCACTATTCACAGTTTAAGGATTCCAGTAGGATCTATTAGAGAAGGCATCATATTACCTATACTTCCCCTGCAGAGCATTCTGGGCAGAATTTGTATGGATTGCTCAAACTATAGAGGAATCCTATTATTTTGATATTATTCTAGGCCCCTGTGGTTCAAGAATTTGAGCTGATAGCAGGAAACCAGCTTCTTTCACAGCTCCTGTGGAGTTCTGCTCAATGATTTGGCAAGAGAGAGTGGAATTTTCAATAGATTTCCCTGAAAATATTTGTTGCTGACAACTTGCCTTTAGCTGTCAAATTGTAAAGCTGCCTCCACCTAAGTGACTGACCAGCCAAATATATTTAGGTTTCTATTTATGAAAGGCCAGGGTTTAAAATAACAAATGTACTTTTTCTCTGTCTAGACATAGCCACAGGAAGCATGAGTTATGACAAAAAATTATTCAGCATGTGTCACTACTCCAACAGATGTACAGGTGCACTTGGAAAGAACATTTTAGTAAAAGTCACGGTGAAACCACACAAAATTTCACTGGCACCTGCTCTTTTGGTAAACACCTGTGAACTGCTGGCATGTGTTTGGAAGAAATGGTAAGGAACTTGATCATCCTTGGCTCTGTGAATACTGCTGTCTTTGGAAAATTTCATCAACTTTGCACCAAAAGGAATTGACATCCTCTCTGCTTTTGGAATAAGAAGCATATTGCATTAAATAATAAAAGCATGCAATAAGTAAAATAAAACATAGTTTAGAAAGGGTAGTAATAAACATTTCTGCAGATCTCAATGCACCTACATTTTTAGAATACTGGACGTCCACAGGGAGATGGGCTTTTGTGATTCAGATGAGAATGCAAGTCTTATCCTCACGCTAACCTTTTATAAGCTCTTTGGCCTTAGTCTAATATCTTCTGGTTTATCACTCTCTTCTTTGTGGAAAAGAAGCAAATAACTTTGAAAACCCAAAGTGTTTCAAAGTATTTTGAAATGAAAACAAAACGTCTGAATTCCTCACTGAACAAGGATTAGGAAAAAACAGTGAAAATTTGTAACAGAAATTCACATAACCTATCTGATGACCTTCAGAAGTATCTGATGTATGCTACTTCTACAGCTTGTTTCAGGATGGGATTAACTGTCTTTAGGAATAATTTCCCTTAAGAAGGAAGAAAATTAACATTTCTACCTTAAAGCAGAGATACCACTTTTAAATCCTTAAAGTTGCATATCATTAATTACACCCTGGAGGTTTCTTGAAGTACATTTAATGCTTTGTGCACTTTTTCAGAGCAGTTTGAGATAGGGGAATTGTGCTCAACAGGCTAGTCTGTATAATTTTATTGGATGTCAGCATTTCCTGAAGAGCCATCCATAAAAAAAGCCAGTAAGATAGCTCTAATCAATACACTGTGCCACTCTCTAGGTTCACTTTCATGAAATCTTAGGGGAAAAAAAAAGTTACTTTGAGAAAGAAAGTATAATACCCAGTAGAGATGTTTGGTAAACAGCTTTTATACAGTCTTAAATGCCAGGCTTTTGATATTTTTTGCAGTAGTCTGGGAACAGATATAAATACAACAGATTTTCACTTTGTACATGTGTATCTGAAATTAAGTTAATAATGATTCAAAGCAATGCAATAAAAAAAGAGAAAAAGACAAGACTTTTAAGGATCAAGTTTAAACAATGTTTAATAATAGTTAAAGCAAATATAGTAATAAAAAACCACAAAGTATTTTTATCTTATTTCAGAAAAATCCCCAAGCAAAATATCAGAAAACCCCACAAACTAACAAGAAAAATAATAATAAAAATGACAATTAAAACCAAATCAAAACAAACAAAAAGTTTAAACAAATAAAAAAACAAACAACCCCCCCAAAAACAAAACCCAAGCAAATCCAACCTTGTTCTAAATCTCTTATTTTGATGGTGTTGCTTTCCCAATGTAAAATTGTTTTTTGATTAAAATTTTTCCTCACCAGCTCTAAAAATGAATCCCCAGTTTAATTAAAAGGTTTTGCTATTTAGTTTTTCTACTAAGCTGTATTTAAAATAAAACAAACCCAATCACACCAAACAAAAAAACTCCAAACATATACTGGGGTGGACGTTTGAAGCAATGTTAGGATTTCTTGAAGAAAATCTAGGCGTACAGTAGACAATTTCAACATATTTTTAAATATTTAAAAAAACTTGAAATTTTAAGTAGTTGAAGTCTACATCCTCTTATTCTCCCATTTTTATTTTTTCATTAATTTCCTCGATTTCTCTAAATCTATTACTTTTTTTTATTCTTAGTTGCTTGTGTTGTTAAAAACTGTGCATATATAAATATCATAAATATATATAAAATATATATTAAATATAATATATTAAATATATTATATATATACATATATATACATATATATATGTTTGTTCCCTTCTGAATTTTCCAATTGTTTTTCCATAGATATGTTTTTAGTCTGTAAAGATATTCTTCATGTCTAAACTGAAATTTCTAACCAGAGCACTTTTCCAAAAATTCAGTTTTTCACTGGAGAAGTTCCTGTACTGTTGTTAAGAAATGGATATTCTGCTCTTCAACAATTTTTTATTCTCCAAGTCTTAATGTTACTCTTCTCTGCTGACTCTTGTATGCATATTTTGTTCTTTTTAGTCCACTTTTATCTTTATTACCTCTCTTGCTTTTCCCAAATTTTGTCTATTTTCTCTTTGTTATCTCACAGCCCTTGTATGTTACAATATTCCAGTTTTATCTTAGATCTTCTATTTCCATTCCTCTAGTGAGCTAATTTTTTTAAAAGAAGCAGCAAGGAATTTGCTATTTTGGACCTAGCTTCTAGCCAAGCAAATTGGGAGAGTGAAATCAGAACTCTCCCTTCTCCTTCTTTTGTGATAAATATTCCTCTTTCCACTAGGTATGGAGGTTGGAGTGAAAGTGGAGTATTTTTTTGGTTTATTGTTAATAATAAAGAAGGTAACTTTTCAGAAAGGAAGTAAATACTATAAATAAATTCCTAAAGCATTCTTATTCAATAAATGAGTTGCTAAAGGATTGAAATTATGAGATAGAAAGACATGAAGTACCCACTGTTCTAAACAGTGATTTTCACCCCTTCTGTAATGTAATATATTCTCTATTTTTAAGGTTAATGATGTACACATAAAATTTCAAACTAATTGTGTTTCCTAGGCATTTTGTTGTTATATTTTGTTGTTTGTTTTTATTAAAGTCAATCAAACATGCTCTTTGTTGTATTATGTAAACATGAATAGAGCCTGATGTAAATTTTAACTAACAGAACAGACCATGAGAAACTGCTAGATGTGACAATATCTGGATATTACTAGAAACAGAGAAAGAAACTGACAAATAATGCTGTGAGAGATGAAGAGATATTACAGTTCAGGGGAAAATATATGAGAGATGGCTGAGATTTGAGGGGAGCACCTGGGGTGTGTTGGAGCAAAGAATCTTACAGATTCTTTACAGAGGGTGATGTTAGCAATTGTACTGAACTTTTCTGTTCACATGCATGTTCTGACTAATATTTTTGTTATCAAGTATAATGGACAGGGGGAGTTGGAATGACATGATCTTTAAGGTCCTTTCCAACCCAAGACATTCTATGATTTTATCGTAATCAGACATGGAAGTTAGGATAAACAGTCTGTACTGAAATTAGTCCTAATGTAAAAGAAGCTAAACTGACTTGCATAAGATCTGGAATATGATGGAGGTGGGATGGAAATCTGACAAAACCCCTTTCTCTGAGGCAGGGGTTGCAACAGTGTTTCATCAGGCTGGACATAGATACAAGAGTGACCTTAGGATTTTCACTAATGAATGTATCTAAGAAGAGGAATAACAAGCTTTCTCCCCCAGAGGGGAAATGATTCCTCATTGCTTTGTTAGTTGGCACCATCTCAATTGATGAAAAGGCACTTTTGGCGGCCTATATGGAGATTATGTTTTCATCCTTCTGGCTGAAATGAAAGTAATGATGAGAAAAGAAATCAGAATCAGCACTGACAAAGCTCAAGAAATGCTGGGACAAAAAAAGCAGCAGCATTTACTTATCCACCAGGACAAGATTCAGCCTTACATCAGAAGAAGACTAAATCTGAAATGACTGAAAAAGGCAATTAACGAAATAGAAATTAGTAAATGCAAAAATCCAACATGCTCCTTCAGTGCCTCCTTGATGGTTTTTGAAATTTTAAAAAGCTTTAAGATATCTATTCTCACACCATTAATAGCATGCTTGAATTTACAGATTTCTTCACACTGAAATTAGCAGAAACCCTAACATAGAATCATAGAATCACAGCATCATAGAATCATATAGTTTGCAAAGGACTTTCAAAGATCATCCATTTCAATTCTCCTGTGTGGTGAGTTGACCCTGGCTGGAGGACAGGCACCCACTAAAGCTTCTCTGTCACTCCTCTCCACAACTGGAAAATAGAAAAAAAATATAACAACACTATATATGAGTTGGAATAAGGCCCAGGGGAGATCAGTCATCAAATACTGTCATGAGTAAAACAGACTCAGCTTGGGGATATTAGCTGAATTTATTACTAACAAAGTCAGAGAAGGATAATGAAAAGAAAAATAAATCTTAAAAACCTCTTCCTCCCACCACCCCTCCCTCCTTCCCAGCTCTACCTTCTTCCTCTAAGCAGCACAGGGAGAATGGTCAGCTCATCACATGTTATTTCTGCCACTTCTCAAGTAGGAGAATCTTTCCCCTGCTCTAGCATGGGGTCACTCCCACGGGAGACACTTCTTCATGAACTTCTCCAATGTGAGTCCATCCTACGGGCACTGCTCTGACGTGGGTCACTCTTCCACCTGCACTGAAGGGTGCTGTTCTTCAGGCACAGGCTGCTCCAGCTTGGGTCCCTCACAGGGTCACAAGTCTCACCAGGAAACCTGCTCTAGTGTGGGCTCCTCTTTCCATAGGTTTGCAGGTCCCTGCCAGGAGCCTGCTCCAGCACAGGTTTCCTATGTTAGTACAGCCATCTCTCAGGCATCCACCTGATCCAGCATGGATCTCCTCCACATGCTACAGATGGATCTCTACTCCAGTGGTCCTCCATGAGCTGCAGGGCAACAGTCTGCCTCATCATGGTCTCACCATAGGCTGCAAGTAATTTTTTTTTACTCTTCTTAACTATGTTATCACAGAGGCATTAATAATTTCTGATTTGCCCAGCCTTGGAGAGTAGAACATCTGTCTTAGAGCTACCTGGCATTTGCTCTGCCAAACTTCAGAAGGAAACTTCAGAAGCCAGCCCTGTAGCCTCCTGCTACCAAAAACCTGGCCACACAAATCCAATACACCCTGGTTTGAGCACAAACATCTTTCACCAGGTCAAGTTGCTCAAAGTCCCATCCAACCTGACCTTGAAAACTACAAGTGATGGGGCATCTACAGCTTCTCTAGGATATTTGTTCCACTGTCTCATCACCCTCATCACAAAAAATTTCTTCCTCATGCCCAGTCTAAATCTGTTATCCTTCTAGGTTTAAAGCCATTGCCCCATCACTCCTTTTAGTCATTATATGCTACAATAAAAAGTCTCTATCTTTCTTATAAGACCTGCTTTAAGCATTGAAAGGTTAATATAAGATCCTATGTTATAGAACTAGGATATTTTCGTGAAATTTGATAGGTTAGATTCAGAAGGAAAACCGATTGAGGAATGAACAATGTTGGGTAAGACTTTGAAGGCATAAAAGAACAGAAAAAACAAGTAATAGACTGTTGTTTAAAGAGGAGATTCCCATTTCCTCCAGCACCACTCCACCTGCAAGATATTCATAGGATTCTGTACAGTGATTTTAAGCTATTTTTGCTCATAGGCTTTGATAGCATTATATACATGTTCTACCCTAGCAGATGTTGTTTAATTTTAATCTTCTATTCTGTGGAAATAATACCACACAAGTGAAGATTTGCCTTAAGGTTGTCCCTGTAACATTTCACTGGCTGACCTATCAGCCATTCACTGTATTTTAACAAGTGACAGAAAATAGTTTCAGGCAATCTCTCTCTTGATATATGTACCAGATGCTTGGACAAGAATAGACAAGCCTGCAGGATCATTGTTTTGATGCTCAGTATTTGACAATATTCTAAAATCTTAGTGTTTGGAAGCTTATCCTACCATTTTATACCAGCAAGGACATGAAGAAAACGTAAACTGACTAAGATGATTGATGCAGTGGCTGCAGACTGTTCAAATTCTGTAGCTGTAGAGAAGAATGATGATTAAAACTGGGTCATGACAGATTTGAAATGAAGTACAGATTTTACTAGAATTTTAAATGCATACATAAGAGATAGCACTCACATTTATTTTTCTCCCCTGAAATGTGACCAAGTGTTGTTAAGACAGTTACCCAATAGGGAGCATTTCACTATGCACCACTTGTGAGACAAAACATTTTGAATGGAAGAAAAAATTCAGAATGGCATGTCCTTGGGTGTTTTAATTTTTCCTTGACTTCAGAACACCTGTGAAGAGTTTTAGCTATAGCACAGGTACTTCTTTACTGTACTCTACCTTTTCCATCTCCAACCAGACACAAGTAATTTATTTTCCCAAAAATGCATTTTCAGAGTAATAAAACTTATTTTATATTCAAATATGTGTGGTTTTCCTTGGTTTTGTTTGTTCTTTTGAAGCATGGACAAATAGGCCAGATATCACTTCTGTCCTGCTATTTAAGAAGTATTATTATGTCTTTCTGAACAGTGTAGTGACACAAGTATCTTTTTGCTGAAATTGGAAGCTTGAAGGCAAAATGCTGTTTGCCTTGAGAAGAGTGATGACACATTTTAACAGTTACTCCCAAATACACACAATAGAACTTCTCCTTTGTGTAAAGGAAATAATTTGTTAAGGTTTTGTTGGTCTCAGTACATTCAGTCTTTGTACACTTTTTGTTCCTCTTGTCTGTGCATACATGTAACGTTAATCCTTATGATTTATTATATGCCTATGATTTAATATATATTAATGTATGCCTATAATTTCTGAAAAATGTAATAGCAAGGACTTATATTATGTTGATTTCTTCTATGATTTGAGATACTTGATCTATAAGGAAAATGTCTCAAAAACATCATATCATGAAAGACACTTATTTATATATAACCTAAAGAACATGTTTTACATTATAGAAAGTTCAGAGGTTTATTTTAAGGTTACATTTTTGTAAAAACATTTATGCTTTTTTTAGATGTGTGTTTGGTCATAGGTATTTCATGGGAGATATAAATTGACAGTTATGAAGATGCTAAACATGAAAGAAAATAAGACTAGAATATGTACAGCCACTGAAGTGAAGAAAAATCTCTGTCAAAACCAAGTTGTTCCCTCCAGTTTCCTCCAATTAAGAAAGAGGGATATAAGATCCAGTAATAATCTAAATGATCCACTGACAGTTTTAGCAGCTGGGAGGTCCTGAGCACAATGTGTAGGTAAGGTCAATGAATTCAACATTGCATAGATGGCTGCACTTACAATAAATCTGATGATTAGTCACCTGTACCAACAGAATAAAAGTTATTTGCAGAGCTTACTTTGAATGTGCAAATCAGTATACACTGGCTGTTGGTTTTCAGAATGATGGAGTCTAAGCCAGAAGGGTCCATGTTTTAAACTGAAAATACGTGGGTTTCTTTCACCTTCAGTTCTGCAGGGAAAAAAAAAATCTATAATTCATCTTTGTAAAAAACCAGTTACATATTATTGTATTCAAACGATATTTAATGAAGGTAAACATTAATGGAGGTGAAGATTGATATGTCCTAGTTATGACAGTGTTATGTTGTGATTTCTTGAGTACTTATGATACTGTGTCTTAGCTGGGGTTTAAACTGGTAAATATTGTGTAGCTTAATACATATCTTCAAATAGTAACTTGTGATTATCTTTAAAGTTGGATTAAATAAAGCCCGGAACATAATAATAATTAGGGAAAGCAATCTATGAAGTAAGACTGTAGAGTCATAATGTAGGTTTCTATATTCTTGTTTACTTATGAGCTCATTGTGCAGGATCATTTTTTGGTTAATGGCCTCAATTTATCCATTTAAATATTGATGGCTATTTTTGATACGTTAGGGTTTCTACAGCAATAACACTAGACTGGCAGACGTTACAAAGAACCTGTAGGAGAGTTGTGTTCTTCTAGAGTGCCAGATGGAGGACAGAAGAACAATTAAGCTCATCTTCAAGAGGTCTTTGTTCAAACAATTTATTTTTCTAGCAGTCAAGAGAGTCAAGAGACCTTAGACAGTTGGTCAGATGAACAAATGTAGCTGTCTGTAGCCACAGGGTTTCTTAAGGGCTATATATTTTCTGTTACCTTCATCTATAGTCGAAGGAAAGAAAAAGACCTTGCCAGCTGTATTAATAAATTCTAATTATTCAATTTGGCTTTCTGAAAAGAGAGGAGTCTTCTACTGCATTTGTAGTAACTCATTATATGACAGCATATAGCTGAGAAAAAAAAAAAAACTTTAAAATTTTCATGATAGAAGATAATTTAAAATCACTGCAAAAATACCTTGATGGTTAGTTATTCTCACTCTCAGACAGTTCATTTGGTTTTCCAGTCATTGTAACTTCCATTACAATTCCTTGCTTTTCTGCTATACTATATAGACATCTAATTTCAAATTCTTATTCCTTTTGTAGATATTCATAGTGAGTAATTTATTCAGACATATAATGTGTCTCAGAATAAACTGGACCTATGCAGAGCTTGAATGGCTCAAAGTAAGACATATTTTATGATTCTGTAATGGTCTCTAATGATTTTCTTGTCCTATTTGAGTTTTGTGGGGGTTTTGTTGTGTGTTTGTTTTGTTTTGTTTCGTTTTTCTTTTTGATTGATTTCGCTTGGTTTGTTTGGGGTTTTTTTGGTTTTTTTGGGGGTTTTTTGTTTGTTTGGGGTTTTTTTGGTTTTTCTTTGTTTTTTTTTTTTTTTTTAATAATATCTCAGTATTCTTGAAATGGTTTGCTAAAAAACCCAAAAGGATTCATTTGAAGTGTTTGAATCACAACTGGACAGACCATTCAAAAGTAGTCACTACAACAGTGGCTGTCGAAGTAATACAAACTTTTTATTTAATATCTCTGTGATATTATCTTATATCCTAGTGGCTTCTAGACGGATCCTATAAAAATACTTGGATTAGTGACTTTTTTTTTTCCCTCTAGCTATTTCAATTCTGCTTTTGGTTTCTGTGGAATTTTTGCTGACACAATCAAAGTCTGTGCTTATAGAAAAAAAAAACCCACAACATTGTACTATTCACAACCTGCAACAGAAGATCTAAATTAGGCACTCTGACAGCTTCTTGATAAAGGAATGATTTTCTTTCAGATTTGTGTTTTAGAAAATGTGTTCCTTTCTTCCATAGATTCACTCAATATAATAGCAATTGAATATGTGCCTAAATATGTTGAAATGTCATCACACAATGACATAGAATAATTTCCTTATTAGAGGTAGACAAACATTTTGTATGTTTTCCACAATATATTGATTGTTTTTCACTGGGATGCTATATCTTTTCATACTCATCAGCTCTGACCTACTTGTCATGAACAAAGCATCTTCATGGATGGTTACCATAGTAAAATAACAGAATTTACCATGGAAGATCAATTTTAAACTTCAATCTCACATTTTAGAAGACCACAGCAAAGATTACTGAAGGGAACGCTCCAGGAAATTATATATCTAGAGGAACAGAGAATTCACTGTTAATGAAAAGACTATATCTAATAGTGAATTTTTCCACACACTGCAGAAGCTACCAGCTGGAATTTTCCTTACTACATACAACTGGTTCCTACTCAGTATCTTTTGAATTTATTTCCCTCTCCCGTTCCCTCAAGCATACTAATGCTACCCTCTCTGACATTGACATTGTGAAAGCTGAGGAGTAAAGTATTTAAAACATTTGTTCAAGTAAGTAATCCGGGAGAGCCATGCAGATGGATCTCATCTTTGATGTTTTCTATTGTGTCTGGATCTCATAATGAGAGAGATTGCATGGATAATATTTAAACTATACAGTGTCTCTGATATTTTAAGACTAGCACTTTTTCAAAGTAAGATTTTTGAATGAGGATGTACCTTCAGTTAAAAAGGAAAAGCAGAAATAACATATAAAAAGTTAGGTTTAGGTTTTGTTGTGTTTTGTGTTACACATATATGTCCTGAGCAAGACTGCACATTTATTTGTGTATAATATTAATCATAATGTATATGTGCAGCAGAGAATAAAAAGAAGACTCAGTAGGCAGTGCATAGAGCTTCAGAAAGCAGGACTTAAAAAAAAAAAAAAAGTCAAATCTATAAATAATACTATAAAAGATGAAGATTTGACCTTATATGCCTGAAAAATTATTAAGAGAAGGACATTTACTTTGATTACCGAGACTATTTGTTTTGGACAACAAAGAAAGGTTAAGGTTTATAAATATCTTTTACCTATATTTAGGCTTACTTTTGTGGTGTTCACACATTGGGTGACATTACTGCTTCATTTAATCGTAGAATCATTGAACAGTTTGGAAAGGGACCTTAAAGATCATCTAGTTCCAACCCGCCATCCATGGGTACGAATGATGCCACCCACCAGACTAGGTTTCTCAAAGTCCTGTCCAACCTGACGTTCAACACTTAAAAGGTTGGGGCATCCCCCATTTCTCTGGAAAACTTGTTCCAGTGTCTCACCACCCTCATAGTAAAAAAATTTCTCTCTAACATCTAATCTAAACCTATCCTCTTTCAGTGTAAAGACATTTCCCGTTGTCCTACCACTACATGCTCTTATAAGAAGTCCCTCTTATGCTTTCCTGTAGGCCCCCTTTAGGTATTGGAATAATGCTGTTCTCCCTGAAGCCTTTTCTTGTCCAGGCTAAACCAGAGCTGGATGCAATACTCCAGGTGAGAGTTCATGACAAACACCTGAGATCTCTTTCCAGTCTCTGGGCATCTCTTACTGGCCCTCTAATCAAACTCATAGGAATGAGATGGATTTGGGCTCACACTCCCTTGACAACCTTAATTTATATCCCTCTTTACCAGTTTAACAAGCCTATGACTGAAGATGCTTTTCTGACAGATAACTCCATCAGCCCCCAGTAGACCAGCTTCCTCAAAGCGAGTCTCATGTTCTAAGTAGTTGAATCCCTGCCTGTAGCACCATTTCCTATAATCATTTCCTAATTTACCAGACTGGACTGTCCCTTTCAAACCCCTTTCCTTTGACTGGGAGAATTGATAAAAAACTACCTGCACTCTGGTGTCCCTTACCACACCTCCCAGGGCTTTGTAATTCTACTTGATAGTCCTCAGCCTGCTCCTGGCTGTATCATTAGTGTCCATGTGAAATGACAGCAGCAGGTAACAGTCAGTGAACCGTACAATACTTGATAATCTTTTGGTGACATCCCTAATACAAGCCCCAGGAAGCAGTACAGCTCAGCACATCAGCTCAGCAAATGCCTCCGTACCTCTCAGAAGCAAATCACCTACTTTTGCCTTTTTTTAGTTTTGCTGGTTGTTATATGAAGAGTGTTATATGCCTTCCTCAGCTCCAGTGAGGTCTGGAGCTGAGGAAAAGAGACCTGGTCTAAGAGGTCTTTTCTCGTCAGTCTGCAGAGCAGAGAAGCAGTTCTACAAGGGCTTTATGGAAGTCTGTTTCTCCTGCAGGTGCTTTCCATTGCCAGCTTCCATTCTTCTGCATTATTGCCCCTCTTCCCTTCCATGTGTGCCAGTGGAGTAAGTTGTGGCTGTTTGGCTGTGAGCTGTGGGTCTACAGCAGACTGTACTGGGAACCTGCTATTTAAGCCCTTCTCAGCTTCCCTGATATCACACAGGTTTCTCAAAGCCTCCTGCAGCTCAGCCACCTCCTGTAGGAGGTCTCCCACCTGAGAACAACTTTTGCAGGCAGGTCTACTGCTTGTCCTTGACCCAGCAGAAAGATCTAGGCACTGCCTAGTCTGAGATCTTCATTGCAGCCTCTCCCTTCAGCAGCTTTCGCTGGGTGGAGGCATCAACCACCACCACAGCAGATGGTACAGATCCCCCAGGTAGGGGTGCAACTTTTGCTCTCTTTCTGTTCTGATGGTCACAAAAAACTGTGTGGTTGCTGGGTTCTGTATACTTTAAGTCTCTCCAGTCAGCCAGCAGGATGTCCCTCCTTTGAAGAGTTGCCCTCCCTGTGTGCCTTCCCATGTGGACTGCCCTGCCACACACTGACTGGCACACCACATCATGCTCATCCACCCTGTTCCTTTCTCTCCTGGTCACAGTGTTCCTCAGGGATGACCTTTGTGGGAGTGGGAGGTGGCTGTCATTACTCCTCATCCTGTCCACACCTTGTCAGCTGTCCTCATACTCATGGTGGATCTCAGTGTTCCACTGGGTTTCCCCAGCTCAGCAAAAAAAGCTACAGAAACACACAGAAGGTTGCCAGTATGAAAGAAAGAAAGAAGCTAACTGCAATATATGTTAAATATGTTTGAGTAGTATCATATGTCAAGGGGAAAAAAATCTTTTTGAAAAAAAAAGCCTGGAAATTTTGAGGAATTGGAATGATGCATATCAAAAGTCAATATTGTTCTTCTGAGAGATAAAAATGCTGACTAAATTTCTCAAAAATAAACTTGTGTTATATGTTTCAAATGCCTGTAAGTCAAAGTTCTAAAAAGAATTTCTATGAAAATGTTTTCTATAAAAGTTCAGACTTTTTTTTTTTTAATAGACTTCAATATACAACAATTCTTCATTACCTTTAGAATATCCTTTAAAATGATACATGACACCCCGTGTATGTTAACACTGAAGTGTATTAGAAAGTGATTAGTCTGGAGCAGTTGGTTCATAAAGAAGAATGAACACAGTTATTATAAAAGTAATATCTCCTGTAGGAGATCAGACTGTAATTTTTATTAGAATTATTTTCACTTTTCATAGAAATATGTTCATTTCACAAGGTTATGTGAGATGATAAAAAGTTCCGAGTGCAATTGTAATGAATATTTTTTTCTTTCAGTTTCCAATATAGAAATATGAGATATTTAAACCCTTATAGATATAAATGCATTGTGTGGAGGTTTTTTTTCCCCCTTTTAAATTGTTTCTATAACTAAAATGCATCATAGGTGAGGGCCATTGAATTAATTACCAATTATTATTCACAGAAAGTTCCCATTTATTTTAAAGTTTCAGAGGTACTGGTAGGTGGTTGATCTATGAATGTCCTGGCTGTTGAGCTCCTGCTGAGAAAAGGTCAATGCCATTCATTGTGTCATTTTTCTTCTCTGCTGTTTTTGCCTCTCTTTCTTTAGTCAGCAATTCTGTACTATGATAATTACTTTCTTACCCTAGACTGTTTGCTGGACTTTGGCCCTAAATTGTACGGCTTGTGTGGTATGAATAAGCATTAGATCACAAATTTTAGTAGAATAAATACTAACAAGTTCTAAGTCCAAGGGTTAAACATGGAGAGTAGGGCTAATGCTTAATCAATAGTCCCTGTACCACCTGACTGACACTAAAGGTCTACTTTTGTGCTAAAGCAAGCAGAAATCAAGACAAGGTTTTAGGTTTAGACAAGATCTATAGATCAGTGGTCTTTGCAAGCAGGAAATACTAAGATAGCTGATGGGCCACAGTGCTACAATGCATTCAGAAATAACAAACATTTCAAACTTCTGTACATTTATTTTATGATAATAAGAAAGAAGTTCTTGATCTGCTAGCACCCTAGAATTCAATAAAGAACTGGGTATGGTTAATCAATTAGAAGGAAATTCAAGAAAATAAATCAAGGAAAATTTGGCATAAATGTTATGGAAGAAGCATCTTTAGATGAAAGCCTGGGGGACCACAGTGTGGTGAGAGTTCTTTTTATTGTTTTTCATACTGAAAAACCTCATTTTCTGCCCAGTCCTCAAGCATACATCCAAATCAGCTTTAACCCATGGTCCATGGTTCAAGATCCTAATTTTATTTTTTCCCAGTTATCTTTAATAGGAAGTGTATTTGCTACATACAGCTATTGCTAGTTAGTGAAGGCAAAGGCTAACCATTCCAAGAAATTCTGAGATTTTAATGGTAAAGGAAATAATTTGTGATTAAGCTTTGTCCTCATTAAGTTATCCGCTTGGAGCTCATTGTAGTTTTCATACAAAACTAAAGAAAGATTATTTTTTCTGCCTAAATTGTAACTGGATGGGTACACTATGGCACTGAAAAAGTCATGTAGGATGTACATATAATAAAATACAAAATATAGTATGAATAGATTTTATAATATATATGGTTCCGTATACACGTATATAGTATTTAAATGTTATATAATACAAATCAGCATTTTCTTGTCATGAGCAGTTGGTGGAAAATAGAGGTTCTGATCGCATATTAGAAAAAATAAAGTTGAATTTTTATGTGAAAGCATATTCATTCAAAATGAAGTGTTTAATGTGGATTCATAGTGCATCAGCAATTCACAACTAACAAAAGACAACTGAACTAGAAAGTAATAGAATAGAAATCAAATATTTTGTTTTACTGAAGGAGAGCAAAATGAAAAATAAAATCTACTAAATTTTTTGCACGGAAGAACAAAAGTTGATGTTGGAAAAGTGGTGGAAGTCACGTGATGCTTGGAGACTACACAGGTATTGGCTGGCAAATGTGAATTATTTTGTTGAACTTATTTCAGGAGGTGACATTTTCCCCTAGGTTATTGACCTAGACAACAGTTCTAGCTGTCATAATTCATAGATTTGTTACAATTACACTAAAAGAAGCATCTACATTTAGAAAGAAAAAAGCTATAATACAATTTTTTTTTCCAAATATGTGGAAGTTATTAATATAGTTCAGATTAATTTATGGGAATTTTTACTATGCACTAAATTTAATGAAAACATGACTATTTACTGGAAGAAATCAACATGTATTACTTTGGGCACAGGTCCTTATAAGTAAGCAATTTTTAAACCGATTAATGAAGCAGAAAGCATACTGAATGATAATGAAGATGATGATACTACTACTAAGAAATAAAAATACTTCATAATAAATGAAGAAGTCTCTTAGATGTTTTCATAGAGAATTGTTGTTCAAAGAAACGTAGAGGAAGTAGCTAACATGCAAATTTTAAGGAATAAAAATTTAATACTTTCCTGCTACATGTATAGAAAATAAGTTATAGCTGTGATTCCTTATTTATATTTGAATATTAAAACAAATTAAAACAAACTAGTATAAGTATACACATATATAAAGAAATATAATGAAAGAATTTAAAGATAAGATGCGTCAGAGCAGTTTTTTAAGCGTTGATGTTAAAGTAGCGTTTTTTCAATAATTTTAAGAGTATTCAATTTGATTGGGAAGATGTACCTTATTCTTGATTAGTATGTGCGAAAAGAAGCTTAATTTATTTGGCCACAAGTAACATGATTTAAGGAGACTCAAGGTGTCTAGATATGGGTTTGGAAGGCATTATACAGTATCTGTGGAAGTCCCTCACTCCTCTGAAACTGCAAAAGTCCAGACCTGACACCATTGGAATCCCAAATTATGTCAGATGTCTATGCATGAGAAATTTATACAAGCTCGTGGGGTCTAATGCTCTTTTAATTATGCCACCAAGCTATAGGTAGCCCTTTCAGAAATTCAGCAGAGCTGCAATGGATGACATAAGACATGGCAGACAAGTCTTCCTTCTGGAGAGATAGCTGGAGTATAAGTACGACAGTTTAAATATTCAAGACCCATGTGTGGTATGACTGATCTGACCTCCAAACGTAAAACATATTTAATCAAGAACAATATCTTGTGTTGAACATTTATCAACGTTAACAGTGGGGTTCAGATGTTTAAATGGAGATGTCTCATAGTATTTTAGAAACATCAAGATATCCTACATGATCACTATTGGCCTCCTCAGATGAGCACAGATCTACCAGTCCTATCTAAATATCACCTATGTGTCAAGTAATCTGAAATGAGCATTTAAATGTGCAAGACCCAACAGCCTTTGTAAGCAAAACTCTCAATACCCTTTCTTTACATATGAAGTGGCTGCCCCCAGGGGTTTATGATGGCAGCAACAGGGTGTTTGACTGCACTTCCCCCAAAAGTGTAAGTTTGGCATTTGGAATCCTGCATGGAAGAGGGTAAGTTTACCACCACCTCATTTTGCAGACAAATTGTTGGGCTTGCTTCTCTCCCCTAAGCAGGGATAACTCTTCAGTAAGATTTGTGCCTTCAGTTGTGTAGGAGAATACCTCAGTGAAATTAAGTTAAGTGATGGTAAAATTAAGCTTAATGAATTACCAATTGGTTGTTCTTTTTTTTTTTTTCTTTTAATATTTAGCACTGATGTCCTAAGTGCATTTATTGGCAGCAATTTTGAAATTGTATTTCTATTGTTTCAATAAACTACACTATTCATGAATTTGTGATTATGAAAAATCTTATTGAATGCAATCAGAATGCCCAAGTGGTTATAATTAGAAATTAAGCCCAGACACATCTTATCCCTCTGATCTCTGAGGACCAGCTGGAACAAAATGGGGTATATTTTCTGCCAAATTTCTATACTCTTAATGCAACAGAGAGTTGTCATAAGCTATGATTGTATTAGCATAAAAATATTACTGTAGGGAGACTACAATCTAAATTTTGCCAAAGTGGTTTTCCACAATTTGCAAGTTCCAAATTCAAACATTTGATCCCCATCTTAAAGTGGTTTCCAAAAATAATTCAGATTTTATCACAATTAATAAAAGCAAATCCAGTGTTTGAAGAGATGAAACTTTTCAGAATCTGCTTATTGCTATGGAATAGTATAAATTTATTTAAGGATATAATTATTTTCTTTAATTATTAGGAAAAAAAAAACAATGAATCACTAAATTCCCCTCTTGTGTATATTGATAAGGTCAATGATTTTACAGAGAAAACAGCAGTGAAATAAAAGAAAATAGAAAAGCAAAACATCACTTGCTCTGCTTTCTTAGAATACAGTTGTAGAACAAGGGGTAGAGACACTAGTCTTGTGGTTTTCTTATTTTAACTGTTTTCAATAAATTTTAAGCCATCTTTAATAGTTCTTGGTCTGTAGAACTTATGTGGTAATTATAAAGACTTTTTCTAGTTGTGTGAAAATAGATGTGAGAAAATATGAAGTACCTTTTTTTTACACAACTTCTTATACACTGAAGGACAGTCTTGCAATAAAGGAACAATTGAGGGATAACAGGTTACTTCATTTTGCATAATACATTTCCTTCAACAATTTCATTAGATACTTGATTTGACAGTTTACTCTTTGTAAAGAACACCGTTGGTAGGTTTTTCTTATTTGATTTTATTGTTGAAAAGAGTAGGGTCATTTATAGAAGTAGATTAGCACAGAAAAGTATTATGGTAATAAAAGACCCATTGAAAGCATAGTAATGCCTGGCTGATATATCCACTGTAATCTATGACAATTAACTGTTGAATGAGGACAATTTTGTTGAATTTCTGATGTGAATAATAATAGATCTGGCAATATTTTTATCAGTGGCATAGAAGCAAACATAAAATCCTTGCTGACAAAATATGCAGATAGCACTAAGATTGACAGAGTGGAAAACCATGAACCGTACGGAGCAGTCACACAGAATGAACTGGGTCACTGCTTAAACTGAGTTCACTAAAACAAAACATGATTTCCAGCTGACAAACACAAGTCTGTCTAGAAGCCAGGAACCCAGGTCATTCTTACCATACAGGGAGGAATATCACAGAATCACGGAATATTCTAGTTGGAAGGGACCCACAAGGAACATCACATCCAACTCTTACGTGAACAGAGGTCTATAGAGGGATCGAACCCGAAACCTTGACAGTATTAGCACCAGGCTCTAACCAACTGAGCTAATCTGGCTAGGGCATAGGAAAAATGTTGGGGTCATGGTGTACAAATAATTGAATGAGATACTAGTAAAATGGTATAGTTTATGGATGGACAATGATAATTTTGTTGCTTTAGTTCATGTGCCTTAGATAAATGCTTCAATACTTTATAATGCAAGCTAGTAGGAGTTTCAGCTGTCAGATTCAAGAAAATTCACAGAAGGTTCTGTAAAATGATGTGATTACTGTGAAGAAAGTAGTCTTCTGAGCAGGAACTGAATATATAGAACTGTTTAGTTTATCAGTGAGAAAACTAGGAGATGCTTTGTTCATTTATTAGTCTCTTGGAAGAAAGTGCTAAATTCTCACAGCCTCTTTATTATTCCAAAGCATGACAAGAATTGATTTTTGGCTTCTGAAGCTGAACAAAGTAAAATATTGGACAGCTAATTACTGTCAGAGATGTTGGCAGGAATGGTTTTGTCATAATTAGCTATTGGGGTTCAGTAAAGGGTAACAGTGTGTGTGCAATTGTTAGACATAGATAAGGTCAGAAAAAATATTTCAATAATCAAATCTTATATAAAACAATATATGCACCCCATTATTTAAATTATTGTGAATCTGACAGAGTATGCATCTTAATATTTTCAAACGTCTTTAGAAATGCTGTTGAAATCAATGAGACTAAATGAGACAAACCCACATTTGAAAAGGGGAAAAGCTGAAAAGCAGAGATGAAGGGAGAGTAAATTTTATGTTATAATGGATTTTGAGTTTACAGATTTTTTTAAGGATTTTTTTCAATTTAAGTTAAAATTTCTAAGCAAATTTCTCACAGAAAAGAGTTTAAGATACATATTTAGTATCTCAGTAGCTTGTTTTTTACTGTATTAATTGCAGATTAGTTTAAACAAGTGCAAGAATTCAGAAAAATAACTTAGGAGAAAGTGTCAAAATGGTACATTCTGATACCCTTGAAAAATTCTTGTAATATTAATACATTCTCAACACTTTTACATTTCTATAAAAACATTTTTATTTTCCTTTATCACATTTTTACTGCTTATAAGAAGTAATTGACACAGTATTAAAAAAACAAGTCCATCAGATTTGTAGCTATAGAACACTACTGACCTATGCTAGTTAAAATTCACTATGAATAATTAATGTAGCCTGAATTTTTCATTTTTATTCACTCATGAACCTGCAGTGACATCTAACTTTTGGAAGAACACTGAATAATAATTTAAATATGAATAGTAACACAACACATGATAGGCTGACCGTTGACCGTTGTACTGCAGAGGTGTTTCAGCTGAGCATTGTGGAACACGTAAATGTGCCTTCATGGCACCTCTAAGGAGGCAGATATGAAGTTATCACACATTTTCTTTTTATAGAAAAATTGCCTTCTGAACTACTTAAAATTGGCGCATGCAAAGCTGTTCAGGCCTGTACTGCTACATCGATATACAAGAAATAATGGAGAAAGACTGAATGTTTATTTTAAGAAGTCGTAAAATCTTGATAACAACTTTAAACTTGTTAGGACTTGACGATATGATAGGAAAAGAAGACCTTATTTAAAAGATATTCTTATTCACCACCAGTATAAGGTCCAGCTTCACTTTAGAACATTAGGGAACTGAGATTTAATTGTAAGAAAAATTATTTATTCAGTACTAGCTCTATCTGCACTCTAATGAAACACTTGTGATAAAACAGAAATTTTATGTGAATGACAGCAGAATAGGGCTAAAAAGTAAGAAATGTTAAGATTTATATTTTCTTTCAGTCAATAGCATAATTTATTTTTAACTGTCTTATTAGAAATACACTTAGTTATGTTAGTAGCTGGATCAGTATTTAACTCTTCAGGTACAATTTAAAATAGACATCAAAAATATCTGCTTACCAGAAGCTATGTGAAAGAATTTGAGGCTCATTATTTGCTTTTGAAATCAAGCATTCTATGAGATAACTGCACAGCAAAGTATACTGAGAGGTCTTATTAAGTGTACACAGCTTACCAATCAGTTCAAACATCAGCTTTGATATAAAGATTCTTTTGAACTTCCACTTACAATTTCTTCACAGAGGAAAGAAAGTAGTTTTAAGAAAATGAATGTAAATAAATATGAATTAGTTCTTTCATATAAGACTCATTTGGGGAAATGTTATCACAGTTCACCCGCTTCAGTATCTTCAGCATGAGTATAATTTTTGCAAATATGGTCTTTGGAAGTGTACAAGTTTTTACAAAATATCACATCAGGCTCATGGGTAAATGAGATTCCATAACTCTAATGGTATAACATGCAGTGATGAGAAAAGGGTGGAGGGAAAGTTAGTCAAATCTTCAGGGTGTTCTGTCTATTATGAAAGAGAAAATGCAATGCATGCTTTAACTGAAATCACACTGAATAATATTGTCACATTTTCTATCTCTTTCATTATTGAAGTCTTCAGCCTGTATTTTACACATATTTTTTCAAGCATTGTGCAAGGTACAGTGTCAAAATAGAGTGCAGGTTACTCCTGAACCTGGAAATTTCAAGAGATAAGAATAAACTGCTGACTCGACCAATGCCTGTTCAGTCCTGTTGTATCATTAGGCATTAGGTTCAAATCTGTTTCCTTGATGATAGAAATTACATTCTTCTCTTTGTGACCATGGACTGCTGAGAAATGAAAAGTAGATATCAAGAAATAGGTAATATGTTTCTTCCTGTTCATCAGGATCCTGGCCTCATAATTTTTCCTCTTTTAACTGTGAATGGTCTTAGAATGATTAATGTTGTCATGACTCACCATAGTGAGTCCTTTTTTCCATCTATGGTCATCCCTTAGTTAATAACAAAGCATCCATTAACCACCAAGCTTGACCTGAGGCTAGATTTGACACCAAACATTAAATCTCTTAGTAGCAGTTGGGATTTTATAGTCACTTCTTCCTATGCTTGTCCATTGCTGCCTAGCAATATCTAGCCTTAAATTGTGACATTTGTCCATTTTGTTGTCATGCTTGTCCTGTGAATATTGTCATGGTCCCTGACAATTTCCTGTGGATTCCAAGAAGTTTTCTTCTTCCATCTCCACAGTGAAAACATTTAACATAGATGTGAGAAAATACAAAATACCTTTCTTTTACACAACTTCTTATACACTTATATTTAACATACCGTGCTTCACTAACTGAAATGAGCAGAGAGGAAGCCACAGGGTACCTGAAATTGCTTTTCAGTCATGACAAACACAGGACAAGAATTCTGAGGCACAGAAGAATATGAAAATGATTGTGTTTCTCAAACTTTGTTTTACTTATTCCCATATTTGAGATACAAAGATTTTATTAATGGCTGATTTTAATAAACATCTGGCCATGACTAAGAAGGCTTAGAGTTGCTTACATTTTAAGCTTAGAGCACTTCTGCAATAAATCATCTGTGCTGCTGTTGCAGGTCCAACTTGGCTCCCAGTCAAGTGCCTGGTCTATGGGAAAAACCTTCCCCCCTCCCTCTCTCTGGACCGATGAGAAACCACACGAACTAAAAAAAAAAACAACAAAAAAAAAAAAAAACAAACTGAATTCCCAATTATATATACATATATTAAAATTATTTACAGAAGACTTCAAAAAGGGAAAAGGGAGGGGAAAGGGGAAAAAGGGAAAAAGGGATAAAAGGGATAAAAGGGACACAACACCCACACGCAATCAAAACCAAAATGGTAAGATAAATCTCACTACGTCCCTCAGAGAAAAGCAGGATCACAGGCCAGCAGTCTCCGGACCTCCCGTGGCAGAGTGGCAGTCACTGCAGGGCCTCAGCCAGATAAGCGAGACCGAACGCAGTGACTCCCTGCTCCTGGATCTCACCAGAAAGGAAGAGAGCGAGGTCTCTAATCTCCAACTTATTTATACCCCGATTTACGTAAAAAATCATAGGGAATACTGGGTACCATGGTCACTTCCCTGGTTCCCTGGTTACAGGTTGGTGACCAGGAAGGCCTAAACCAAAACCATCACAGCTGCCTTTATTAAAGAATCTCTAAAAGTGCTTTTATAAAACTAAAGTGAGTAGAAGCACAACTACATTCCCTCACTTTTCACATGAATTCAGCATCCAGCTGTGTCAGTGGTTTCCTTCTGATTTTTTGAAAGAGAATTTTTCTTTCCTGAGGAAGAATTATTTTCACATATTAAATATTGGGGATCTGCAGGAATAAAAAAAATTATGCATGAGTTAGATATTTATTTCATACATAGCCAGAAGATGAAATAACAGAGAAGAAGTGTCAGTCCTCTGTATAGCTGAAGAAGCCTTGGCCTTAGCAGTGACGTCAACCCGAATGTCAAAGATCTTCCATTCTCTACAATTTTCCCTGTGAATTTCTAATTTTGGTACGTTTTTTATAACCTTTAAACCTCTCCTGCTGTAGAAAACTATTCTTATTAATAAATTAGTCTAAACTGAAGTGAAATTAGACAAGTGCATTTTTAAAACAGTACTGCTAGAGATGAGGTTGGCTAAAACTACAGCTAATTCCATTTTCAAATGAGATGTTAATATCTCTCATGCTCTTTGAAGCCCCAGGATGTCCAAGCAAAGAACTAAAATAGCTCAGCAATGTCAAAGAAGTTTCTTACTTCAAGAAACTACCCTGATTTTGTATCTATCCTCTTAGACTGAGCTATCTGCCTCACTCATTATTTCTTCTACATTAACAGTAAAATATGGTGCAAATCCTATGCCTCAGAAACTCATCATATGAATACTAACAGAAGCCTTATACCTGCATCTCCTCTGCCCTTCTCTTTATGTGTTTGGTTGTACCTAAAGAATGATATGAAGGTTGATGTGAATCACTATGAACACACAATTATTTTGAAGGCATAAAGCGCAATATAATTGCTTCTGTGAGCTGTAAAATATAAGCTGCAGATTCTAAAATCAGCCTTATAGTATTAATTTATATTAACACTTTTATAGTTGATGGAACTTTTGAAAGACTTTGTTCTACTGTACTTTAGACTAATTTCTGACTGAATGGGAACAACTTCCATTTATAGGACATAGTACCTTATCTCAGCAAGACATCTCAAGGTGCTTTTAAAGAGATGTACAATAATTAATAACACAGCTTGCAGTGCCAAGCTAATGATGGGAAGCAAAGAGAAAAACAAGTCAGTTTGCAGTTTTGATTTAAAACACTCTGACATTCATGTCATATCTTGGCAGAGAGTGTTAAAAAAAGGCTTTTAAATATCTGAAACAGCATCATCATAATACAGCATATAGGGAGATATTAGCAGAACAGGTACAGCACCTTGGTATGACCTATTAGCGAAATGTGCGAGTTTTGAAAGAAAATTACATGGGAGGGGTTTGTGTTTGGGTTTTTTGCTTGGTTTTCTTTTTTTTTCTTCTTCTATTCAACCTTGTGTGATTCTAAAAAAGGGCCATTGAATCAAGATTGTTTGGAAATTAGTAAGACACACTTCCAGCACATTTTTAAAGACAGGACTGGAATTATATGATACAGATCTCCAGTCAGAATCCTATAAACATTATTTTATTTTGTATAAGCATGAAGGATGTGTTTATCTGTGTCTGACATAATTGTGTGAGGAAAAGGGATTCTAAATAACTCTAAGGAATCATGTCTACCTTCAGCATTGTATCTTATAGTCTTATCAATATAAAGAATATATTTGAATATATCATAGACACTTATCTCTTCTTTAGCACAAACATAATTTGTTTCTAATGCAAAACATTGAGAAGTATCCATACAATACAACTGTAGACATTTGCCTAAAATTTCTCTAACAAAACCCCAGATGAGTAACTGTCCAGAGATGTTTGTTTCTTCCTATTAACTACATTTACTGTATACAAATACATCAGATTTATGAGGTACATAAATTTATGACAATTGATATGATGGCACAAGTGAAAGATTTGTCTACTACATCTAATCCCATGTCCTATCCCCAGTAGTGTCTCATAACAAATATTCAGATAAATATTATAATGAATGGTCTATATCTTGCGAACCATCTTAGCTACTGAAGACTGATTCTTAAATGAAGTGAACATCTAGGTGACACAATTTGTTAGCCATTTATATATTTATAAATAATAATTAGAAAACCACACCATCTCATACATTTTAAACCAATTCATGTTTTTGACATTCACTTATTCTGGTGATGCGTTAACTAATTTAATTACAGCTGGGGTGGAAAAAAGTACTGTTTTGATCTGCTTTCATTCTGTCAAATTAAGCCTAATGCAATCTTTCTAAACCATGATAAGTTGTGAATTACTATTCCTTATTTATTCATAAATATATCATTCATAATTTTATCATCTTTCTAATGCATTTCCCCACATCTATCACTTCTTGTAGATGCTTATTTATATCCCTGGACAACAGGCATCTGATACATTAATTTATTCTTCTTTTCTACTTCCATAACTTTTTTTCATTTTAGAATATCTTCTGTGAATTGAGTAAGACCAGAATATATTTGATTTTCAAGATGCAAGTCCAACAAGGAAGTATGGAGTGGAAAATTTATGTCTTTTTTTGCTGTTTATAATAATCTATAATACTATGGTGGATTGATGGGACCTGATAACTAAACCCCTACTAAGTCCCTTTCTCACTCCATCTCAGTGGGAGGAGACAACCAAAAGGGCAAAAGTGAGAAAAACTTGTCGGACAGTTTAACATGTAAAGCAAAGCTTCAAACAAAGCAAAATTAGGAATTAATTCCCTATGTTCTATTGGCATGTAGATGTCCATCCACTTTCTGGGAAGCAGGGTTTCAGCACATGTATTTGTTATTCAGGAAGACAAATAATATAATGACAAGCTATCCCTGTTTTCCTCTTTTCCTTGAGCTTTTGTTGCAGAGCACATCACATGGTATGGAGTATCCTTTTGGTTGGTTGGGGTTGGCTGTTCTGGCTTTGTCTTTTTCCAACTTCTTGATCACCCCCCATCCTATTCACTGGGGTGGCAGAGTGGAAAAAATTTCAAACAGAAGCAAAACTAAAAAACCCTGCATTTCTGTGCAAGAACTATTCAACCACAGTCAAAACAATGGTGTTTTAGTCTCACAAATCCAAAACACAGCACCATATGGGCTGCTACGAAGAAAATCAAATTCATTGCTGCCAGAGCCTGCACCAGTGTTCTTGGGTTTATGGCCACTGTTCTACTTTGTTCAGAAGACTATGTAAAATGACTTTAAGACATTTTTCCTGAACTGTGATAATTATAAGTAATATATCACTGTGCAGGTGACCATAGTTGCTTCTCCTCTTCAGTTCTGCTTTGCATATAAAATGCCAAATTTCACTCATCACTCACTCTTTCAACTTCTGTGGTTCTTTCAAAAATTTTTAGTAATATTTTAGTTTTCATTACTCTAATTGTATCAGTAAATCTTGTTGCCTTGGTTTTTACTCCCTTTTCTGTAAACTTTATAAACATTAGCAACTTCAAAATATTTTTTGGAGAACTTCACTGTGCTTTATCTACACTATAAGAAGGGTCAATTTTTTTCTGTTTTATTCCTACCTTTGAAATATTTTTTACTTATTGAAAGACATTATCCCTTATTCAGTGACTGTTAATCTATTTAACTAGGCAACAAGACAACTAGTTTTTATTGTTTGTTCATTTGTTTTTCTTCACAGAACTACATGTTCTGTTTATTTCTGCACTTGCATATTGTCTGCAGCATCTTACGGTGTTCCAGGTAGTTTTGAACTACACCACTGCTTTTAGACAGCTTGAACACCTAAGGTTCATCTCCACGGGCAGCAGAAGAGGAGGAGAGCACAGAGAGATTTATGGTACTGTGATCTTTCTCCAGTACTAAATGCAATAGTGACCATGCCATCTGGACATGCACCTGGGAATCCTACTGTAGTTGACCCTGTATGATCAGGGAGTTGTACAAGTTGACCTGCAAAGTTCCTTTCTAACCTCAACCTTTATGACTCTGTGATACTGTACATAAGGTTGTAGAAAACTGGAAATAATTCTAGATGAAGTAATACAAGAACATTGAGTGGATGATGTTTTTTTCTTCACTTGCTAACTTCTTAAAGGGAGTCTGAGGCATCAATTACCTGTGAAAATGTTACTATTCTCCAAATAGTCTATACTTACAAACAAAACTAGTACTTATATTCTTGCTGGGGTTTCAAAGAGTATATCTGAAAGTCAGTTTCAAGTTTGGGGTTTTTTCACTGCTATATGCTCTGATTCCTGTGTCTTGTATTTTAGCTTACATTCTATTACCTGCTGCACTTCCCCTACCCTACTGTTCCTCAGGTTAGCCAAGGCATTTTTAAAAGTGACATTGTGTTTAGGAACTTCCATTCTCCCGTGGAAGAATGCTATGGGTGATAGACAGCACATCTGAAAGTTCAATCATTTTAAATATGATTTCTTTTAGATCTATTTTGTGAACAATGTCTGGTCCAGGCAATATGTTCATTCTATTAACTTTATTTTAACATCACATCTACTGACATATTTGAGAAAGTTTCTGAGACTCATCTTTCATACAGATGAAGCTCCAGCTTTAAAGGATATAATTTATTTATATTCCTCGATAGTAAATGTATGTAAAAAATAAGGTTTCTTTTCTAATGTATCCCATCTCCTTGGTGTAGCCCATTTAATCCCTGTTTATCTATGAATCTGTTCAGCTTTTTGTATAGATCCTACTTCTAGTGTGGTAAAAAAAATTTTATTCTGAACTTTTATTCTGCCAGTTTATGGCTTGCCTCATAAGCCTTAATATTTAGATTAAAAATTTTATTCTCTGTCCACTTAATTTTATTGGTGCTGTTATATATTTTGAATGATTTTATTTTCCTTCTGAAAGACTGTCTGTTGTTGTTGTTTGTTTGTTTTTCCATTTGACTCTATTTTGTTTTTAGTGATATATCAACATGATTAATTTAAAATTAGTTACTACAGTGTAATTTGTGTAATACAGTGTACACAGTAATACAGTGTAATTTGATGGGTGAAACTTATCCACAAAGAAACTGAATTTGAATACTTTATAGCTATTAGCACACTGAACTTTTAGTTAATCCATCTGTTGTTAAGAATTGGATCAAGATGTACTTTTTCTCTTGCTAATCCTCTAACGAGTTGCTCAGAGAAGCATGGTCCTCAAATATCCAGGCTCTTTAGCAGTAGTGCCTTTCTCTCTATGCAGGTCAATAGGCAAGGACTGTCTTCTGTATGATTGTGGGTTTTATGACATAAGAGTAAGAAAAAAAACCTATCCTGCATAATAATAGCCATAATTCAGGCACTGTAGTATTGCAACACAATTTTGATTATCAAGGTGATATTCATCTCTTATTGCCTCTGTTATATGAAGTTTGTTATGAATTCTGAGCCAGGTGTCTTCTTTCCTTCTAATGGCAATAATGAGAAAAATATATAGATCCCAAGAAGACCTCACCTTGCAATAGGATGACGGATATTGTGAAGCTCTTAGCGTCTCTGTATTGTATCACAGATTGCACAGATTAGTAGTTTAGATTTTTTGGTTCTAAATTTTTTACACCTCAGTTTTAAGTATCTAAGTTTAGGTGACAGACATCCCTTCACTGTGGAAAAAGGCATCCTGTTTTCTCACTGCAGCTGCATTGATTACAAGGTGTCGTTAATAGCTTGCAACAGATGAGACATCAGTCATTCTGGCCACAGTCCAACAATGCAATTAAGACCATGCTTAACATTAATCAATGAAACTGACTTCAGAGAAACTACTCACAAACTTAGTGTTAAGTAGGCATTTAAACATACAAACAATCAAGTGTTAGAGAAAAGTAAAATTTGGACTTCAGAAATTGAGTAAAGAGACCAGGGAAATATGAGAATGTAGCACAGCTACATATTAGAAGACATATGGACTAGAGATTAAAAAAATAAACAGAACCCCACAAAAACCAGATTATACGGTGGCAAATTCAAATGTCTGAAATAATTATTTAAAATATTCAAGGATAAATAATTGCTGTCAAAAATTAAGAAAATAAACACGAGATCTAAAGGGATCTGCATAAAGACTATGCAAAGGCAAAAACCAGTGTCTCATGCTGCATGAAAAAAGGGACATTGAGAGGCTATCTTTGAATGACTAGTAGATGGAGACTCACAAGATGCAGCCTTATATTAAAAAAAAACCACGCAACCCATGGATTCCTGGTGAAAACAAAACTGAAAGGGAGCGAGCAATGAGTCCTTGCAGAAAACAAGGTCAAAAGCATCCTATGATGCATTAGAAAAGGGTTCTCCAGCAGGTGGAGGAAGGTGATTCTTCCTCTCTGGGCAACACTGGTGAGATCACACTTGGAATGCTGTGTCCAGATCTTGATTCCCCAGTACAGGAAAAGCATTAAAAAATGGAGAAAGTCCAGTGGAGGGCTACCAAGATAGTCAGGTGTTGGAGCAACAATATGAGGAGAGGCTGAGGAAGAGGCCTACCTTTACCCTGAAGAAAAGAAGGTTCAAAGGGAGTTTATTGTTGCTGTCTACAGTTTATTAAAGAAAGGGTGTAGAGAAGATCAATCTAGATTTCAGAATCATACTGTGGAAGGATGCAAGACAACAAAACCAAGTTGGGACATGGAAAACCTGTATCAGATTTTTTTTTTTTTTTCACCCTGTGAGTTATCAAACAGTAGAACAAGTGACCAGAGAATCTATATAATCTCCGTCTTTGGAAGTATTTGAGATTCAAGTGAACAAGACCATAAGCAACCTTCTGTAACTGTGATATAGCTCTACTTTGAGGAAGGAGTTAGTCTAGATGACCTCCAAAATTTCCCTTCAAACTTCAATTATTTTATGAGTCTATCCTACTTGCATAACTGAAGCTATGATTTTGAACTGGTAGTTCGCTTCAAATCTTCAGATTAATAGTTCGTGGCTGGACATGGTATATTTATTGACCATGTATTTATCCCTGTATATGCAAAAATAACAAATATTCCCATATCAGCTTCCTTATAGCACTGGCTACTATGAAAGGCTCTGAATAAGTAGGAAAAATTCACATTAGGATATGTGAGAATTTAAATCTCTCCATGCCAGATATATGAGTAGCCAGTAAGCAGAAAGACCAGTATTGGAACACTTTGAAAAGCTGTTAATTATTGGAGGGAGGGAAATGCAATTTCCATGACCCTTCCCTTTGATCGCGTAGAGATTATAATTTAGCAACTAAACAAACTGAGTTGTATGTGTACATTGATTGCATAAGACAAGTGATCAAATGAGGATATATCACTAGGAAAAATGTTAGCTCAAAAATTAGAATAGTTAGTAATCCTGTGCATCAGGGTGTGAATAATGACAACAGAAATGGACACTACACAATAAATATTGAACTGACACATGCATGTACATTTGTCCTTACAATTTAAGCACATAGCCAAATACTATGCAACAGACTTGCTTTACTCTTGGCATGAAGCCACATTAGATCTTATTTGAAATCTACCATTAGCAATTTCAGGCTAAGCATTTGTACTGCTGTAGATATTTTACATGATTAATGCGTTTGCTAAGGGATGTCAGAGGGAAATTAAATAAAACTGTCCTTGGCAGTGACTAATAGGCTATTGTTTCTGTTTTGGCATGTCTTATTTTGGTTAGTCTTTTTTCATATTATGCTGTTCTTTCAATAATTAAAAAATAAAGTAGTGTTAGAGTTGACTACAAGACATGAAGTTACATAAAAAAGAGAACCCCTCCACAAACTTGGGTCAATGTGAAGGCAAACCCAAATGGAGCACTTGTGAAGAGCAACTTTTATCAACAAGTAAGGGATGCGGGAATAAAATGTTTTCCCACTTTTGCTTAACTGTGAATGGTTAGCAGAAAGAAAGAGCACATAGAAAACCACTCAGGAGTTGCTTTTTCCACAGAAAGTGTGGCCATATGTCCTTGTTACATTCTTTAATGAGCTGTATGTGAAGATTTAATATTTGAAAACTATGAAAAATGTTCTTCCCACATACAGGAAGATTGGAAAGGTCACAGATACGTGAGTAAACCTCAAGCAGTATTATCACTCACTGTGCCTTGTGGTAGTCATAGTGATTACAGTTTTTATGGAAAATTTCTTAAACTTGATGATTTATCAGTACACATAATTAATAAGAGAGATTAATTTTAATTATTTCTGAGATTAATTCTGAATCATATCAGAGTAATTATGTTGCCTTTTGTAAGTCCTCTATTATTTGTACTTGTGAAGATTTAATAAGCAAGATTTAAGTTGAGATTACTACATATGTCAGAACTTCCAGGCACCTTTGTATTTGTGTTATTTTTTATTGTCTTCTAACAAATTAATAATCAAACTAAAAATGCTAGTTAAATTAAACACAGCCTATTGATTATTCTTTAAAAATGCATTATTTCATTAGTGTTGTGTCCTTTATTTGAAGATGACAATTTAATAATTAAAAATTATAGAGGAGAGTAAAGGACTTGAATATTTGACATTAACCTTGTCTTGTATAGTAATTTCTAATATATAAGAGTCTAGTTGAGATTACATTTATTTTAAAATAACATAAAATTGATTTAGAGACAGTAGCCCACTTCCTTGATTCAACATTGCATATCTATGAGTTATTGCACAATAACTTTATACCGATGGTTCAGTTATCCTGCTCACTTGGCATTGACTGCTTAGCACTGTTAACATTTGAGCCTAGATACTAAGCTATGACATGCAAAGACTAATATGGAGAGGCATGTCAGAAAATAAGTCCCTTCTTGATATTATAGCATTTCTTGAATAAAACTTCCTTTATCAGTCTCTTAACACTGTTTTTCTTTTAAGTGATATGGTTTTGTTTCTGTTTTTGTTGTTTGGTTGGTTTGTTTTTTGGTTTCGTTTGGTTTGGTTCCTGTTTTTTTGTTCTGTTTGGTTTGTTTGCTAGGGTTTTTTGTTTGGTTGTGGGTTTTTTATGATGAAACAAGTTAAGGGTGTTTGTACCATAAGCACAACACATGATAAAAATTACAGAATCACAGAAATGTTGTGTGGGTTGAAAGGTGTTCTCGAAAGGGACGAACACCTCTAGCTTAGAGCAGGGCCAGGTCATGCAGGATGCTCAGGATCATGTCTAGTCAGATAGTTTATATTTCCGTGGATGGTGAAAGTTGTTCTCAGTTACCTCTTCAGAAAGTAGCTATTTATTAGAAATTGTTGAATATTAATTCAGAAAAATATAAAGACTTGAACTTTGTTGCATCAATTTATGCCCACTAATTTCCTCATATATCTCTTTTTCACTAGGAAAAAAAAATACTTAACTCTCAATATTTTCTCTCCATCAAGGGAAGAAAACATAACTTCTACCAGAGGTTGAGTTTTTTCATTTATTTCTTATGACCTACAAAGATTCCAAAAGATGAAAATCCTCACTTTAAGATGTTTCAGCTATTGCAGAAATCTTTTTATTCTTCTCTGCTCCCCTCAGTTTTTTAATCTACATTTTTAAACATGAAAATAACAAAATTACATTCAGAATTTGAAATCCAACAGTACATACACCACAGAACAAAGGTAAAAGCTCTGCACTTATTCTGCTTACTTATTTCCTTACTTTCCTGCTACTTATATTGTTAGCCAGAGCTGTCTTAAGACTTCTCAGCTGTATAGATGAAACTGATTTGGGTTTTTTCCAACCCAACAATTTTGTTCAGACTTTAAGTCCAAGGAAAGTTTTAGAAATCACAGATAAGACTGAGGCTTGACTCCCTTTGTCTAGTTCATTTACCTTTGACCTTTTACTGTTAGACAGAGGTGATATAGACCAGTGCTTCTCACAGGAACAGTTTCCACTAACACCCTTTCCACTATTTGTGAATGCTTCTCTCCTCTTCCTCTATGATGCTTTGATTTACCTTGCAGCTATGGATAATCTCACTCTTCTGTTTCTCGAGCATCTGGAAAGAGACAAGGGAAAGGAAGATGATACAAGAAGAGAAATACAAATGCAAAAAGGCAGGAAACCTGTCATAGTGCTACAAAATTAATCTTTTGCAGCTGTAATGTGGAAAAGGGACCATCTATCTTGCCTAAGTATGAATCACACTGAGTACAGCATAGGGTTACTTGAAGTGTGAGAGAGTGACGAGCCTTTTGGTTAGCAGCTAAGCCTAGAACAACTTGCCACTTTGTCTTCTGGCACAAGTATGTGTTCATCAGAAAAGAATTTTTCATCACATAACTGATTTTCAGGACAGTCTCTATTATGTAGGCATGAACTTTTTCTTGATATGTCTTTTATTTTAGCTATATTAAAATGCATTTTCTTTGAATGGGCTTAGATCACCAAATGATCCAGTTACCTCTCTTTGATTTGCTCCTTATTACTCTTCACTGTACCAGCCCCTTTTACACATGAAAGTGTTATCAGTAGTGATTTATATTTCTGTCTGATTTTTTAATTAACAGCATTGCAGGTGGCCAAAACACAACAGAAAATTCCCCACCAAGTGATGATCCTTTTTAGATAGTTTTTGAACTATCCCTGTTAACTGTTCTAAATTAATATAATTTTTTTACACTGGACAGTACTATTAAGCAATCAAATCAGTATATGACACTTAGACACCTCTTTAACAAAAATACTCTGGATTTACAATGTACCTGCATAATTTCTATTTTAACTAAACCCATAAGCTCATCAAAGAGAAAAATTAGAGATTTTTGTGGAATTTTTTAGCTCTAAACCTAAATAGACTGGTAGCAGTCACACTTGTGTTCTTAAACACTGTCAGACAAATCAAATGATCTCAGCTGACAAATTCAAGTGGATTTCTCGTCCTTTCTTGTTAGGAAAAACACAGTCATCTGAGTCATCTGACTCAGAACTGTATTCATGCGATCCTTTGTAAAACTACCTGGGAAATTCTATTTCCTGTTCTTTTTCTTTTCATTATTTCAGCTGCATTGTGCCTTTCAGAATACCTTTTGATTGCAGAGATTTATGATGCAGTACAGGACAGACTGTGTGCTTATGGACAAGGAACAGTCAAGGTCTGTCAGGGCAAGACTTGGCAGGGCAGCTGGGGGACACTGGCACAGTTTCAGCCGAAGCCCCAGGCACTGGTCACCTCCCTGGAGATGTGGATCAGCTGAGGCTCAGGCTTTGATATGGGCCTGTGAACTGGGGTCCACATCACACCTGGAGAGGGGAACCATGGTCCCCTTGCCCAGTATGGCCTAGCAAGGCCATGGAAATGGGGACAGGGACAGGCCAAATCCAGGCTGGGATGTCAGTCCATGGGTGAAGCTTTGGATTCAGATAAGCAGTACAACAGAAAATCAAAGGCAGGGTAAGAGGTGACAAAGACACAGAGCTCCTGGAAAGACTTTTTCCATCTCTTTCTCGAACAAATCTTAACGGCAGTTGTATCAGAGCCAAGATATGTCATGAAACTTCATGAAGGTGAGAATAAGGGATAACATAGTGTTAAAGTTTATCAAGTATAACAAATACTTTCATACTACAATAGAAATGGGAGCTATCAATCCATATATTGTCATAAAATCACTTTAGCTTAAACAGTTATGACATGGGAAAACAAAAAAACCCAAAACAAAACAACAAAATAAATTGAGAAATTGCCTTTATTTTTTTGAATTTTCTCCAAATGATAGAAAAATTAGAGAGACTTCAGTGTCTATTTTTCTCAGAACTCCTTGAAGAAAATGGATGTTTTGGTGTGAACTCATTTAAAAGTTATCTAGTTTCATGAAAGTATTGATGAATTTGGTCATCCCAAAATATCTTTACTCTCATAGAAATTCCTCACCTCACTTACCTAAGATGCACAAATTTGTCACTAAAATAATTAAATTCTGTACCTTGGCAGATTCCCTATTCCCACATGATAATCTGCAGAGAATTTAAGATGACAACCAAGTCATGTTCTTTTGTGTCAGAATAGCAGAACTGCAGTTCTGCCAATATAATCATACGGACAACGAACACATATGCAAATAAAAACCTACATCCATGGAAACTGCTCTAGTTTTTTTTTTTTTCAACAAACTTCTGCCTTTACAGAGTGTGAATTCATAGCTGCTATAGACTGTACAAATTTTTTACATAAGTTATCATAAATGTGAATAATTTCTACATTTAGGTTGTTCGCTTAGTCTTCCTTGTCAATAATGTTAGTTGGTCAAGAGTCCATTTGCTTTAAGGGTAGTTATCATGAAACTAGTTTTCACCCATCTTCTCTTGCTTCAGGCAGCAATAAGACTGCTTTATTTATAATTGTTACTAATTTTATTGGTCTTGAAACACTGCTGAAATCGAGAGAACCCTCTAGCATTATTTTCCTATCTCTGTGTCAAAATGCTGAGCAGTACTTGCAAACCAATTTGTATTCCAATTATGCAACTCGAGAACGACCTTACAAGCTTGATATCTTGCCAGATTTTAAAGCATTTATGTAATGCTCTTCCATAGATGAAGCTAGAGAAAACTACACAATTGTTAACAAAAGCATCTTGTATATATGGAAAGGTAAATTAACCTCTGAAGTGTCTCAATCAAATAGAATATCTGTTTCAGAGGAGTGTTTAGTTTATTATGTATAAATAAAAATAAAACCTCCCATAACATGAAACAAAGAAGTCTTTTATTGTTGCTGCTTTTTAAATCTGGAAAAAAAAAAAAAAAGAAGATTTTGTTCCATTTCATGAAAGCTTCACTTCAACTTCTTTGACAGTATATGATTTACATGTGTGTTCTCTGTGTTATTGCATTCTCCTTTGAGACTGAGTGGGTAATGTGGATTTTCTGGAAGGGAGGACACTTCTTCCCCCCTAGTAAGTAACTATGACTGCTGAGTAAGAGAAGGTACCAAAGATTGCAGGACATGGTAGTAGTAATGAAGAGTCCCTGCATGGAGATGCATGACTGCAGCTCAAAAGAATGCTTCTAAGATCAGGAAAAAAAGGTGAAAAAAAATGGAAAAAATCCTCTTATGAATGGGAATTGCACAGTTAGATACAAGTTAGGCACCGAGTTGTCTGAAACCAACTAAAATTAGAGATGCAAAACCACAATAAATAGGACATGAACTTTTTGCAAGCCCTTTTTCTCCTTTTTTTTTTGTTTTGTTTTGTTTTGTTTCTGTGCTGTATTTCTTAGTCATTTCAAGCTTTATAATTTGAAATGCAACTTTTCTGTGATGTATTTTGTAATTAATTTCGTGTTTATGGGGTTTGAGTAACTCCCTGAGAAGAAAAGATCTAGGATGATACATCTTAAAGCTCTGACTGATGTGCCTTCTGTGCTTCAAGTACCTCTTCTCATTGTTCATCCAACTCTTTATTCCCCTCAAAACACTGTTCTGAAGGTGCTGCATCACATCATTTTTTCTTCCAACAGGTACCATGTTGATAACCATAAGGTTATTATTAAAATTGTACTGACTAACTAGATTTACTCTTCATCTTTCTGACCCATATTCCTATATTTTCTCAGAAATTGTTCTTATTGATCTTCATCTCATCACACTCTAGCCTGAAACTGAGTAGACAATTTAGGACTGGGGCTAGACCTGCTGCAGAAAAAGCTGCAAATTTGCAAAGAGATTTTATCAGACTAAGTAAATACTTTAGTGCATTATATTGCCTTGAAAGAACCTCACAAAATTCAGATTTTCCATTCTTAGAAGATATTTATGGCTACAAATAATTTCCAGTGATTAACTATGAATGTGACTTCAACTGAGAAAGTTGAGATAGGAGGAAAAGGAATAAAAGAAGATAAATTTAACACTGGTGCATTATTGTTTCTTAGAAATGCAGAAGCTGACAGGTGGGCCCCAGAAGTGAAAATGAAGAGCAAGATATAGTACACCTTCCTACAATAACCTGAAAATCAGGTTTTATAGAAAGAGGAGAGGTTTCTTCATTTTTTAAGTATCATAAACAGTTTATATTTTCATATTTTACATGCTGAACCTTCTGGGGAATTAAAATGTTATGCAAATACTGTGGTATCAAATGTCAAAGTAGATAATTTTTTTTTAAAAGCTTAATCCTTTTTTAAATTAATTATGCTGAAGCATCTAAATGTACATTTGTTTATACAGTTATGTGATATGCACGCATCTCAAATATAGGGTAATTTACTACATCTCAGAATGCTCAAATTACAGACAAACTAGCAGGCTGCAGGAGGTGGGAGTACACACCAATTTCTTGAAGTGGAAGGATGAAACATGTCGCTCTCAAGTTATACTGATAAATGTTGGTCTTGAACAGTGGTTTTTCAAAACGGATAAAACGAAAAAGAGAGAGGAAATATCTTCGTGACATTTTAAGAGAAATAATCAAGGTGATATAAGAGAAACACCCACTTTACTCCCCTTCTGAGGAGTTGCCAGATCTGAGAAAATACAGATGTGTCAACGTATGTAAGATATGGACTTGCTTCAAGTCCTGCTAAGTTCCAGGTCAGAAGGCTCCGGCTTTCAGAGGTGAGGAAGAGCATCACATTGAGCCAAAACATCTTGGTAGATTTCCTACTTCTGGGAACTCACACTGCTCACGAAATACAAAATCACTAACGTAAGGGATCAAACAGTACAGACTGTTTAGCCTTAGATAGATGATGAATTCAACCTTTGTGACTTTCATGATCAAAGACAAACTATCAAGATAAATTCAATGTTAAATTTTATGCTATAGTATATGTCTTCAGCTAGTTCTTTTAAAATATAAAAAATGTAGAGCAGTAACTATATTTAGTAAATATATTAATTTAAATAAAAATCTTATAGCACTTATTAACTACGTATCATAGAAAACCATCAGAGATTAAGGAAGCAAACATTGCTTCTTCCAGTGCTCTTAAACCAGTATTTATGACAAATTTGATGCCTGTATCTTTATAAGAACATTTTAATTAAAAGCTAGCAGCTATCTGCCATAAGTTTATAACTACCCTGATTTAAACTGGCAATTTCCTTAAAAGTGTCTACTGTAATATTATCTGTAACACAAAAATTGCAAACAGAATGCTCATTTCAGTATCTAATAAAATTATCTTTATTCTGCTTATTTTGTAAGTTCTTAGGGCAGTTTGGAGGAAAATGTTTCTTCAGAAACACCTCACAGTAAAATTACATCCCATCTTCAATATCCTCAAAATTTTAGGGCAGTCAACGTATCAATTTCCAGTTTATTATAATATTCCAGGGGCCTACTTTTTATTGTATTTCTACTCCTGAATTTCAGCATTGGTAGCTTACAGATGACTATATTTAGACCTCCCTTCATGGATGAATCTAAGTGAAATTGATTTCTGTCTACTTTTTACATTTTTGAGATCATCGCCACCAACTTGTCCTTTGTTCGTCATTATTTCACTCATTATTTTATTGCACAAAGTTTTTATTTATAGCATTCCAGTCACAGCAGTCAAGCACTTGACAGAATTTATAACTTTTTGTACTGTTTTGGAAGAATTAAGAAGGGAACCGAGAAAATTAAATATTTAAGCAGAATATACCTAATTTAAGAAAGCTTTGTGCTACATACATAACATATAATTTCATCTGTATTCAGAGCCAGGAGATATTATTATTAATTATGCTTTGAATCAATGATTCGGTGATTTCAAGCTCTGCGTACTCCCTCTGGCTTTTAATGATACTTTTCTCCTTTCTTTCTTGAGTTATTATTCCATTTGAGTATAAGTAATGTGTCTCTAGCATTCTGGTTTTCCCATGCTTGCGCTATAATATTTAGTTAGTCTAACTTTAAAACTTACTTTTAGGTTCAGGATTATTGAAAAACAGAATTAGGAATTTTGTACCCCATTTGCAAAGTTCTAACAAATTAGGTTGTATGGTCAGCCTGTCTAAGTTATTAATATCTGAAGTAGGGATAGGACTTTCCTATGTCAGATTAATATGAAGACAGATATGCTATATGTCGCAAGAAAATCTTTCCTGTTTAGATGTTAGGTTTCATGAGATCTACTTTCAACTCTTTTGTACCTTGCATGGTATTTGCTGCTACTCAGACTTCGTTTTAAATGGCTGTGAAATGAATGTTAACTTTTCCAAGGCTGTTGCAGACCTGCGTATTTTTTGAAAGCTTCAGCAGTTTGCTCAAAACTGTACATATGTATTGCTTTGGGTAGGGAAAGGTGCTCCAATATCAGTAAAATAACAGTGTCATTAAATATAAATGAAAACTCGTGAAACTTATGAATAACCATTTGTAAATCTAAGGTTGTTCTTGATATTCTTATGAAGGGTAAAAATTGCTTTTCAGAAAATCTTAATAAATACCAAAAATAAGCAAAATAAATGATTTTAAAAACTGTTAGTGACGGTATATCCACATCAGTAATGAAGATAAGGTCATGTATATAGTATGAGATATTGAGAAAATTTATCTCTTCCCCCAACCAAAATAAAGAAAAGAAAGAAAGCCTTAACACCTAGAGGTGTAGCCCTGCTTCTTACACAGGAAGAAGGCGCAGATGCTCAAATTTTCCTTGTTAATACTTGTGATCAAATTACAAAATTACAAATTACATTTTGAGTGACTTTAGATATAAGGAAGTAACATTTTTGTCTTTAATGAAGCTGAATTTTATATGATATCTGTTTAGTATGATGGGTGGGCAGAGTGGGACAGCAGGCTAGATAGGAAGGCTAACAGTGCTCTCACCTTGTGTTGTCTCACCCCTCTAAGGGTCTCAGGCTTGTGCAAATCTGATTTGTGAAATGTGCAAGATCATGCCATTTAGATTACAGAAATGTAAGGAATTCAGGTCATTAGGTAACAGTGATTTGAATATATATTTTTGAGAAATGTGTTGTAACAACTACAGGTTGCTTTGCCATATCATGCTTGCATCTCAGTGGAAGTAAATACCTTGTTATTCTGAACATGAAGTAATATCTGCTATAAGGTTCAGGTTCAAAACTAAGCAAGATTGGCCTCATTTAGTGTATTATTTCCCTGCTGTCTCTCATTCTATTTTTGCCTCCATGTACACCATAGAAAATGTGTTAAATAGAGGGATTTTTTTTTATTGTTTGTGCAGATACAGGAAATGCAGGAACAATTTAATAATAGGAGAAGTGTCACTTACATTTCCTGCTCCGTTCTGCTCTCAGACAGCATCCTGTATGTTGGTTGTTTTATGCCCTTCACTGCTGAGACAACTAAGAAGCTGCTGCAGTTTTGTGATGTTCTCTGTATATAATTTGTGAAGTGCTTTGGGATGAAAAGTGCCATATAAATGTAGGTTATTATTATAGTGTACTTTGCTTGACTGGAGAAGCTGCATCAGGAAGATTGTTTTATTGGGTTATCTCCTAGGTAACTGTGATTCACTCTAATGATAGTGACTAGTGCTCTTTAAATGGGACAGTAGTGGCACAACCACAATCTAACGGGAATAAAATTAGATAACACTAAGTTCGGTAATGTTGATTAACCATGTACTAAATTGATATAAAATTATAAGCTCTGTTTTCTTAACACAAGTGCATTTTCAAATCAATATTAGAGGCTATATTTTCCAAGAGTCTCAGGAGGTTTTGGTAACTGCTAGAAGTTACTGCACTGTCATATTTAAGCCTCTAGATTCAATTACATTTAAAATATTTAAGTCATTGTACTACTTCTAATTTAAAAGTCACAGAAAAATGCTTTGCTGTACACATTTTATATATATAGTTGTAGCAATTGCATGGTAATTAAGGCCTCAATTCAGCAAAGCTAATAAGGAAAAACTCACTTTTCTTGTTATTTCTGGAGGACAGTTCACACATTTGAAGTTCATATTTGCATATTATGATAAGAAGCCTTTGGATAATCAGGTGCTATATTCCCCCTCCCACTGAACCACTACACCAACACAAACTTCTGTTTTCTCTCGCTTGGGCATAACACTCCTTCTTCATAATTTGTATAACAACTCATTTTAAAAGGCCTTAGGTGTACAGCTTCCACATAGGATGTCTTCCACATAGGATGTTTTAGAAACCAATCACTAAAAACAGACAATAGATTGTATCATATATTCTCTGGGATACCAGACCAAAACCAAACAACTTGTCTCTTATTCCTGTTACCTCTCCTTATCAGCACAAAAATAGTAAAAGTTCTCTTACTACCTTTCAGACTACAGCAAAAGGGCAATGTTGTGGTAGCTGTTTGATTTTTTTTTTTCTATTGCTGGAGAAAAATAAACATATGTAGGCAGCAGAAATAATTCTCCACTTAGTAAAATTGAAAAAGATTGCTGTATGATTGTGAGGAAGCTGAGAAATGTGTCCATAAATCCAAGGCTGCTGCCACAAATGCAGCAGTACTGTAAGGATATACTAGCAGATTAAAGAAATGAAACATCTAAAGAGACTTCCAGCAATTGTGTAACAGCATCCTTGAAAGCTTCTTTTCTAGCAGTGAAAGGCTCTCATGATCCTCCTCTATGTTCCAAGTGCTATATAGAGCTTGGAAAATATGTCCTCTGCACTCTTCTGGAGTACCTATTAATTCTCATAGTTACTTTACTGGGGAAAAAAAATTGCCCTAGATTTAGAAAAAAGTTAGATATTAAATTGGTACTGGAGAATTTTAAATAATCAAGGCATCTAGAAGCATTTATCTACCAGGATGCAAACGGGATTATCAGAATTTGATATTTCTGATATATTAAGGCATAGGAAGAAGAAAGCCAGCTGGCTTGCAAAGAAAAACTCATGTTAGAATTCAACTGTACAAATTTAATCCAATCTTTAATCCAAACCTTCTCTAAGAAGTGGGTCCAGGCTGCATATTGGGCCTTCTCTTCCCCTCAGGAGAGAGTTTCCTACAATGGTGACACAAGTTTTTTTGTTTTATGAAAGAAGTTTTGATGCAGAGCGTAGGCTGACTTAACCTTGGAAACATCTCCTAGCTAGATGAACTGTTGTGCTCATCACTGTTTGGTTCCACTTGCAGAACCTTGTACATATCGTGCCAGGGCACCTGGGAAGTTGGGGCAGTCACAGAGGAGACACGTCTGCTGAACCAGGTAGGAATTTCTCACCATTGCCTCCTATTCCTTGAGTCCATTGTATTCATCCAGGTGTAGAGAGGATAGGGAATACTCTGTGCCATGCATCTTGTCTCTTGGACCTGTCACAGGGAAGGTAGGGTTTGATTCCAGTATGGAAACGATAGGAAGTAGGGAATAAAATCCTTCATTGATCCATGGAAGTTCACAGCTCTGTTTTCCGTGTTAAATTACTTTTATTTTGCTCCACAAGTCTTCTTACCTTCCTTCTGTTGTCTCCTCATTCCACAGGATATGGATTGACTGAATGGCTGTGAGACTATTTGGATGTTGGGTGTGGTTAACTCACCAAACTTAATATCACACTTTCTATGAAACGAAATAAAGTAAATATGACTGCATAAACTTTTTTTCTTCCCTTAACAAACTTTATGTGAAAATAAAGGCATAACTCATTGAAACAGCATATTAAGTATAGCTATTGACAAGAGTCTCCGTCAGTACAGTTTGACAGGTCTTGGCAGAAAATAATAGAGCTTTGATAATTTGCAATAGCTGAGAATCTGCCTTTTATACCATTCTCTTAAGGAAGCTGCATTGTGATTACTTAAGTCTCTAACTGAGAAACAGTGAAAGTATTTTGTGACTTGCAAGAAGAATAGATCAGTTGTAGGCTCAGTCACTACCAGATGTAGCATGAAATCAGAATGTTTTACCAAATTACTGTTGCTCTGCTAACTCTAGCTCAATAAAGAAGCAGGCACTGACCTATTGCAAACCTTATGTATTTTCAAGGGAAAACTGAAGTTAAGCTCAGGACTCTATTTTTTTTTGCCTGAGAATAATGCAACACAAGTATTTCTAAAGGTACATCATGGTTTTTTAAACTAAGTTTAAAAACAAAACAAAAGGTTTTTTGAATCTGAGGCAGTTTTTAAATGTTTGATCTGATTTAATTTATTTTATAGGAATGAACTATGAATGAAATATATCTACGGTGTGGCTGTTCTCATTGAAATTGTAACTCCTTAGCAGATATATTATTGTTGCACTAATATTTGAATTAATATTTTTTTCAGATATAGACCAGATTTCAGGTGGTGTTAGCTTTATATTCTTCTATTATTCTATTGAAGATATCACAAAATAAATACGAAAATAAATAAATCTGTAATTATTTGCATAAGCTTTATAACTGTGTCTTTTTAGAACTGACTAAATATTTATAGCTGAAGACAAAAATAAACAGATTTCCTCTTCACAGAGTACTTTTTTTTGGTTTATTTTTGTCGTACTTGTTTTATGCAACTCAGAAGTTTCAAAATGTTTGCTAAGTATCCTTGTCTGTTTAGTTAAGTAAAGGTGCAACACATCCTGTAACAGCATAGAATCTTATCATATAGACTCATATAAAAGACTTCCAAGATCATCTAGTTCAACCTTTTACTGAATACCACCATGTCAACTAAACCTTTGAACTAAGTGCAACGTCCAGTCATTTCTTGAGCACTTTCAGGGATGCTGACTCTATCACCTCCCTGGGTAGTCCTTTCCAATACTTAACTACCCCTTCAGTGACAAAATTCTTCCTGATGTCCAACCTGAACCTTTGACAGATGTAATAAAACTGCTTCACATTCATAGTAAACAAACATTAAGAGTATGTGTAGGTAAAAGTGAAAGAGGTGAACAAGTTGTTATTGATTTTTTTAGTAGTCTGTGAAGAATAGTGTTGAACCAGATGTATGCTGTTTTTCCTTGATCAGTAACTCAAAAAACACAACTCTGAAAGCAGTGTCACAGTAAGAGTTACAGTTTATGGCAACAGAAGCATTGAAGACAGGTGAGGACACTCTTCCACTGAACTCATATTGTGTAGAAATGCATCAAAACACAATAGCCCGTGAGTGATTTAATACCTTATGATTAGCTTTTAATATTTAATACACACATTGCATCATTGATAATGAACAATTATCCAGTTACATGTTCTTTTCTTCAGTGGGAGACGAAACTTTGGTGGTGGGTTTTGCTCTCTCTTTAAGGGAAGCTGCTGCCTTCCAGAGTGAATATGACAGGTCTACCTATATTCTACATATACATGGGAAATGCATTACAGACATTATGAAAATATGTACAGACATTATCAGAATACGTATATTTGGCAAGATAGTGAAGTCAACCTTCATCTTGTCCTGTTTTTGAATCAAAGCTTTTCATATCAACAGTAGTTTCACTTCAGTAAGCTAGTATCTTTAGTACCCCCTAAAAATCCTGTGTATTTCAGCAAGAAAAGATTAATCATATCTGAAATTATCAATAAAATAAAACTGTAACAGTTCATGTTGAATTTGTCACTGATGAGGAATTCTGTATGTTGTCTCATGATGAAGAGTAGGCCTGTGTTAGCCTTGGCAGTCCTGTGTCAAGATTTTGGTACACCTTCAGTTCATTTCAACAGATTTTGTATCTGGCTTATCAGGAGTGAGAAATTGACCTGAAAAGGTGCACATCTGCACAACTAAGATAGGTTGGATAAATAAATCAGGTGAAAAAGACTTTGGCTGATTCCACAAATAAAGGAAAACGAATCAGATCCTAAATGACTCATAATATTGTCCTTAAGCTTTCCTAAAAGCTATTTGGTGCAAGCCTTTAAACTAAAATGAAAGCTGACTGTTATTTGCAAGAGTGCACACAAGTTAAATTCCTCTCCAATGCTTAAATATTTTTCTTAAGGTGAATTGCTTCCAACAAAATTTTGAACCCAAAATTTGAACCCAAACTCTATCAACTGTTCACCACTACTGGAAGGCTTGTAAGGAAGGAAAATAAACTAACTTTTAACACAGAAAATAAAATTTGACTATCTTCACAGGCTTAAGATGAACAGTTAAGAATAAAGTTATATGTTTGTTTCATATAAGAATAAAGTAACAAAAGGTTTTCTAATATTCTATTTTTCACTTTAAAGTAGAGGAGGATTTGAAGTAGTTATTAAAACTAGTCTACATTCTTAAATGTGTGTCGGGGGGCGGCTTCAGCAAGCACTCTGACCTCCCTAGGCGATCACGCCGAGACCCTCGCGGACCACCTCGTATAGGGAAGCCACAGACGCTAACTCAAAAAGAGAGCCTCGATGAGTCACGCCAATGACCGCAAAAAACACTCGGAGGCAGGCAACAATCTATGGCACGAAATGGTCGTTTATTAACGGTCAGCACCGGCCTTTATAGGGTTGGGTAGAGAAGGAGCTGGAACGTGGGTGGAGTCAAGGTAAGAAGGGCCAATGGGATAACCGAGAGGGGAGTTAGCAACCGGGACTCAAAAATGATTGGGTAGTGGAAGGATGAAGTAATGGGTGGGTGGACAAATGGGGAAAAGGTTTACAATGACCAATAGGAGAGAGTCTAACAGGGGTACAAAGGTAATAGAGTTGACCTTATGACAAATCCTAACATATTCTGAGTGGTATTAACACTAATTGA
>JAWWES010000001.1:72123664-72135007 GCA_035583135.1 Lophotriccus pileatus
CATTCCAGCTGACGGTTAGGCAGCTGTCTTGTAGGAAAAGATGGTCCCCAAAGCAGTTTGATTCTGGGTGTTGCTGAGTAACTACCCTCTGAACCATTTAGTTTTTCCTTTTCAATGTAACTTATTTTTTGTCATTATCTTTTGTCATTATTTAAGTCCTTGACCTTCTACTCTCAACAATCTTACCTTTTTCTGCAATTTTGCTTTTACTGTCTTGCAAGTATACAGTCCACATGCTTTGTCACCGATCTTTTTCACAACTCAGCAGTTTTTCCCAGGAATTTGATTCAAGACTATGCAGCAACATTGTTAGGCATTGGAATACAGTCAACTGAAGCACAGAGAGGAAGCATATAACTGCTCTTGAGTGTTGTCAAATTAATTTGGGAAGATGGGTTTTGGGGGATGGATAAGTAGTTTCCTGCAACAAAGACTCAATAGTTCACCTTTTGTTTTACCTTCTGTACTTTTAGTACAATTTGAAGGAACAGAACTGCTTGTTGAAACTGTAGGACAGATAAAGCTCTCAGGGCTTTTCAGTTTCATTGATAGAGACTTCAGAAGTAGAGGAAAGGACATATAGAGAGGGAAGAAAGAAGGGGAAAATGTCTTGAAACTCAAAACATTTCACAGGGATCTGTAAGAACAAACTTCACATCTATACATTTCTTTAAGTAACATTTTCAAATGGTCTTGAAGATAAATCTGATAATATTAATGTTATTATTTTTAAGGTAAATCAATTCCTGAGTTAAATCATAATTTCCAGTATTTATATTGTTATGCATAATCACAATATGCATTGGACAACAAATATTCTGGATTTGAACTACATGCTGTATTTGAGCTGAATGAGAAAATGATTCAATTAGACACCCCCTGCTTCAACCCCGAGGAGACTTGTCTACCAGAGGAGAGAAAGTACAGCTATTCTGCATCACTGAGCTGGCTAATTCAACTTTCTGTGCATGATTCAGGCATCAAAGCTGCTCCACCTTTCATGGAAGTCTCTCCCAACTCTGAAGAAAAGTTTGTCTGTCACTTTTAGAAAGCCAGTTAAAATCTGGAGCATATAAAAGTAGCCCTTATGATTAGTTCAGAAGAGTTTTTTCCTTTTTATACTATGAAAAAATGTACATTATCTGGAATATTCAAACTAATCTTATTACTGTTGCAATTAATCAACACACTCTTCTATTAAATTATACGCCAATTTCATTGAAACTGCCAATGTTAAAGAACAAGGGATGCTGGTAACACCTTCCTATGAAAGTTTTTGAATCTTCTATTCAGAGAAAGCCACAGATTTCAGATTATAATTATTTCCTGAGTGCTTCATAAGCAATGTTTTGCTCTGAGGTGAATTCTTAGTGTCATTGAAGATGTAATTTGTATTAATAAAGAGTAATTTACTTCTAAGCAACACTCTTTATCACATCAAAAATCCTTCTCCTGCTATGAAGTATAAATAAATGTTGCTTTAGCAACATATAGCCTTTCCCTCCTTCTCAGAGGGAAAATACTAGAATTGCAAGGAGGTTATCTTTTAAATGAAGCTCAGTAGAAGAATTATGATAACTTATTCAGTCTTTCTGACAATATTTAAAACATCAATTTAGAAGAAAAGAAGGGCTGCTAGATAACTGTACATTGGCGATATTTACCTCCTTTGTTGAAGAGATGTGAATAATCAGACTTTGCTTTTTGTAGCCATGATAATCTGATAAGATCTTGTAGCAAAGCATTGTTATGAGCAATGCCTTTCCCCTTTTCTATCTGTTATGGAAATGTCACTGTGTTTATCCTAAGGGAAGATGTAGAGAAAATGTTCCTCCAACTCCTAACAGATTTATTCTTTCTTGCTGTGCCTGAAAAAGAATGCTTTTGACTGCTGTGCTCTGCCTATGAATGGACCCACCAGGAGTACATCATCTCTGTGCCCAATTCATTCATCCTCTTCCAGTTCACTTCACTGGATCCCAATGACAAACATGGGCATGCCAGAGGCAGTAAGCTCCCTGCAGAACAGCCTCACTGTTTATGGAATTTCTGGAGAGAAACAGCGTTCTCTGGGCATGAGAAAAAAAATATTGTGAGGTTTTTCACATGATTTTATTTTGGGGTTGAAAGATAGTGGGCCACTTCAATACACAAAATTATATTCTCTAATCAGATATTGTACTCAAGTGATGAAATAACTAGATAATATTCAACTCAGGACCTGCTTTTGTTGATTTAATTTAGAACTCTTGATGATGCATACAATAAAAAAAACCTGGAATCAGACATATGGTTTGTCATATTCCCCACTTTTCACTGCAGTCAAAAGTGAGGTAGTGAGAGGAAGAAGGTTGTATAAAAAAAGATGGGTTTTGACAACGTCAACAGTACAAGTGTGAAAGGTTGCTAAATCCAGTAGCCTGATGAGCATAAAACTGCTCTTTGTCCCCGGGTCCAGCCAGTGGCAAGGGTGAGCACAAATTCTTGATAAGCACACATGCATGAATACACGCACAATATACATACACATGACTAACCACATCGATCAGAAGAGAAAAAAACCCAGCACTCATACAAGCGTGGATGGGCTCATAGCTGTCTCTTCCCTGCTGAACAAGGCTGAAGGCTGCTAACAGAATGCCTATACATACACAGATATTTATATACATTACAAATTGTAGACACTCAATCAACCCATTAGTTGCTTCCGAATCCCCAGATCTCTCAAGTTACTGACACTGAAATGTACAAGGTCCCAAGATTCGTATCCCTACTCCATTATCAAGTTCACAGAATCATGGAATATGCTGAGTTGGAAAGGACCCACAAGGATCATCAAACCCAACCCTTAGCCCTGCACAGGACCATTCCCAAGAGTCACACCGTGTGTCAACACAAATGCTTTTTGAACTCTCTCACACTTGGTGCTGTGATCATTTGCATGGGGAGACTATTCCAGTGCCCAACCACTCCTGGGTGAAAAACCTTAGTATCCAAACTAAACCTCTCCTGACACATTTTCAGGCCATTCCCTTGGGTCCTGTCACTGGTCACCAGAGAGAACAGATCAGTGCCTGCCCCTCCTCTTCCCCTCACAAGGAAGTTTTAGTCTGCAATGAGGTCTTCCCTCAGTCTCCTCTTCTCCAGGCTGAACGGAACAAGTGGCCTCAGCCACTTCCTCTCTTCACCATGTTTATTTCCTCCCTTGGAAGCTTTCTAAGAGCTTAATGTCTTTCTTACATTGCAGTGCCCAAAACTGCACACAATATTCAAGGTGAGACTGCATCAGTGCAGAGCAGCGCAGGATAATCCCCTCCGTCGATTGCTTGGCAATGCTCAGGCCTGATGCTCCCAAGGACACAGTTGGCCCTCCTGGCTGCCAGGGCACTGCTGATTTGTATTCAACTTGCCATTAACCAGAACCTCCAGGTCCCTTTCTGCAGCACTACTTTCCAGCATCTCATACCCCACATCTACACATCTCTTAAATGTGGGGATTAAGACAGAGTAAAGGCCCGGGGCAAAGAACAAAACTCTAACAGCAGCCTTTGGGCTAAGCAGAGCATAGAGCAACTGATTACAGGAATGGAGCTGCTGCTCCAAAGCCTGCCCTGTCCCCACGTAACAGCAGCAGACAATCAAATGCTGTGGTCACAAGTTTTGCTTTATAAGCAATGTTTTTGTGTTTGTGTAACATTATAAAAACCAGGGTCTTGTCAATAAAATTATTCCAACTCTCCTCTCTTACTGAGTCCATGCTCAGTCCCTTATTCCCCCCCCCTCCCCCACTGGGATTGTGACTTAATGCACCTCATTTAAATACCTTCAGGAATAAGGACTCAACCACTTCCCTGGGAAGCCTGTTCTTACGAAGAAATTTTTCCAAATATCCAATCTAAATCTCCCCTGGTGCAACTTGAGACCATTTCATCTTCCCTTACCACTTGTTATTTGGGAAAAGAGACCAACACTCACCTTTTCACAAACTCCTTTCACATAGTTGTAGAAAACACTAAGATCTCTCTGCCCTAAGCCTCCTTGTCTCCAGATTAAATATTGCCCGTTCCATCAGTTACTCTTCATAAGACTTGTGTTCTGGATTCCTCTCCAGCTTCCTTGCTTTTCTCTGGATACATTCCAGCACCTCAATGTCTTTCTTGTAGCGAGGGGCCACATATCATCATCACATATCTTCCTAAAAACTTTGAGCTACATCTAGGACATGCCATCATTTAATCTCGTTTTACATATGATTGATGCAAATTTCATAGGTAAACTGAGAGTTTAAGCATTTTAGTTTTACAAGAAAATTTTATCTGGAATTAGGCTCTAGAGTCATACAACTGAATTTAGAGGTCTACAGTTTGGAAGTTCAGATCCAGGTTATATACATGTATATTTACATGCATGTGTGAGCACAGGATTCAGATCAGTTGCCTAATGGATTCATATCAGATGCACCTACTGCCATTTGAGATGTTTGAGCATATTTGAGGCATTCAGCTAGATTTAGGAGTTGTGTTACCAGGCATAAATGACACTGTCCTTGTGGGGCAGACCTAAAGCCAGCTGTGACATCTCACTTAGATACATGCCTGTGCTCAGGCAACTAAATAGACCTCTTACACAATGCACTCACCAGGGTCTGAAGAGCTATTTTGCTGAACCAGATGTTGCCAAACTGAATAGAGAAGTGAATAGATGCCTTTTGGCAGCTCTTGATTTTGTTGGGATTTTTTTTCTGAAAGAATGAGGACTGGAAAATTTATTGGTACTTTGTAATGGCTTTAATAAAATTACCTAATTAATTATTTCTAGCAGAATAATCAACTAAATCCAACAAAACATAATTTTAATACCCAAGAAATGTTGTGTACTTGAGGAACTACCTTGCAAACTGCGACGACAGGTTAGTACAAAACAGTTCAATAGAGGGAAGACAATTTGGGAAACAAGAAAAGCAAGTTATCCAATAGAAACTGTCCTGGTAAACACAGCACACAATGCTAAATTTCTGTTTTTCTTCTAAGGGACATCTGTACCTTAATTTGATGCAAAAATATTGCATAATGATTTTTTAATTTATTGCAGATGGATCCTTAAGCTTTTCATCTTATACACAGATGCAGAAAATTTATGCTACATTTATTTTCATGTATGTTTGCTTGAAAAATGAAAGTTCATTAGTCTGAGTTTTTTAATAAATGTCATCAAGAGGAAAAATATAACATTTTGCAATTACATAGGTCTTTTCTGGACACAGATGAGTGTTTGGTTGTACTATAAATATGGTTGACAGTAAAAGGCTAGCAGTTACTTCTATTCTGTGGATATTTATATTGTAGGTCATTAGAATCATAGAATGGTTTGAGGTGGAAGGGACCATAAAGATCACCTAGTTCCAATCTCCTTGTCATGGCCAGGGACAATTTCCACTAGACTAGGTTGCCCAAAGTCCCATCCAACTTGGCCTTGAACACTACCAGGGATGGGGTATCCACAGCTTCTCTGGGCAACCTGTTCCACTGTCTCACCACCCCCACAGTAAAAGATTTCTTCCTAATATGTAATTTAAACCTACTCTCTTTCAGTTTGAAGCCATTGCCCTTTGTCCTATCACTACAAGCCCCCGTAAAAAGTCTCTCTCCATCCTTCTTGTAGGCCTCCTTTAGGTACTGGAAAGCTGTTAGAAGGTGTCCTGGACTCTTCTTTTCTTCAGGCCAAATAACCCCAACTCAAACAATCTTCAAGAGAGAGGTGTTCCATTCCTCTGATCACCTTTGTGGCCCTCCTCAGGACTCACTCCAACAGGTCCCTGTCTTTGTTAATTTTTAGACCCCAGAGCTGGATGCAGCGCTCCACTTGGAGTCTCAAAACAGCAGAGTAGAGGAGCAAAATCACCCTCCTCAGACTATTAGCCATACTTCTTTTGATGCAGCCCAGAATACAGTTGGCTTTCTGGTCTGCAGGTGCACATCAGTGGGTCGTGTTCAGGCTGAGGATGTTGGAGCTGTTCAGCCTAGAGAACAAAAGGTTGCATGGAGACCTCATATTAACTTTCAAGTACCTGAACAGGGCCTACACAGAAGCCAGAGAGGGACTCTGTCAGAAACTGCAGTGACAGGACAAATGGAAAGAGGGGAAATTTGGGTTAGATATTAGGAAGAAATGTATTACTGTGAGGGTGATGAGACACTGCAACAGGTTGCCCAGGGAGGCTGTGGATGTCCCAGCCCTGGCAATGTTCAAAGAAAGGTTAAATAAGTCCTTGAGCAACTGGTCTAGTGGGAGGTATCCCTGCCCATGACACGGGGGTCTGAGACTAGATGATCTTAAAGGTCCATTCCAATCCCTTAACATTCTATGATTCTATGTTGAGCTTCTAATCCACCAACATCCCCAAGTTCTTTTCCTCAGGGCTGCTTTCAATAACTTCTCTGCTCAGCCTCTATTTGTGCTTGGGATTGTCCTGACCCATGTGCAGGACCTTGCATCTGGCCTTGATGAACCTCATGATGTTCACAGAGACCCACCTTTCAAGCCTGTCATAGTCCCTCTGGATGGTATCCCTTCTTTCTGGTGTGTTGAGTACTTGCTTTGTGTGCTTTCACTTTCTATGTATCAAAACTTTGAGATTTAATTTAGCTCTAGACATGTATCCAATGTGGAAATATGTTGCTTTAGAATTCGACCCTGCAATAAATCAGTAATGAAGAGAAGAATAACTCTTCTCTCCCACTCACAATTTAAGTCTTTTAAACTGCATATGTGCAAAAGACAGATACAGAGGCCTGTGAAGTCATATAGCATATAGAATTAAAGAATCATCAAATCATTTAAGTTGGAAAAGATCTTTAAGATCATCAAATCTGTTAACCTAACACTGCCAAGTCTGCCATTAAATCATGCCACTAATCCTCCATCCTGCCCCTTAACCCATATCATGTATGCAAGCTTATACTTCCTCATGCAACTGCTTTTCCTTTTCATGAAGGCTGAATCATTTTCTAAACTATTCACTGCATATAGAAATGAGATGGCCTCATTACCTCCAGTATATTGCCTGGAATAGAAAATAACCCTCTCTTCTCTTCCATTTTAATGACCTTTGGAGTGGTAGTAGTGGAGGGGAAATGTATTAGCATTGCTTTTTACATTTAGCACCAATTGTCCCTGAACTTTATGTGGGTTTTTCTTCACAGAAACTCCACATGGAAAGGAAGAATAATTACAGTACAATAAAAAGACAGATAAAATCCCCAACCTATATTTAATTAAAAACAAAGAAACAAACAAGCCCAAAACAAAAAGTACAGAAAAGGAAATTTTCCTGCTTCTCTGCTTTCCCACATTTCCTTAGGAAGAATTCTTCAGTAAGAATTTCTGATTTTTCTGTGATGTTAAGCTAAGAATATTTAATATTTTTTGTTCCAAAAGGTGAGATATGGTATCTAATATAGCTGGGAAATGTGAGTGTTTTGCTTAATAAAAAAGATACCATTTGACTATCAGAAATATTTACTACATTACATAAATATAGGTTACGTTACCTATTGAAATCAGTAAGTGATGGATTTTTATTGTTACCTTTATAATGAATTCAGGAAAATGTGGTTTCCACTAGAAGTCTATCCAGAACTTCAGGAATGATGCAGTCGGTGAGAATTTTACTTTTTCAGAAGAATATGTGCCTGATTCACTCAGGCTGTTGCATCTGTAATATATGTCTCTGGATCTATGCTGAGCCCCATTAAATCACTTTGCTGACTACAGAAGTATATATGAGTCAGCCTGTTGATCAGGACCTGTGTTCTGGGAAAGATCATCAGATTGATGCACAGACAGTCTTGAAGTTCCATTTAAACACTTCAAATAGACTGTAAGTGGGAGTTAAATGCTTTATAGGTTTCTGATGGTGTTTCACAGAGGGAATTACACCCTAAGTGAATGTACAGGCTGCCTACATGTTTTATACAGTGTCAGGAATTCATAAATTGCCTTTGTTCAGAGAATTTCTGCATCATTTTTATACTGCAGACTTCTCATAGGAATTGTTTTGTGTCTCTAACACAGATAACTTATAAACAGCTTTATACATGGATTATTTTTTAAACAGCAATTACCAATTTATGATTGTCAGAAGGTTAAAATATCTTTTTCATTGTATCAAACCCTTACTAGTCCAATACAAAGAAGAAGACAGAGTTATTTGTGGGATTTTTTTCCGTGGGAGCTAAGAGGTGTATGATTTTACTATCATTTGTTTCCGATCTCTCTCTGCTCTCACTTGTGTTAGTTACTTCATCAAAACCTCTATTGTGATTTAATTCCAATAGAGAGATCACATAATCAGACAGAAACACAAAATCATTCAGTGTGAAAGGGACCTCTGGATAACACCTACTCCCATCCCCTGTTTGAGTGGAGTCAGCTATGCAATGTTGCTCAGGATCATGTCCAGTTGGGTTTTTACTATCTTCAAGAATACAGAGTCCGCAATCTCTCTGGGCAACTTGTAATACTTGTGTTTAAGCACCCTCATAGTAAAGAAGTGTTCTCTTGCATTCAGATGGAACTTCAAGTGTTTAAACCTTTTGCACATTGCTTCTTGTCCTGTCAGTGGGCAACACTGAAAAAAGTTGTGCTTCCTTGTCTTCATTACATCCCGTAAGTGTTTAGTGTTTTTACACATCTTCCCTAAGCCTTCTATTATCTTCTTCAGGTTGAACAGTCCCAGGTCTCAGCCTCCCTCGATACGACAGATTCTCCCGTTCCTTAATTGTCTTTGTGGCCCTGGGATGCTCTCACTCCAGTAAGGCCATATCTCTTCTGTACTGGAGAGCCCAGAAGTGGACCCCAGTACTCTATGTGCATCTTCACCAACGCTGAATAGATCACATGATACAGGATTTTCATTGTAAAGGTGGTAGGAAATCTTGGAAAGCTTAAAAATGCATGGATTACTTCAGATCTGTTTGTATTTCCTATGGCTGTGTGTTAAATAGTTATAGTGGTTGGAGGTGGGTTTTGTAAGCTTCTGCTTATGTAAGAACTTTTATTATTTGTGAAATGCTAATTTTGATAACACAGATCCTTTCATACTACATACTTAGCATTTATGATATTAGAGGAGACAGAAAAGGTCTGAATTCACTTTTATCTATTTGTGCCCTACTTTAAGTAGACGTTACATCTGTGGCAAATTTATTCTATTTAAGGAGACAGTTCTCATTAAAAAATTACTCATATGTTTAGACTCTGACAAAATATTGATTCACAAGCCTATACAGAGCCAAAAGCCATTATAAAAGGAACTACTATATCATCATTTTTACAAATAGCAAAGTTTTTGAAAAAATGTAGGAAGTTGGGTTTTGTTTCTACAATTTCTATTTCTTACAACTTATAGAAATCCTTTTCCTGGTTGAATTTTCTAGAGGTTTTGGAGGGTTTTTTTCCCAGTCAATAGCCATTGTACCACATCAGATTTTACTAAAAAAAAACCCCAAACCAAACCAAAGCAAAACCAAACCAACAAACAAAAACAAAAACAAAACAAACAAACAAACAAACAAAACAAAACAAAAAAAACAACCCCAAGCAAACTAACTTTTGCTTGTAATTGTTTAGATAAGATTATCTTCGCATTCTATTAATGAGGTCTTCAGGTGACACACATGGGCTAGAAGGTGAGACTACATAGAGAAAGAGTTGAAAAATTTTAGAAGATGGGGCAGACTGCAGGGATCAAGCAGAGAGCTCAGCCAGACAGGTGTACTTACTGTTCATGTTTTACATGAGACCAGCCCTTTCTTATAACATTTTCTGTCTTTATCCCACAGACTGCCTTGCCCTGCAGGTTGTCTCATCACACAGCCACACTGACAACTTCCAATACCCTGGTATTGGAACCCTTGTTAGTTACAAAGTCCCAGTTGGCCTGTAGTACCTTGGTAGCCCATCGATTCATGTGACTGAGGATGTTAGTTTCTTGTGTTTGTCTCCATCAGGTTTGATTGCCAGTTTTGTGTCTGTATGTTTTGCTTATGGCTTCTCCCTTTTCCATAGTGTCTCGTTGGACAAGGTACTCCCTCAGTTAATCTTACCGAAATAATTGTTCCCTAATTCCACATGCAATTCAGCTACTGTGACTGAGCAGGCTTGGTTCTTATTAGTGCCTATTATTGCCTCCCTTATCCTTGGTCAGTAAGATTTGTGTCCCTATATGTTCTCATTTATGGCTTGCTCCTTTTCTTATTATCCCTTTTTTTGCATTTAAACTGCCCTTGATCATATATCCTTAGAGGAATATTCACTCTCTCTTCTCACATGACCTTCGTAGTATAACCGTAACTGGACTACTAAAACTAAATTTATTCTATGTCAGTTACACTTCATTTAAATTAACAAAAAAATCTTGAGGACATATATGAAGTCTGTTCCACTTTTTGTCCATAACAGGATTTTGAGTGTAAAAGAGTTAGCATGAAAGGGACAATGGTGTATATCAGTTGTGCCTTTCTTCCTTTCTCTGTCCCTAACTAAAGTTCATTATATTTATATTACATCTAAATAGATAATAGAAATATTTTGAATTTTTCTCTTGCCTTTCAAAAGGCTTTCCCAGATATAATCTCTACTTATCTTAATGTAACTATCTAACTGTTAATTACGTCAAATATAAATGATACAGAAAAATCTAATCAACCAAAACTCTATGAATTAAAGCCTCTTTTGGAAAGGGCTGCTTTTCACTTTTGAGCAACACTCTGATTCATATTTTTTAAAAGAAATGTCAAGCAAGCTTTCATGCTTAAGGGATGGAAAGAAAAGCAGTCAAGCACCAGGCTGTTTTTTGAAAGACATATTCAAAAGCTTTAGAAAGAGTGTTTCCAAATAAAAATTAATTTTAAACCAGATATTCTACATTGATGTTCAAGTTAATCATCCTATTTTCAGTCTGTCTGTTATTATTATAAGGAAGGAAAAAAAAGCAATAATCACTGGAAAAGATAAAAAATAGGCCAAACGGTAAAACTTCTTTCTGTTAAATTTTTCCTCTCTCTTGACAAAATCTAGGTGTTATGATCTTGCTTAGTGGAAATATGAGTAACTGAATACAGTGAAAAGTGGATGACTGACCCGGTTTGGGGTTCTGGGGTCACTCGAGTCCACCGGGAAACCCCTCGGTACTCCTCCGAGGAGCAGGCCCTGCCCGTGGGGGGGGCAGGGGCTGCAGCTTGATGGAATGAGGAGACACACAGGGTTGCTGGAACAATGGTGAACTAGTTTATTTAAGAAGGGTACAGTATTTTATAGGGGTTTCTAAGGAAGAACCTAGAA
>JAWWES010000001.1:72135107-72152982 GCA_035583135.1 Lophotriccus pileatus
ATCTTGGTCTCTTGTGCTGTAAAACCATCCCTCCACAGTTCAAACGCAGCTCCCGGCTCTGACCTATCCCCAACAGATGACAGGGCAATGCAAGCAAGGAGGTAACCCACGATATCATCATGGAATGATTTGGTTGATCACCTTCCTGGTGCCTGGTTATAAACCCACACAATCACACAGTGTCATACCTCCCTGCTACACACAGAAGCTAAGGACTCATGGTGTTGGTGCAGAGCCCTGCCCAGAGCCTGACTCAGAGACTGGTGGGAGAGAGTCACATCTCCCCAGGCTGGGCTGGGCTGGGCTGAGCTGCTGCTGTGGTCACTGGAGCAGGTGTCAGTCACCTGCAAAGTAACTGGTGCATGTGTGTTTGTGTGAATTGTCTGGGTGAGGGAAATGCTTTTTCTCACCCAGCCTATGCCACTTCATTAGTTCTGCTTGGCAGTTTTCTTTTCCCTGAATGGCAGTTAATAAATAAAAAATTATTTACCTTTACAGATCTTGACACACTTGAGGTCATTAAGTGAATTTTAGCTAATCTCAACTATATTTATATCTTAATTACAGATAAAAAATAAACAGTCACCCAACTTGAGATTTATAAGCAGAGATAGTAACAGTACTGAAAGTGGCCAGGTACAGAATACCTTTCCCAAGTAAAAAAAAAAAAGATGGTCCACACATCCAACATGACATGAAGAATTTAAGAATTTTTGTTGATATAAAAAGAAAACCGTAGTAGAAAAAATAAAATGTGACTTAAAAGGTAAATAAATAGCATTACTAAATTCAGTAGCTGTTTCTAAATTAAGGGAAGATCTGTAGGATAACTCATTCTTTTCCTGGCTCTCTATATATTAGTAAACTAAACAAATCTTAAACTATTCTCTGGTACTGACACTAACTGGTAACATTCAGCACAAAATACTGTTAAATTCTCTTGCCATCCCAAATCACAATCACTAGAAATTGTGTATTGGAAAAGGTTAATGACTTGTGCTTGTTCCTGTCCAGGATTTGTTTGGGAAAGTGATTTTTAGTTTGGGATGAAAGCATGACAGCAATTGTTCCAGTAAATAATCAGGATAGCTAATTCAGTCTGGGTGCTGGGGGAGTGGCATTGCTTCATTCTTAGCTATATCAAGATCAAGGGAACTGCCAGAGCCTGCCAAGACTCCCTTCCAGACCACATGCTTGGATGTCCTTTCCATGTGACGGAATGAGCCTGCTCGCCTCTGCCTCATCTCCAGCAGAACTAGAATGACCAAGCCTCTAGTATAAATACAAGCAGGAGTCCATTACTGTGCCTTAAAAATACATTCATACAGATACTAATAAAGTTTTATTAATAAAGATAAACTTTGTACATAGTTCCTGTGTTTTAAAAAATATTACTTCCATTGGTTTCAGATTTTTTGAACTTTATGAAAATCAGAAATGCTATTATGTGACATTTTTAATGCCTTGCTCATTTCTGGTAACTAATATGATTGAGGATGAATGCAGTATTTATTTGTAGTGAGATCTTGATGTCCAGTGCTTTTACCACTGCTAACATTTCATGGAATGGAAATTGTTTGGGTATAATACTGGAAAATTCTGGAAAAGTTACTAGCTTTTTAAGGAAATTTAGATAAGATGCTAATGTTTAGTGTATCAAATGAAATGCTTAAATGCCACAGATTCTGTTCTTTTAAAGGAAAGAGATGATAGATGTTGCATAAAGTTTGGGAACAAAGCATTTTATTCTAGGAATTCCTACTGAACTCCATACACAGAGCATTTAAATTAATTATAGCCCAGCACCCCAAAATGCTACACTTTATAAATTGCAAATGGCCCTTTTTAAGCAGGGCACTATTTTAATTACTTTTTAATTTAAGCTTTTCAGAGAATTGTGAAGATGAAAGGCTCATTACAGTGGATTTTTTTTTTCATGCCAAAAATTGAACCAAACATGATAATTTGACTAAATTTTAGACATAAATATCTGTTGGCTATTGTTTGGGGTTTTTTTTTTAACCAACAAAGCCATTTCTTTAAATTAAAAAACAAATTAATTGATTGATTCTTATCAAAAAAGCTTTACTGAGTAAGTAGTTAAAGTTCTTCAGATCTCAAACCAATAAACATGCTAACTCTATGCCTTAACTTTAAACACATGATTTAGCTCTCTAGGGAATCAACTTATGTATCGGAAGTTTATTTTATGTTCACATTATTCTTCTTTTTCTTGACTTCAAACAAAGGAAAAGAGACTAATCCTCTCAATGGTGTTTTTTGTCTTCATTCAGTTGTTACTTCCATTAAATTTCAGAAGACAGTAAATTTTGCATTCTCACTCTTTTTTTCTTGTGTAAATGAAACATATATGATCATTTCAAAGTTTCCTTTAATCTCCAAACTATTCAGATTTCACTCTTATACTTGCTTTCATTAAAATGGAGAAGGGAAATTAAAATGAAATTTTCAGGCAGCTGCATGATTGAGACATGAGCACACTGGCTATTTTTTCAGACTTTCCACCACCCTTATTTTTACAATTTTTAGTGGAAAGTATTATGGAAGGGTATGATTTTAAAAGTGTTTGTTGTCTTCTGCTGAAAACAAGATTAAACAAGACACAAAGCAACACCAAAATAAGCATGTAGAGTATATCCTTAATTTAGACTGTCCCCATTGCACATCAGAGTATATTATGGAAGTAGTGTGGTGAAAAAATATACAGGGCAATTTTTTTTTTACAGTTGGAGAAATTTCTAAGGATTTTTACACTTAGATGAATGGAATTTCTCTGCTCATGACTTAGTCAATATGCACTTATATTCCAAAGTCTGGTCTGAAACATCTGAAAAATTATTTTACTTTTTTATTTTACTTTTTATCAACAGATTATTTTATTTTATTTTATTACTTTTAAAATTTATCTTATTATGCTGTTTAGAAGTTTAAGGACAAGTAGATTTCTAAATTACACCACCTCCAAAAATAACAACCTGATACTACAATTTTTATGAAATCTGAGACTAGTTTTACTATTGAAGACAAATGAGTAAGAGGAAAAAGAATGAATCAATGCAAAAAACCTGAAGACATTATAGCCCATACAGTGGATAAGAGCTTTTCAATTCCCTACATAAGTTTTAATCTATTTTAAGTATAGATTATCCAAATTACTATGCAGTTTTATGGAAGCTATTTGACATTACTATAATCAGACATGTCACAAAGAGTGATGATGGCATAGTATACAATGAGAATTTGCAGAATATAGCTGTCAATGCAATACCTAAGCTTCTTTTCAAAAGAACTTGTGTTTGAATCTGAACTCCTACTTCTTGGAAAAAGGAAGTGCAGTGAATCTGTGTTGTAAAATTATATCAAAGAAATGCTGATAAAGAAAGGAGGTAGTCTGCCAAACTGCAAAATATAGACCAGGGAAACCAAGCCCATAAAGCCTTTACTTCTTCAAAACCAAAGCTCAGCACTGTTCAGTTTTTTACATTTTGCCACCATGCTTAACCTAGCTTTTTGCTTTCCATTCTGTTCAGCCAGGATTAAATAATAATAATAACAAGGAAAAAAATTCATCATCTTCTATTGTTCATTCTTGCAGTACCAAGAAAGCTTGCTTCTTAGGTCTGATGTTTTTTATTTAATTAGATTCAGAGGTAAGTATTGTTTCCTCTGCAATATGTGTAGGGTTATTATTTGCCTTGAATTCCTATGAGGGAACAAAGGTGACTAAGTTGTTTCATCACCTGTCCTTAAATTTCTTAGATTTTTAACCTATTCTTTGTTGGACTTCTGTTTACCCACACAGACAGGAAAAGACATAGTTGCCTATTGTCCTTCCAAGGTACTGTAAGTACTCTTTTTTAAAGCTTTTAAATAGCTGAAGGTTAGTTTCTATTTAATACATTTAAATAGTGAACTGGGATACATTTTTTTCTTTTTTTTTTTTGATGTTGTACTTCTTAAAGTACTCATTTTTATTCTGATAGGAAAACAGCTGAAACTCTGAAACATTATTTTCATTGAATGAAAATATTTCTCAATTACTGAATTAGGTAAGACAATTATTAAAAGTACTTTCAAAATAGCTAATACTTCCTTATTTAGGAGGAAGATTTCTCTGCTCATTAAAGACATCTATATTTACAAAATAGTTTGGCTAATTATCTTTAGAGGAAAATCACAAATTATCCTCAGTTCAGGAATTTATTAGCATATTATGTTGTCAGCCAAAAGGTCTGATAGCTCAAAAATGCTCTTGGCCACTAGAACCACATTCATAATTGCATACTTCACTAGAATCTCATAAAGGGTGCACAGAGAAGAGAAACACAGTGTGATAGTGCCTGTATAGCTGCTTTTAGAAGACTTTGAACACATACTTCAGTCTTTGTAGGTAATTATCCAAAAACATCTGATAAATGGTCATTATTAGTCGACTTGGCAAGTAATGTGAAGATGGCTTAGAAAATGAAGGGAATGATATAGAAAACATAAAGCTGTTACCATAGAGATCTACTAGGATACAGTCCTTGGAAATTGCTTGAAGTTCTTACTGCAACAAAACAAATAGTTACAAAGAAAAACAAGGCAATCAGAAGTACAAAATTACTTTCATAAGAAGAAAATTGAATAGGCTAGGATCCATCAGCTTGGAAAACAGTAGCCAGCATAGGATATGCTAGTGGTCTAAACTCATGGAGGGCTAGGAAAAAGGCATATAGGGAATAATTATTTGGTGTTTCTCCTTATCTTAAAACCAAACATACAAACCCACCACCCTACAAAACCATTCTAACTAAATAATAAAGTAAAAGGTTTTAAACCAACCTTTTTATATATGTAACATGGTTACTTCAAGAATTGCACTGACAAGTAACTGTAGAAGTATGAGTGCATTCCGAAATAAAGTATGCAACTTCAAAATGGATAGCTTTAGGCTATAGTTCATGTAAACACTATAGTCCAGCCAGGTTTTAACAACTAGAAGCTTGGGGGATATTTCAATGAGAAACTTGCTTGTCCTTTTTTTCTTACTTTTTTTTTTTAAGACTACGTAGATCACTGTTAAAAACAGGATGCTGGTCTGCATGGAGCATTTGTTTTGCCCTAATATAATTGTTCTTGTGTTTTTAACTGCTGTGTAACCCTATATCTAAGCCTGCTATGTACAAGTCTTATGCCACTCTACTACAACTGGATTTACTGCATAAAGAGTAGTACCTATAAAATCTCTTTTTAATCATCTCTCCATAATCATCTACCCCAAAAATGCAATATATTTCAAACCACAGTATATATTTCTTGTAATGTTTAATTAATTTGTAGTGCGCAGTACTTATCAAATATTTGGGGCATTGCAGAGATATTTTTGTTAGGAAATGAAAACAATCATATTAGTTTTTGATTGTTCAGTGAGGTTAATTGTGATATTAGAAAAAATGATGTTTTTTTTCTGATTATTTTGTAAGCAAACACAGTTAATTTCCTTGCAAATTCTTCCTAGGCTTAGGTTTTCCACAAAGCATTTAAGCCATCTTCTTCCTACTCCCACCAGTGTATGCTGCAAGTGCCTTCTTACTGAGCGCCCAAGTTTTCTTTATTTCCAGGATTTATAGCTGCAATAGAAACAATACTTAAGCATATTTAAATTTAATTACCTATTCTTTCCAAACAGTAGCCTCTACTCTAGATAAATCTTCCTGAGTTAGTACTTGCTTTGGTCTTCTGTATATTTAGTGTTTTGGAAAGTGGCTTCTGTGATGACAATTACCCAGAGAAATTGGTCTGCTCCAGGCCACTTACTAGCCCCAGAGTAAGTGGGATACCATGGCTTAGACTTAGATTGATTATGGCAAGCTTCCTAAAAAGCTGATATGCTACATATCACTTAATTCTTGGTTTCCTTCAAGTCTTATGTGATACTTTGGAATCACGAGACAGGATTATTTTGTCAATGCAGTTAGTTTCTTTTTAGTTCAGGGTATAAGACATTATGGGTATAAGATATTACGGGAAGGTTTGGAACTGAATATATTTTGTCGGGAATTAAAATTTTGTAGGGATGGAAGTGTGTAAAAGATTGAAAAAATCAATAAGTTTAAATTTTAAAACCAAACTTTGTTTCATTCATTTATTAGCAGCACAGCTTATCCTAAGGATCAATTTATACACTGTGGTAATCATCATTGCACTATATACAACACTATTCAGCAATCTTTTCTTAGGTTGCCAGTGAGCACGTCATGTCATGAAGCTCATGTTCTATCCTTAGTGCTTATGGCTGCAAGTCCTTGGTGGTTGCTTCTCAAGGTAGAAATGGTCAGGTCTGAGAGCTCATCAATGACACAAGTCGAGAATGAAGTAGGCTGGTGGCCAATCTTCTTTCTCTTCTGATTTTCCTGTTTATGCCTGATAGTCTTGCTTACAACCCTCCCCTCTGCTCCTGTGTTAGGCAACAGCAATAACTGTTCAGTACACACTCAGAGCAGAGAGTAAGGGAAAGCAAATGATTCAACATTTTCCTGGAAAGAAACTGTTGATTTTGCAGTAACGTAATCAGTATTTTTTGAATAAGTACAAATATTATTTTTTCCACTGTTCTGAAATCTAAATTTTTATGACATTTAGAGTTTACTTCTGCATAATAGATAATTGCTATTGTACCGTATTAAACCTAGCACTGTCACCAAACTTGGTGAACTTTAATTAGCTCTTCTCCTCATGTTATTTTATTAAATATCTCATAGCTCTGAGAAAAAAAGCCTTTTCAAAGTTAAGGTACTTATATAAAGACATAAAACTGTAATCAGAGATAGCCATGGAAATCCTATATCTATTATTCCAGTGGCAGGAACTGACAGTCATCTGTCTTTGTATCTGTGGTGTATGTAACAAAAGTGTGAGGAATGTAAAGACAGGTCATGATTCCAGTAAGGATACATTCATTTATTAATATTAGTGAGATAAACTTCTATTTTTTGAGAGTACATTCTGATATATGCTTCAAGTGCTCTTCTAAGAGGCTTAATTTAGTACTGAGCACATATATTGGCTATAGGATGTCAAGTTCTAGAATAAAGTGAGGAAAATTAAAATGCAATGTGACTTTTTCAATGTAGGTTAACCCATTTTAAGAACTAATTGCTGATTGCCATTTTTTTCCAGTGTAAGACCTTCAGAGTATTTTTCATTATTTTAAAAAGGATTAGTCAATATCTGAAAATTCTTGTAGTCAATTTTATTTCATTTCCTAAACATGTTTCAAATCATGCATGTGTACAGTGAACTATGGGGTATATTACACAAAATTTTAAGGTAGATCTGTGAAGTTTTCTAAATTTACACTCCAGTTTGTAATAATTAGTAGGTCTTTCAGTTGAAGCCTCAAGAAAGTTCCTTCTAAAATGGCTGAGGTGTTGTAGTGCATAGCCTTAAGGTATAATTAATGTAAAACGTTAAAGAAAAATATTATCATAATAATATATTTGTTTTATATTTAGTCACCAGACTCTCATAGTTTTCACTCAAACACCTATCAACTATTTTTCTTCAATATATCAAAACATCAAACTCTCTTAGAAGCCACAGGAACATCTATCAGAAGATGTTTTTAATGCTTTTATTTTTTTTCTAAATAGAAACTTATAATGCAATTCGTTATTCCACTTCAGTGCCTGTGAATTCTGACACATACCAGGATATGAGCGTCTCATGTTAGGTTTCCATTTACAGGTAACTGAAGTACACAGAGAGATTACATTTATCATGTATTTAGACTTACATATGTACTAGTAAAATACACAGAAAATATTTCCAGGTATGAGCACTGAGCAATGTCTACTGCTAAACAATTAAGATGCCTCCTGACATGTTTGTTTTGACCTGTTAGAATTATTCCAAACAGTTCTTGGTAACTTTTAAAATTAACGTAATCCAGTAACTGTTCCTGACAAGCAGATGCAATCATACAGTGCTTCACAGGATACTACAGTTACACTGTGTGGATGTGGGGTGCAAATGCCAGAAAGCAGTGGTGGGCCCTTTCATTTTACCGCACCCTAGGATAGCCTAGGTGTTCTTTTTGATCTTAACGACTTAAAAATATGTTATAAATGTACTGCATTCTATTGCTCTTAGATTAATTAATCAGCAATTTTAAAGTAGCAACAGTATCTAAACCAATAGGAAAATAAAGATTTGATCAACCTGACGTATGCTTAAAATGTTGTCATTGTCATCTTCTGTTTTCAAACAAGGGGTGAAGTAAGTGTAAATAGAGAATAATTGTATAGTGTTAGAACCAAGTAGTACTCAACCAGCTTTAGCTAAAACAGACTTTAAATGTAGCAAAAATCATGATTAAGAAAAAAACCAAACATATAGATAGAAAAAAACTGACTTAGGTGAGAAATAAACAATTTTTTTGGAAACTGTGAATCACAATTGCAGTTGATTCTCTTTTCAATTGCTGCCTAGTCTTTGAGCTCTTTCCAAGTTGTTGCACCAAAATTACAGAATAGATTGGCTGAATTCCAACCAATTTGTTACAGTCAAATCCTGTCACAAGTAAAAGAAGCATTTCAGGTATATTCACCTTTTCTCCATCATAATCCCAGGCTTGTACTCACCTACGCTGCATTTCATTCCAGGGTCATAGACAGCTCCTTCTATACAAGAATTATTATTATCTTCTATACAATATTATTATTATCTAGTTTGTTACAAAATACGTGTAATAGGCATTATACCACAAAATTGTAAAAGTTAAAAAAAAGCTGAAACACTTCTCAGTTCTGGACCAAAGTGGTTTTTTGGTTTATTAAGGATGCAACCAATGTAATCAATGAATCATATCTTCAGGATCAATATCAGCAAAAATCCCAGTCCTAGACATAGCTGTCATAGGTGCATGAGACGTCCTTAGATAGGACGTGTTATGAAGTTACCACCTCAGGCTGCGGCCTTTAATTCTTGTTTTTTTTAATGGCTTGAATTAAGTTTATTTTAACTTCATTTATTTATTTATTTTTACTAGCAGTAGATCAACAGGACAGTGTTTCTGCTTTGAAGTAAATGTTCAGAGACGGGTTTAAAGCAGTGTCCTTTACTGCAGTCTTAGTAACATCTGCTGTATCAATACCTTTCCCTGATCTCATGTATTTCCCAGTGTCATTTGCAGATCTTATCTCAAGTTGCACCAAGTTCAACGCTTCATAAAAAAAAAAAGTAAAAATAAAAGAGAAAAAAAGCAATGTATGCTTAAATGCCAGCTTTCAGTATAGGTGTTCAAAGTCATTCAAACAGTCCAAGGGGTTATAGACACCAGTGAGCCAGAAATAACAGAGATATATTGTGCTAATATGTTAAATACTTAGTAAATTGAATAAACTAATCAACTGCAATAAAACTACTTGCTCAACTGAGAACTCGGTAAGGTAATTGAACAGTTCCCAGTCTGGTTGGTATCACCTCTAGAATTGGAAGGTTCAGGTCTTGTAGGTGATTAAATTTATATTTTTAGTAGAGAACTATAGTTTTTTGCTTTTTTAAAAAAATATGATCCAGGATAATTAAAGCAATCCAGACATCATTGCAAATAATATTTTCTGAATATGTATAAGGTATATTCCAGGTGAACTTTTATACTAAAAATTCTCTATATTCTCTAGTTCTGTGTAAAAAAACATGTTCAACAAGATGAGTTTAAAAAAAAAAAAAAATATTTTCTTCTATTTTCTGCCTGTTGCAGCACCAGCATTTTAGTATTTATTATGTTAGCTAAAATATACTCTGAAGAATCTTTAGGGATATCTTTAATTCTTGCAGTGATGACTAAAATGCAAGTAATACGTGCCAAATTGTATTTGTTTCCAATTACTTTTCCAATTAATACTACCACTTCACACCACAATGATAAACCCTTTTATATTCCCAAAATTTTTGTGATGCCCAAATATATCAGGGTAATTCCAATTTTTTTTTAAATCAAATTATGTACGTATGAATTGGGATTTGTTCTATTCTATGCCTGAAATAATTTTCATTTCTCTGAGCTTTACAAAGTGTGCTTCCTCATCCACATGGTCTTACAGAATGCTCCATGTTGGTACTTCTTGTCTTTTTGATTAGAGTGTTATTTTGCAGCTGTGCTCCTTCTAAGAACTGCTTGCATGAAGGAAAGCAGATAGAGAGCAAACCAGATTTGCTTCTGTGAAGAACTTTCTTGCTTAAGAAGGATAAATCCATCTGCCTCTTTTAAACAGTTGATGATGTCTGAGCATAAGCAAGTGCAATGTGTTTTCTATCTCCCTTTTGCAAAGTTGGCAATTCTAACTCAGTTTGTCAAACTATGGCAAGAGGCACGTATGAATGACATATTTTGCTGAAAATATGTAAATATATGAAAATATAAGCTGAAAAAACTAATGACTCCTTTGATACCATGTTGTGTGACACTAGTGGCTTATTGATGAAAACTATACTGGCTGAAATTAATTCAGATAGAAGTCCTCTAAAACTTGAGGCTTGATGGGTGGGAAAGGCAAACCCTCCATAATTAGTACAGTTTTTAGATAAATTATTCTGCCAGTTGAGTCAAAATTGGCATGATCTTAGTAGGAGAGATATGTAGTTTTTTGTGCCTGAAGCGTGTGCTGCTATGTTGGATATTGCTAATGAAGTGAGGAGTGTGGGCAGGGGACCTACCCTACCTGAGCTGTGCTTGCCTTCAGCTGCACAGAGCAACAGCCCTTTTCATAAAGAGTTGGATGAACTGCAAAATTATTGTACCATGTTAAAGTCATGAATGAAGTCTACTTTAAACTAAACTTTTATAACTTTAAGTGACTTTTTTTTTTTTTTTTAACAATATAGCATATTTCTAAATAGAGAGTGGGATATGGAGAAAGGATGAATTGCTTAGCTTAAAATGCAGGTCTCTCTCTTAAAAGTGAGCCAGGAACCAAATTTCCTTTTTATTCATGCTTATGTTAACTTTGGTGAGTTCATTTACAGTATGATGTTTTGGAGGATTAAAAGGTGTGCTGAGTGCAATGAGTAAAGTCAGAATCTCAGACTGCCATCAGAAGAAAAGAAGAGAGGGAGAGAGCAGTCCACGCTGGAGCAGGTTTGCTGGAAGGACTTGTGACCCCATGGGATGAACCAACATTGTAGCAGTCTGTTCCTGAAAAACTGCAGTCCATGGGAAAGGTGGAAGGGTGGAAGGGACCCACTCTGAAGCAATTTATGAAGAACTGCAGCCCATGGGAAGGACCCCATGCTGGACCAGGGAAAGAGAACAAGGAGTCCTCTGAGGCCTGAGAAGGAAGGAGTAATGGGGACAATGTGTGATGAACTGAATGCCAACACCCATTCCCAGTTCCCCTGTGCTGCTGAAGGTGAGGAGGTAGAAAAAATTGAGAGTGAAGCTGAGGCCAGGATAGGGAAGGTGTTTTAAGATTTTGTTTTGGTTCTCTTTATCCTATTTTGATTTGATTGATAATAAATTAAACTAATTTTTCCCAGATTGAGTCTGTTTTGCCTATGATGGTAATTGCTGAGTGATATCTCTCTGTCCTTATCTTAACCCATATGCCTTTTATTGTATTTTCTCTTCCTGTCCCATTGAGGAAGGGAATGATAGAGTGGCTTTAGTGGGCAACTGACATTCATCTGCAGTCCACCCACCATAACAGTTTCGAAATTTCTGTCACATATGCCAAAGATAACATATAACCACTAATTGAAAGGAAAAAAAAAATATCCTGTTACATTGTAAAACCGTCTCCATTTTGTTATATACATGGCATGTACATTTCTCAGTAAAAGCAGATAGAGAGGGAAGCCTTTAAAGGAGTTAGGATCAGATTTTCCGTTTGCTATCTATAAGTAGGCTTAGCTGTGGGTCTCTGGGGAAAAGTGTACTCAGTAATGAAATATTCCAACAGGACTTGGGCAGATTTTTCTTACTGCATTTTATTTGTTGAAAAAAACAGGAGTCTCAATTAGCTTTTTTTGTTATAAATGTTTTTTGGAAGTTTTACTAGTTTCATACAACACCCTACTTCCTCAAAACTGTTACTCTAGACTGTTACTAGTTTTCCTTCCTTTCTTGCTTGCTTCCTTCCATTTGTTTTTATTGCTTTTCACTTTTTCTCTTTCCTCTTTGTTTTTTTTTCTCTTTTTAAGTGTCTACCCCACACTGAATCAAATGCTTTAGATTCAACACAGCATACCTGGAAAAGTAGAATTTGGACAGTAAAGTATATATCATATCAAGTCATTAAAATGTGAATACTTGGGGTAAAATAGACTTTGAAAGGTGTCAATGTTAATGTACACTGTATTTTCACAGACTAGATATTAATCTTTTTATTAGGGGTGAAATCTCATCTATACCTCAACAATAACAATTTCAAAAATGTTTAACTGATCCTTTTTTTTTTGGACATGTGTAAGTAAAGCCACAAAATGAATTTCAAAAATTATAAATCAAACTTTAAAAGAAGTGCATTATTTTGACATGAGTGTTTCCTGAACAACACAGCTGGCTGTTTCTGAAAGACTCAGTATATAATTTTAAAATTAGTTATTCTAATTTCAAAGCATGTAAATTGTGACAAATAGGTTTAGATTTTAATTTCAAGACAGAGAATTTCCAAATTTCTCAGATAAATGATGTATTATGTTTTTATATCACATTTTTAACTTTCCTTGTCACTACCTCCCCCCAGAAACATGGGGGGGGGGGGGGAGAAGAGTTACTGAGATGTCCTTTTGCTTTAGTATGTATGTGCATTTTTTCCTATTAAAAAGATCACAAAATATTGAAGATCAGATCCTCAGCCTGCATAAGTCAGCATGTTTTCAAAAAGCATTTATATTTACATCAGCTGAAGGTGGGTTCAGTGCCTTTCCTCGGCAACACAATTACCTGCTGCTACTTTACTGCTCTAGGAAACAAACAGATGGAACATATGCAGTGGTTAAAGCATCAAGCTCTGACAAGTGTTGTTTTAAACTTTGATTCACTTTCAATGTTGTCTGCTAGAAAATATGCTGAAAAAGATTTTTTATGTTTAGAAAAGAATCCATACAACTGAAAATACTGACTGCTCTGAAATGACATTTTTTCTTCCTGTAATGCCAGGGTGCAGTGAAGCTGTTTTCTTTGTATCTTTCAGATACACGAGGATCTTGTCCTTGTCTCATTTATATTTATAAGCAGCTAACACTGAATGTTTGTGGAAACAACTATGTGTCTTAGGGTTTGGTTGTATCTTTTTTATAGAATTGATTTTGTTAACCTCATTACAAGTTCACAGAAAGCCAGGTAAATTATATCTCATTTTATCTTCTTTTACTGGGACTGACTTAATTCTTTTGAACTACAAGAATGATATGTACAGTATATTACATGTGGTTTCATGCAGTAAAAGTAAATTTGTATACATATAAATAACTTACAAGGCAAATATAGTAAATAAGTTAATAAGATTGATATTGCTCTGATAAACTTCATTGAAGACTTTAGAAATTTAGTTTAAATAACTAAACAATTTAAAAGTGTACTCCACTCTACAATACACTGTGACTGTCCTCTAAAGTTATTTATAGTATTTCAAGTGACAAAGAAAGTAACCCTAATGTAATTGAGTTATCTACTTTCAGAAAACCAAAAGGGAGTATGCTACGGTTATGAAGGCAATGTTTTGAGGGAAGAGGGGTAGTGTGTATTAGGTTTTTAATATATTTGGCTTCATGGATAACCAAATCAAGGCTGTTTAAGGTAAAGGTTGAGAGAAGAATGACCAAAAGGTTTGAACTGATATAGTTCCAACAATTTCCATGAAGCAGAACTGTACATATTTTCTCTAGTCTGTGATCTGCTTGGTGGTTTTCTGAATTCTTTAATTGTTGTCTTGTTATTTCACTTGATGTGTTGCACTTTTAGAAGCAATTTTCTTATGCATAAGAATAAATTAGACTGTGTTCTTAAGAGGGCATCATTATTACCCCTAACTTTTAAATCTGCAAAGAACTAAGAATAAACTCAATATTTATACACAGAAATTAGGTATAAAAATAAAAAACTCTGAAATTCAGGGGTAAAGACACTTACCAGAGGGAAAAAATGTCTAGAATACATTCCCCACCCCAAGGAAACTGTATGCATTTTACAGTAAGGAGATATGGAGCAAAGTACGCAAACAGTATTGAGGATTTCAACAATAATACTTCTGCTGTTTCGATAGTACCAGCCAAGGGTTAACTCCTGATTTCTAGTTTTCTGGAGTTAAGAATTATGCATTTTTCTGCCCTAAAAGAAAGCCTTTAATAGTATTTTTTTCTTTACCTCCAATCATATGCCCTGTATCCCCACTTCATATTTTGTCTACTGGCCTCATAAAAGTGCAAAGTAGATGTTCGAAACCCCTTTAGTGGAAAGGAATGGAGACTGTTCTTTCACATCGTGGTCATTGCTAATTAAATACCGAATAATTTTTTACCGGAAAGGTTTATTGAAAGTACAATGTATTTGCTGAACTGGGTGTATCTTTCACGTGCTCTGAGAATAATCAGGAGATCAAGACACTCTAAGCCTTGGGTAAGAGAGCATTTGTCCCATGAATCCCAAGCAACCTTAGGTATCATACATATTTAGCACGTTTGGGCATTGAAAGACTAAGAGCAAAACAGATGGCATCTCAGTTTGTACATATCTAAAGAATTAAGTGGGATTATTGTTGCATTAAATGTCGCTCCTTAAATGTGAAGGAAGAAAGCTTAATTCCCTGTACACCCTGTACAATCCAAAATATATTTTATTGATTTCCCATTGCATTAAAATTTTCACTAATTATTCAAGTTCGGGAGAAAATGTGGAAACTGATCCAGCTCACTAGCAAGAAATATGTAAGGAACTGAAAACTTGTAATTCCAGATTTCAGTTTGAATGGATGTGTGGGCTTATATATAAGCACGTGTGTGCTTATACTTGCACATGCGTAAAATAGGATGACGACACACATAACTAAGTACAGATAGACTATACATGAGTGTACATATATGTCTGCACATAGACACAGATATAAAATACCCACTGGAATGAAGTCAGCCACCGAGAGCCACCATTCCGCTATTGTGAGACCCCCATATGGAGTACTGCTCCCAGCTCTGGGACCCCAAAACACAAGTGGCCTACAAGGAAGCTGGAGAGGGACTTTACACGAGGGCTTGTGGTGACAGGACAAGGAGGAATGGCTTTAAAGCAAAAAATGTTAGGTCTAGATCAGGTATAAAGAAGAAATTTTTTTTGTGAGGGTGCTGAGGCAGTGCAACAGGTTGCCCAGAGACATTGTGGATACTCTGGAGGTGTTCAAGGCAGGCTGAATGGGGCTTTTTCCTGTTCTAGTGGAAAGTGCCCTTACCCATAGAAGGGAGGTTGGAACTAGGTGATCTTTAAGGTCCCTTCCAAGCCAAACCATTCTATGATTCCATGATTAGAGGAAATATGTACTTCTTAGCAGGTGGAAATAGTGTTTCTTCTGACATCATCATCCAGATGAGCTGATACAGTAGTGAGATTAATCTGAAATGTTAACTCTGAAGATTCCCATGCAGATAGGAGTGATACCTTTGCTCTGCAGTCAGGCAACGTTCAAAGAGGACACTGGTTATTTCATTCAATTTCAGACCTTTTTTTTCTGCTAATGCAAGGAATTGTTAGTATAAAAGTGTCAAGAGGACTGGAGAATATTTGAATAAGATTTCCTCCATTGAAATGTGCTATAAATCACAAACCAGTTATATAGCAGTATACTTAGGCTGATGTAGTGTTTACTTTTATAGAAAGAGGAGTCACATGTGTCACTGTTGACATGAGTTGGGCCTAGCTGAGAGCGGTACTAGTGTACAAACCTTACTTAACCCTGTTGAAATACATCATAAGCTTAGTCGTGTGGCCAATCAATCTTAAAGCCTCAAAGTCCATAGAACCTCCCAGAGGGCAAATTGAGAGTGGTGACAGCCACCGACATTTCTGTTGGATCCCATCATCTTGCCTATGGGACAGAAGAGTAATGCAATTCTTTAAAAAATACATATATTTGTGATTAAAATTGTCCAAGTCCATTCAGTATCCCATGTCACCTTTATCTTAAATTTATCTTAAATTTGTCAGAAAGAGAAGTTAATCACCAAGTATTAGAATGTAGAATATGAAACAGCTTCTTTTCTCCTGAATATGCATTCCTTTTATTTTCTGTTGTCTATCATTGCTTTAAATTTTCTGATTTATCTTTTTTTTTTTCTTTTTTTTGCGTGTGGTTTTCTGTGTATAGACATCTAGCTAATAAGTACAAAATTTGCCAACTTAAACCAGGCTGATAATGTATAACAATCGAATGCTTTACTTTAAACTTAGCCTTTTAATTGTTCTAGGAATGCTATCAAGTGCTAAGAAAATGCCCAGTCCTGTGAATGTAATGGCAGGTAGCTACAAACTATGTAGATTTAAAAAAAAACCAAACCAAACCAAACCAAATAAACACAACCCAAAAAAACAAAGGAATCAAAGAAAAAGAAGTCATAATAATGAAGTTTCAGAAGTTTCACATACCTGAAAAGTCTAATTTCTGTTCAGAGAATAACTGTACAAAGAATTCATCCAAGCTATGATAGATTGACCTTCACTGGACTCCAGTTGCCCGCCAAAGCCATTCTGTCACTCCCCTCCCTAATGGGACAGGGGAGAGAAAATATAATGAAAGGTTCAGGATAAGGGCAGGGAGAGATCACTCATCAATTACAGCCACAGGAAAACAGAGCTGACTCAGGGAAATTAATTTATTATCAATTAAATTAGAATAGGATAATGAAATCTAAAACAAGGTCTTGAAACACCTTCCCTCTACTCCTCCCTTCTTTCCAGGCCCAACTTCACTCTTGATTTTCTCTACTTCTTACTCCCCAGCAACACAGGGGAACTGCGAAAGGGGGTCGCGATCACTTCGTCATGTGTTGGCTCTTGTGCTTCTTCCAACTCACACTCTTCTCCAACACGGTCCTTCCCAGGAAGCGTGGTTCCTCTCCAACTGCTCCAACACAGGTCCTTGCCACGAGGCCCTCCATTGGCTGCAAATGGATCTCTGTTCCACTGTGGACCTCACTGGTCTGCAGAGGGACAGCCTGACTCACCATGGTCTGGACTACAGACTCCAGAGGAAACTCTATTCTGGTGCTTGGAGTACCTCATTCACGTCCTTCACTGACCTCGTTGTCTGCAGTTGTTTCACACATTCTCACTCCTCTCTCCCGCTGCTGTTGCAACAGCAGTTTGTTCCCTTCTTAAATCTATCATCCCAGGGATGCTACCACCATCTCTGATGGGCATGGTCTTGGTCAACAGTGGGTCTATCTTGGAGCTGACTGGCATTGTCTCTGTTGGACACAGGGGAAGCTTCTCGTATCTTCTCACAGAAGTCACCCCTGCAGCCTCCTTGGTAACAAAAGCTTGCCAAGCAAACCCAATACACAAGTGTACAACATAAAAGTGATCTTTCTTATCTTATTTTTAACGCAAGAACAGAGAGATCATTCGTGAAGTATATGATGAAGTACTTTTTTTCTGCATTTCCTGAAGAAGTAACAAATGTCTCAAACACAACAAGAAATTTTCATGACTTTTACTTCTCTTGTATTTCTAGTCTGTTATGATTATAGTGGTTCAGATGTAAAGTACTTAAGCTTTACCTGTTAGCAGAAATTTATTTTGAGGTAGCGCGACGGTTGATAGGCTGGGGAGGGGGATCTCCATTCCTAGGGGTTCTCTCAGCCCCAGGGATCTGGAGGGGGTAGC
>JAWWES010000001.1:72153082-72202975 GCA_035583135.1 Lophotriccus pileatus
AGAAGGGGTTAAAAACCAATAGGAAGACTTGAGGATATCTTCCTAGGACATTCCAGAGGAGATAACACTTGCCCATGAGGGTTCTGGGAAGAAGAAGGGAGTTAGCAAAAAGACTACAAAAAGCCACCTTGAAATATGTTCAAACAACAGTTTCTCATATATTGCAAACCCAACTCCCAACAATGTTAAGGTTAATTAGTTAAAAAGGTTTATTTTTTAAAATATTCTATTGTTTTATTTTTTATGTGTTAGCTGTGAGACTGAGATTTTGTTCATCAGAATAACTATAAAATCACTGTAACTTTTAGAAGTTATGTAGCTTACAGAAAACATTAAGAAAAAAAAGAATTTTAAATTATGTATTAATATTTAGCATGATATTTTACAGTAAGAAAGTGATTTGACCTTTTAGGATGGTGCTGAAACATTTAAATCCAGTCTGTATTCCCAACAAAGTCACCTATGAAGACAAGTTTTCACATCTTAAAGATATCCCTAACTTATTTTAGATTGCTTTTTATCCACACCTCAGATTGATATTTTAAGATGGTATGGATTTGATTAACTGGATATTTCATAACTATAAAGAAAAGGAAAATATATTTGCAAAGAGTAAGAATGAAAGGATGAAGAAATAATTTAAATATATATTTATATATATTTATATATATATATATATATATGAAATAAATACCACTGTTTGCTTTAAGTGCATCTGGTTAAGAATGATAGGAATACTTTAAATAATGCAAGTTTAATTTATCACCTTGAAAGTCAGTAGGTTCCTGTGCCTCTACATGCAGTTCTTCCTTCTTTTTTATTCATACTATGTTGTGATTAATCAAAATGAGTAAGCACATTATATTAAGTATTTAAATAAAAATTGCTCTTCTACAGTTTATACAAATTGTAAGTATTATTTTTATTTGTTGTGCTTTTGTTGCACTTTGCAAACAAGTTCTAATATGCTTCCATGGTAGAAGAATGAAGGAATAAATTTCTATGTGGAGTTAAAAAACAACCAAGTAACCAAAACCAAAACAAACCCAAGAAATACTACTCTTCCTTTTGTAAGCCATTTCTCAAACCCTGTTGACTGTTTTCATTTAAGGTGAAAATGAAGTGATTGTATTTTTTATTATTTCATTTAAAAATTATGAAAGTTATTCCATCTTCCTGCTATTCTACAACAAATATTATAGTACATCTCTAGGAAAAAAAAATCTCATCTTAAAAATCTCTATAGTGATATTAAGACTGTCCATAACATTTGACCAGATGTTTGTTATGCAAAACAGCAAAAGACTTGAAATGAGAAAGATTTTAATGCATCCAGGGTCTAAGGAAAACATTTATGATACACAATTAAAATTGATTTTAAAGATTCATGTCTGACTAAAGAATATGTGGGATTTATTTGGGTTTTGTGTCTTATCACTATATTTTGTGACTGACATTAAGAGCGTGATATTCATTTCAATCCTCAATAAATCTTTAATGAAAAATTTGTATCTTGGACCTGGGTTTGTGCAGTAGTTCCATGTAAAAAAAACCAAAACAAAACAAAACAAAAATACAAAAAAACCCCTTTCTAAAGCTTTACAAATTGTGACAATTACTACTGTGGTAATAGCAATTTAAATGTTTAAGCACTCAAATATGTACTAAACATATACTGAACTTATTTTAAACAAAAAAGAGCAAGGATGTTATTCACTTCAACAAACAAATCAATCTCTATATAGAATTATTAATAGCATTCTTCTATTCCTGTAGCACTTACAAAATTTTTATCTAAAAAAGTGAAGTTCTGATTACTCTATAGTACTTAAATAAATGTGCAGAATTCCTGATGAACCTGTAAAAATAATGTCAAACCTAGATTTCTCCTAGAAATCAGAACCTGAAATCCCAGTTAGCTCTTCTCAGAAAGACAAGTTTTCTCTTCATAGTTTGTCTGTTTCACTCAAATCATAATGTTTCAAGAGACTGGATTATTTCACAAAAATAAATGTAAAAAGAAAATTTTCTGCTTTTTGTAACTCTTGTTATGAAAGTAAAGCAATTCTGGCAGGACCTCTCTCATGAAAAATCATTTGGAAGTGTAAATACTGATTAAAAGAGTATTTGGAATTAAAAATACCAAGAGTAGAGTATAGAAACAAAACAAACAAAAAACCTACACCTGCATAAAATGGTAAATCTTGATTAGTTTAAATTTGTTGTTAGCTTAAATGTGTGAACTATATTTCCTAATGTTTGCCCTTCAGATAACATCAAATATGTCTGATTTACAGAAGTGAATATCTGACCTTGATGTCAATGTTCTCTTAAATTAAGTACATGAAATTGGGAATACAATAAAATGGAGACATAGTTTATACATATAAGTGTATCATTCTGCATAAACATTTGATTAAGTGCTATTTGGAACTAATAATTTATGGATCATAGTGATTTTACTGAGTTTATATGCAAACAATTCCATAAGTGATGTACTAGGTAAACTTATTAACTGATGAGGATGCTTTAATGGGCTACTTAAGGGATGGCACTTTGATCCAATGTACTTTACTTCCTAACATTTGGAGTGAAAGTCATTTAGGACAAAGTCACACTCCAGCTGTTTAATTTCAACTTGACATGATACAGCAAAAACAACAATAAAATACAGTTCCAGAAAAAATGCAGAAATGAGGAATCCTAAACATATTGAAGAGCAGTTGGAAAAGGCAGGTGGAATCACTGATTCTGGTGCTTCCAATACTGTGTATGGTTGGGGTTTTTTCCAGTGGCTACCTAGTAGTCCTACATATTTTGTGGTTAACTTTACATATTAGTTGGAGCATACTTTAGCATTGACATACTAGTTGCAGAAAAGCACCAAATAAGGAGAAAATTATAGAAAAGACAGATTAATATCTTTGTGTTGCCTTTAACATTATGTCTGTTACACAGACACTGAAGACAGTAGATCTTACGATTATGTGCTAGCTGTTATCTACAGTTCATCCCAATACACTTCCCCCTCACTCCCCTAAAAAAACATCTTTCTTCTCCCTCTTACTATGCTGGCTTCCGGACACCTTCCTTGTTTCCTTTTTGATCTTTCCTGAATACATCACTCTGGTGATCTTGTTCAGATCTTGAGAATATATGCCAGTTATTTCATCTTGTTTATTCTACATTTGACTTTTTAGCACTTTTGTTTGTTGCTGCTGATTTGGTTTGCTTTTCTGATTTTTTTCCAATTCCTGTACATATAGAAACCAACCTGTGTTAGAAGTCCCCTTCTGTGTAATACCTGTGCATCTAACCATCACCCATCCCCTCTCACAGCCTGATAAGACAAAGTTCTCATTAACCCAAAGAGACACTTTTGATAAATTCACTTGAACCCAAAGATAATTGGACACTCAGTTACCTGGAATCTTTTGTCAAAACTGAATTTCTATTTAAGTATGCTCATTATATTGCAAAAGGCTGTGGATAAATGACAGATCTACTTACTAATACATTCTTGTTGATCAAAAGCTGTCTTCAGTCAAGTCTGATTATTAAATTGGGGATTTCCCTTCATTAAGGTTTTCAAAATGCCAGGATTTCATATTAATATTAATTATTTAATTAATAACACTTTGCTTTTCATGCTAGTAAATTTTGATGTGAATTTTATTGTATGGAAGACTCTTTGTCTGCATTTTTAATTGACAGTATAATTAAAACTTCACATATGCCAGGAAGACATAGCTCAAAGCAAAGGGGATTGGTTCATAAAATAAAACCAAAGGTCTTTATACTCGGTGTATTACTGCAAATGTTTGGGAAAATTTAATGTCAGAAACACACAACAAAAAAATGAGTCAGGATTCTTAAAAAATTCTCCATTAAATCATCCTTAAAAAGACCTCCATTAACTGTGACATTTTAACCTAAAATTGTAGGTGAGTAAATAAAATTAGTTTCTTCTTCTTCAAATTACATATTGATTTACTATGTCACATTTTTGAAAGGAAATAAAAATAAAAGCATTAAAGAATTCATTGCATGGCCATAGAGGGAAAAAAATATATATGTACCATTACTGAGAGGGACACAGAAAATTTCTAAAGAATGATACTGGCAGGTTCCAAATATTCCTTGTGTTCTCTGTTGATAAGAAAAACTCTTAAGTCACAAAGGTCTAATAACACTTTTTCCCTTTTAATAAAGTGGAACAAAGAAGCTTTCAGAATAGAGGAACAAAGCCACAAAGAACTATGGAGGCATTAGAAACATAGCATTTTAAAATGAGATTTCATGCCTGGTAAAGTCCTTCATTTTTGATTATTTTCTTGACAGAATTTTTGGTCATGTAAATGAGGTATACCAGAACAAAACAAAAAATACAGAATTTATTTATTTACCTATTTATTTTTCTCCCACAAGGTCTAAAAAAACTATTATCACAAACAATATTAGAGAATGCAGAGGTAACCTACTCTGTTTGAAACGAGGCTAAATAGAAGTAAATAGAGTAATCTCCACTAATGTGTTTTCAGCAATTGCTTGAGATGAAAGATAATGACAGAGAAAAGGACACAATCCCTGAGAAACCTCATAGGCTAAATATGAGGCTCAGTCTTTAGAACCCCATTAAGGGACACATTTTTCAGATCAGCATCCCTGTCTCTTCACTGGTTTGTGATCCCATATTGCAAGCACATAGTATGAGTAAGTCTGTGAGCTTTCCAAACATCTCACCTGGTACACAGCCTAGGAAGCAGGAGAGAGTAATCAGGCAACACTTCCTGCATGTTAACCATATAAACAATTGTGCAACAGCCATATGATACAGGCATACATCTGTCATGGGACTGGATTCCCTCACCATCACCTGTCCTGATGCCTATATAAGCACTACCATTTTTTTGAAGAGGTCCAGTGTACATACATATATATGTAAGTACAAGTGTTGGAGCATGCATATGGATAATTGAACACATTTAAATATAGTGATAATCTGCATCAATCTGCAGCCAAACACAGGAAGAGTATACCGTTAAAAATTCCTAGGATCTTCCCACTCTGTAATTTTTTATCAAATTTTCTAACAGAATTTTCCTTCTCCGCATTTTGAATTATTCAGATATTCCTTTATTAGAGTGGAGCTGGGAGAAACTGAAATATAAACTCAGAACAGGAGAGCTATCCTTTTATTCCAAGACTGTTTTTAATTAGCTGTGATCCTATACTTTGCCTACGTACCTAGAGAATGTAGACGGACATATTTGTATAAAACCCTGCATCTGTGTTGCTGAATTGTCTCTCTGCATTCATTAAAACATGAGGCAATATTAAAAGTTCTATTGCTCCATGTGTTAAATGAAAAAAGGGCTGGCATAAGAAAATTCTCTGAAACAAGAATTTGGCCTAATGAATCGTTTTTCCTAAATAAACCTAAATACAGATTTTGCCTCTAAACACACTGAATTTTGAAACATTCCTTCTGTTGTGACTCTGTATGATTTATCTGGATTTTATGATAAACATTTTCATTTTTTGAAGTGTGTGGTGATGGTGAATTTTTCATAGACATTATTTTATTCTATAATTTGAATTGTCATGTTAAAAAGTAGAAAATCTCTGAAGAAGTTAACTTAAGCAACAGATTTTAGGGATTCATGGGTACTTACAGAAACTCAATGAAATGAAAAAAAAAGCAGCCAACCATGTTGAGAGGACTATCTTATGCCAGTAAACAGTGTTATATAACATTAGCCTGGAGCTATGTTAACTTCAAAATAAAAATGTATGCATTTAACTTTCCAAGAAATATCTAAACAAGTTTAAGTTTCTCAGATATAAAACTGCTTCTGCCTCTTGAGAGTGAAAATTTTGCCGTTTTTTGTTGGTTAGGTTTTTGTCCTGGCAGGTAACAGAAATTTGATTACTTTTATATATGTGTACATATATATATACATATACCTATATATATATATGGCTGTTATATATATAATTTTTATATATATAACTTTTATATATGTAACTACAAGATAACTTGCATATTTGAAGATATGTCCTACAAAAAATAATGCAATCACACGACAATTATTTGTAACTGTAGTAGACAGATTAATTTAGAAAGGAGAGGGAATGGAAAGGGAGAAGTCAGTATTTTTAATGTAACTTTTAACAAGTGTGAAAGAGGAACATAGGGAATTCTCAGTGTCTGTGATCAAGTGAAGACACAGGGGAAGAAAAAATATAAAAGGTCTATTACCATTGTGTTTTTTCTCATAAACCTTTCTTATCATACCTCATCATTTTCCTGATGACCAACTGAAAAAACCCTTAACCAATACTTTGAAAATATATGTAGTGTTACACATAATATATACAAAAGCAATATGCTGCTTTTATATTTCTTCTCTCACTTGCTTAGTATTCCTTCCAATCCTGTGTCCAAGTCATTTATGAAGATATTGAAGAACACAGTGCCCAAGATGGAACCCTGTGGAACCCCACCAGTAACAGGTCACCTGTCTGATGTCACCTCATTCACTGTTACCTTCTGTGCTCAACCACCGCACAATGTGTTTATCCAGCTGTGCTGGACATTTTGTCCAGAAGGATCCTGTGAGAGACTGTATTGAAAGCTTTACTGAAATCCAAAAGATTACATCCACTGGTTTCCTTTCATCAGCTAGGTGGGTTACCTTGTCGTAAAAGGAAAACAGGTTGGATAAGAAGGACTTTCCACTCATGAAGCCATGCTGGCTGTGACCTATGACTGTGATGTCTTTCAGGTGTTTTTCAATACTTCTGAGAATAATCTTCTCCATAGCTTCACCAGGCACTGAAATGAGACTGATAGGCCTGTAGTTTCTGGGGTCCACCCCCTTGCCCTTCTTGAAAATTAGGACAACATTACCCAGCTTCCAGTCAGCTGGGACCTCTCCAGATTTCCAAGAAATTTTGCTCATGCCAAGATTTTGCTGCTCACCAAGAGTACTGCTTGCAATGAAAATTTAATAGAATCAGTTTATGAACGCAGTCCCCCTTCCAAAAAAAGCAAACTGTTATCACAGCGGGAAAAGATAAAATAAAAAAAAATCACTATGGAAAAACAGTACTGTTTTTATCAGCATCATAATGCCATCATTTATTGTATTTTGTATTTTTTGTATTCTTTAGGCTTATCTAGACTATCTAGATCAAGTGAAAAAAAAGTCAAAAGAAAAAAAAATTGACATAAGTTTTAGTTCTCACATATTCCTGAAAAGCAGACATTGGCTTGCAACACTATGTGTGTTGGAACTTAATTAAAATAGTTTGCTTAGGTTATTTAATGACCCATCCAACTTGACTTTATTGAATACTTCCACGGAAGGAGCATCCACAATTTCTCTGGGCCACCTGTTCCATTGTCTCCTCACTGTCATCACAAAAGATTTCTTCCTTATCTCCAATCTAAATCTACCCTCTTTCAGTATAAAACCATCTCCCCTTGTTCCACCTCTATAGGACATGGCAAAAACACTCTCTCTTTCCTTAAAAGCCCCATTTACATATTGAAAGAGCATAATAAGGTCATACACTGTTAATTGAGATGCATAAGGGAAATGTAAATATTTATATTGTAGAGAGCATGGTAACACTCATTTCTGAGTCAGATAAGGTATCACAGGATTTACATTCTCTCCTTGTATATGCTTGCTACCACCACTCAGATCCTGGACAGTGCTGATTGAACCCCCTGCATAGTAAGATCTTTTCACTGAACACTGAAAGGGAAGCACTGGAGACATGCAACTTTAAAATATGCTAGCAGGAGTGAAGAATAAAGCTAAAGGGTACTCTAACCAACCAAAAAACTGAAACAATTACAGGAAGAGAAAATGTATCTTGCCACCTGGAAAAATATCAGGTAGCCAGGAAAACCATCTCTTTCTACACTTCCAAGTACATACCTACTCTTAAGAAATTCTTAAGCATTTGTACGGTGATCAAACATTCAGAACTCCATATTGTTATTATTACTGCAAGACAAATTACTTTTTCATATCAGAAAGCCTATATTCTCCTTTATTTCTTGGGACTAAATAAGACAATGTAACAATGCTTTTTTTCCTTTTTTTTTCCCCCTGGCTTTATAAGAAAAAGGCAGATGTTTCTGCCAAGTTTTACGTCCTTAGGAATTAAGTAATTTATGTAGCACGTACCTTTTAATTAATTACTAAAGAGTATTCTTTACATTTGTTAACGTATTCTTACAAATGGAAGAAAACCTACAGCTTCTGAATTGCCGTGTTCTTAAAAGTAGTTCATAAATCCACACGCTTTGTATCTTGTAGTTTGTGTAACTGTGAGAAAACTTGCAATATTATTATTTAGCTACCTTTAACTTTACTATTTTGATCCCAAATTTACTCTTCAATAGTATTTTTACTAGATAAAAATTTCTTCATGGTAGTTTCAATGTCTTCTATGGTATAATAAAGCAAAGTACTCACATTTCCATGTGAGACAAACCCATGGTGTTGAAATCTGAATCTTTAGTGAATCTTTAGTGAATTCAATGTTAATTGCCCCTCTAATCTACTCTAATTAAATTTCCAGGTTAGCATAGCTTTTTAAAAAATAAAGGAACATGTTCTGTAGCTCAACAAAATTATTCTACCTTGGTTGTATTTTACAGTATTGTAAAAGTAGTTTGTCTTAATAGTATAGGAATATGTACATTATGTATTTCTCTGTATATATTTATGTACATATGCCATAGGCAGAGCTGTTCATGACATTTCTTTGTGGCTTGTATGTACAAGGGGACAAGTCAAAAAGATACTTTTTGTGTATTATACTACACACCTGTAAATTTTAAAATATGTGAATTTCTGTCAGTATTTCAGTTGAAAGAACAGTCTACAGTCTACATAGCTGTGTTTTCAAATAATCTTACAAACTATAAAATTTATAGGTTCTTTTATATATGATGTAAATATTAATATTCCCATTCTTTCCTGCCAAATATTATTAAGGTTCTTACTGTTTGTTACGTGTTTGTATGTCATCTTTATCACTACATTTAGCTTTTCTTTTTTAAGTAATGTTTTAAAAATAATAATGGTAACTCCTCTTTATACAGCTTGTGTGTTTTGAACTTACAGTTGGGTTGAAAATTTTAACTTTAGAATAAAATATAATCATACATATTTACAATATCTAAATTCTGATTATTTCCAAATAAGATACTTCTGACTTCACAAAACCACCTGATGATTGAGGTTGAAAGGAAACCCTGAAGGTCATTCTGCCAAATCTCCCTGCTTTCCAAGGATGGATTCTACACAGCTATTCTGGAAAACCTGTTCCACTACTCAGTCACCACCACATGGAAGAAGTGTTTCCTGATGATCAGACAGAACCTCTTGTGTTTTGGTTTGTGTTCACTACATCTGGTCCTGTCACCTGACACCACTGGAATTAGCCTGGTTCCTTCTTCTTTACACTCTCCATTCAGATATTGATACCCCTTCTTGAGATCCCCCAATCCTCCTCTTTTCTGAGTTGACCAATGCCAGCTCTCTTAGCAGTTTCTTATAGGATAGATGGTCCAGTCCCTTAGTCATCTTTGTGGCCCCTTATTGGAATCTCTCCAGTAGCTCCATGTCTTATACTGGGAAGCCCAAAACAGGACACAGGACTCCAGATGTGACTTCACCACTGTTGAGTAGTGAGGTAAAATCACCTCCCCATATCTGCTGGCAATATGCCTCCTAATGAAGCCCAGGATACCACTAGTTACTTTGCCACAATTACTGACTCATGTTCAACTTCTCGTTCACCAGGAACCACAGGGCATTTTCTGCACTTCTCCCTGCTGAACTTTATAAGGTTCCTGATGGCCTGTTTCTCCAGCCTGTTGAGGTCCTTCTGGATAGCAGCACAATCCTCTACTGTGTCATCCATTCCTCTCAGTTTAGTGTCATCTGTAAATTTGCTGAGGGCACAGCTTCACCCATCATCTAGACCATGAATGAAGATCTTGAACAGGACTGGAGCCAGTATTGACCCCTGGGGTACACTGGTAGTTTTTGGTCTCCAACTAGACTTTGTGTCACTGATCACCAGCTCTGGGTCTGGATGTTCAGCCAGATTTAAATCTACTTCACTGTCTGTTCTTTCAGCCCATACTTCCTCAGTTTCACAAGGATCTTATGGGAGGTAATGTTAAAAGTCTTACTGGAATGAGGGTAGACAATATTCTCTCCCCTTGTCTATTAAGTCAATCAGCTATCAAGTGTGACTTCCCTTTGTGAATCCATAATGACTACTCCTGATTACCTTCTTGTCCTTCATATGCCTGGAAATACTTTCCAGGTTTACTTAGTCCATAAAATTTCCTAGGGATCAAGATAAAGCTGCCTGGATTGTAGTTGCCTGGGTCCTCATTCCTGTTGTGTTTTGCTTTCCTCCAATCATCAGGCACCTCTCCCTATTACCTTGGTTGTTCTGAGATCATAGAATCACAGAATCAACCAAGCTGGAACAGACCCCCGAGATCATCAGGTCCAACACTTGATCCAACAGAGCCACAGTTACTAGACCATGGCACTAAGTGTCACACCCAGTCTCATCTTAAAAACCTCCAGAAAGGAGTCGCCTACTACAGCTACCCTCTTTTTTTTTTTTTTTTTTTTTTTAGCTGTGGTTGTATAATCCATCTAGTAGACAGGGTACAATGTCATATAAATCTCTTAGTTATTTGTCTTGCCTATCAATCCCATTCAAATATCTTGTACACCCTTCGATAATTACACAGGTATTAGATGCCACCATCAGGCAACTAAATCATGCATCTTCATCATAAACAACAAATTATCAATGACTAAATCTAAGCCAGACTCCCACTCAAAGTGGTTTTTATTTGTTAAATTGAAATTAAAATTGCTCTGGCAAATTACATAAAAAAAAAAAAAAAAGTTTTGTGTGTTGATTGCAAAGGTTTTATTTTAGATTTAATTATTATTTCAGGTGCTTTTTTTCCTGGTTTTATTTTGATTAGGAAGCTAAAGCAGTCACTGTTAATTTGATCCAAAATACACTTCCTTCATGCATTTTAACTAAGCTAGCCAGTAAACCAAAGTACATTTACAATTAAATATGTCTTTCTCAGAATGTGTTTTATCAAGCACTGAAAAAGCAGTGAAGTGCAAAATGAACGAATATTCTTAGATTTGCTGATCATCGCACTTAAAACCGCTTCATAACTTTCTCCTGGCTCAGACATCTTCATTTATAGGCACCAGCACCTGAGGTTGAAATGCCTATTTGGCTTGAAAGTTAGGCTGATTCACAGAATAAATTCACAGGCCAAGCTGCCTCTAGACTAAAATGGTGGTGTTGCATCATTGCTATGGATAATAGCCTAATAGTTACAGTAAAGCTTGTGTGAAACTTCTTTGTACTTGTTTTGGCTGAGACAGAGTTAATTTTCTTAATGGCAGCCTGTATGGTGCTGTGCTTTGAATTTGTGATTGAAAAAGGATTGATAACACACTGATGTTTTACCTGTTGATTAGCAGGGCTTACACATCATCAAGGGTTTACACATCATAAAGACCTTTTCTACTTCTCATCCCGCTTCACCAGTGAGCAGTCTGGGGGTGAACAAGATGTTGGGTGAGGACACAGTGAGGAGCAGCTGATCACAACTAACCAAAGGGGTATTCCATAGTGACTGGAATCATGGTCAACAATAAAAGCTGGGAGAGGGAAGAAAGAGGAAGTGGAGACATTCAGAGTGATGGCATTTGTTTTGCAAATACATACTCATGATAGAGCCCTGCATTTCTGGAGGTGGCTGAACATCTGCCTGCTGATGGGAAGCAGTGAATGAATTCCTTGTCTTGCTTTGCTTTGTCGTGCAGCTTTTGCTTTGACTGTTAAACCAGTTTTATCTCAACCCACAATTGTTCTCACTTTTACCCTCCCCATTTTCTCCTCCATCCCACTGTGTGGAACAAATGAGCAGCTGTTAAGTGCTTACTATTTACCATGATCAAACCACAACATCTTCAGATATAGAAAATCCTTTGTTCTGGATTTCTATTCTGATGCTGACACTGCTGAATTCTATACTGGGAGAATAGGACTGCTTGAAAGCATTGAGATTTTTTCTTTTTATCAATAATATTCATAAACTCTTCAGAAATTTGGGACCAAACCAAAAGCTGACTCTATCCCTGTCTTTTTCAAGGTCTTATTTACCATGTTGCCATGTGAATTTTTCTCTTGCACTAATTAACAGAATATATAGTTACCCATTAGGAATATTTCATTTTGGCAGAAGCTGACAAAAGAAAGATTAGAAATATCCAATCACCTTCCACTGCTTTTATTTCAGTATTATGATGCCAGTGCTGGACTCTGACTAATGAGGAATACAAATACTAGACTATCTTACTAAGAGGCCTATTGTATAGAGGTGGTCTTTAAGCTTCTAAGAGCTAAGAAGAGCTGGACTTTAAGCTTCTTTTACGATCATTGGAGGGGAAAAAAGTATATTAGGAGTAATTCATTTCCTTCTGAAATGGGATTCTAAAAAGCTCACAGGAACTATATTTGTAGCCTTGACAAAAAAAGGAGCCTAAGGTCAATGTTTCTTATAGACCTACTCAGTTACCTAGATTTTTGGGTTTCATGGCATTTGAAGTACCCTAGAAGACACTGCTTATACTCTCCAGCTGCCTTTCCAAATACAGACATTAACATAGTATTTGTAGCCCACTTGTATTTTTTAGATCCCCAGGGAATCTCAAATTGTCCAAGATAATTAAGTGTAGGCAATTGAAACCACCCAGTTACATACAAGACATATAGATACAAATTTTGTTAGCAGAAATTTTAAGAGTTTCGTCTTGCTTATATTATTTGATTATCAGTGCAGAAAAAAATGTCATTTCCAAAAAATACTATTTTTGTGAAATATCTTAATTTTCCTGACTCATACTCGAGGAGGATTGCCATTAAGAAGAGAGAAAAATTAAGAATTGTATCAACATGCAATTCTTTTATCCAGGGTAGGGTAGGGTAGGATCCTACCCCCAAAGGAGGGTAGGATTCCTTCAATGTACTTTGCTCTCCTTGTTGTTATCCTCCAGTTTGGACAAGTCATACGGGCAGGTTTGGTACTGCTTAATTAAGAGGATTTCTCATTCTGAAGCAAAGTTGCACTAAGTAGTTTACTTCTGTCCTGATTTATTTGGAGAAAACTAATTGAAGAAATCAAAAACACAGACAGAGAGTGAGCTACCTCTTCAGTAATATGGATGATAATGGTCCAGTATTGAAGATCATTCTCTAAGCTATATATGTCCTTAAAAACTGTACAGCTAATTCAGTTTTCTTTAATATTCAGTATCAGGAAAATGTACTTTCAAAAAGTTTCCCCTTCCCTCCCCTTCCCTCCTTTCCTCTGCTCTCCTCTCCTCTCTTCTCCTCTCTTATCTTTCCTCTTCTCTGTGGTTGTAGTAACATAAATTGCAAATTTGATTTTCTACCTATTTGATTTCATGAAATTAGAGTTTTTGCTAAAAAAATATAGCTAAAAAGTCAGTGCTTGACATTATGACTGGTGATCAAGATGTATGGATTAAAAAATGATGGGATATTGACAAAAAAGAGGAACATTTTGGTTAGCTTTTTCATGCAGAAGGGCTGCAATTAAAATGAGATAAGATAGAGGAAAAGATTGTCCTTCGTAGATATTATCATAGATGAATACAGTGTCTCTTTGATGGACTTCTATCTGCTCAAAAATAGGGAATATGATATAATTTGTCTATTTCGACTTCAGGATTTGCTATGGTGATATACAGTAATAAAATAACTAAAGAGACTAGCATGTGGCTGAAGATAAGAGACTGTGGTTACCCTGGGGTAAGCCTGAGGTAGGAGTTTAAAAGAGGGTTAGCAGTGATGTAATGACAAATTATGTACTCTTATGTAATAAGCTTTTTTTTTTTTTTTTTTTTTTTGGTGCCAAGATCATTGCTAATAAAATTGATAATGGCAAAACTTGTGAAGTACTATTACTGCATAGGCAGACTTTTCTCTTCCTCTCCCCACTCTGAAAATTAATTGGATGACCTTGAGATGCAGAATAATAATGAGAAGATTAAATTCAATAGTACAGAATGCAAACCCATGTGCTTAGTTAGAATTTTATTTCCCCTGCTGTTGCAGGGAAAAACTACTCACCTCTTGTGGTTTATATCAAATCAAGATCATGGTAATTTATTGATTAGTAACATAATTAACAGCTATCCGTGAACAACACATTCAGGATCAATGTAACCAATAAAATAGCTAAACGCATGTACTAGACATTTATCAAATATTAGTAACTATCTGCAAATTCCACCTACCTGTCAGAGAGCAGCAAAAATGGAGTTGCTCTGTTAGGGAAGGGATGCTGGGAGCCAAGTAAGACTTCCCAGGTGGGACATCAGGACTTCTCCCAACACCCACATTGAAGAGAACGGCCACCAGCTGTTGTCGAAAACCGGGCGGTGAGGGGAGCAAGACTTCAAATCCATAGGATTTATATGCAAACTCCGTTTATTATAGCATAACACTCTGCTTATATCTCACACACTCATACATATGTATATATCACACACCTGTCCACCACCGATTGGCCTTATGTAAAAGACTACACTTCTCTAGGTCCACCCCACAAGTTCATGGGAAAAAGGAACTGTGAAAAACAAGAAAGGAATAAACAATATTTGTGACCTTGTTTCTAGCATGCTAGGAAATATTCTCCCCCACACACAGCTGCGTGTAATCTATGCTTCCGTGGACAGCAGCTCTTCATCTATTAACCGTTTTCCCAACAACCAGCGACAGGACAAAAGGTAGACTTTAGGAGATCTTAGGGAAGGCTTGAAAAGATGAATAAGGCCTGTTAGTCCCTGTCAGAGTCCTGACACTACTCCTCCATAGCTCATCTCCAAAAGCTCTAATGACCCTACATAAATGCACACACTCACAGCTACACAAGCTCACCCTCCACCACAGCTTTGAGGTCTCCCCTAGGTGTAACCCCCGTCCTGCAGAAGACATGCTACCCCAGTTCTGTGTGTCCTCCTGCTGCTCCTCACACGGTGCTGATGTACTCACCCGTGAAGAAGTACCTCAGGAGATGTGCCTTGTTAAGATCCGATTATTAAGAGATAGAGGAAGGGTAGGAGCACTCTGCAGAGAGAGAACCAGACAGGTAGGATAGATGGGCTGAATCCATCGGGATGAGGTTCAACAAGGCCAAGCGTCAGGTCCTGCACTTTGGCCACAACAACCTCATGAAGCACTACAGGTTGGGGATAGAGCGGCTGGAGAGTGCCCAGGAGGAAAAGGAACTGGAGATACTGATTGACAGCAGGCTGAACATAAGCCAGCAGTGTGCCCAGGTGGCCAAGAAGGCCAATGGCATCCTGGCCTCTATCAGGAATACTGTGGCCAGCAAGACTGGGGAAGTGATTCTTCCCATGTACTCAGCACTGGTGAGGCCACACCTGGAGTGCTGTGTCCAGTTCTGGGCCCCTCAAATTAGGAAGGATATTGAGGTGCTGGAGCATGTCCAGAGAAGGGTAATGAGTCTGGTGAAGGGACTGGAGAACAAGTCCTGTGAAGAGCAGCTGAGGGAGCTGGGGTTGTTTAGCCTGGAGAAGAGGAGGCTCAGGGGAGACCTCATTACTCTCTACAACTACCTGAAAGGAGGTTGTAGCCAGGTGTTCTTCTTCTTTTGGTCTTCTTGGTGGTGGAGGTCCCTGATTAATTCTTCTGTGATATCACCTTTACACAGTCTAAGTTCCAACTATCCATGGGGCATAGATGCCATTTCCATAATTTGGGATGGCATATGTATAAGCAGTTGCTTCCTTTTTCACAGTCTGCCACAGTGGAAATTTTTGTCCGAATGCATTACCCAGGATTCTACCCGTATCTGCCTCACCAGGCCTGGAATTAGCACCTTCCTATTGCAAGTTCCTCCCTTCTGTGCTTATCTCAAGTTGCTGCTATGGTGGCTTTTCTTATGGTTAGTTCCTCCTGTGACCCTGACGGTGTTTCAGGCAGTTGTGATCTTTACATGTTTTATATGCCTGCACCCCAAAGCGGGGGCCCTGCAGAACACCTTTACACTGCTAGCCTGCTGCTGGATAGCAGCTGTGCTAATCAGCCTGGGCAAGGGTCAGGGTGCCCCAGGGACACTGCTGGTGAGGACAGAACCTCTCAGACAGCTGCAGCTGATCAGTCTAAATTCTTCGCAGTATGATGACATCCTTGCTTAAAAAGTCTCTAGGAAATCCCCTCATTGTTGTTTAATTCTGCTGATGGCTGTTTTAAAGTCATACTGTCTTCTTCATAATATTACCACTTTTGGAGAACAAACCTTCTAGAATAGGCAGTTTAGGGTATTCCATTCACATACACTATCTGCATTGATTTTCTATCATATCAGTTGTTTTTACTCAAACCATATTAGCAAAAGTAGGTACTGCACACTTCCCCCACAGTTTATACATAAATGTCTAATGCTGTTGAAAGTTGTATAAATAAGGTGTTTGGGTTTCCTCTATATTCACTGTAGGGACAAGTTTATCACACCTACTAAAAATTTATTTTTTAGTTAGTTTTATTACACTTCCTTTATTGACTATGGAAGGAACACAGACAAATAGACAATCTAACTTTTAGATAGTTAGTGAGAGAAAATGTAGAGTGCATCAGGGATGACCAAACTTTTTTTATCTGTAAGGTGTTCACCGTGAGGAAATAAAAGAGGTAAAGAATGACCTGATTGCACCATGTGATGAGGAGGAACTGAATTCTGGCTTGCAATCTTTTTATTTTTTTCTTTGACACAGCACCAGTCATGATAGATTTTAACCTATTTTCAAAAAACCCCAACTAAAATGATTAAAACTCTACCAGTTTCTCATTGAAGATCATTTGCCCTCATATTTATCTCCTGGGCAACATTAACAGAAGTTACAAATACAAATTACTTGATCTTGTAATCAGGATTTTTCTCTCAGATGTCTTAATCAGTGAAGAGCACAAACACATAACAACATATTTTGTTTTACCACACAAGTAAGTAACATCTTTAGTCTTTAGATTCTAATTTCCTCAAATGAAAGAAAAGGGTTATTAGATAATTTTCTCAGGGTCACTTTCTAAAGATGTTTCAGATTATGGAAAGTCCACATTTGAGAATTAACTGCAGAATTTCTTTAACGCTGATCTTTCCTTTTAAATTGAGGAAGATGTAGCTCTAATTTTCAACAAAAGCCATATTCCCAGTGAAGATATTGTCAAGCTTTTAAGTCTGCTAGTCGAAAGCTGCATCACCATGATGATAATTTAAGGACGGAAGTTTTCATTTAGATTACAGCTCTTCAGATTTTATGCTTTAATGTTTTTATGCCATATTGTAAGGTTATTTTTCTTAGAGCTACAAAAAGACTAAAATAAGTTTCCTAGTTTCAAGGACAGAAAACACAACACAATCCTTAATAAAACAATTGTATTCAAAAAATTGCCTACTTATGGGGGGGGAGTTCCCTCATATATCTCATCTTACTTGTTTTAAGCAGACTTTTGCCACATTTCAATGAGAATAGAAAAAAATAACAGAATATAGATATATATTAAAAAGAAATAGGCAACATAAATATTTCCCTTTGTTTTTAACTGAAATGCAACACACTTGATTTATTTTATTTCCCACTGCCCATATTTTTACTGCTATTTAATACTGGCCTGCATCTTGTTCTACTTGTTACTTCTTGTTCTACTGGTTATTTGAGTAGAGCAGCAACTTGTCACATACTAAAATGATAGGCTATGTTGGGGGTGCCTTACTGGTCATTATATACCCATGAGTCTGGGGACTAGAAAGCAGTGAAGATTATTGGAGCTTAAAGTTTGCTGCTGGTCTAAATGAAGAACTAATTAGTATTCTTCTGAAGCAAAAAGGAGCAGGAAAAAAACCCTGTGAAAATCAACAACAACAAAAAAAAAACCCAAATAAAAAAACACCAACCCAAACAACCCTCCTCTTGGTTGTTTGAATGAGCTAGAACTGTGTGATGTCTTGTAGGGCTGCACTTTAGACCACTGTTTTCACATGAATTATTTCTGAATGTTATCCAGAGTAAATGTGATCAGATCTAGTTCAAAAATTTAATTTTAGCAAACATATTACGAATGCATTTTCATAATATTTATTATGTGAAAGCAAGAAATAATTAAAAAAAGCATTATTAAAATATCATAGAAAGCTCATTCAAAGAACAAAAGCGAATAAGCAAAAAGCTGTGCTAAAGCAAGTTAAAGATTCCCAAAGGGTTGGTTTTCAGGTTACTATAGGAATAACAACCATCTTTTGAAAGCAAAAGACATTTCCAAAAGGATGTCTAAAACACCTTTGGTGTAGTTATCTTATTTTCTGCTTGTTTAGAAGGGATATTTTTCCCCAAAAGAAAGAATTAAGAAGCACTATATTTGAAAGACAGGCAATTAAGATCATAGGGTCACAAGAAAATTCAGGTTGGAAGGTACTTTGAGAGATCTCCAGCCCAACTTCCCACTCATAGCAGGGTAAGCTTTGAGATCACAGCAGGATGCCTGGATATTTTTCCACTTGAATCTTTTAAACCCCCAAGGATGAGCCTACCTCTGTGGGCACCATGACTTCCTTCAAAGGTCTCATTTCCAGTGAGAACCTCCCCTGTTTCAGCTTACATCCTTGTCTGGTCACCAAGGGGGTATGTTAAGACCTGGCTCCTCCTCTCAGTGGCCTCCCCTATAGTCACTGGGACACTACTGTTAAGCTGAACTGAGTCACTGGGAAAACTTTCATATGATTTCCCTTGGGCCACATTTCTGGGTACATGAAGGATAAGACTTCGGGATTAGTTCAAAGAAATAACTGGATCTGTGGAGAAGGGGAGAGCACAGAGTGAAGGTCACTGACTTCCACTACAGCAGTTTCCTATTCCTGGATCCTACTTGGTACATAACAGTGTGGGTGGGAGAAAAATCAGGTGGGTAAAACACAGGAGGAATCAGGGTAGTGATGAAGGCGTTAATATGAGTGTGTTCATATTTGGAGAGGATGTGTAATACAGTTATACATATATATATAACACGAAAGAAAACACAGAGAATAATGAAATGCACTGTGGGCCTGATGCAGCCGCAGCAGGGACAGGGCAGGGCAGGTCTTGCTTAGAGTCAGGGGTGGTAGTAGCCAGCTAGAGACATCTGGCTCTTTAAAGACAGTCAGAGACCGTTGGAGCAGATTCTCCCTCTCCTGTTCTCCTGTTGCTTACAAAGGGAACTGGGGCTTGGGGAATTTGTCTCACTGGCTGGAGCACAGATGGGAGAACAGCAGCCCTTTGTGTCACAGGGCAGGGAACACCTGCACTTCCTCCACAGGGCCTCCAGATGAGCTAAAAACAGGCTGGGGAAGAAGAAATGCCACCCCGAAGCCTTGAGCAGGGTCCGGGGATAGCTGGTGGAGGGAGGCATGCTCTTGATTTCAGTGATTGTCTTCTACTTCACCTTAGATCTGTTGCACAGTTTTTTGAAGATAGACATTTGAAGGAAAAGCACAATGTCAAAGGAAGAGAATAAATAATTACTCTTGGTTTTTCACTTTTCTTTTTAATTTATTTTATTTTAATTTTAATTTATTTGAAGCCTTTCTAATGAAGTTTCTCTGTACAAATAGATAAGTTAGCCAATAGATACAAATAGTGCATATACATAATTAAAGTGTTAAAACATTATTTGGTCTAACAATAATGTTAGCTCCACATATATATAATAGGTTCCCTTTTGCCCATGACAGAGTTTAACAGGAAGATTTGAATTTTAATTTCCAGATTTTTTTTGAAAGATCAGTTACATTTGCATTAGAGCTGTCAGCTGGTACTTCTTCAGTCTTAATTTTTCTGCCATGATATCATTCCCTTTAAAAAGCTATTATAATAAAAGCTTAATATTAACAAGCTGCACTCCATTCCTAAATTGAAAAATCCTAAAATCCCTGGCAGATTAAAAAACTGGGGTCTTGAAGCCAGAGGAACAGAAGGAACTTCCCAGATAAATGCTCTCTAAAGTAAAATTTCTTTAGCTTTTTCTTGTATTCTTTCATGGACTCATATCTTCTTGAATCTACAGTAGATGTGAGACAGCATAACGAAGGGAGAACACAATTACCTGGGTCCTCAGGTGGTCTCAATGCCTCATCTAGTACTTAGAGAACTTTCTTCAGCTATAGGAGGCACAGGTTCAATCCGTTTTGGCTAAGAAAGGACTGGGATTTACATATTCTACCTCTTCTTTTGCTGCTCTAATAATCGGATTTTTAGAACGTGAGGGTACTAAGAATAACCTTTTATAATGGCCTTACACTTAGGATAATTTATCTTTTTTCAAATCAAGAGACTGATATATCAGTCAGTACAAGAAAGATCCTTTCAGATGTTGGGGTGGTACTCTGGGACCAGGAGCGTATCTTTTGTGAATTAGACTCTCAGTAAGAATACTTAAATTAGATGTTCCAAATGACACACAAATAGTTTCTGGTTTAATTTTATTTTACCTCTTCTTCTCCAGTCTTTCTTTAGCTGACATTTTGAATTATTTTATAGCACTCAATTTTATGAAATCTGTTTTATATGTAATATATAAATAACAGTTTATATGTAACTGCTAACAGTCAGCTGGGGACAACTGCTAACATCATATATATGCCAAAATTATACAGATACATAATAGATATAATTCACTGTATTCTTGAGAATTTTGTGTTTCAAATTCAAAATATTTAATGGGTAATTTCCTTTATCGTCCTTGCCTTTAATTAGCATAACATTAAGGGTTCTGAATGTCATATGATTTGAACAACCACTCTGAAACAAAAAGGACAATCTTAGGAGCAAAGTTCTTGCAGAAGCAGAACATAAGGAAAGATAAACCTTTTATTGATAACCTATTTTTATTGAGCAACATAATTCTGCTTGTATGGTAGGTATCACCTAATATACATTTTAGTATTTCCCAATAAATATTATTTTCTTCCTATTGCTAGGGGTAGGAATTTTCCCAAGGAGTGCAAAAAACCACTATTTTATTCAGTAAAAAAAAACAAACCAAACAAACAAAAAAGAAAAAAACAACCAAAAAACCAACACAACACCCTTAAACAAACAGAAGAAACTCCCTCAAAAGACCCAACCACCCAATATTTCTGCTAGATAAATATCACTTAGAATTAACCTATGAAAACTAGCTTTTTATCTGAACTCACCCAAGCCATTATCTTTAGAAGTTAGTCTAAGATCATTAATTAGTCTAGTCCCACTCATTTCACAAACTTAGGCTTTTATTTTCTTTGTAGGCTTCATATTTTTGGTTCATATCAGTATATTTTGCCATAATTCAAAGAACAAGCTGAATTTGTAGTGTGGACTTGCATTATTATTATGAACTTGTAGTAGCCATGGCCATTTTCTTCAGTGTAAAGGGTGCAGTGATCTCATTCCATTACAGAACAGGGTAGAAGCTTGAACTGCTATAAAAGCTCAGAGGGAGCATTTTTTAGATACACTATGATCTCATACTGCAGTGTTTTTTTAAACCTAGTTGTTCTAAAGATACCAAATTATTAGTTTCTTAAAATATTTATTATTAAAACAATAACTAGTAGTGCCCAATGATTATTTATATGGAAAACATATGTTATTTTAAAATTATGAGACAAAAGTCCATACAATATGAATGCAAAAGAAAACACCCAAGCATATAACAAATCAGTAACAAATCAGTATTCTAGGTAAGGTAAGTGCTGAAATAAGGAATTAGCTGTATAAGGATCTACTTCAGTTGCAGCCCTCTGGTTTTAAGAAAAAACAGATACTGCTGCAATATACTGTTGCAGCAAACTAATCTACTGGAAAAGGAACAGAAAGACATATGCTGTGTTCCCATTACCACTTCTCAGTTCTCCTATTTTGCTAAAATGGATATTTATAACATTGTCATTGCAAAACTACTCTTAAATCCTTTCAAGTGAAAATACATAATACCATATCCATGCAGCATGCTCTAATCTTTATTAATTTTTGCTTACTGCAAATGTGTACCTAATAAAGCACTCATATACCATATTCTTTAACAGTCTTTTGAACTAAAGAATATGACTTTTTTTTTCTTTTTCCACTCCTACCAACAGATAGAAAGCTTTTATCTTACATTTGCTAAAACCTATGAAAAGAATAATCTAATAAGTCACATTTTCATGAAAAATCAACACAATATGTCTCTGGAGAACAAAAATTAAAAGAATTGATATTTAATTTGTACTTGTCTTTTTCTCTTTACATTTTTACTATTGGAAGTTTATGTGTAAGATTAAATCAGCTAGTTATGACTTTCTTTATAGATAAATAGTGAAAATATGTTGCTATTATCAACTACACTGTTTTATGTTGAGTTTCTCCTTCAGATTCAGTGAATTTTACTTACTAAAACTTGTTGGCATATTCCTTTTTTTTTCTCTCTCTCTTTTTTTCCCTTTTCTTTTATTTCTAATGAACGTTATGGTGACATTTTGCTCCAGTAATTGCAGAAGGTAGTGAACTGCTTTGATCTGAATTTAGTCTACCTAATTTTATAAATGAGGCGTTTATATTGTGACTATATTTTATGATGGAAGACGGCAAGTTGTAGAGGATAGTTCAGGTAAGTAATACTTATTTCCTTCCATTTACTCAATAGTGAGATTATAGAAACCACACTCTTAGCTCAAGTGTTCTATTAAAGTACTATAACAGACAAAACCAATCCAAGCTGCTATAACAGTTTGTAGAAGGGTTGAGACCAATTGCATTCCTTTGAGATAATGTTCTAGTCAGTGAAGATAAGGATGGCAGATTCACGATGTGAAGTATTTTAAATCCTGACAATACAAATAATTTTATTTACTATTTTTATTTTTGAATAATGAAAAAAGTTCATCTGTCTTTTTGAGAAACTCCTAGATTAAAAACTTGAGAAGTTTTCAACTATAAAAGCTCTTCTTCTCTTAGGACTAAGAGAACCTTTAAGACTTTAATTGCATTATTTAAAATATTATTATTTAAAATATTACAGTTCATCCTCACACATGGGATTGCATAGCATTTTTGCTCATATATCATTTAAATAACTCTATACATAAAATAATTTTCATCTCTGTAGACAGGGAAAAATCTGCTTTAAAACTGGAAGACAGGACAAAAAATATTTTTTTCCATTTATTTCATATTTGATAATAACAGATGAAACAAAATTTACTTGCAAGTTGATATACTTTGTCAAGGTTACATCCTAAAGGTTTAGAGATCCATTAGCCAGCAACTGAGTGGGAGAAGTTACATTATTGTAATAGAAAACAAGGACCAGCAGGGAAGAGATTCTGGATGACCTCCCATTTATTGAGTGAACTCTGAGTTGACTAAAAGCCTTTCCATTACTTGTGCAGTGCTACAAGGCCTGATGGAATAAGGTCATATTCTCAGGACTTAAGATTATTGATTTATTGTTATTTATATCAGTGTTTTAGGAGTATAGTTAACAGCGTGAAGTTAATTTTGAAAGCTGAGAATTTTCTTGTTCGTGTTTTTCTTTGATTGGTTTGGGGTTTTTTAAATGGCTCATTCTTTCATTTCACAGAGAAGCACAATACATAAATAAAGACTTGATATTACATTTCGCTCTAGTGCCTAATCTATAGAAAATGTGGCAATCTACTGGAACTACCTATTACTGAAGCCATTCCCTTGGTCCAAGAAACAGGCATTAGTTCTCCATTAATTAATATTGTGACTTAGGATTCTCACTGCAAACGTCACTGAAGGGCAAAAGAAAGACCCCTAAGTATTCTTCTCTTTTTAGGCCCTGATTCCAGAAAGCCTTCAAACACATAAAATCCCCATTCAGTGAAACCTTTAACTTAAGGATGATGTAAACATTTTTCCAATCTTAAATCTCAGGTGAAGGGAAGGACAGCTGAAGAGAAAGTATAACTTATTTGGTTGGGGCAATCCCACACAAGAGTACAGACTGGGAGAACAACTGACTGAGAGCAGCCCTGAAGAGAAGAATTTGGGGGTCTTGTGAGTGAAAAGCTGTACATTACCCAACGATGTGAGCCTAGAAAGCCAACCTCATGCTGGGCAGCACCGAAAGAGTAGTGTCCAGCAGACTGAGGAATGTGATTGTCCCTCTCTACTCTGGAGAACCCACTCAGAGTACTGCATCCTGCTCTGGAGTCCTCAGCCCGAGAAAGGCATGCACCTGTTACAGTGATTCCAGAGGAGAGCCATGAAGATGATCAGTGGGCTGGAGCACCTCTTCTATGAAGACAGGCTGAGAGAGCTGGGTTGGTCCAGCATGGAGAAGAGAAGGCTCTAGGAAGGACTCATTTTGTCCTTCCACTACTTAAAGGTGATTTATAAAAAAGTGGGAGAGTAATTTATGTGGGCAAATAGTGTCCGGACAATGAGAGATTTAGGCTAAATCTAAGGAAGAAATTCTTTGCTCAGAGGGTAGTCAAGTGGAGCATGTTTCTCAGAGAAGCTTATGGATGCCCCATCTCTAGAAGTGTTCAAGGCCAGGCTGGATGGGGCCCTGAGCAACCTATTATAGTGGATGGCATTCCAGCTCATGGCGGGTGGGGTTGGAACTCCAGGAGAAGGTGACCTTGCCCATGGCAAGGGGGTTGGCACTAGCTGATCTTTAAGGTCCGTTCCAACCCAAATCATTCTCTGATTCTATGATTCTTCTCTTTTCTTTCTTCCAAACAATTCAAGACAAAAAGACCCCTCCCATTCTTCAAAATGCAACACTCACTGAACTAAAATGGATTTTGGATTTAAATTAAAAAAAAAAAAAAAAAAAAAAGAAACAAGCCTGTTAGTTAACAGAAGAAAAACAGTTTTTTGTTGCAGAGGTTGTCAAACACTGGAACATGTTGTCCAGGAAGTCTGTAGCGTCTGTTCTTGTTGCTATTCAGAACCCAACAGCACATGGATATGAGCAACATGTTCTAGTTCATTCTACTTTGAGCAGGGGGTGGACCAAACAATCACCAGGTTTTCCTAGCAACTCGAGGTTTTTGCTTAAGTTTTTGTGTAGTTTGTTGGGGAAACGAGGAACATAAGTACCTGATTAGAATACAAAAAACCCAACCCAACCCAAAAAAACCTCAAACAAACAAACAAACCCCCCCACAAAAAAAAGAAAAAAAAAAACAAAAACAAAAACAAAAAAAAACCCCAAAACAGAGATGGGAGAAGTAGAAATTCTACAAGCTGGGCACCTTAGCTGATGCTCTGAGAGTGAGCTCTATACTGTAAAATGGAGAAAAAAATAAAAAGAGAAACTGGTTGCTCGCAAGAAAATCATACTATATGCAAAAGAAAGAGAATAAAATGAAAGTGCTCAGTTAAATGCTCAAGCATTGGGAACTGAAAAAGCTCTTACAATTACTTAATGTGATGAAAAATCTTTAGGAGCAACCTGGATACACTATGTCCAGGTTTAGGAAAAAAAAAAAATCTATCCAAATACCCTGAGACTTTATCCCACAGTACTGATGTCAAAAAAAAAAAAAAAATCTTACTTTTCTGGAACTCAACAGTTGCCTTTTGTTTGCTGCTGTTCAGAACTTAGGAGGAACAGCAAGAATCTAATGATGTTCTTTGCAAGAAATGTTTATAGAAATAAAGGGGACTTTTTTCCTGGTCATGCTAATAAAGACATATCACTACAGGGGTATTTCAGTGAGAGCATATCTAAGCCAGTACTGAATAGTATTTGTGAAACTTATTTTCCCCCAGAAGAAAAAGTGTTTACCTGAAGATATACTATTCTTTTGAGGAATATTTTTCATATACAGCTAATATATAATACAAACATTAAAATATGTATTTTAACATGTATTTGCTGTTGACAAAAATAAAGGCAGTAAACCAGGGGTTCTGCTTTCCAGTTTCTTTATACTTAGCTGAAGATGCAAGAAAAAACAGAACCAAAAGTGGGGATGTAGCACTCCTGTAAACTAATACATTTCCCCTGAAGTAACAGTTTCTTCTTCACTGTGGGGTTTTCTACAAGCTACAACATATGTAAGTATCTTCCTGCCTATCCAGATGTGAGATCACCTTGAAGCACTCAGTTTTAACTGCAATGTGACTTTGCAGTCATTTAGCTTGTTTTCATTCTTCACAAAATACTTTTTTTCAAGGTAGATATTACTAGATATTAAGAGGAAAGTCGCTTAAAAGTATTTCCTTCATAATATGCAGAGAGGCATTTTTAAAAACTCTGAAGTGAGCATTGAAATTCAAATATTTTTTTCTTACTGAAGGTCTTTAAATTAGAGGACAGAGAGTCTATAAATTTCATAATATATTGTATATTGCTTGATATGAAAAAGTTAACCATTAAAGCATCTTAAAATCAATCTAAAATCTAGTTAATTAAAAATAAATTTAACAGTATTTTGGCTATGTTAAAATGCAATCTTTCTCTTTTTTTTCTTTTTCCTTTTTATCTTTTTTCTTTTTTAATTACAATTATCATTCTCTACAACTACCTGAAAGGAGGTTGCAGCCTGATGTGGGTCAGTCTGTTCTTCCAGATAACATGAGATAGGATAAGATCTCTTGTGTCAGAGGAGGGTCAAAAGTTTCTTCACCAGAAGTGTGGCCTAGCATTGGAATAGGCTGCCCAGGGAATTCATCATCCCTGGGAGTGTTCAAAAAAACGTGTAGACATGGTGCATAGGGACATGGATTAGTGGTAAACATGGCAGTGCTAGGCTAATGGTTGGACTCCAAGATATGAGAGGTCTTTTCCAACCTTAATGATCGTATGATTCTATGATTTACCTCATTAAATTGAGATAGACAAAAGAAGGTGATTGTCTTGTGAGATTTTCTTTCAAAAGTAATTATGTCATAAATATATGAAAACACACCTAGATAACACTTGGACTTTCTTGCTCTTTCTTTCTATTCTTTTCTTGGTTTAGCCTGCTTTTTTTTTCTGTATGAAAGTAGCTTTCTGGTTGTATTTAATGTTCATATTAACATTGTTTTCAATCCAGTTCTACATAATACAGACTATAAAATGTCACTAATGTTTCTTTCATTCAACAACTGTTTACAGAGTTTCTTGAGGATGCTTTCTTTCAACAAATGTTATTTGGCCATTTTTCAATTTCCTTTTCTGCGTCAACAAGATTTATATTTTCCTGCAAATCCTTTCAATATTACATGTCATTGTTCTTTTTGTTTCAGACTTTTAGTAGTGTTTATCACCATGACACCCAAGTGCTTGGTAAATGCACATGGATTTAATCTCAGATCAACACTTAAATTCTTGAGATAGAAGCTGGGGATATGTTCCAGACCTCCCCAAAAGGCTTATTATTCAGATTCCATCAGGATTAATGCTTTTAGAGACATGGGAATTGAACAGTTAATTTGATCACTTTTTTAAAAAATGTCTACACACAGTAAGAAATATGCTAAAGAGTGGAATTGCAACATGCAGAAGAAATGTTGCAGGAAAAACAAATGGTTCCTTCATGTACATACCTAAAAAGTGGCAGGAGTCCACATGTTTCATTGTTACATGTAATTATACTGAGAAAAGGAAAAACAATGACAACAAAAAGAGAATGTGTCTTGAAAAACCACCTCTCTCTGCAATAAACATTGCCCACAAATCAGAGCTGATTAACATGTGTAGGAATATTTTCACTGGCCTTCTTGCAAGCTATTGAATAACAGCTGAGCTATTGTACAGCCTAATATTCATGGCAGTTCCATCAATTCCATATAGTGATCCTCAACAAGGAAAATGTCTATTGGATAATAATAACACATCCACAACCATTCTTTCTTCTTCTTGTTTCTGTGATACCTCTAAAAATTTGTAGCTTTCATGAAAAGATGTTACACACTCTACAATGTATTGTTCTTTTTATTTTTTTAAATTCTTTAAAGTTTTGGATCAGGTATTAAGATGATAAAAAATAAAAATATTTCCTTCAAAAATATTTAGAGAAGGCATTTTTAATACCTTGGCTATGTGCATTGAAATTCATAAAATCATAGAATACCTCAAGTCAGAAGGGACCTGAACAGGTCAGGTCAGCAAATGAGTAAGACTGACTAGCCCCTGTGATTGGGAGTCATCATCTGCCTCTCCCAGTTAGCATGCCACACCTAACCAACGCTCAGGGTGGGTCTGCTGGCAACTTTGACTAGTGTCTAACCTGTTGCCAGGACACTATCCTTTCGGTAAGCGCAGTTCTGGAGACAAAGAAGGAACCTGCCTGTGTTTCCAGATACCATAAATTTCCAGCAGACTTCAGCAGTCTCCATGTATTTTATTTCTGACTATTGCCTCTCACAGTTTTTCTTCCCTGCACTGTATGGTTCAGGCTTCTGCCTCTGCAACATCTTTGGGTAGACCACATCAGTCACCTGTTCTCGTCCTTGGGGCTGTGCTACTTGTCCACATCCTAGCACCATTCCTACTCCTTGTGACTGCGTGCTCAGTTGGACCATAGCTCCCCTCCTACAGGAGAGAGGCCACCCTTGCCCCAGCACTTGCCCTTCCTCCAGTCCAAGGTCTGGACAATGTCATCATCTCTTTAGAGCTCTGACAGGTCTTTGGCTTTGAGTACCAAGGATAACAACAGCCACAAATGGGGTATAAGGCTTTTTATTCAAAATCTTTTATGGGCATAGTGTTTATGAAACCAGGATTTATTGTTAATATAATTAATGTTTTCACAGTCCAATCAAAAATACTGTCAGGAGCTATTAGTAGACCACTTTCAATGCCAGTAACTGTCATATAAAATCAATACAGAAAATTCTCATTAACACTATTAAAGTATTTCTGCAATGCCCCCTTCCCATTACCTTTCTCTTCCACTCTGGTGTTGTGGTTGCCCTTCCAATGTCCTTCAGGGGCACAGCTTTACAGTTTCCCAGGCGAAACTGTTGGAAGAGAAGGATACAACAACTTGATGCCTTGCAGTCCTCACCAAGAGGAGCACAATGCCAGTGGCAAAAGTGTCCACATCTTCCTCTGGCTCCTCTTGGGTCTCTGGAGGTGTACTTCTCCCTTTTACCTTGACACAAAGGGCTTTTCTCCCCAACCCTGAGATCTGTCAGGCCACTGTCCCTGGTCCTCTGGTTGTGTTTCCTTAGTAAGGGCAGTCATGTGATCATGGCAGCTCCAACTAGCTGCTTCCAACCAGCTCAAACCATCTAAGAATAAGTTTTATTAGAGGTCCAGAGGGGGACCATGAAAAAGATGAAAGGGTTGGAACACCTCTCCTACGGAAGATATTTCATTATGTGAGGGAGCAAGACACCAGAATAGATTGCCCACAGAAACTGCGGATGCCCCATCATTGGAAATGTTCAAAGTCAGGCTTGACAGGACTTTGAACAGTGAAAAGTGTACCTGGCCATGGCAGGCAGGGTTGAACTAGCAGAATCTTTAAAGATTCCTTCCAACCCAAACCATTCTGTTACTCTATGAACTTTAAGTCACTTAAAGTGGAGTTACTTGAAAGTTTCTGTAGTGAAGCTTTTTAAAATGAATCTTGCTTTTGTATGGACTTCTATCTCCCTGGAGATTCTGCTTCAGGGAAAAGACAAATTTGCATTGTGCACAAGCAAACCCTAAATTGAGTTTATACAATGCATAATTTACACAGTAAACACAGATATTTAGGAAGACTGACAGCATAAAAATATGAACAAATGAAAATAAGACTTTATGTGTAAAAACATATCCACTATGCATCTGGAATCTAGACAAATAAATAATTTTTAAAAAGGTAAGCTCAAGGGCTGCTCCTCCAGAGTAGAGCTCCTTTCAGAGAACTGAGTTCTCTTCCTTGTGAATCTTAATTGACCTAAGATTAGGACTGACAGCCAAATGGCTTCGTCATCTAGGCTGTGATAACTGTCATGCGTCTGTTCCTAGGAGAATCAAAGTAATACAGTATTGTTTACCTCTCATTCATTCTAAGTCATTGATCATGACAAATTCTACACTATCTAAAAATAAATTAAAAAATAATAAAATTAGAGCCCTGCATAAGAATATGCACTTTTAAAATATACTCTTACTTTGCTATGTTCCACCGAATTTACCTAAATGAGAACAATATTATATTGGGTTTACATGGGCAGGTTTTTGGTAGGAGGAGTGCTACAGGAGTGGTTTCTGTGAGAAGATACTAGAAGCTTCCATGTATGACAGAGCCAATGCCAGGCAGCTCCAAGGCAGCTCCTGCCACTGGCAAAGGCTGAGCCAATCAGGAATGATAGTAACACCTCTGTGATAACATATTTAAGAAGAAGGGAAAAAAAAATTATTGGGCAGATGCATTTGCAGCTAGAGAAGAGTGAGAATATGTGAGATGAACAAATATACAGACACCAAGGTCAGTGGAGAAGGAGGGAGAGGAGATGCTCCAGGTGCGAGAGCTGAGGTTCCCCTGCAATCTGTGACAAAGGCCATGGTGAAGTAGGTTTTCCCCCAGCAGCCCGCAGAGGTCCACAGAAATGCAGAGATCCAGTTGCAGCCTTGTGAACGAGACCAGCGCTGGAACAGGTGGATGTGAACCAAATTGTTGTGAGAGCAAAGAGATCAGAAGGTTGTGAGCTTGTGACCCCTTGGGAAGCCCATGCTGCAGCAGGATCCTGGCAGGGACCTAAAGACCTATGCTGTATCAAGTTTCCAGGTAGGACCCGTGACTATGTGGGTGGGCCACACTGGAGCAGGCTGTTTCTTGAAGGATTGCACCCCATGGAAAAGTGACTGACACTGCACTAGTTCATGAAGAACTGTTCTGGGAGGGACTCATGTTGGAGAAGTTTGTGGAGGACTGTCTCCCAGGAGAGGGACCCCACTCTGGAACAGGGGAAGGACTCCTCTCCCTGAGCACTGTCAGGAACAACATGTGATGAACTGACCGTAACCTTCATTTTCCTTATGCCATGGGGGAGGAAGAGGTAAAGCTGAGAAGGCTGAATGGGTGTGGGGAAGGTGTTTTTAAGATTTTACTTTGCTTCTCATTATCCTGTTCTAATTTTGTTAGTAATAAATTCAATTAATATTCCCAATTTCAGTCTGTTTTGCCTGTGATGGTATTTGGTGAATGATCTCTCCTGGTTCTTATTCATTACTGTGAACGCTTCATTACATTTTTTTTCCCCTGCCCGGTTGTGGAGGGGAGTGAGAGGGTGGCTTTGGTGGGTACCTGGCATCCAGCCAGGGTAAACCCACTACAGATGTGCAATATTGCAGTATAACTACATTAGAGTAAAAGTTTTGCTGATAAAGAAACAGTTTTACCATATTAGAAATGTTTTTGTTTGGGTTGGATTGTTTGGTGTTTTTTTGGGGGGGGAATTGTTGTGGGGTTTTATTTTAATATAAAAATAGTTCCTCCATTCTCACTATTATTTTTTAATACATTATTTGTAAAATACAATCTTGAAGGAAAAAAACATTTTATATTAATCAATCAGATTCAATATTTAAATACAAAACACTTAACTTTTTAGTAAGTAATATTTTAAAACAATTACATCACATGTAACAAGTAGGTTACTAAAATATTTAGAAATAACAAGAAGAAAACATTTCAATAATACTATTCTATTTCATAATATATTTTCATTGCTTCTCTCCTCAAACTTTTCTGGTAACAGTTTATCTTTTATTGAATAAGAATCTTTTAAAAAAAGCAAAACTAACAAAATCTGTATTTAGGCTAAACAAGCTCTTCCAGCTTTGGCTCAAATGAGCTTTGGCATCTGTAACTCTTGACTGTACTGGGCAGATGGTAACACAACAGGACAGAGTAGGATGTCAAGTCCTATAGTGAAGTGATAAAAGCCTTCTCTTCATGTTAAGTGAATACTTCACCCTGAGACACTGTGGAGATTCCTCCATGTAAAATGGTCTCTGCACCTGCGGTTCCATGAATCACAAGCTGAAATTCACATCAGACAAGAAAAAAGCTTTATGAAGGGTAGCTGAATCTAGAAGACTTCAGGACTCAGTGGGTTTCTGCTTCCCAGTTCACTGCAGTAGAAAATAAAGTCGAATTGTGTGGACTTTTAGGCACAGAAGGTTACTGTATCACAGCACAACAGAGGCATATGTTTCTGTACTCCTAGGTGCAGTTGATGATGAAGCTGAGGATGTGTTCCTGATAAAAACACGTGTGCAAGCATGCACTGGGGAGCCAATGAGGGCTTATTTTTAGGCTGATCAGGATCGATCACTCTCATTTTCTTGATTCACAGGCACACTCACATTGATAGATCTCTGAAATACTAGGACAAACCTCAAGTCTGTCCAATACCTATGCCAGACCATAGATTCCTTATGCAGTCACTATCTCTCACCATATCAAATTTTCTAGTGGTGACACACATTTATGTCTACCCTGTCACTGGTCTCCACACTTATTCTTTCCCTAGCCCCTGGTTTTCTCCTCTGGAGTTGGAATTCTAGTTTTTGGGGGGATCTCTCTTTCTCCAGATGTTGGTCAACGCAATTCATTACTCCCTGAATAGTTCACCTTGAAGTTTTTTAGCTGTTATACAGATACACTCACATACACATAGAGAAAAAATAAGTTTGAAATATGATTTAGTGAGAATAAAGGACAGAATGTGTCTTACTTGACACAGGACTCTGTCAAGTAAGTTTAGACCTGTTTGATCAGACCTTAGTTACCGTCAACCCATTCCTTTTAACTGTTTTCCTTCTGTTTTGCCATGGTTGTTCTTCCCTGTTCCACCTTAATGAATCCTTTTCCCTGCCTTTTGCCCATACCTGAGACATTCCATTTCAAGGTTTGTACAGTACCAAAATTCATTTCCTCACTGCATTTATAATAAACCCTATAACCCTTTAGGCAGTAATCCCATTTGGTTTGCATGGTGTTTCAAAGGCAGACTTTCTTTCCTTCACCTTTTGGTAAGTTTCACACTAGGGATAATGGTCTAATCACTGTCCTTTGATGGTTTTAGGAGTAGCTGTTCCATTCCTAGGTTTCATGGTCTGTCATTGTTCATCTAATCCTAGCTAGATCGCTGTGTTTAACTGGATTAGCTTTTAGTCACAAAACCTAAGATTCCATACAGTGAGCCAAGTTACAGAGAAGTGACACCACCAGATTACTTCATGTTAGAGCAATACCTCACCCTGATGCACTGTGGAGATGTATCTATGTAAAACGATCCATGGTTGCCATGCCTTCAATTACTAACTGAAATTTACACTAAACAAAAACAATTGCTCTTCATGAAATGCATTTCATTCTGCAAGACAGCACAGCGTACCAAGATTAGCACATTCTGTGATGATAAATCATACCAAAGAAGACTTTTAATGGGAATCATGTTAAGTTAATCCAAACAGATCACAGGAAAAAGTCCATGTGATTACATGAAAGAAAGAATGTGTTGGAAGACACTGTACCTTGACATGAGGAATTTCCTTGCTGGAGTGTAGGACAGTCCATTAGATGTGAATGTACTGTATGCAGTTTTTGGCACCACAATATAAAAAAGACATTAAGCCATTAGAGAGCATCCAAAGGAGGGCCACAAGGACGGTGAAGGGTCTTGAGGGGAAGCCATATCAGCAATGGCTGAGGTCACTTGGTCCTTTTCAGCCTGGAGGAGACTGAGGGGAGAACTCATTGCAGTCACAACATCCTTGTGAAGGGAAGAGGAGGGGCAGGTACTGATTTGTTCTCTGTGGTGACCAGTGACAGGACTCAAAGAAATGGCCTGAAGATGGATCAGGGGAGGTTTAGGTTAGATATTAGAAAAAGGTCCTTCACCCAGAGGATGGCTGGGCACATGGTGTGACTCTTGGGGTGTCCTGTGCAGGGCCAGGAGCTGGACTCGATGATCCTGATGTGTCCCTTCCAACTTCAACATATTCTATTATGCTTCTATTCTATGATTCTATGATTAAAATCCTTAACTGGGGAATTGAATTGAGTTCATTATGATTTGGACCCTTTCTCAAAGAAATCGTCAATTAAGGGGGAAGAGGAATTGTCCACTGTTCTGAGCTGATAAAGCATGTCTTTTGTGAAAGGCAGAGTTGAGTGTTTATCAAGACTGGTTTTTAAAAACTGTTGAAAAAAAATTCTGTGATTCTGACAGAATCCTGAATAGTGGTCTCTGTACTGTGGTATCTAATAACAAACTTAGAATATTTAAGCTTAGAACAAAGATTTCTGTTGTCTGCACTCCTTTTTCTATGAGGGGTGTGTTTTTGTTAAGTCAACTGATTGAGGCTAATCAGGATAAACTTAAAGACCAGAAAGGATCAAGGGAACAGTGACAGCTAAGAAACCATATTAACCCAATCTGTGCAAACCCAGCTCCTTGAATTGGCTTCTCTCTCAGATGATTAAAGAAGAGGCTTAGATCATTGTCCTTGATGTGAAAACTGTCAAGTTGATGCAACTAAAAAAATTCTGTGAGAGACCACACAAAATATAGGGCACTATTGACTCAAGGGGTATAGGAGTGTTGTGGTTTTAGATAAAATTGACAGTGTGGAGACTAAATGGACTTGGCAGCAAAATACTTCAGTCACAGATACATGCAATTTTTAAGAATTACTCAGCTCCCCTGTTCCACAGGGTGATTTCAGAAGAATAATTCAGAGCGCCAATGAGATGATTTCAGCTGTGGGGTGTAGAGTCCTTGGACTAGGCCAAGAATCCCTGGGTTGTCTCTTGGGTGTTTCTGGAAACTCTTAGATCTTGCTCCTCCTAACTGTTCTGGAGTCATACCGATCACCGTCAGACTAAGGGTGCAACACAGAATATCCAGTTCCTAACAGATGTCTTCTACGTCACCCACAACCTAGAACTGACTGTCATTGTCACTCATAGTCACCATCTGTCCATCTGGGGGGCTCTTTGTCTTGTCTGCAAGTTTACAGTGATTGACAGGTTGTTTAAGGTCAAGATACTCTATTCTTGTAACTAGGTTACTTCCTCCTCCAGTAGGGTTAGGTATAGTTCATATGCTAACATTGCTGTCAGCGAGGCCCAGCTGCCATGCCACATGGACATACCATGAGATAAAAGGGCGGCACATTAGTTTGGAATTGTTAAAACTCATCATGGGATTTCTAAGGGATGTTTATATAACTTAGTTTATATAATGCAAGTTTTTCTATATCATATTCCATAGAGGGTTTTTAGCTAAATGCAAGGTATATATTTATATGCACAACATATAATATATGAATAGTTATAATTTGAATAAATTGTATAGATGGTTATTTTTTGATACTTCTATATAAATATAATGCATTATTATGATTAGGCATTACAGTTTTGACATATTTGACTCTTCATATGCAGTTAGTTGCCTGTAGGCAACTGCATGCATGTGAGCTAATGGCTGTGTAATTTGTGGATCCCAATATATTTTGTAGTTACACAGGTTCCTTAGGATTGAGCTTGTATCCTGATAAACAGGAAGTCAGTCAAAGCGTGCAAGAGACCTACGTTTATGAATAAGGAACTTCTGTCACTACTCAAGCATAACCAGGAAATACACAGGACATGAGAGAAGGCCACTTGGAGTGAATATAGAAAGGTTGTCAGAGTAGGTAGAAATGAGACAAGGAAGTCCAAGGCACAACTGGAATTAAATCTGCCCAAGGATGTCAAGGACATCAAGAAGGACTTCTTCAAGTACATCAGTAACGAAAGGAAAACTAAGGATAGTGCGGGCCCATTATTAAATGGAGAAGTCACCCTGGTAATAGGGCACAGAGAAGGCAGAGTTACTGAACACCTTCTTTTCATCAGTCTTCACTGACAAGATCAGCCCTCAGGGATCTCTGGTCCAGGAGACGAGGGTAAAGGAATCTTGGAAAGAAAACTTTCCCCTGGTGAAGAAAGATTGGTTTAGAGAAAACCCAGGCAAACTTGACATCCACAAATCCATGGGCCCTGACAGGAAACATCCATGAGTGGTGAGAGACCTGGCAGACACGATAAACAGATCAAGGAGAAGGTAATCACCACCTGTGGACCCAGGGACGTCCTATTGGTTCTTCTTCATTCTGGGCTTCCTGCTGGTGGGGGTCTTGAGATTATTCAAAACTTCCAACTTTATCCGTTCTAGGATTCTGTGATTCTGTGAAGTGGATTTCTTAAGAAAATATTAACATTAAAAGAGTAGGTCACTAATAATTGAGGGGTTTGCAGCATGAGATTACTGGTACTGATGCCACAGTGGCAGATAATTTGTTGGCAGTGTTTTATTTGTATAGCAAGAACTGACAGAACCATTTTCTTACACTCATCTGCTCATGACAACTGCTCATGAAAACTGTTATTTCCATTATTATCTGGAGGTGACAGTGGCAGCAGTATATCCTTCTGTCTTAACTTATACTTAAGTGAATGTTTTGAACATGTTTTTCCATTTTAATTAGCTGTATGTTTGTCTCTTTTGTATGATAGGCTAATTGTGAGCAATGCCCAATTTGACCCTTTTTGGTCATATCTTATAAAAAGATGTTTCATGTTCATAAAATAGCAGAGAGTTCCAAAGGAAAACAAACAAACAAACAAAAAACCAAAAACTGAATATTTATATAGAGACTATGTATAATAAATGGAACTGATGCATTCTTTAAACCTATATAATCTCATAGAACACTAATTTTTCTATACAGATATAAAGATATATACTCTCCTTTAATTAGAATGATTGATTATATGAATAAAATATGTATTTTTTCTATTACATCTTATAAACCATTTTTATTAACATGTGCATAACATTTCCTTATTTTGAACCATTTACAAAATCTTGCATACTACTTTTATTTCATCTAAAAAGAGAGTAAAAGCATAATTTTTATCTTTATGTTAGTTATGAGGTGCTCAATATTAACAATAACTTCATAGCACTAGTGCTGGTGAGGATTCAAATGCTTTTTGCTGCTTTGTGGAAAGCATGTTTTCTCATTTTGGAGATTTTAGTAATTTTTTTCTGTAACTTGGTTCTTAAAACATAATTGAAATAATACTGAATGTGCCAGCTGTGTTTTAAAATTTTGGTCTGAATGGTTCAAACTTGAAATTTATGTCTTTAATTCCTGCATCTCTAGACTTGAATATATTCTAACATTAATAAAAGGTGTAGAAAAAAGTGTGAAACATCAGAGATTCAAGTAAAGTGAAGTTCCTTAGTGATCCTTAAGTGAGTGCTGTGGGAATTATTCCTTCTGAAAGTAATACCTAGGTTTCTACATATTCAGACAAGAATATATATATATGTGTATATATATATATATATATATATAAATATATAGTATTAATGGACTAAGAATTTCCATCTACATACACTGGTACCTAAGTTAAGCAGAAGCCCCCTAACCCCTACAATCAATATAATTATCTCTATTCCATCAACAATACAAAATAGCTAATTTAGAAGGAATGCTTCAATAGATATCTAAAACATTGACATGCATTGCCTAAAGCAAAACCCCCATTCTGTGAAATAGAATTTACAACTGTTTTATAGATCCCCATAATAGGCTCCTTAGTGATTTGAGATTGCTAGATTCTGGGATTCCCTATAGCCAACCTATTACATAAAGTGAGATAAGTTATTAATACGTAGGAAACACAAAATGATCTTGGATGTGTCTGTCATAACCACTTTTCTGAAATGAGGACTGAAAATTTCACAGCCTACTCTGCAGTTGAGCTGTGGATCAATGCAGTAGAAAATATTTACAGACTGATCAGGCTAATAGTTGTTAGGGAAAGGATTTAACTGCTTGAATAGGTATTGACATTTTGAGATACCCTGGAGTATCTGAGAAATCTTTACTGATCTGACAGATAAGACAAAGATGCTTAGAAAATTGTCAGGCTCCTGAAGCATCAGCTGACTGTGAGGTAAGCTGCCAAAGGCTATTTCAAACTTCATCCTACATAGAAGCAACTGAGTCAAGCCTTAAACATTTAGATTAAAATACCTTTCTGGTCCAATAACTGTATTTACTAAATTTACAGTGACTACAATAAGAATTTATAGACTTAGTTTACATGTAAACTTTTTCATTCATGTAGTGTGTGTAGAGGCACCTAATTCTCAGTGCCCTACTCCAAAACAAATCTCAACACCAGTTTACCATTTTCTTTCAAAATAGCAAAACCAAAATTGCCCTTGACTTACAGCCTAAGAGCTAGGAGTATTAAGTGCATTGCCTTATTGTCTGAGGAGCACACACAATGATACTGAGTGATGGAACACTTTTGTGTTTAAAGCAAATTATTGTGTAGGTAGCTATTACTGTGAAGGTGGGACTCATATCTCAAAAACACTTCATGTTCCTAAAGTTCTACATTAATTTTCTTGTGAAGAAAGTGCTCAAGAAACACCTAAAAATATTATGATAACATTGCAGTAGAACAGTACCATAGCAGCACTATTACAAAGAGTAAGCAAAAAATAATTTTAAAGTGCAGCTGCATTAAATTACCTGGAAAGTTTAATATAGACATTCTGAATCATTCAGCACTTGATTTCTCAACTTTAATACTGTATTCATCTTGTGTGTAAAGAAGCTATATATTATTGTTATTCCTGGGCAATTATATTTGTGTCAGGATGATGCAAAGTTAACATGTAGTTTCTATATTTTTGTTTAAATAAGGAGGTTATTTACTTGACTACCACTACAGTATTTCAGACAAACAAGAAAAAAACAGCAAACACCTTGGAAGGGCCAGGCACAGAAACCATCTAGAATAACAAGTTCATGAATAATTTAAACACCAATGACACTTAAATAATAACAGAAGAAAGCAAACCATTAAGTACCGTAAAACCATAGGAAAATTTAAAGAATTTTACCTGCAAGACCAAAATAACTTGTGTGATCTTTCTTTATATAAAAAAAACACACCTTGCTGAACGTAGTTGTTATGCATTTTTCATATGTTCTACATATTTATAAATGTATTCATATTATTTATTTAAAACACAGATCCATTGAATGGAAAATAAATACATAGCCATAGATATTTTGTAGCATGTATGCGTAGCTGATGTGAGATATGATGAATCACACAGTTTATGAATAAAACTCTCACTTCCAGCTTTTAAGATTTTCTTACCTTCAGCGATATCCAATGCTTTAAAAAGTATTCAGATCTTAGCCTCTCATGTCTGCAGCCAGAGAAAGAAATGTAGTTGTCTGAATCAGAGACCATCACTTGATGAAAACAGTTCCAGTCTGTAGAGATGGAAGTTTTTCTCCATGAAAATTTTCTTCCTTTTAAGAGAAGCATTCTGATGTACAAGAATGTACTGTAGGAAGTTTAGAGACAGAGAGGGAATATGAAATATTTGGGAATGACTGGGGAATGTAAATTATGAGGTAAAGACATAAAAAGAAGAAGGAATGCGCCATGGTGGTTTAGAGGAATCAGGAAGGCCATCTTTAAGAAGATGATAGATCCTAAAGGTTGATAGAATTTGATATATTAGACAAATAGTCTATTCATATTGAATTATAGTAAACATTGAGGATGAGTCAATTATTTTTTTCCCAGGAGAATGTTTGTAGGAGAAGAGTATGCATAGAATTAGAGTTTCTAATGACTAATGAGCTTGAGGCTGCTGTAATCTGTTTCATTTGAGGAATTTTGAATTTATTGTACTTCAGTTTCGATTTCTGCAATACTACAAAAGCAAATTCACCTTCTTATGAAAATGTCAGGTTTCTGTACTGCTTCTTCAATTTGTAAAGTGAATTGGAGAAAAACAGACCCAGACACAAAAACTCTAAATGCCTGGGTAGAACTTCCTTGTCTGAGTAAGAGGAAAATAGTAAAGGGAAGAAAAATGTCTGAATCACTGTTTGTCACTTAGAAAATCTAAAAAGTTTGCCCCCCATGCTTAAAAAATTTTCTGCCTATTTTAATCTCTTATCTTTGACCATTGTTTCAATTTGTTTCTAGAAAATTCCTTTTTCATGTGGTTATTTGAAGTGTTGTATCCTGTTCTTTCAGAAAAATATTCACAGAGCTAAAGCATGAAGTAAAGCTTATGCTTCATTTAATTGCTGAATGTTCTACTTACTAGAACGTGAAAGTGGGATTGATCCATGAAGCAATTACAATGAATTACTCCTTAGTTTCTAAGACTAATGAGACCAAGATATTTCCCTAAGAATAAATGTACTTGAATTATGTTGCACTTGCCTGTTCTCCTTAACATGCCATAACTCACAACTGCTCTTCAGTCAGCCCTTGTTTTACCTTCATTTTTCTGGCAGCTAGGGAATTTGTTCAAAAATTAATGCAATACTAAATTAATAAAACTAAGATTAACTAAACAACAAAATAAAGTAAAAAAAAAAGTTAAAATTAAAAGTAAGATCGAAAATTCTCAGAAACCATGTACTTACAGATCTAGTTCATAAAGCAACTACTCAAATGCTAACAGTAACTGAAGGGAGGTATCAAGTTTAAGAGGAAGTTCCTTTTCCCTGTATTTTTGTAATTTTAAAGTGTGAATGGCACATATGAATAGGAATCAGTAGTTAAGTGTTTATGTGCTTTAAAAACAGCCCATATATTTAAATTTCAAAATGGTCTTTTAATATTATTTTAGGCTGCCATTTTTGAAAATTTATTTTAAAATAATCATATATGCTAATATTCCTATTACATTTTTAAATGCTATAACAAATCTACATTAGAAGTGACTGCCTAATGATTTCATTGTTTGACCTGAAAATAAAACTTGATAGCATAAAACCAGTAGGGAAAACTACAATGAATACCACAACAATTCCCATGACAAGTTAGAAAATAATGAGGTGTGGTCAAGAATTGCTGATAGCCCATTTTCTCAATATGTATTTCTGGATGTTGGCCCAGCATTGTTATTTATTTATATATCTTGCATCAAGATAACTTAATTGAGACACAGAAAGGATACAGCTTCAAACAAACAATACAACCAAAAAGAGATATAGTATGTTAAGCAATATATAAATAATTCAGTTCAGATTGAGATTAGGAAAAAAAAAAAGAAAAAACTCGGGAAAAAAAGTTTTAGAGAATTATTTATAACACAAGAGTAGTTAGGGCAGAAATTTAAAAAAACAGTATAACAAGTATTTGCATTTAGCTAATAAGATTAACTATGGAATATAATTAAGAAACATAACTATATGACAGTAATAACAGAACTGAACCAGAAAAAAATAAAACACTTGAAAAGTATTATTTTATTAATTTTGAATATATTTTACTTTAGATAAACTGATTACTCTCTGTGTTATGTGAATTATTTCTCAAAACACCTGTGACCATAGGAACAAATTCAATTTCATGCACATAGGCAGTCTTTTTCATATACAGGTGAAACAGTGTTTAGAATGAGTACTTTTGAAAAATTAAAAAAGATCAAAACTGTCTATGAGCTTTTGTGTCTGTAAATACTCTAGTTTTTTTGGGCAGAAATGTGCTTTGCTTATGGTGATGCTGGAACTTAAGTTGAAAATCACTACCATCTCAGGAGACTTAGAAATATCTTCACTATAAATCTCACACTGCTTTAAACAGAAAGATATCCAGCTCATCTACACTCTCAGAGGACACTCAATGCAATATGCATGTCCAATCACACTGACATCATTGAATTTCAAACAAACAATTGAGGAGGAATTTCCCTGCAGGTATAGAAATTTTCCTTAACAAGAAATGGGATGAATGGTAGTATACACTTTCACAATAATAGCTTAATGTTTAAAACATTTACTAGAAGACAATAACCATTGGTGTCTGAATCTGTCTCAGTTTGATGGTTCAGAGCAACAACTTTTACATTCTGAGGGGATTTTTCTGCAAACTGTTTCTGGGGTTTCTCCTCAGGAGGAGAACTTGGAGCCTTGCTCTCCATTTTTCAAGTGCTCCAATCATGAAACTATATAAAAGCATGGAATGTTTCTAAAGGGAAAGATAGATGCAAATGAGCAAATTAATGGGCAAGAATCTTCAGGCAAGAAATCTCACTTTTGTCAATACTATGGTGACTGCAGAATTATATTTATTAGACACTCGAATGCCATTGTCAGTGTAACATCCCATGAACTAGTATGAGAATTCACTTTTTGCAGTTTAACAAGGAAGTGAACAGCTACTTCAGTTCTGTGACGTTAACCTTACAGTCATCACCACAAATCTCTAAGCTTGAATTGTTCTACATCTTCTGTTATTCTTTCAGCTTTCTTTGTCTATCAGCATGACTGGGATGTGCATTCTTTCTGATATAAAAGTATGGTTCAACATCTTTCTGACAGGACTATCCTTTCTGAATCTGTCAAGTTCATACTATTCTATGTTCATTTCTGGTGTTTCTGTAAATACAGTCTGTCATCTTTTATAAAACAATAACGGTTTCCATAGAACTAGTAAGTTTAGTAGTATACTTAAAATGTTTTGCATACTAGAGGAGTCCTAGTAGCTTTGATATGGCTACATTAGTTCACAACCTAAGAGAAATCTACACATAATAATATAAAAATAAGCAGTTGTTCTCATTTAATGGGACAAATGAAAAAAAGCACAGTCAAAAGTGAAAAAAGTGACAAAATTAATAATCTTATTAATTAATTAAAAATGTTTAAACTTGTGACCTTTTTGGGTTAAATCTTAATTAGTTTATTTTAGAGAAGTTTTTTCTGAAGGGCGTACACATACTTATCTAGATGAGACAGGAAGAAAAGTATCTAAATAATTATATATTTTTGAATGAAAAAAATATTTTTAAGAGGACTAGAAATGCCTCAATTCCCTTAAAAATGGTTATTTTTACATACTCCAGGACAAAAATATATGTTACAGATTATTGTAATGATCAACTTTTAAAAAGAAATCAGTTATAACAATATATACAGTTAATTACATTAACAGATAATTGGTTTTCAATATTACATAAAATATAATTTATTTTTATGCAGAAATTTTTAAGAATGTGTGTTTTGTCTTTTTTGATTGTATGTGATAATTTCATTGTTCTTTTTCCACAAACCTACTTGAACTAATAGATGTGTTTCTACATCAATTTTTTTAGCATTCTTAAGCTACTAATCTGTGAACAAATCCAGAGAAAACAAATGTATAAATAACTTACCTTAATGTTTAAATCAGAGGAAAAATTTTATTTCCAACCTCTTTCTAACTCAAGCCACATTTAAAACAAACACTGCATTTTTCTATTTTACAATATATTGGCTTTTCTGAAAAGTGTCTTTATTCTGGATTTATTATTTTGCCAATTCTTCAAAAATAAACCAGTTCTTATATTTCTTTTTTTTTTTTTGAGACCAATTGGAACTATCATAGTTGAAGAGCACTTATTTTTTTTTGTTGCTAGCAACTCTAGGATGCTTTCCATTTGCTGTGAAGTGGCTTATTGCACTACGTTCTGTATTTTTCTTGTCAAAACAACTTACAGAATAATTTTTATTTCTGTTCATTTACAGTTTTTGCTTAATTCGGAAATAATTTTTAACCTGAAGGAAAACAAATAGGGTTACGGATTTTTTTGTTGTGGTACGGGGTTTCTTTGGTTTTGGTGGGGTTTTTTTAATAATATTTTACCTATAAAACCAGGATGGAAAAAAGATCTGTATAAAATAATCTACATATTTGTAATGTATACAGGTATATACATAAATAAATACAATATTTTCTAAGAATTTTTATTTCCTTGTCTTTTTTTACTCTCTTCCTATCTCTGCTTGGACTCTTTAAAGTCTGCATGTTGTCTAGCTGAATCATATGCTCAAACAGCATGCTATAGTGGTGTGAGGGTAGGGTTAATTAATAATTTCTGAGAAAGTTTCATGCCAAACATTAAGGGAAAAATGCAAAAAATTGTTTTTTAGTAGGACATGTTGGAGATACACAAAAATGTTTTTTCTTTCATGAGTGTTTTGTTTGCCCTCTTGTGCCTTAAATCTGAGTAATATTCATAAATATGAACAAAAACATTTGGCCTCCCAGAATTGATTCTTTATATACACCTAAGAATGAATGATCACAAACAAAAGACGGCTAACATTTCTCATATCTTAACCATTCACTTTTAATACTGAACAAACTCATTTAAAGCCTAGAAACAGACAGATTTTCATGAAGAAAAGGGTAGATTTCTGAGATTTGATGATTTTTTTCTTTTATGTTGTTTGGTTTTGGTATTTAAAGCAATTATAATATATATTTTAATATATACATATTAATATACATACATACTAGCAGCTGGAAAGCTGGAGATAGTTTGATTTTTGGAGAAAAAGAAAAGTCCTGTAGTAGACTGTTCTGTAGTTCCCTGTCTGAGCTGTAAGGAGTGTAGCTTAGTAGATAGGATGCCTTTCACTTTTCTGTTACTGATAAAGACTGAAAAACAGATCCTGGAAAGAGAAAATACCAAGTTCAGTCCCACTGTATTGTCATTTTTCTCTTTATGCTGAAGGAACAGAGAAAAGAACAAAGTCTCTTCCTTTGTAAAGCCTGAAAGACTAATTAGGATCACAGGAGAATTGTTAGAAAGTTATATCAGTTATTAACTGGCCCTTTGTTGTATATATATAAATATATATATTCACAAGCAAAAATACACAACCTGCATAAAATTGGGACATCTAGAAAGTATAAGACATATTTTTGAGGTGAGTAAGGGTAAGAAAGAAAGAACTAAAAGATATATGTCTAACTACTTTACCTAGAAATTACTCACACATGTAAAAGACTGAACAGAAGAATCTATTCTGTAGCGAGAATTTCAAAACCAAACAAAATTAGAACATGACTAGACTGTTATGATTCATTTAATTATGCAGGAAATGAGAGTGCTCCTGTGTCAGCCTATTATCTTATTCATTCATGGCATTAGGAGTACTGGAAAATGATATTATAATCATGTCATAAAAAATATGCTACTTTCTAAGGCAGCAACAAAAAGAAACTGATTCAGCTTCAGATCTATACATCCAAATGCCAGCTTTCTAGAGTTCAGACATGAACAAGGCGCTGAAGTTCCCTTTCAGAGTCAATGGTGCTCTGATCAGCACAATCTGTAGAGTCTGGAGACTTGTTCAATTGAGAGTATGAATTTTAGACTAAAAGGGGCATTTTTAAGATGGTTCCACATCCCTCTCTTTGAGAGTTGAATGCCATGATGCAGAGAGATGATAAAAATCTCCTGAATTCAAAGCCCAAAAATAATTAAAAGTCATAGATGTGATAAATGACCTAAATCGTAATACATCTATGTTCTTCAGAACAGTAGAAAACCTGACTGTATATCTCCCCTTTTGCTGACTTAGCCAAAACCAATAAAACTACCACTACATAACATGGTATGCCCTTAAAATTTGTTTCAGAACAGGTTTTGCCTGAAATATCAGTAAACTGGGATAGGCGTATAAGTGTATGACAGAGAATCTAAATAAAAAAATATATATGAACTACCTTTGTGTGACATGTGGCTTTAAGAGTGGAATACAAAATAGCTGAATGATTTTAAATTCTCACTGCAATATTTTAAAAAGGTCACTGGAGAAGGAAAGAGCTTCATTATGTGAAATTCTCACTGCAATATTTAAAAAGGTCACCTGAGAAATCATTCTGAATATAAAGAATTATAAAAAACATATCACTAAATAAATATAATTTTGCTATATGTCAGCTCATTCTTGGTTTTTGAACTGTTATCATAATTCCTTATGGTAAGTCTCCTATTCTTTTGTTCTCTGAACACTTTGTGGCTTTGTTTGTAATTATCAAGGACAACCATGGTAATGGAGATGCACAGTGGCTATTTAGTAACTAATTTTTTCTTGCAAATTTACACATCAATAACTTATTCCTTGGCTTACACCCAAATAAAAGAAGAGCTAAAGATGGCTCGAAAACGAACAGAGTAAATTTTTCTCAGTGGTAAATCGAGTTCAGAACTGTGGTAAAACTTTTTTTTTTATACCACAAACTCTTTTATTAATAGCCTGAATATAAAAAGTGCTCATAAACAAATGAAAACAGGGTTATAGTGAATAAATCAATTTAAAGTATCAAACAAGCACGTAAATATAAAGTTTGTAGTTTGAATGATGAACCACAAAGTATGTGGGAAAAAAAAAAGTGAATAGAATAATGTAAGTAAGAAGAAGATAAAATAAACAAGTACCTCAATTAATTAAAAAAATTGGTAATACAGAAAAAGTCCGTGAATCAGGTATTATGTTCTGATCTCTTGAGCACAGTAGGTGAGTTGTGACTGATCAGTAGGGTAGTAGCATAGAACAGAATAAGGCAGGAAGAAATTACTGCACAGATTAGATTCTAATATGCCCTGGTGAAGTCCTGGCACATAAAAACCTAACTAAAGTAATCTCTTAAGTACCAGTGATGATTGTTCAGCTCTTCTCTTGTAACAGGTTAAGGAAAAGCAGTAGATCTATATATAGAAGTGAGGAAAAAAGGAGTCAGTAATTAGTTAATAGCAGGTTACATTAGCTTCAACACTGCAGAAAATAAGAAAAAACCTATGAACATTCATTTAAATATCTCAATATGATAAAAATATACAGAGGGGATAAAAATAGATTTGCCAAGAGTCATCAAGTAGGGATCTGTCAAGAACTGACTGTGTCAAACTAATTTAATTTAGTCTTTTCATAGAAAACCTGGCAGAGCTCATAAAAGAAATAATAAACAGATCCGCTTTGACTAGTGGAATTTTACTTCCAAATGATGTTTTCTTAAAAAAATCACCGATGATGAAGATGAAATAACCAAAAGGGTAGATATATAATAAACAGAATAACTTTACTTGAAGTGCAGTTAGGCTATCAGAGTGCCCTTCTAGTGGAAATTCATGGGGACCTATGCTAGAATTTGTTCTGTTCGGTATTTTCAGCTGTGGTTTGGATAGAATTGTAGAGTGTGCTTAAAAATTTCCAAATGACATGAAGCAGTAGGGAGTGAAACTGTCGCAGTGGAGCTCTGAAGTCACAGGAAATCTTCATAGAAGTAAGATCCAAGTGCTTCACTTTATTCACCAAATACACGGTTTATATACAATTTTTCAGTGTGCACACACCTCATCTCGACTGTGCCATTGGCCAAAAGGCACTTGTTGCTCTTTTGCTATTGGCAGCTGGAGTCCAAAGAACACACATTACAAGATAGATTCAACAACTTCATACAAAAAACCACCAGGTGTTGTTTTCCTCTCTTGTTTATCTATATAGCTTTTTTCCCATAGACTGTTCAAGGTTTTGCTGTTTATGGCCTTTGTGAGAAATAGATTGTGCACTAAAGCCTGTAACAGCACCTTATATCCTTCATCATTCAAAATTCCTTTAACATGCAAGCACTATGAAGGGTAGTTTTAGAATTTAAAATTGTGTTAGTAATACAGAGAAATGGTCTGAAATCAGTAGGTGAAACCTAAAAAGGAAGAGAGGACAGGACAGGAGGACAGGGAAGGAGAGGAAAGGGGCAGGGTAGGGAGGGGAATAGAGTAAAGGAGAAGGAAGGGGAGGAGAAAGGAGGCGACAGGAGAGGAGGGGAGGAGAGGGGAGAATTAAAGTACAAACGAGAACCAAATGCCAAAATCAATAGTATGGGTTTTATTTAATGGTGTATATGAGACAGAAATTTAATAGTCCAATGGATTAATATACAATGAGGAGGTGCCGGCACCTCCTTTTAGTGGGGGAAGCTTTCTAGTCTCTTGTAACAGATTTCTTGTCTCACTTGGATCACATGCAGTCCTTTGGTGGCAGAAGGCCTCAGGAGTGAATTAGGGGGGCACTTTGGGCGTCTTTGGTGGTTTATGACTGTTTCTAAGCCGCCTCTCATGTGAACGTCTGCTGTGTATGAGGTCTTCCCAGGAGGGGGCAGGAGGTTAGTAATACAAAACTCCTTTGAAGTTTGGTGTGGAGAGATTTTACCCTCACACACCCAGAACCCTTCTCTCTCACCATGCCCTGAGCCCAGATAGGGCTGATTCTTAACAGAGATACATTCTTCTTTCCTGATACTTGTTTACTTCTCCTCAGACTTGAGATGATTAGGCAATAGTCTTATCTCAAGTACTTAGTCATAGTCCAAACTCCAGTCAGAGGCATTGAGAAGAGGGGGGTGCTTCCGGTGGCCACAGAGAGACTGTTGGTTCCTTTGTAATTTGACAAAAAGTGTTTCTGTTATTTTGACAATGTTTAAGACATTACCGACATTTCAGTCCACCACACATGCTTTGCAAGATTTTCTAAACTTATTCGTTAGGTTTCAGCTAAATTTACATAGATTCATTCAAGTGATAGCAAGTAAAAAGATCAATCTATTACCAAACTCAGATTAGTGGTATCAAAGACATATAAAAATGGATGTTATATAACATGGGGAAAGAAAATCTCCCTGACTGTCTGTAAGACTGCTGAGGTAATTATAAGGTTTGCTACTCCATGATAATTATTCAAATCTCTCCTTAAGTTAGGAACTTAAGTTGCTGAAAGTCAGTGGTATGTAGGAGGCTCATCTGTATGTCCTTTTCCCATTAAACTCTGACAATCTATGAAGTCTGTAAATTACAGGTTGCAATTACATTAACTGTTATTCAAATGAGCTGTGCCATTCATAACTAATGGACTACATAAATGCATGTGCTTCTTGCCCAGTTTTGGATGAGGGGTGCAGTGTACAGCTAGGGAAAATGTGGGCAGAGAGGAACAGAGGGAAAAAAAAAAAAAAGAGAGAATGATCAAGAGATTAAAATAAAAACCTCAGCTGAAATACAGAAGAAGAAAGGAAGGGGTGAGATACTCCAGTCCCAGGACTGTAATATTTTTGTCTTACCTCAGTCCAGCTTTATATTATGGAAGTTACACATGCCAGCTACCACAGGATGGTTTGGCTCTCTGTTTCCACTGAATCAATAAGCTAAAAGATAGATTCCTCTGTGAAAGTACTTTTTATTTATTAGTTGCATTACAGTTTGAGCTGTGTTCCTCCAAAGAGGGACCCTCTTGAGGGACCTACAAAGAAATCCATCAGCAATTATACCCTTTCAATCTAAGTTCCCCACCACTCACAGAAGAAATCATACAAATAGTAATATTAGGGTCAGGCGTCCTCCCATTATTCATTGGATCCTTTCAGCCTCTCTAGATGGGCTGTTTATTTTCTTATCTCCAAGGCTGAATCTTATGCTGATCATTGTAGCATCCTTATCTTCTGACTCAAAGGAGGTCTGGGGGCCTTCCTTTACTTAACTAGGTAAATGCTAACACATACAAGTGAATGTTCACCATCTAAGGCTTCAGCAAATTTAGCTACCAGTGCTAAGCAAGATATATATAAGTAGTATATCATACTGTACAACAGCTAAATAAAAGAAGCAGTGACCACACTTCAGACTGTTTTCCTAGATAAACACAACATTTATGTTATCATTAGAATTTACTCTATTGTTCTTCTCCAGATCCGATGAAACATATAGTCTTACATATACATTATTGAAATTTACAGGTGAATGATGAAGAGTGAACTTAGAAAGAAGGCCCTCTCATGAAGCAGGTTCCATTCTGAAAACCACTTATTAACTCTACTTCCTATTCCTGAAAAGATAGTCTGAAAAGAAA